>JAVJGJ010000030.1:16702455-16784880 GCA_035590215.1 Microhierax caerulescens | reverse complement strand
TAATACAGATTTTTGAGGATAAAACCATTATACTAATCTGAATTTACTGCCACTATAGCACTGGTTGTTTTTTTTTTTTTTTTTTTTTTTTTTGTGTGTGTGTGTGTATGTGTGTCTTTTTTCCTAGCTGCTTCCATACCTATTTAGTATTTTTGCCACTTGCTATTCTGGATTATGTTGCTTTAGGATTGTCCTCCTGGCTTATCATTTTTGTACTGCACTGATGCTGCTTTCTATTAGCTCTATAAGTAATTCCATCAGAAATTTAATTTCTTTTTTATTATTTCTCCCTAAGCACGTGGTTTTCTACTATACAGTATCAACACTGGCGTAGGCTATTAGTAGTAAATGTGCTGGTCAGTTTAAAATAGTGATTCTTACAGATATGGATTTATATTTATATCTCTTAATATCAGAAGCCTAGGCTGTTGCCCAGTAAAGTGAAAGGGTATGTCAAGGAGCTGGTAATTAGTTTCTGCAGCTGAGGCAAGCCAGCTGGAGAGAATTTAGAGGCAAGAGGGCTTTGATTCACAAGTAAGGATATCTTACGCTAGTTTGGCTGACAAGGTTATCACCCTATCTCTGCTGTATAAATGGGTAAATGGTATTAAAGTAATTCCTACATCACCTCAGTTTAAAGCCTATTTTTATTTGCATGCTTGTCTTGGCACGACGGCCTGTAAGCTGTTCCAGTTTGGGAACTGCTTCAAGAACAACTTAACAATATGGTGAGAGGTATTGGAGGGCAGTGATCTCATCAGCTCTACCAGCATAATTCATTCTCATTAATATTAGCCCTAGCTCAAAACTGCTGCTGTTAGAAAGGACTCTCAGTGAGCAACAGTATGGAAATAGCTGAATACAAATCTGAGATGGCTTTTCTTACAAAAGTAGTGCTTTGCATCAGTTTTGTTTATGAGTTTCTCTTCCCTGTGCAGCTATACTTTTCTCATAGTTGTTATTTTATATTTGTGCATTAAATAATTCACTGTCAGTAGTGGCTTTGAAGAAGAGAATTAAAAAAAAAAAATCAGTTATACCTCATAAGCAGCTGTCATTGAGTGTTCTCTTTCCAGACCAATTGAAAACATAACATTTCTGCTTACTGTCTCCTTCAGGGTTCACTTGCTAGTCTGATATTACTTTGTACTCTTTCCTGTATAGGCAGGTTGGCTAAGTTTTAAATGGGTAGGTTAATGAAAACATTATTAGCTAAAAAGGATTCAGTGATATAACATTTAAAATGTATTTGAGCAGCTTCTGTAGAACATACTGCAGAAATGCTTTTGGCAGGCTGAGAAATATATCCAAACCTGCTCCATTCTGTAGATGATTATATTGCGTAGTGCAATGTTCTAGTTTTCCTGAGTGGATTGCATTCTGTCAAAAAGCTTTAAAGAAAATCATGTCCCATACAGATGTTCTGAACTATCTTCTAAATGAAATGCTGACATCTGTGAAAATAATGCAGTCTAATTAACTGGAATCATAGAAACACACTACTGTATGTTCCTCACTTCTGTAAATCCTCCTTTAGCACATCTTACAAAAACAGACTAAAATGTTTGAGCTTCTTTATGTATTATGCAAGAGTTTCCTGAGGCAAACTGAAATGGCTGCATACAAAATTGCCATTGTTTGATAACTTCCAATGTAAGTATATAAAAATCTCATTAACTGAAAAAGTTTAATTAACATTTCAATTTTTTATTGCAAGTGGAATAAAAAAAATATTTTTCTAAACAATGATGCTGAAGTTCTATCTGTAATTATTCAGACAATGCTTTAAGAATATTTCTAACTTGTTGGCTGAAATCATGTTTTAAAAATAACCCTTTAAAATTTATTTAGAATCATGAAATTTCTACAATTCTACAGAGGCAACAACACAGAGTTCGGTATTCAGAATCGGTAGAAATTGGATCCGTGATTTTTTCTCTTTCTGGTACAGTACTTTGAAGTTTATGCTTTTAAACTCATAAACTCTAAAGGGTACAAGATCAGGCCCTGTTGTAGGCTACGCTGAACTGAATAAAAGCTGCCTTGTCGGAATGTCATGCAACAGTGGAAGGAGCTATGCTGTGATTGTATGTAAATCAGAGGATGGAGCAGAGAACTCTGGGGATGAACATGTTCATTGCTATTTACTTTATTTGGACATACTGTAGAACAGCTATACTAGATGTGGTGACCATCAACTGAACTTAGTAAATTCTCATTATAATGGAGCAAACATATTGAGCGCCATTAACATGTAAGACAGCCATCAGGATCTTTAGTATTCATGGCTGTAAACACAAGAGTGACCCAAGGCCCTTGGTTTTCATCTTCCAAGTTGAGTTTGCAGACCTGGTGGTAGCAGAGGAGTTAGGAAGAGGGTTCCTTGAGCAGGTTTTGATCAGGAAATCACTGAAACTACAGACATGAAAAATCTATCCTTCCTTTTTAGAGCAGAAAATGCCTTAGGTAGACAAGATCCTTTATCTTAAGTTTTTCTGAACTATAAGGACTAGGCCAAATCTCATGATTTCATTTCACTGTCAAGATACATAAATTAATTCATGTGTTTTGTTCTATTGCCTTGTAAAGTAATGGTGGAATAACAATTCTACTTCCTGGTTTGTAGTGAGAACTTAAGCACGTTACTGCCATGATGCGTACATTCACATCAATTTCTTCAATAGGTGTTGCATTTATACTGTCAGACACTCAAGACTTGCTTATGACAGGGGAAGAAGAGTTTTCCAAAAGAATTCAGAATTTCATAAACATTCATCGGAACAGTTTTTTGGTTTTGTCAGCTGCTCTTTACGGACCAGAAGAATGGAATGTCATGTTTAGGATTCAGAGAAGGTATGATTTCAACATCAACCCAAACTTTTTATTGCTAGAAAGAAATGAAGTAGCAGTCCTAGATTCAGGAATATTATTTTAGGAATTATTTTCAGGAATATGAATTTTATTTTACTAATGCACTGGAAAATTATTTAAAGCATATGTTTATTAACGGCAAAGAATACCAAATGAATCAGTCTGATACGTCATAGGTAACAAAAGATGACTTTCTGCAAAAGAGAGCAAATAACATCCCTTTCAATCACTTTAGGGCTATGTAATATAATTCTTTTTAAAGTTGTTTCTTGAACTGGAAAACCAGGCAATTTTCTTAGCTCTGTCAGCACCTTTCAAGTCATTTTCAAAACAGAAAAAGCAAGTTTCCTTCATGAGAAAAGACTATATTGTAAAGTACAGGCTATTTATCAGCTTTTAAAATGTTTAATTGGAACAGTGTCTGTTATACAGAACTACAACAATTGAAATAATATTATTTTACAACAAAAATTTAAAACTGGATATCAAAGCTGTTTGTTTAAAACTTTATCTGTGATTTCTAATGAAGCCTGAAAACTTGCATGTTTTAGTACATACCTGCTGACAACAGTTATCAGATTGTGCTCCAAACATAGTCAGAAGCATTTTCTGGTAGATGCAGTAGTCCTAACTGCAGTTGATTTTCACTCTTGACATCAAAGCAGTGACTATTCTAAAGAAGTCTTTGATCTTTACCTCCTTAAAACTAACAACAGTTTCCTTAAATCCTGGGCATACTGCCAAATGCTGATGAGTACCAGAGTGTATGGGATGAAATGTAGGAAATCTATTACCCATTTGTGAAAATTCCATAAATTTTCATGAGAGGTCTTAAAAGCTCTGCCACCATTCAGCAAGAGCATGTTATTCAGCTGATGGCAATGCCAATTCTCAATCTCCTTTGTGTTTATGTGCAAGGGATGTTGTGCACGTGTTCATCACTAACAAATGTGATGGTTTAAAACTATATTCCATTTGGCAAGTCAGTAATTTTATTAAAATAAAAATAATAGTTTTGTCATTGTGGGCCATACCAAATTGATGTTGATGAGGCACAATTATATTTTAGATGCACGTGCTTTTTTACTACCTTGCAGCTTGGAGTTCTGCTGTAGTATAGAAATTACTGACTGAGCTTTTGCATTGGTGGGGTTGAAATCTGTGCCATATGCTTTCAAGCTACAAGTCACTTGTTGGATTTGTTAAAAAACCAAAGCCCCTTGGTATTTTCAGGTCTTCCTATATTACTGTTTCTTTCTGCTTATCTATGGTTTTGTTTCAGTTGGGGAAGGATTTTTTTTTATTATTAACAAGAACATAATCAGATTTTTGTTCAACAACATGAACACTTTATAAAGGGTTGTATATATCATGGGGGAGGCAGAAGAAAAGCAACCTTTATCATCACTGCTCAAACAAGCATGACACTAATATCCTCAGTAAATCTGTATGTTAATTTTCAAAACACCTTGGAGCAAAGATCAACACAGCAAAAACCTCTGTTCTAATGGCCACTGTTCTGCCCATTGATCAAACTGATGAAACACAACCTAAATTTAGATCTGCTGTAATTGGAAGAAAAATTATTGATAGAAATGGGATTTTCATGGATCTAGGTAAGTACATGTAATTATTTCTTTGTTGCACTTCATTCATTCATGCTTTGCTTAGCACATTGCTAGTATTAGCAAAGTCACATTTAGGGATTAGGGAAATAAATAGATGTAAGTCAAACCACAGTTTCTGCATCAGATTTTAGTAAAACTCAACAGTGACGTAAGTACCTACTATTAGGGAAGACCACTGCCTATAACACCTATTTTTGCTAATTAGGCAGCCCAGTTTAGATCAGATATCTGACCAGCATGGGCCTTAATGTGAATGAGTCCAAGTCATCAAACAGATTGAGGGGAAGAACAGGTGGTAGTCACAAGGGGTGGTCACAGGGGAATATACAATTGAGCAGCTGGGCACTTCGTTTGGATTAAATCTTTTATTATTTTAAATTCCTCATTCGTTGTTGTTAAGTCCCTATCATGTTTTAGCTCTGTAACAAAAAATGGCAGCAATGCTAACTGCTGTCATTGTTACAACACACTTAAGAGAGAAGTCTTAAGGAGAGGCTCTGTGCTTGCCTAAGCTTTCATGTCTCTCTTCCATGACTGCCTTAAATGACAACTGATACTAATATTTTAAGTCTTCACATTCCATTCTCAAGAATGAATGCGTATGAATAACATTTATAGAAAAAGAATGAATTTTAGGTTAAATTATTTGAATTAACAAATCTTTGCATGAAATTTGTAGCAGAATTATCCTGTTATCTTTATTGCATCCGACCTACTAATTGCTATATTTAGATAGTACACTAAAAGATTTAGTTCAAATTCCAAAGTATTTTTAGTACAGTCTTTTACTTTCCTGTGTTCTTCCAAAGCCATAAAAAAAACCCAAACATTTTTTATTAGCAATGAGAACAATCTTCAACAATATAGCAGAAGAGAGTTTAATTATCCGAATGTACACATGCTTAAGAAGTGTTGATTGATTGGCAAACAGCCCTAGGAAAAGAAATGAGCCCCTTCCAAATCCCAACTAAACAAGTGGTACAGAAATGGGACAGATGGCTATATGAACAGCATGAACTCTCCGGTTGCCTTTAAAGATAAAAGCAATCTATGTGCTTGTGCTGAGGCACAGTAGGAAGTTGTTTATATCACGTGGGAGTTTTATGGCATAACAAGTTAAATGTTCATTCTAAAAGTACTCTTAACCTTCATTTATTTTGATGTGCAGATTCCTGGGCAGTAATCTACGTATAATACCAGCTCATAATACTGCTGAAACTGTTAAGCTAATGCTAACTATAGCTAAGGTAAGTCCAGTTGTGTGTACTTTAAAATATTAGCTCTTCAGAAGCATATTAACCAGGAAAAGCCAAGGACTATAAAATATTTGGTTTTCCTTAATGGAACTTTTTGGGTCCTATTGACCACAATCCATGTAATGCATTGAAGTAGGACTGTTACTCTGGTTCTTGAGCTGAGACTTCATTGTTAAACTTAACTTTGAAAGATCTTAATAGCACCTATGAAGACAAATTAGATATTTAAGAGCTACTTCGTCTCTAATTTACCACTGTTAAGTTAGGATGGCTTCACTTCATTTACTAGTGCAGAACCAGCATAAGACCTAAATATGAGAGAACTTCAACATAAATTAAAAATGCCAATCTGAAAGCTCTACTTGTGGATTTTTTAATGATGTGCACACTAGTATATTATTTCTACAAGCTAATGAGTGTATTTTATCTGTGTATCTACAATACATCTGGTATGCATCAACAAATTATTAACTAAATCTATTTACTAAACCTCTTTAAAGAACATTTTCCCATTAAAATTCTAACTTAGATACTAGCAACCTCCCATGTACCAAAAATAAAAAGAGCTGGTTGAATGGCATGTTAGGAATCAAATATGGATTTACATTTTAGCCTTTCCTGAAGTGGGAATCTCAAAATAATAAGCATTAACCTATTCGGAATATTCATAGTTTTAAGAGTAAGCTGTATCTCCCTTACTATATGGCAAAAGTTGTCACTTACTCCAATGCTGAACATTGTACTTGAACTTTTTATGGAATCTACTGATGTCTGGCCCAGTCTCTTAATACTTCATTAACCTAAAAGCTTCTAAAATTATTGCTGATCCTATAAACTTGAATTTGCTTTTCTGCTTCTTCAGAATGATGCCAAACATCAACAGGATAGGCCCATAAGAAGTGATAACAGTACATATCACAAATCTGTTGGTTGCCATTGTGTTATTTCTTACTGATGCGGTGCAAAGCCAGTTTAATGAGCTCATCTTTTGTCAGAGAATCCCTAACTGGTATAGGGCTTACAAAATGAACTTTTTTGCCACAGGTTAACAGGCATGGCTGAGGGAGAAATACTATCCCATTAGTCTAATCCTGAGCTACCATACCCAAGTCCTGTTGAAATACGACCCAGATAATCAGATGCAATGCTGACAGGACTGGTTATTCTAAGACTGGTCATGCACCTGAAGGCATACATCAATTGACATCTGTGTACATCATTCCTGAATATCTACTTCAGAAAACATGATTCAAATTCTACTGCTGAATAATCTTACATTTCTACTATTCAAAAAATAGATGTTCTATTACCTAGAGTTACTGTGTCCTACTCATATTTTTCTTTCTTCTAAGGTGACTTCCAAGCCACAAGCAGATGATATTCGTTACAAAATGGCAATGACAAAAGCCCAAATAATAGAAAACAGTCCTGTTTGGAAGATGCTTCAGGAGTACCAGTTGCATTGTAATTAATTTAGTGTTTGGGGGTTTTATTCATAAATAGAGTGGCTACATTTTATACAAAATATGGAATGTTCTTAAAAAGACTTAGATTTCAAAAGACTATACATACGAATTATGCATTTGGAATGAAAATTTATATAAAAAACCTATATAGTTAAAAATAAATTACATTATACCAAATGTGTATTCAAAGGAAAATAAATAAAAAGTTGTTTAACTGCACTATAGAAAAGGCATCCTTATTTTTAACTTGGTTGTGAATGTATGAGTTCATCTGTTTATAATAATTTCCCAATACCCCAAATATTTAATGTATCTTAAGGAAAACTTTATCAATAAATATAACGAAGATCAAAATGATTCCAAAATATAGGTTTGCCACGCATGAACAGGTATATGTATGAAATCTTATACAGCATGTGGGGTTTTATGTTACTAAGTTTTAACATCTTATTTGGTTCAAAGTTGATGTGTTTTTCTTTAAACCTGGTTTCCTTTGCCATAGTGTTTCTACTATTATCTATCTATACCTTACAGTCCTGTTTGTAAATATAGAAGCTTGTTTGTCAACATTAAAAAGTGCTAATAAAAATACCTTGTGCTTAAACAGTACCTTTTAGTTAATGGTTCTCCAGTCACTTCATAAAAATCATTGTAATTCACAACAGCAGTCAGCAACTATTATCTAACAAATTTTGAAAATTAACAGAAAAAATAACACACAGCCATACCTCCTTGCCACAGCATAAGAACAAAAAAAAAACCCCAAAAACAAAACCCCAAACAAACCACCCTTGTTTTATAAACTTGATTATAAACCCAAGTTTTATAAACTTGATTAAGTTTATAAACTTAAGGAAAAGCATCAGATTCTGAAGAGGAGTACTTTAGTAAATAGATCATCTCTGTGAATCCCATACTACAACAGCAAAACAAAATATAAAATACCAGCAACAACACTCATGAAGAGCAGCATTTGCAGTTCTTCTAGAGGCTACTCTAAATTGCTCTTCTTTAAAGGTTGGTAGCCTCCTTTCCAAGTGAAGTCTAGGCAAAATGATCTCGTAAGAAGTATGTTAATTTAAATACTTAGCTGACCTAACTATTTTCATCCATTACAGCTTTTATTTTCACTTCAATCAGTTCTTCTACTCGAGCTAGAACACTTTCTATTAAATCAAACGTGAAGAGAGCAGAATGTAAAACCTGAAATGACAGAAAGAGATTGTTATTTTTATTAGAAGAATGTTTTTTTGTTTACCCACTATACATATGCATTTGTCTCCAGTTAAAAAAGAAAATTTCAGTACTTCTGAATGTCTTTGAAGGAAACGCAAACTCACCTGAAGCTGCATTTCAGTAGTCATAGCAGGCATCTTTTCCCCACTAACAGTTAGAGAACAAACTGTGTTAGAATTATGTGCCTCTGTAGAAGAAAATAACCAACCAGAGATCAGGCTGCTGTTTCATGTAACTTTTATGTTAAATATTCTTTTCATACTATTAGCATTTCTAGACAGTAATTGTTAAAACCCACAAACCTAGGATTGACCAAACACAGGACAGAAGGTGCTGGACCTTACGGGGAAGACAGCGTGAGCTGGATGCTCTCTACTCTTCCTGTAACACACGACTACATTACTAAACAGGCAATATCAGCAACTCAAAACCATCCTACATAGCTGAAACGCACCTTAAAAGGAAAAAAAAAATACTAAAGCTGGTAATTTTTTGATAAATATTTAACATTTCCACATCCAGAGAGACAGCAGGAGGTTCTTTAGCTTAATGAATCCAGGCATTAAGAAAAGGCTGCAGGCTTCTCTGTTTCAAGCAGCTTCTTGTAGCAGGCAAAACTACAAGGGCAAGTCTGAGAAAACTCTCACATTCATGAAATTTGACTTAATGCATACAAAGTTTATGTTTGGGAGAAAGACCAAACCATTTAATGTTACAAGTTAGATGTTCTCTCCCAAACTCAAATCTCTTTATGCTTTGTCTAATTCTAGTGAAATATAAGAGACTTAAAAGAAAAAAGCTTCCTGCTTTTAAAGGATTCCCTTTAGAAAGATAGCCACCAGGTTGCCTTCAGAAAAATTCCCTCTCTCTGCCTCATACTTAACAGTTTACAACAACAGAAGATAAGACTTGAGGCAAAAAGCTGTAATGGCATTTTTGGTAGCAGAAGCAAGTTCCTTGGTCTGTCTTAATTATGCTGAAGACGACAACGGAACAGAGGATCTGACATACACAGAGGCTGCCTAAAGCAGCTACAGCTCTTATACCCTGTGGAATGTGTCTGCTTAACCCAGAGCAGAATCTGAGCCTGTGTGTCAGATTGAAAAAAATAATTAAAAAAAAAATCTAGAACGTATTCCCCTCAGGCCTTAAGAGAGCACCTATTTGCCATGCAAATTATTTCTTCTCGTGTTAACCTCTCACACCTAGTATGAAACCTAAGGGCTATATATTCAGAGAGATTTAGATGCTGCCATCAACCTTAAAATCCAAAGTATAAATGCAGATTAAGGTTTGAAGGTCTCCATGTGACATTTCTATCAAGTTTCCATAAGGTTTACAAATGTGGTAAGACAAACATGTTCAGATTTTTCTGACCAATTATGAAAATTATTAATATCAAATATAGCAACTACTGCATTACCATTTGGGACACCCATACAGCATTCACCAATTTCTTGTTTCCGAAGGATTTCCAAAGTTTCTAAATATGAACAAAGCTAAGAAAAAACCTGACCTCTTCTATTTTCTTTCTTATTCTTTATTTCCGCTTCATAGTGCGCTTTTGACATATTGAGTCCTACATGCAGTGGTTTTAAAAAATTTTGCTCAATCTTCTCAAGTGCAGTCCACACACCAGTCTATTCAAACAGAACAGAGAAGGTCACAGATCAGTTTTAATAAAGCATATTGCAATCCTAAATTTTTGAGCATAAGTTTTTGGACTACCTTTTATATATACACTTCTGTACTGTGAAGAAAAAAAGAATTCTGATTCATGTATTTAAGCATGAGTAGCATCAAAATGGATATTCAAGCTCCTCTCCCCCTCTCTCACATTATTTGCTGAAAATTGGAGGACGAAGCAGTCAAAAAAAATAATAAAGGGGGGAGGAAAATTTAGTATGTAGGCTGATACAGCAAAAGAAATGCACATTTCAACTTGTTCTTGTAAGCAAAGCTGAAACAATCTTGATACGTTGGAGGGGGTATCAACCACATTCTCACACTAGAATCTCTACAGTGAGTAAAAAGCAGTTGTAGATTATTCTAAGATAATTCAGTAGCAAATCGCAACAAATATTTAAATTCACGCTCCTGAATTAACGCTGTATTGCAATGCCAAATGAAAGCTCTGATGAACATCATGCTCCCCAAATATATAAGGGTCTTGTCTCTACTGCATTCAGTTTAAAAAGCACTGTAGGAGTGCTGCTGGATATGCTACTACCCCATCCTTGGGCACAGCAGCTGAAGTGACCATGAACTTCTCCCCGGTCTGGCATGTGTAAGAGAAGGTTTTCAATAACGGCACTCAGGAAGCAAGAGATACACGGGAAGATGCTTTCGAGTGTTGAGATACACCCAAAAGCAAGGCTGTTCGACGCTACACAGTACGACTAAAGCTTCTCTGCCTCGGCACCCTGCAAGGCTGTAGTTACAAACTACTGTGGAAGGAAACAAATACAAAGCAGTCTTTACATCTTTAGATATAGGAGCCTTTTATATGATTCCTTTCTTCAGGCAGTATCCTCAAAGAGCAGAGTGAGGATGATAAAAACAATTCTCAGTGTTAAATGGTATTGTTGATTACAGTGGAAAATTCACCAAATTTTAATGCTAAATGGCACAAAGTTAACCAGTCAAATAAAACTGGTAATTACTTCCACTCGAATGGGGCTAAAAATGAAGAAATAACTTTCCAGAAAAATACTGGGGTTTAAACTTGATTAACGGAAGTGCTTGTTACACAGCAATCAAAACATCTGAACTGACATGAAAGGAGGCATTTTCTTTTTGCCCCACTTACACTTTATGAAGGGAGGCAGGGAAGAAGTCAAGAAGAACTGGCAGAAATTAAATTGAAGGGAAAACTTCAGAAGAGGTGACGCTATTTTCTTCTTAAACTGTAGGGGCATTCTTTAAGTACTAGACAGCACTGTCACAGCAATTCTGTGCTACTACATTTAAGCTTTAGAGCTTTTAGAGAGAAAGATTCTTTTTTTTCTTACAAAGCTATACATTTAAATGAAACTGAGCGGACTATAATGAGCATTTAAATAGTAATCACTCCTTAAATCTGAGAAATGGATATAGTCTATCAATACTAATTACATAAACAGCAAATCAGAAATGCACCAACTGAAAGCTACTTTTGCTATTAATTTTCATTACAGTTTCAGTAATCAAAGCAAGCTATATTATTATACTTAGACTAATGACATCATTAGGCACTTACAAAACTTGTATTCATAGATCTCAAAATGCTCTAGAGGTAGATCAGAATTTTTTCTGTATTTTAGAAAACAGAAAATGATATGCTGAAATCCATTACTCCAAATAATAAAGTCAAGGAGCTGAGGGAGAACAACAAAATACCTTAGGATACTTATCTGCTGGTTAGAATATTCATCTGACCACGACATTGCTTATTCAAGACAAGAAAGATTTTTACTGTACTTTAAAACTGAAAAGCAATTTTTCTTTAAACTGTCACTAATTTAAACACTAATTAAATATTTTAATTCAAAAACTGAAGTATTTAGTACCAAGGAGATAGGTGATACTTGTTTGCTACATGATAGAGTGAATAAAAAGCTTTTATTTATATTTATAAATTGCATAAGGAATTTATGCAAGGAGGAATGGTGGAACACAATGTTTTGAAAGAGTCAATGAAGTTGCATTTACTATTAGAATAAGTAGCCATCTGGTAGTAGAATGTAATCAGAAAACTAAACCACAAATAATTTCATTGGCTCTTCAATGCTGTAGCAACACAATCCAAGTCAGAGCACTTATAAATCAGCTGCTAGAATATGGAATCCATATATATATATCGACCCAGTTGTGAAATTCAACCACGTTTCCCCTTGAGTATTCAGGAACACATTTCCATCAACTGCAGGTGGGCAGGGCTGACTGTACACAAAACCAGCACATCCATCATAATACACCACATCGAATAGCCATACAGCAGTTGAATTACAAATACTGTCTGCATTGATCTACCAGTAACAAATGTTGCGGACTGCTTCAGACAGAGAAGAGCTAAACTAAACAGAGAGCAAATAGGTGGGAATTACAATTAAAGGTATAAAATCCTGCTTTAAACTCAGGTGGCATAATACATGGATAAAATATGTAAGAGTAGTTTCAATTTTTTAAATATACTGCAAAGCTTAAATATGCAGAGCCTTTCTGAAATATCTACATACAAACATCCTCACACAGGAGAGATGAAGGTAAAGAGGTATACCTATAATAAATACAGAGGTAAACTGCAGTGGCGGGAGTTTAGGCTGGCATGTTACCTTTGTGCATAACACATTCTAGGCTGTTTCTGGTAAAGGAATATAGCAGAAAACTGGATGGGTCTGGCCATTCCCTTTGTTACCTTCAGTAGATGGATCTCACAGAAAAGCAGTTTTTTGATGCCAATACCTAGAGAAGCTTCTAATACCTACCATGTACCTTCTACATGTACCTACCGTGCACCTGCACAGTTGCTGTCAATATAGAATATTGTTTTGCACAGCTAAGAACTATTTAAATAACGATTATTACATACTTTCTGAGAAATCTTAATAGTAACAACTTCCAGCATATTGCACAAAAAGTATTTTGCCTAAAGATAAATAAAATGGATCTCTTGGACTGCAAAGGTTTGTACTATTATTACAAAGAAATCCACTCAGAGGCTTGAGGAATACCAGCAAATAAATAAGCAAGAATAATAAATACTTTTTCTCATGGGAATACTTGCTAGAGATGTGATTTCATGGTGTTATACTCCAAAGTTACAGACATGGACCACAGTTCGTCAGGCAGAGTAAAAGGATTAGGTTGTTTACAGTAACAGTTAAGTATGAATTCAATCAAATTTCACCAAAGTAAAACATCACATATCTCCTAATGTAGTTATTAAAAGCATCACTTCTGGATTACTGATCATTGCGTGAAAACCAAGTTTTTGAATCAAGGATAACAGTATTCATGTGAAACCAGCTCTCAGCCGTCAGCTAATCAATCATTTTCAAATAATTTTCAAAAAAGTACTTACTTGATTATCACTTTCACAATCCTTAATGACCAAGTATCTCAGTAGATTTAGTGATGCCATAATCCTGTGAATAAAAAATGTAGTATTTATCATTTAGAGTACAGATATATTACATGGATAATAGTTTAAGTTGTCCATTAGCCAGACATCCTAAAAATATCCATTTGTACAAAATGCAGCCATTCATCTGTTGAGCAATATAGCATAGACTAGAGCACCAGTGTGCAGTAATGTCCATGTTACAACAGCTGACACTTTGCAAGTACAATTAAAACTGTGAGGACATTGGAGAAGGCTGGTGACTGGGGAGGGGGGGCAGTTCTCTGAAGAGATAGAACCATATTACAGAATTTGTAATACGCATCGCTGGTGATGCATCCAAAGCTGATTTGAAACTAGTGTGAGTTTTCTTTATTAGCGTATTGCATTTTTACTTCTGAGTGCTTTTTAAAACATACTTTTTGCTTTTGTTTTACCATACTTTTTAGCAGAAACTGTTTATTGCTTTTTCCAGATAAACAGTACAATTACAGATCATACATCTGGGTTATTAAATACTTACGTGTCCATCTGGACACCCTCTGATTTAAAAGCCAACATTTACTCATATAGAAAAAGTCTTGGCCTACACATGAGATTTTCAAAGACATTTCAGTTATTTTTACATTACTTAACACAAGTATTTTCTGTTCAGGTGGCTCTGTATTTCCACTCATGAGGTACTGGATTCCCAGAGGCAATCTGTGAAACAGCCTCAAAAAGGCTGTGTGCTGTAAGTTGTATCTGATAATTGTTATTCCACTGTATCATTTACGACAACATACCACATGTCTTCTGTTCCTCCAATAGCTTCTGCAGAAAGCTGACAAACCATACATTCCTGAAGAAACAATGCTTTACCAATTACTTCTGTAACTTGACATCTGAGCCCTTACATCCTCAGAGAATGGAGGAGGAATTCCTTCCCTATCATTAAAATCAATGTGATATTGATTGAGCATTGTGACATACTGCCACACAGAGTTAACTCAAAGGACGGTTGAAATAAGCAATCATTTCCATTTCTAGTTCCAAAAATTTAAAATATGTTGACGTGGTCACCTCATTAATTAAATGACAGCATACCTCCCATTGCAGCACGGTAGTTTGAAGTCTTTTTAAATGAACAACTCACCTGTCTGAGTTTTGCAGAAGATCTGTCTCGGCACCTTCTGGAAGCAAAAGCACTAAATCTAGAAGGGAGATCAGGTGGTGTCCTGTAAACCAAGTGTTGCCACATGGCTTCTGAAAAACCAATATAAAAAGTTTAGCTGAGTGCAAAAGCTAAATCTTAGAAGGTATCTTAAATAGATCTTAAATAATTTAACAGTAATTTTGGGAAAACAGAAAAGGGAAAAAATAATAATAATAAAAAAATCGAACACTGGAAGTAGTATTTTCTAATTCCTATATGTGATTGAAGTATAAAAACTATCTTTTTCATAATCCTCTGTACTCTGTCCATGCCAAGCTGTTCTTTCCAATTTCATCAGAGCAGAGTCTCCAACTCTCCA
The DNA here is from genome assembly GCA_035590215.1 of Microhierax caerulescens. NCBI lineage: Eukaryota > Metazoa > Chordata > Aves > Falconiformes > Falconidae > Microhierax > Microhierax caerulescens. Next base: position 16,769,808 of record JAVJGJ010000030.1, on the reverse strand, counting down.
CCTCTTTAACATACCACTATCAATATAGTTAATACTTGTTTACATGAACTTAGAAAATTGGTTTTTGTTTTATATTGAGGTATGGAATAATAAGCTATCTTTACCAGAGACTCTATTAATTTCATAATAATAGTGTCACAAATTTTTTTGTTTTTTTTAAAGATGATCAGGTGTTTGTGTTTTCTTTGTGCATTTCTAAATGCAGAAATGGAATGGAAGATTAGGCAAGGAGATGAGAAGGGTAACTGTCTTAAGTCAGATCAGATGAGGGACTTGGAAACATTAAGACTAGCTGGGCACAAAAACTAAGATGAAATGAATGGATAGCAATGTGAAATTGTTATCATTGTATCTATAGCAGAATTCTCTGCAACAAGCCTAGAATATTCAAATCCATATGATGAAATTTAAAATTATTTATCTTTTTGACAGCCAGGGAACTCTACACAGAAGAAATGTTTTCAGAGAATTCTGAAGCTGCATAGTCAAAAATTAAGTAGTAATGAAATTTCAGAATATACTTTTACCCATTCAATTTTAGTGCAAGCCCCTTTTGGAACAAGTTTTCATATTATCATCTTCATCCCTGCTGATTCAATATAGGACAGACTATGATCTCATAAGCAGTAATTCACTGGTTTTTAATATAATTATGCTAGCATAAAACATGAATAGATTTGCTATATTGTCCTATTTGACAAAAGGCAATATCCTTGAGAATCAAATGTGGTTTAGAAAAAGCCCTATGAAGTTTTTAGGGCGGGGGGGGGGGATGTAAGCAAGTAATTAATTTTTAATTAATTTTTCCAACTTCCTGGTATAAAAGTTTATAAAATGTGGGATTTAAATGGCTTTGATCTAGATCAATGCTTTCTGATGAATTTAATGTTTGTGAAGCACTTCAATATAATGCTGACTGTCATCATAAAACTCAAGAAAAATGAAGAATTCTCTCTGGATTGTAGCACTTGAATTATACTCAAGAAATGAGGAACTCTGAGGATGAAACAAAATAACCGAGTAGTTCCTCTGTAAGAAAGAAGCACATATATTTTCAAGCACAGAAAAGGCAATAGTAACTTCTTAAATAAATACAGTAATATTGTGCAATTAAAAAAAAAAATTGTAGAACTATAATGTAAAAATACATATGCAGAAAAAAGCCAAAATAGTATTTTTAATTACATACTTCCCCAATCTTATGTATCTTTTCAAAAAATATTTTTTTAATGCATCACTGAAAGCTTAAGCTGTACACATTTTCTCAGCATAATGCCGGCAAAATTTTGAGACAGCAACTTGTTTTTTGGTGGTAAGTCTCACCGTTAATGACAAGTGAATCTGATCTTTTATATTTTTAATAATGTATCCTTCCACACCAGCATGGTTACTTGTCTTCAGTAAACACCTTAAAAAAAAAAAAAAAAAAAAAAAGATATCTCTTCAAAGCTGCCTATACAGTTAGCTTAAAACTTAAATGACATTATGGTCTTATTCACTAAGTGGGAGCTTCACCACAGAAAAATAAGATGACTATGTAACCTTAAACACTAACTTATATAAGGCAGCAGATTTTGTGAGGCTATTAAAATTCATTATTTATCAGAAAATTAACGTAGTAACATTAATTTGGTTTAGCAGATAGAAACTTTCTGAAATTATTGTATCTATGCAATTAAGCTGTAGTAAGGCTGACATTACATAATCTAGTAATTTTAATGCACACCTGAATAATGTATATTTTCCCTCTGCGTCAAACTTGTCTATGAACAACTGCAAAATATTTAAACTCTTCTTTCTCTAAATTAAAAAAAAAGATGTTATCAGATTAATTCTTTTCTCTATTAATTCTGTGTTTTAATAATTCTCTATTAATTAAATAAATTCAGCACTTCACTGATTCTGTAGGTCACATTACATACCACATGCTCTATGGGACAAAGGGTCATAACTTTCACCAAATCCTGCAGTTGGACAAAGAAAACATAATTTCTAATTATATACAGATTATTACATTATACCACCTAACTAAAATCTACCCAAGACATTATAAAAAACACACAACAATCCAAAACAAACCAAAACCAAAAACCCACAGCCCACAAAACCATGCCTACGAGAAGACTCTCATCAGCGAAATTCACATTAGCTTCAGCGGTTGCAATCCCAGGGCTGCTACATTAGAATACTGTTCTTATACTTTAGGGTCCACGTAAGAATGTAGTCAAGCAGCAGATTTGCAAGAGACAAAAACCAAGCAAGCATCAGCTGTCAGCTAAGTTCATTGCCCACCTGCCTCAGTGGCCTGTACATACGCTAAATATATTTTAATCTGCCTCAGTGGCCTGTACATACGCTAAATATATTTTAATTGTCACTGAAACTTGATGCTGCAGCAGGTAGAAAAGACAATAAATTCCTTACAAAAAAGACACTGAGATGTTCAATTTAATGACAGAAGGGTATGAAGGTAGAGTAGTATGTCCTCTCAAACACCTGTAAGACAGCTAAATATTATTTATATCAAGCTTTACAGACTTCTATACATTGCTTCTTATTACCTGAGGTACGTCAATAAAATCTCTGAATTCTAAATACTTATGGAGAAGGCTATTATCTTCCATTCTCAATAAAGAGCTCTCAAACAGATCCTGCAGGTGGGGAAAAAAAAAACAGCAGCCAACATTTTGCTCATATATAAGACATTAATCTATACACTTAACATTTCATGGCTAAAACCTCCTTCACTATAAATGCTCATTCTGATATCCAAAGTTCCTAGGAACTACAAATGTAAGTGATAATGGTAATTTAAACATTTATGCATGTGTGTAAAGCTCAAAAAATATAAGCGTTTGTAAAACTGAAGAATACCTAATTAAGCCTCAAAATATTTCTAAAACTATTATCTGAACTATCATTTGTACCTTTCTTAGAAGGGGAAACTGAAGTTTTACCATTACTTAGATTAGAAAAAATAAACATTCTAACATCGAAAATTGTATTAAAAGAAAACTTACAAGTCCTTTAGATAACATAGATTCTTCTGTTCTAGGAAAAAAAAGAAACATTATCAAATTTAAGTCAAATGAAAAGACACTGTTGATATTTCAGAAGAAATATTAGAACAGAGATCAGAAAAAACTCATCTCTCAAAAACTTTCATTCTATATTCTAAATATAGTATCTTCATTATTCCTCTCAAAGACTTTTAGAATGATGAAAATTTTAGGCTGATGAAAATTAGACTCCTCTCTTCAGGGTCAAAAATTACTTTTTTCCCCTCAGCATTTATAAATGCTCAAAAGCAGCAACTCATATCTCACAGGTATCAACACACTGATTAACAAAGAAAATGAAAATTTTCCCAGATGATTCCATTGCATAGTTCTGCAAACCTAAGAAAAACATGGCAGATCCTAAACTGAAGAGACCAAAAGTTTTACTTAAACTTTACCAGGAAATGGCAAGCAGTCGTAATGGGAAACTTCCCTTCTATAGCAGTGCTAGAAACTGATTGCATATCACACTAGAATACATTCAAGTAAGTACTAAGTGTCACAGAAGTGAATATACGCTCCAATTATTCTGCATGTTTTTAAAAGACCTTTATTTTTAGTTTTCAGACTTTTCTAAGTTTCTAAAAATGATATCAGAATGCAAGCTGAAAACAATAAATAAATGTTTTAGACCTCTTAGTAAAATAATTCATCTTGTTGTGGAACTTGCCATTTTAACTCTCAGGTTTAGAAACTTCCTCTGAATTTATCTGGTATTTTCAAAATTTGATTTTATTAAATACTATAAAAGATCACATCTACTACCTAGAACTCCAAATACCATAAACCCTACCTTTTCAGTAGCACTTCAATATGTATCATATTACACTGCAGAAGGTATGATGGACTAAAAGGGAAAAAACAGGTTTACATTAAACTACATAAGCCATATACACTTGAACATAATTAATATATTTGACAGGATTAGTCTTTTTTGAAAAAAAAAATTAAAATAAAAATTAATAGTTTTTAAATAGACACAAAATAATAAGTCAAATTGCTGTTAGTAACTCTTATATATGGAAACTGTCTGTAAATACACAATTGAAAATTTAATACATGGTAAATTTTCAACATGTGACTAATCCTACCGGTTTCTTTAAAAGGACAGCTCACCTAGAATTAAACTGTAATAAAGTATTCTGCAGGACTGGAGTATTTTCTTATGTATATAATATAAGCTACATAAAATATAAATCCATAAAGATTAACACAAAATACATACTACTGAAATACACAGTTTTCATTCATATCTATTCACAAATAAAAAGTTTTCTTCTGCTCAGAAAGAATATTCAACATATAGACTTACAGTGAGTGAGGAAGACTAGTTCTTACCTAAATACCATTGGAAAGCAATCAATACCAAAATGCTGAACAAACATCAGATATGACAGACACGCCAAAGAATCTGCAGAATTCTTTTGCTCTATGTCTGCAAACTCCTGATTCTCCCAGTGTGGACTTTTGCCTTTACGATGTAAAAACAGTAACGGTATCAATTCTCTTACTTTCCACAAAATGTCCTAAAAAAGACAGACAGGTTGCTTATAGTTGCCTTTAAAAGAACTGTTTACCAATTAAGTTTCAAAGCTTTAACTGTTTTTTACAGTAAATTCTCTTACATAGCGTAAGTATAAATACTATAAATATTTATTGAGTATTTATGATATATACACATACACAAAAAAGACCCTGCAGGAAAAATAACTTCTGTCAGAAGAACATTACTAAGATAGCAAAGTCAAGCACTCAAAAGTTAGCAAAAGACAAATAAAGTCATGCTGCAAACCCCTACTTCAGCTCCCCTTTCCACAATGCCATGAATAATGATGGCTTCATGATCATGTTGTACTACAGGACCCCTGTGTTTTTCAGATCACAGAATACTCAGAATTTTGTTTTCTGCTTGCTAATCAATATGCATCACAGTGTTTACCGGCTAATGGCAAGCCCTGCTTTGAAGTTAGAATCACTCTGTATGGCCTTTCTTTGCAGTGATGCACAACACAGTGACAGCTGAGTACTTCGCTAATACTAGCGTGCTTTTGCACCCACCCCTCCAACCTTCACGTGGATTAGGAGGCAGCATAACTCCCATTGTACATATGAAGAAGCAGCAAGATCAAGGTTAACTCACTATTCCAGGGTTGTCCAAACTGAATATCCAGGATTTCACATTTTTGAAAATTGGGATTACACAAGATGTCATATAGTCAAAGCATGACTTTACTGACCTTAGCTGCAGCTCTCATTACCCAATTCCACAAAGAGCAGAAGTGGATTTCTTGAGAAAATGAAGAAAAGGTAATTCATAATTAGCATAAAAAACCACAGGTTCAGACTGTGCCCAACAGGAGAGGCAGGATAAAAAGGCATTTTTTCAGAGCACCCTTCAACTATCTTAACAATGAAATCACCTTCTGGTAACCCCTGCCTCCTTCACTGCACACCCTGAAAGTCCTACACTACATGAAGTAAAGGTCTCAGAGACAAAATTCTCTGTCATTGCACAGTCCCTGGCTGATCCACACAGCAGTTCCATCCTATGCTGACACATGCTATGGAAAAAAATGGATGTGATCATGATAGAAAACCTAATTATTGTTGAAAAACAACCAAAAGTTTTGCTAACTGCTTAGAGTGCTTCACTTTACAATCTTGGCATTTGGATACAGAATTTTGTGTACAAAAATGCTTAATTTTTAAACACAAATTTGAGAAGAAACAGTTGTATTGCATGGCAACTTCCAGACTTCCTCTATGTCCATGCATATTTGCACACATTGTGTGCTTTCAGCATCCCTGCTGGCTCCTAGTCTTCCTTTTGAAACACCATTTTCATGTGCCATTCCCTACCCCAAAATGACACTCCGACCCAGTCTCTCTGTTCTAGGACTAATTCCTCCTCTATACATTATAAAAAGCTGTTTTTCTTCTAACTCCCTGGTTCACAGTTCCCAGCCATTTCAGCCATGTTTCTCTGATAGCTGGATTTCCTTAGTCCCTCAGCCAACTTCACCCGCTCCTCTACCTTCTCTGTAACCTCCATTTCCCTCTCACATAGCTCCATATATTCTTTAACTTTTGTCTTTCTAAATTTGACTTGTGAATTTTTCTCCTCTAACCAGGGATGACAAGGTAGAACGAATTCCAAAGCTCAAACTTGACTCTATTCTTTCATACAGTTGACGTTAACAGGAGAAACAAGTGTATCTGTAGTTAAGAAAACAACTTGCAAAAAAGCATTGTAATGGCCAGTTATCAAAACTAGAATTGTTTTTTTGTTAACAGTAAAAATATTAAGAACCATTTAATAATCATTTAATGCTCAGTTCTCCTATACTTATAAAAATGTCAGCTTGTTTTGTAAGAGTTGAAGACAAATAGCTGCAATCTACATACAAATGAGCAGTGCCCATTAGCTATCCTGAGGGAAGACTCCATGTAGTACTGAGAGTATTTTCCACTCTTACATCTCATTACAAGATTTACCAGTGTGCTTCTGAACAAACTGTTATGAAATAACCCAAAAAATAATGGTTGTCAAGAAGGTTCCTTGACTTGATCAGCCCAACAAAAATAATTGTGTAAGCATGCATTTGAAAGAGACAAATGGTATTTACAAATATTTTACATTCAGTGTACTGGGTCTGGCTGGCACAGTTACTTCATACTCCGCCCCTCAGCAAACAGGAAGAAGGTAGGTGAGAAGCTGGGAGGGGACACAGCTGGGACAGCTGACCCAAACTGAGGAAAGAGATATTCCATACCATATAACATCATGTTCAGCAACAAATGGAGGGGGGACAACACAGGCAGAGCTGGTATTTTTCAGATTAACTGCTGTTCTGAGACTGACTGGGCATCAATCTGCTGATAGGAGGTGCTGAGTGACTGCTATTGCATCACTTGGGGGTTTTTGTCCTTCACTTTTTCAATTGCCTTTTTCTCAACCTACAAGGTTTTTCTTGGTTTTGCCTTTTCAGATTCTCTTCCTCATTCTGCTGGGAGGGGGCCTAAGTGAGTGACTATGTTGGGGTTTAGCTGCCAGCTGGGGTCATGCGACTATATTTGGCTATGTGCAGGAGACATACTCTTTACCACATTCAAAACATCAACAAAGCACAGCTCTACTTGCCCTAAATTTGTTAATCACATCTAGTTCTATTACTGAAAACATATACATTCTGTGTTCCAACATATGCTCGGACCGTACCTGACTATCTCCTTGTAAGACTTGATTTTGGGGCAAATTTAAATAAAATTATCTATACCCACAAGAATCTTGCTTTAATAAAACATAGCTGTGATGTAAAACATTCAAAACCAGAGTAACTGCATTGGTAGCAGAGAATGGACATGTTCCCAATGAATTTCCAGCTACAACAGCAGCAACAGTCAAACATCAATTTATATTTTTTAATAATCAGATGGCACTGCACTAAGCATATAGAGATTTCTCTCTGTGCAACATCTGGATTAAAGGTAACATGGATCTCACCTTGACATTAACACTGCAGCAAAACCTATCCTTCAAATATTCTAATAAATTCATATATCATGAAGAAAAAGAAGTAGTTACAGCAACGTAGCAGCTGCTGGTTCAGAGAACAGTCCCAAGTGATTTATCAAAGAGCAACACTGTGTCTGCAAGTTTCGTAATATCCAGAGATGGAACCTGAAACTGTTTCAGACATTTATCTACCTGCATCATCTTACAAGTAAGCCCAGTAAGTCATCTCACTAACCAATAAAGGAAGCAAAATGAGCTCTAGAACTAATTATAGGTAATTATGAACTAGACCACTGCTTTTGCAAACCTGTAATTAATTTTGACTGCACTTACTATAATTTCAGTTGCAAAATGCCGCAAGGGGTGTTCTTCAATGCCTTCAAGTTGTTCAAGCTGAGCTATCAATAATGGATATTTCAGGCTTTTCATACAGCTGAAATAAAAAGAGGTGAAACTAAATCACCAATAAAGTCACAAATACAGACTACAATAGTGTCATTGATAACCAAGAATGAAGTCTATACTCATATTAGGTGCTATCACTCATGATATTCCAGGATAAAAAAACCCCAAAACCAAGAATCCAACATCTGTAGAAGCATTCTTTAGACTTCACTTCCAGAATTTGGTTATCCTCACCGTTGTACATGCGAGAAGCAAAGGAATACCGAATCAGCTTCACAGCACAGAGATTAATATTTGTTCAACATTTCCTTGTACTAAAAAAACAAACAAAACCCCCCCCTACAACAACATTATTTTTACCTTTCTTCTCTTACTTCATAAATACGTAAAGCATATTTAGGGTTTTTTTTCCTTTTTCAAAATATCACATTAGTTAATATAAGTTGGCAGCATTATAAAACACTAGTAAGATGATTTATTTACTGCCTACGTAATAAATGCCTACTGTTAATTTTGTTGTTATAGGAATACATTACACAGACATAAAATGCTCACAATTTTAATAATTCTTCTTTCAGCTCCATGTCATAGTATTCTGATGACTCTTCCATGTTTTTAACAACTTCATTCACAAAAGGTTTAGCAAAGTGCACCACTGCATTACAACATTGACAGAGACCAAGTTTATCTTCTTGTATTTGTTGTTTTGTGTAAGGTACAGGCAAGGGAGTAAGCTGATTCATAATCATGGCCAAAGATAAACCCACTGAGTAGGCCTTCTTGTTCTGAAGTTTCAAAAGCACTGGGGAAAGAAGGGGGGGAAAAAAATCACCAGAAAATAAAAAAAGAGAGACCACTGAGACATTCAGTTATTACTTACTAAGTAGAGGAAAACATGAAGAAAAACAATATGACTACAAAAGAAAGTTTTTAGTTTCAGGGAAGGAGAGGGACTGATACCTGAAATCACATGAGCAAATCCAGCAAAACTAAACATCATCAACTAGTTTAATATGCTGTAATTAAGATGACCATATATTTGAGAAAGACAGATATTAAAGCAGTCATGCATTTCAGCACATTCTTCCTTTCTCTGTAGCACCATCATGAGCATTGAAAAAAATAAATAAATCTTTCTAGAACTAGCCTGAGTGAAATAATACTCGTTTACCTGACCTGGAAAACTCATTTATTGCTCGACTCCTGTGCTTGGCAAAAGCAGAGACAACAGCCCAACCTTTCTGCTGAGATCTGACTCTGCTAGAAGCAGCTCAGGACTGTTCTATATTCCATGGCAAAATCAACAGAGGGGTTCCCAAACTGAGGAAGCAGCACAAGTGGCTCTCCACTTCAGCTGCACTCAATGCAAGCTAACTGCAGATTCGCTATTCAAAAAAACCACATGCTTCTAACTACCAAAATGCTTCTCTTGGTAAACTCAAACATAATTCAATATCAAATCTCAGTGACTGCTATAATCAGACTTAAACTTGAAACACAACACTTGATTTCACCTCACATACCAAAACAGAAACTACTACTTGTTACCTATTTAATGGGTGTCCAAACCCAATATTTTTAGTTTTTATATGCAAGCCAGAAGAACGCTTCCCTCTCACCAATCAAATATTCCAACCTGCTTCAATTGGCAATAAAAGCTTTTACACTATGAAAATAAGAAATTGTATGTTTTAGAAGTTAAATAATGAAGATTTTCACAAATCCATGTAATTCTGTGTTTCTGTTAACAACAGTATGAATCGTTTACACCTTTAAATATAAATGTCACAGGACAATATTCTTGTAAATGATGAAAAATAGCTGAATATTGCTATTTCAACTGATGCTATTAATCCTACCTAAAATCTTTTTCTAACAGACTTTTTCTAAATCTTTCTTATATTTTTTCAATATAAGTATGAAAGTTATACTCTGTGTTATTTTGCAGAATATAATAGACTGTAAAGCCTGTCAGGACAGATGTATCCTGAAACTATTCCAGCAAAGGCTAAACTAAATTGATAAATAAATGAGAAAATAGTTTAATTCAGAAATCACATTAAAAGCTGTATCTTACCTGTCTGCAAAGGCTGAAGCAGTAACATGACAGTCTGGCACACTTGCTCTCCAGAGGTCTGTTCAATCTGCTCAAGTAAACCTAAAAAAAGCTCCTTCGGATTGCATAGCTGCAAAAGAGAAACAATGCATATTTTTTAATAACCATGGTCATAAGCTACAAATTCATCACAAGCAAGCTTCAATACAGTTCTTGAATGTCAGGAAAGCAGGTCTGAACATCCAAGATAATCTTTAAGTAAACAAATATGAAACAGTAAGTACTTCCCTACAATTAATGTCTTCTGTAGTGTATACATTTTCATATAAGCTGAAAACATACAATAACAAATAATGACACTAAACTGGATTTCTATGGTCTATAAAAAGCCTCAGAGCACCCTAGCAAAGTAATCCTTAGATGTAGAGAGAAAAGAAAAACTTCAGTGTGAATTTAACACAAGCTATAGAGTTTGCTTTTAAATACATGAATGAAAGGGAACTAGTTTTCTACAGATAAAACTTTTTTCCTCTACTACTCCATCAGAATCATCAGGTAATCATGGTCATACTGTATCTGCAGTAGCCAAGAGACAGTACTGCTATGGCTGCTCTGATTACTCTGTTTTCTTTGGAAATCAGGGGGGAAATTAGGACTTCTGCCTTCCCTACAATTATTGTATTATAACAATAAATTTCAAAAACATACCTGTGCCAACTGATCTAGTATCTTCAGGCAGTGTTCTCGCTTATCATCTTCCTGTTTATACATGAAAATACATCTAACAAGAGGAGAGATGAGATTCCAACCCATATTCTTGATGATAACCTAAAAAACAGATTTTCAGAGAATAAACCAATACTGGACGTCTTCTAAACCCAGAGAGACTGTATATATGAAGGCCAAAAACGACAACAAATCAATGTCCTGGTTGTAACCAACACCTTAATAATGTCACTGAAATTTTAATAACTATTACCATGAAGTTCTGTATTTGACATAGATTGTATTCTCTACCATACCTATAAACAGCAGCGTATTTTGTATAGTTTCCATCAGTGTATTATTTCTAACATTCCAATATATATTTCTTAGAATTTATATGACAACACGTTTAAAACAGGACTAAGTAGGGGAGTTTTGCTGAAAGAAAGAACACTTAGACAAATTATTTTTAACCTGAGGGGATCAAGATCTTCAGTTGTTATTCCAAACTCAAAAAATTCAAACCCAGACTGTGAACCCCACGTAACATTGCTAAAACACTCCATCCTTCACTTTGTTTCTGAACTTCCTATTTATCTGTGTATAATTTAGTATATTCTCCCAGCTCCCCTAAATGCCCACAGACATTAGCATCTCTTACATCAGTATCAGCTTAGTTGGCTCCTACACTTTTGGCCAACATTATAATATCCATCTGAGGTGGATATAATAGCAAGTAACTAACATTATTACATCCACTGTGGTGGATAAGACAGCAGCTAAGCACCCATCAACTGCTTGCTTGTTCTCCTCTCCCAGTAGGTTGGGGGAGAGAATCAGAAGAGCAGAACAGAGAATAACTCGTGGGTTGAGGTAAGGACAATTCCGTTAAGTGAAGCACAAAAGAGTGGAGGGGTGGAAGAGGAGGGAACAATGGAACAATGCAAATCAACTCCTACCCAGCCATCTCCAAGCAACAGCTACTTTCAAATGGGTCCCCATGCCCATGTGTTTTTATTGCTGAGCATGATGTTTTATGGTATGGAATCTCTCTTTCATCAGTTCAGGTCAGCTATCCCAGTGTGCCCCCTCCCAACTTCCCTGCTTACTGAGGGAGCAGAGCAAGGCAAGAAACAGAGAAAGCCTTAACACTGTACAAGCACTGATAAGCAATAGCTGAAACACTGGCACGTCATCAACACTGGTTTGGTCACAAATATAAAACGCAGCACCATACAGGCAGCCACGAAGAAAATCAGCTCCATGCCAGTCAGACCCAGCACACCATCTGAAATCCCATCCTGTAAAAGAGGGACATTGTCACCTTCTCTCAATTATGCTTTTGTCCTCTCTTTTCCTTTTGCTTAACTCACTGGAAAACAGTTATTAATGATTTTGTTAAGATTACTATGACTTGGTACCTGTGACCTGCCTAAGTTACACAAGAGCATGCACTTAACACAGAACAACTTAATAACTGTCCTTATGTACAGCCTTGCTCCACAGTGAAAGTAGCTTTCCCTTGTTAATAAGCAGTTTTATCTATTTAATGGTGTCAGTGAACAACTTGTGTAGTGCAAACTTAAACTCACCTTATTTTTTTCATTTTGAATTATTTCTAATAACTGAGCTGCATACCCATCTTCTAAACATTTCTGACCTGCTACTTGAAACAGATTAAAATCTTCTCCTTTGAAATCAACTTCTTCTAGAATTTGCTAGAAAGAAAATATGCATGTTTAACTCCATAGTTATAAAAGGCAAATAAAAAATAAGAAAAATCAAAGCTTTCATTTCAAAATTAAATGTAGCATCACTGTAGCTCATCTTTTTTTTATATACCTCTTTCACATATTAAAAAAGCTACCAAGAGCTAACACAGAAAACAAAGCAGTATTTGAATAGCACCTTCTAACTATAGCATGTTGTTTGGAAGACATACTTTCTAAAATAACCTGCTAAGGTTTTGTTCCTTCAGACAGGTACTTTTAAGTACAAGAACACTTCTTTCTCCAAGAAGCAGAAGTTATCAAGCATCTTGGGATGCACTTGACAGACAGGTCAGTGAACCAAGCAGCCCAATGAGAAGTTCTGCTAACAACTGTCTGGTGTCTTGGTGTCATTTTACTTTTAATTATAATATATGAAGCAAAATGCACACTGTCTACACTCATGACTTTAATGGAAAAAAAAACAACAACCTACTTACACATCTTTGTATTATGGCTTGAAGTTCATCAACTGCCATTATAGTTTGACTTTGTTCTTCTGGCATTGCAAACTATTATAAATTAAAGAGTGCAGTATTAAGTATAAACAAGAGACTGAAAAGTAATCACAATATAAAAAAAAAAGTCCATAAAGGAATGAGAACAACCTAAACAGACAGGTATTATGAAGAGCACATGAAAAAAAAAAAAACCAGGAAAAATGCATTTTTAAGAAGTGTACACCGTATTAGTCTATTCCCCATATTTGTAGAAAATGGTATTACTGGAAATAAACCTGTATTCTATGTACAAGTAAGCAATTTTTCAAGTAGTATCAGGTTGATCTTAAGAAGTCAGGAGGCCTCAGGTTATACTTAGGCACATACATTGAAATCCGCAGCTAATAAAGCGCAGATGCCCATGATACATGTTTTCTGTGACTTACCAGCTCAGTCCTGACCAGAACACTCTTAACCTGATGCCTGGGATGGGCACAGCTGACCCAACCACCATGCCAGTTTATATCAACAGCCCAGTCACAACTACATAGGCAATATAATTTATTTCTTTCTAGTGTGTAGGTTGGGCTACTTCAGTGGCCTTTTACGTCTAGATACTATAATTTAAAACTTTGCTGCTAAACGCAATTAAGTGAAACATTTGACATAAATGTTAAGTACATAAAAAGTTTTACATAGTCAGGACCATGAATTACAAATAAAATCAAGCTTGGTTATCGCATGGGATATTTCATAGCAGCAGTCATAATCTTTATAGCCATATACCTAAATCTAGTTATATAACCACAATGACTGTCAATTACCTCTACAGCTGGATAATTAGCTAACTGTTCATCAAAACACCCAAGTTCCATACTTACACAGAAATCTCAATGTAACTTTCAATTTTGCCTCTTACATTTGATCTTAGCAACGTCACACACTCAGGAACCTAGGCTACCTGGTTGTTTACAAAAAACAGGTAACTCACAAAAGCTTTAAAAAAAAAAACCAACTCTGTGTGAATTTTATTATTCAAAGCACAAACAAATCACTTTCTGTTCTCAACGGCCTATTTTAACATTTTTATGTCCCTGCAACCTCTCAGCATATCTGGCCTGTCATTTTAATTTGGTTATCACATACCTTACTACCACACGTTGTACTATTTGAGCTCTTTACAGGACGTTAGTAATCCTCCCAGAACAATTTAAATATACTTTTGAATTCTAATATTCTTGCATTTGCAGCAGGCAGTGACTTTACAATGTACTTACAGCCCTTCAGCGAGCACTGAGCGCTCACCGCGCTGATCCAGGGATTTACCTGCCAAGCTCACAGATGGTCTCAGGCCTTAATACTTAACCCGGTTTCTAAATAAATCTTTTCAGAGGCTTCAGCGGCGAGCGGACAGCACCTGAACCGTGAGAAACTTTCTACTACTAACAGTCACCGAGCTCCCGCCCCTCTCACGAACGGCACCTCAGCCCCTTCGCTCGGCGGGATACGACCAGGCCGGCACCCAGGGGCCGCCAACGCGCGCCTTTACCACTCGGCTGCGTTACGACACCCCATGGCCGCCCCCCTCACCTCAGCGGCAGCCGGCGGAGCCGCGCTGCAGCCTCTCCGCGCCGCCGCTACCGCCGTCCCCTGCTCGCGACCCGGGCCACGTCCCAGCGGCGGCTCCGCCTCCCGGGTGAGAGGTCAGAGGGCGGGAGCGGGCAGCCGCCGGCATGGCGGCCAGGAAGCTGCCGGGCGGCGCGCAGGGGAGGCCCGGCCGGCGGCACGCAGGTAGGCTTCAGTCTGAGCGCGCCGTCCCTCCCTCCCGCTCGGCGCGTTGGGCTCTCCCTGTGCCCGCAGACCGGCGCGGCGGACTCGCCCAACTCGCGGTACCGGGGGGAGCGGCGGGACGGCCGCGGTCGTCGGCGCGGGTACGCAGCCGCGATCTCGGTGGGCCGCGGCCGGGCTGGCTGCGTAGTCGGGGCTGGCGAGCGACGGCTGCCGGTGGTGGGCCTGCCCAGGCGGGGCCCGGACAGCGAGCGTCCCCGCTGTCCCCTCAGGCCGTGTGGGGGCTGCGCCCTTGGCTTCGGCAGCGCCGGCAGTCTCAGGGTCCGTTACTTTCCCTCCCTGTTGCTCTTGTCTGCAGACGGCAGCTGCCCGGCCTCCCTGGGCGGTGGGCGGGAGGGCGGGCGGAGCGCTGAGGCAGTCCGCGGGGGTGGCGGGCCGGGCCCTGGCCGGGGCCGGCCTCGGCGGTGGGGCTGAGGGAAGGGGCAGCGTGTGCCCCCGGTGGGTGTGGGGGTGAAGCCGGTGCAGAGCCAGGGTGAGTGCGGCGCGGCACAGAATTATTGCCGGAGTTATTTTTCCTTTAGCTTTCTGACCGTACAGAGCGTGGTGGAGGGGGACATGGAGAGAGCTGGGCCTGTCTGCCCTCACACTTACAAAAAGTGTCTGAGTAGCTGCTGAATGTTGACTAGCTTACTGAAGTTGCACTCTGCCACCAAAAGCAAGTTTCAAAGCAGTTCTTTTGGTTATGCTTACAGTTTAGTGGTTTTCATATTTTTCAGGTTCCAATATTTTCCCCTATTGAAGGAAGAAAGTACACTAATATTTATATTTCTGCATTTGTGTATTTTGATTTTTAGGGAATAAGCTTTCAGCTGCTCTGAAGAATGAAGATGCTGCTCAAAGGTACAATTTCTGATGTAACAATATGTGGCATTCCTGTTGTTTGACTTCACTCACGTTGACATCACGTTCTCTGCCTTGTGTGGGTTTTTTTGCTTTAAGCAGAGTACCATGACTGACTTCAGGAGATCACCAACAGCAACATCATACAGACTTGTTTGGAGTGATGCTATATAACTTCTAACAGCGTGCACATATGTGCATTGTTTAGTATGCTAAAACTTTACAAATCTAACCTCCACAGTTGTATTTCCTTAGCTGTAGTGCTTCCTTTTTGCCATCTTAACTTCTTTGCATACCTGCCGTTTTTCTTTGTTCACTTTAAAAACCAAACTTGAGAGGAAAAACCACTTTCTGCTATGGGTGATTACCTGAATATTCATTTGATTCTGTAGTAGAGCCAGACTTCCAGGTGTATAGCATAGATCTCTGTTGGTTAAGACAGCAGAATGACTGTGCATTGGCAGCCTCTGTGGGAAGCACTGCCAAATGGAGATCGGAGACATCTGGATGGTTGCTCTTTAGGTATTTGCTGACAATAGAATAAGTGGCAAGACTCAGAAAATCTACTGTAGCGGGATGTGTTTGTTTTATTCCTTCCTTTACTTTGTACTCTCACACTCATCTTGTCCCAGTTCTTTTCTTCGGGCTCTTCATGTCTCACCCAGCTCCCATTCTCCTGACAACACTCTGTAAATTGTCACAGGCTCTTTGTCCAGCCGGTTCTGGGTTTCCCTCTCTTGCAAGTAGAGTTGCATAACCTCTTATAGAAGTATTGCAATGCAATAAAAGTCAATACTTTTCCTGACTGGAGTGGAAATAATGCAAATCAAAGTTGGCAACTAGCTGTAATAACCAATAGCCAATAACTTGGTTATTACAGAATTACTAGTCCAATTACTTGTTGCCTTGTTTGGCCAAAACAGTGCAATGCAGAAAAATGTAAGCTACTATATTTCAGAAAAAGAAATAAAGGTATTATTGGAGAATTGTTTATGGAAATCTGCCCTCTGCATCATTCAGTGTCTGTTCTGTTACAGGAAAGCAGCTCTAGCAGCTGCTATGAGAAAGAAGATTGAATCTGAGAAAAAAGCATTGTATATTGTTGAACAACTCCTGGAAGAGAATATTACTGAAGAGTTTCTTCTGAATTCTGTAGGTGTTTCAAGTTCTTAAACCGTTTCATATGTTAGTGTTCAACTTTTTAAAAAAGTTCTCGAAACAATTTGCTGCTGTTCAAAGGAGACAAACCATTTATTCCCTCTCTCGTCAGCTCTGATAATTGTGTTATTTTCAAGGATTCTGCTGTGAAAACGCCCTGGTTTTGCAGGACTATATACATTTATGAATCCTTACTTTATTACCACAGCTTTTGTTTATGACTCTGTGGTTCTGGACTGATAGATGAAGTATAAAAATTTAGGTCTATATCATGTCATCTGTGAATTTAGATGAAGTCTCTCTAATGCACCACAGTTTATCTGGCAGCGTGGTTTTGCTGGAATGGTATGACAATTAGTCCTGTTAAGGTTGTAAATAGCCTGGCAAGTAGGTTTACAAAACACGTAAATAGAGGAAAATTATGAAAACAGGTGCCACACTAGAGGCAAAATTACAAAGCTCTTCTATATGTAAAGGGAAGTGCGCATGTATGTCTTCTTTCCCCATTTACCCTCTTATCTTTTTTACTTTGTAGGTCCCAAATGTTGTTTATTAAACTTACTAGATAATGAATTTATTTTCTTATGAGATATTTTTAGTACAGAAAATGACAGATTTTCCAGTATCGGTTGTTGAACTATTTTCTTGTAATTTTAGGGAAAATTCATTACTCCATCTCACTATAAAGACATTGTTGATGAACGGTCTATCATCAAACTATGTGGATATCCTCTATGTCAAAATAAACTGGAAAATGTAAGTAGCTTTTTTTTAATGCTCTTATAAGAATCTTTTCACAGTGTTTATTTTCTTGTATTTGCTTTATAATTTTACACTTAAAATATTAAACATATGTTAAAATACTGTCAAGTAATGGGCCAGGCATCATATAATTCTGTTTCAGTGTAATTCTTCTGCAATAAAAGGTAAACTTTGATCAGTTGACAACCATTACTGTATGACAGAATCAGTTAGCGTCTACTTTGACAGTAATAAAGATGAATAAAGTATGGCTTCATGGCTTCCTTTGTGCATACAGAAACTTTATATTCCTTCTTCAGTGTAACCACATATCTCTGTAAGAAGGATTGACGTGAAAAAATAATGTAATACAGGGATATTACTATGTGAATGCATACATATCTGCCCTAAAAATATACATTACCTGTGTCAAAATCATAGTCACACTTACTTAGGTATGGTATGTCAGAGTGTAAGCAGAACTCACAGTTCAGTTACATAACCTGTGATGTAATACCAGTTGTGATACACCTTATCATGTGGAAAAAAAGTAGTACAAAAAGTTTTACTGTTTTGGACTTCCTATGTCCCCACAGAAGTTCACTTTGAAACTGTATTGTATTTTATGTAATTTCTTCTCAAGTTTTGTCTGAGTAGTGGTGGGCTCTGACAGTATAGTCTATCTACATGCATATATCTACATGCATATAAGTAGATAATGGATTAAAGAAGGACCTGTGTGTAACAGCCCAACATTTATATATAAATAAAGTTTCTGCCATGGCAGCTCTGTTGTTTTATGTTCAGCACTGACTTTCTTGTTGATCTGAAGTTGTGTTCTACTGAGTGTGAAATGTAAATGATTAAAGATTAAATAAAGATTTTTAAATCTGAGAAGGTATAATGTCAAAAGAATTAAGAGAAAAGATGGTTGTACTATGCAGTTTGGCTAAAACAGAGCATAGTACACATATTAAAATATATTAATTAAGAATTAATTTTCTACAAAGTCATGATGGAAATGACAGTCATGCTGATGAAAGCATATTGTTTTAGGTGCCAAAACAGAAGTACAGAATTTCAACAAAAACGAACAGAGTTTATGATATCACTGAAAGAAAGGTATGGTAACAAGTCTATTTCTAAAATGTATCTAATACTGACTCAAGCAGAAATACATTTTGTAGCAGCATTCATATAGTGGCTTGATTCAGAGCCAATGTGTTTGGTTCTTAGGAAAATAATTCTCACAAACTGTTAGAATATAAAGGTTTTCATGCATTTCAGTTTCTATTCTAGATGCTTTCTTCAGAAAGACAAAACCGTACCTATTTTCTTTTGTGATTTTTAAACATAATATGGGAAGTTTTACTTGGGTAGCATTTGAATGTGGTACAGCTGATCTATTAGAGACATTTGTGAAGGAGTGTTCTCTCTTTTGTTCCAGTATAGCAGTGAGCTTTAGTAGGGTCAAAGTGCACATCCTTTTCTTTCACTGAAGTTTGCACTGATGTAATACAAGTTACATCGTACATATTCCTTAGTGTGTCTACCTCTAGGGCTCTTCTTTGAGGACTTCTCAAATCTCTTTGCAGAGTCTGTTTCTTGAAGCATGTTCATGTGTGCAGCTGCGTAAAAGTTGCTTGCCTGTAGATATGCAATCATCTACAGTTGATGCTAAATTGTAGGATAAATGTTTCTAGTTCTGGATCAAATTTCTTCAGTTGCTAGTATACATTCCTTGCCTTTGATTTCAAGTCTGGGATACACAAAATTCTGAGAACTGCTTTCTCAAGCTACCAGGCAAGACTCCAAGAAGTAGGATGGTTTGTCTTGTTCCCTGATGCAAGTGTGCAAGTTAGTTTTCCAAAGATGCTGCAAAATCTTAGGTTTTGTTCTGTGTATTGCAAAACATGCAAGTTCTTTTGCTATCCAAAATTTTCATTGTTAAACACCTGCATTTTATCATGTCTTTTAAACTATGTGACTGTCTTGTTGAGTTAGGGATTGCTCTTTGAACAGTTTTGTGGGGTTTTTTTCTAATTATGTTATGTAGAATCTAACAGTGGCTTGCTTCTCAGTATGTAATAGAAGTGCAAAAAGCATAAAAGCAGGGAAAAAAGAAGCTAAAAGTGGCTTGTGGGGAGTGGGATGACCTATTTAACAGGTTTGGTTTCTCAGATGAATTAAAAACCTGGTCACGGGCTTAAAAAGAAATGTGAATTGGTACTTAATTTTACAGGCATAAAGAACAATGACTTTTGTACTTTTCTATAAATGTTAAAGTTGTCTTCAGTCATATTTTCTTGCTTTCTTTCTTGTTCACAGTGCTTTTGCAGCAACTTTTGCTATAGAGCATCTAAGTATTTTGAAGCTCAAATTTCCAAAAGTCCAGTATGGATGAGAGAAGAAGAAAAGTAAGTATAATGTAATACATTTGTTACTCCTTTTGAGAATATTATTTTCTCTGTCCAAGCTGCAATGCTAATTAATTAGCTGCAGTGCATCAGAATGATTCAGCTGAAGCAGAGGTAACTCATGTTAACATGTTAGCTTAGCATGGTGTTTGTTTTAAAATTATTGTTGCCATATTAATTACAATAATTGACATGACAGTGCTACTCATACTTAGTAGGTATGACCATATCAATTTAGAGGGCAGACTGATCATAAATAATAGTCAACTTGTATTAACTTTAAAATGTACTTATTAGGATTGGATTTTTACAAACCATATAATGTACAGGATATATTCCCCTTACTCTGTTACAAGAGATTTTCTAATTTGAGCACAGCAGTTGGCATTGCTCTTAAGGTTAGGCTGTGAGTGCTTGCACCTGAAAGCAGACTGTAACATAAAGAGGTTCTTTATCCTGTCTAAATTTCAGATTACCCATTTCCTGTTGTTACTGCAATACACATTCTGGAACAATGTGATGGAGCCCATGTTCTTCCTGCCTTAGGAAACATAGGCTTGCAAATAATTAATAGAGCCAATGGGTGTCACTGTTTAACAAAAAATAATTGCCTGGAGAATGTTCAGCTGAATTTATTCAGCATTCATTCTCCAAGACACTACTTTTCATAGTCTCCTGGTTTTCAGCAAAAGAAACTAGCTGAAATTTTATGCTTGAGTTCATTTTCACAGTTCAGATCAGTCATACAAAATATCTGATTAATGAGGGAAGAGATTTGGAGCAGCCAGATCTAATCTGAGGGATTCTTAGCCGGTAAAACTAGTCTCTTCATTAAATGTTTAAGTAAGTTTGCCAGTATTTCTGTGCTATTGTTTTGTCATCTTTAAAGTATTTCTAAAATTTCCCTTTATTCTTAATGTCAAAAGTGTGTAGATCTGATATGCTTGACATAGTTAATTATTTATGCTGTGTGATGGGGAGGAGGCAGTATTTTCAAAGAACAAAACGCGGTAGTCCATGGTTAGGTGTATCTGTTTGCACAGTCACATACATATGCACACACTGATAATCGTATACACATCTGAAATTCTTTTGACAAAAAATACTACAACCTCGAGGTAAAACTGAAAAAGAGTTATATGGGGTTAATTATGTAAATCATTGTATGTTATCCCCCTTAGTTTCCAAACTCAGTTCATTCATGTGAATGGTGCAGCTTCCATCTTTTTGAATCTATGGGTTCTTTTATGTACTGTGTGAGAGGTGTTAGTGCATTGACTTGCATTTACTGCACGCGTAAAAGGTTTTCTTTCATTCATAGGATAGGTGGGTGAGGATTTCAGCATTTAGTGCTGGATAAAATTAATAGCATTGTGGTGATGCCTCGTAGCTGAATTGAAGCAGATTAACTGCAAATAGAGCTTTGGAAAGAAACCTATCAGCACTTACTTAGTAATATTTCTCAGAGTTTCTGGAAACCTTTTGAACTCCATTTTCTTAAAGCAGTATAACTTGATAGCCTAATTTTTAACAAAGTAGTATTTTTAAAAAAGTAAAGATATCCTGAATATTCATATTTTTTGCATTAATCTAGAGCATTTTCTTATAAATGGTCCAGGATTGTTATTGCAATAGGAACTTTCTGAGCTATGAGGGTCTTGGCATGTTTACTTTGTTGAAGAGGAGGTCAAAGACTGATCTGAAAGCAGCCTACAACTATTTGAAAATAAGTTACAAAGATTACAGAGCTAAACTATTCTTCCCTGACAGCAGAAAATTTAATAAGGGATGATGGCCATAAACTATCACATGGATGGTTCCAGTTGGACACTGGGGGGGAAAATTGCACCGAGGTTATGGTTGAATGAAACAGGATAGTCAGCAATGTTTTAAAATCTCCATTTTTTGAGGTTTTCAAGATTTAAACTTAATGAATTTGTGGCTGACCTAAACTAGTGCTAATGACAATTGCATTACAAGCAGGAGGTCAGGCTAGAGACTTCCAGAGGTCTTTTCTGACTAACATTTGTGTGACTTGCTGATTCTGTTAAATGTTGTTCAATGTAACAGCATCGTTTTGCAGGCAGATGACTCCTGCTCTGTGAACATGTATGTATAAACCTGTTCCTGCTAGTTGGACACCCCAGGTGTCCCAGTGTCAACTATGTATTGTATGTATTAACCTTTATTTCAAGAGCATTGATTGAGCAGGAAAATCTTCATTCTGTGTCATCTTTTTGCAGACCACCAGACATAGAGCTGCTGAAGGAGGGACAGAGGTACACTGAACAATTAATTTTTTTGTTATATAGACTTATACTTAGACATATTAGCATCGTATCAGATGAGAGGGGAATCTTTGATTTCCTGTGTTACAGAAAAAAACCTTATTAGAACCTACTCAAAGGTGGATTTTTTTCCTTTGTGATTCTAAACCAGAATATTTGATCTGCATGATTTAGTGTACAGCTGCTCTTGGCCCATATGTCTTAATTGAGCCTGTTGAAATGTGAAACAAATACACTGTTTGTACTTCGCATGTTTTATAACAGCTATTCTTTATAAAGAAAATGGTACCAATTATGTGTGATGAAAACTTCTGTATTTCTTAATCTAAAATGTGTATATGAACTGAAATGAAATCATGCTACTCTGTCATCTCTCTGCACCTTGCTGTGTATTGTGACTTTTTGTTTGTTTTCTTTTGCAACACCTGGCCATTAGGTGGCAAACTTCACATGTGCTGAAAACAGCTCTGCTGTCCCCCTGATTTTTAGCATACTATATTCCTGTATGCTTTAGGATGACTATTTTCATCTTTAAATGGCACTATTTGTCGCTAAGTCTTACACTATTTTGTTGTCTTTCATAATACCTTGCTTACTATTCTTTTCTAATGGCCAATAAGCAACAGAGAACTCACTCCTTGGTATAGTGTCTGTACCTGTTATCTTGATTGCATAACAGCTCTCTGAGTTCAAGAAGACTTGGAAGAGCAGCTATGATTCTTAAAGCAAAAAAAGTACACTTTTCTCCTACAAGGGAAAAATGCTTTCTTTATCTTCCTTACATGAGAATGAAAAGCTCATGTAAGTAATGTTTCAGGGAACACCCATTTTTTATTTCATAGATTGCTTGTGTTTTCTTACAGTGGACAGTCTGGAGAAGAGGTGACACTACGTGATGAAGTAATTAAACCATCTGACATTGAAAATCCTAGGATATCTTCAAAACCATGTGAATCTGGTTCTCATGATGCAGCCAGTGACAGTAGTAGTGATACTGAACAAGAATTTGTTTCTTCTGTCGTACCAGGATGTCAGTCAAGTTCAGCCAGTTTTGCACAGCAGTTGCACAGAAACAGCATCCTCAAAAAGAAGCAGGCTCAGAAAATCTGTTCTAGTCCCAAAACAGAAGAGTCAGGTGTGGTAGAAGCCACTGAACAACTGTCTAATTGTAAATTAGATGCTCAAGAAGAAATGCGTGCTTGCTCTGTTCACGATAAAATAACTGCAATGCCTTCAAAAACTACTACTCTGGGGAAATCAAGTGCTTCAGAAAACTGTGAAAATACCTGTGGTTCACAGATAGTTTTTCTAGGTGTGAGCAAAAGAGGGGCAGAACATCTTAAAAGAACACTAGCTAACTCAAAAGACTATAAAAAACCTGAGCTGAGGCATCCAGTTAATTCCAAAGGAAGTTTATTAGAAGTACTTAAGCGAACACTTATGGAATGGAGAACTGAGGAAACTTTAAAATTTCTCTATGGCCTAAACTATACTACTTTGTGTTCATCAGAGAGCATTTCAACTGCCAACCAGGAGAACGAAGAACTTGATGAGGATGACTTAGATACAGCTGATGATCTTAACACTGTTGCTGTAGGGGAGTCTGAAAACAGTTTGAACTGTTCTTTACCTTTCACAGGCCCAGGTGGAATAGTTAAGCCAGTGCCTAGTTATGAAAAGTTAAAAGAAGAAACAGAGTTTCTAGAACTCAGAGTAAAAGAGTTCTATAAAGGAAAGTACATCTTGGCTGAAGAGGCAGTAACACATGCACAGGCAGAGGAGCATCCAAGCAAAGAAAGAGTAAGTGTCCAGTGGAATAGTGTCAAGGATGTATAAAGCCTGCCTTCAAACAACAATTACAAGCTCTTTGTTTCTGTCATCCTAAGTAGATAAGTATCTAGCCCAGGGAGGAGGAAAAGTAGGTTAGCTGTACACTGTATGTTGGGTCAGATTAAGCAAACTTTTCTGTCTGTTAAGAAATTACTGGTTGGGGTTTTTTTCTATTCAGAGGTAAGAGTTTTCTTATGTTTAAACATTTATTGGTAAGCTGTGACTATTTTGATGGATTTAATTAAATACTAGGTTACAGCTGTTAAAGTTTTTTATCTAATGCAGGATGATCAACAGGAAGATTTCACCTTCCCACTTGTTGACTCAAATGCACAAATGCAGATTAGAAAGCGAATTGTCCTTGACAAACTGAGAAAAGTGTAAGTATCCTTTACTTTGGTATATGTCAGGTTGAGGTTGGTGCTCATTCATCATCATTTCAAGTAACAAACACACTGCGCAAGGACATTCTGGCTTTTTCTTGGTGGTCTTAGTCATCATTTAAACTCATGACTGCCCTAAAGAACTTACTTATTTCTGAGACAGTCATCTGTGATATAGTTGCAGGTGTCAGTTTGCAGAGCCTGGTGAGGTAGATGTTAGAATCTCACAACTAAGGTGTTGTCTAGAAGAAACCCGTCCATTCTTAGGTGTCAATGTCACGTAGATTCCAAGGATGACTACTGTATGGTAAAGCAGTTTGCTTATTCAAATGTTTCTACAAATTTATTAGTCATTTGCAGCTTCTAGCAAAATTTCTGTTGAACTTAAAAATCTGGTATTCCATGAGTAGAGGATAAGAAAGACAAGATGTTGTGAGGTTTTTTTCCTTAGTTTCTTTTCTTTTTCTTTTTTTCCTTAGTTTTCTCAGTTGCCTACTGTCATCTTGATTCCAACTATCAGGTGTACAGTAGAATTATTTCTGTTGCATCTATGTTGAGTCTGAGATTAGCAGATATATTATTTTTGCAAACCTCATTTAGACATGTAGTTCCCTTTTGTATTATTATCTTTGAACCAAGTAAATATAAATATTCAAAACATTTATGGGGCCTGGAATTCTAATCCTCATAATGTAAACACTTCAATTTTTTTGTAAGAATGTCTTGTCAGAACTGAAATGTGAACTTAATAAGAGTATGCATGTAAAACCATAATTTCTTCTCCACGTTCACAGCGAACTACAGCTTATTTATAAGAAGCTGTTTTAAAGTGAAGGTATTGCCCAAACACCACTCAGAGGAACCTGAAATGTAAACTACTGGCCTGATCTGCTGCATAGAAGTTGATCTCTTTTTATTAATTTTCATAAGCTTTGGTGGAAGGTACTACTTGAAGAAATAAGGAAGAGAGGAAAATGTATATTGACCATTGTCTTTTGCCTTCTAGATTACCTGCAGTTTTGGGCCCTCTTCAGATTTCCCCAGGTGATGTTTACACAGAGCTAAAAAATCTTGTCAAAACTTTCCGGTGAGTATTAATCTTTATTTAGATAATCTTCTTGACTGATTAATTAAACATGCTATTGAATGATTTGTGATTGGGGCACAGAGAGGGCCCCACTGCAGATTTGCCCTTTTCTAGCTGTGTGTTAATGTAGGTAATGTCACATTCCCTGTGGACTAACAAGTCAACCCTTTCCCTGCTCTTGACAGTGGCTAGGTCACCAGGAGTATTTGTAGATTTTTAAAAACTAGGCCAGTGGTCTCTGGAGGATGATGGTGAGTCTTTTAAAGGTTCTGCTACCTCGTCACCTCCTATTAGGCATGAGTTTCTGAGATCTGTCACTTTATTTTGCTCTGGCTCCCTACAGCCAGGCTAAATGGGTTTAATGTGATTAGTAATTGTTACCACTAACTTCTAGAAGAAGGTCCGGTTTGACCTGTCATATTCCTGATTTCAAGGGGAAGTAGACCTAGCAGACATGCTGTCACCACAGATGAAGCTTCTGCTTCAGTCAGAAGCACTAAAGACTGTATTTGGAGACACTAGGATAAAGAAGGGAAAACAGAATGCTGGTAACTTCTCCAAACTTTTTTAGGTTTTCTTTGGGACAGAACTCTCATAACTTGGACCTGGATCACGTTCTGCATCTTGAAGTGTTGTCAGGAAAGATAGCAACAACACTTGCTAACTGTGTATGTTGTCACTCTTGAAACTTCCCCCCACATCCCCAGCCTGCATGAAGTTTACATGGAAATTCTCCAATACTCATTCATGGGGTGTTTGCCACAGGGAATCTAGGCTTTGGTGAATAGAAACCCAGCTCTGCCTGATTCCTTATGATTTATGTGATGTCTGGAAGGATGCCACTAAAACACAGGTCTCTATATGCAGGATTTCTTACTGTGGAAGATCCTCTTGCTGTTTTGGTGACTCTGCCTGATCTCTTTTATTAGAAAGAATTGTTAATGCTTGAACTTGATTCTGTAATTACAGTCTTTTAAGTTGTGATTAACCTTTTATTTTAACACCACCACTGAAACCAGGGAAGATATTTTTGGTTATGTTGAAGCAGCATGAATATACTGTGTATATATACACTTATTATTGGAGTAAGATCTTTAAGAGACAAAACTTAAAACAGTTTTGTGGCTCTGCAGTCTAAATGCTTGCTAGTCACTTTGGCTTATGGATGGGTAGAACTGGAAAAACTACATTTGGTCTCTTTCAATCTATTTCTATATGGTTGATTATGTAATAAATCCTAGAGATTCTCAAAAGCAGAACTTCTATTTTAAATAATTTTTGCTATTCAAAGATGATGTGGCTTGAATATGAAGTTTTAGGAAAGGAGCCTTGAAGCCAAAATGGCCACCTGAAAACATGCAGTATGTGTGTATACATGTATGTATATAAAATCTGTGGATTTACAGAATAGAACCAAATTAATTAATTTGGAGTTTGATTCCAATACCTGGCTCATGTAGCAATAATACATCATATTTTAACAGTCTCCCCTGAACTATTTCTGATCCCTCAGGTAACACTTCTGAGTTTATTTTTAAGTCTCTTCTGTTAGGAAGTAAGTTGAAGGTAGTCGTAGCAAGTTCATGGGGCTGTCTTACTGTGAAGACTCCCGTTAAATTCCTTAGAAATTCAGCATTTTGGGCAGGGAATGGTTGAAGACAGTTGTAGGCACTACACATGAATTTGTAAGTGCCTTTGAGATAGATAGATAGATAGATAGATAGATAGATTTTAAAAAAACAACATAAATGGAGTTTTATCATCACTGATAGTAAAATAATACAAAAATATAGGAAACAGGGAAGTAATATAAACCTTTAGGCCCTTTCTCCTTCTTGCATCTCTGATATGGAAGGGTCTGTTGATACACAACAGCTAGCTCATGGATATTAAGATGAAAGCATAAGTTTGAACTTCCAGTTCTGTATGTAGGTTTAAATTTACTTAATATGAGTGGTCTCTCTGATTTTAGGTTGAATGCTTTGACAGGGGGGCCTGGAATAAAGTTTAATCAGTATATTTGCAGGGTATAGAAATGTGGAAGTTACTTGCTTTGCTAATGCGGTTAAAATGCTTAATGATTATGGAGGGAACACTGACAAATGCTAGTGCTCTTTCCTGCTTTTTGTACTGGAAATATTTCAGGCTGAAGAACTTGCCAAAGAGGGTAGGAGATAAAAAACATGGCTGTAGTAGAGCTTAGCTGAAGAAGGGTAAAAGAGCATGTGGAGAACTAAGCAACAACAATTTTCAGCTCCATTGGTTTTTAAAGGAACACTTGCAGTTCAGCCTCCTTTGGGCAGCATTTTATTCTATCACCACTGCTGGGAAACACACTAGAGGGATCTCAAGAGACATTTTAGAATGGTTAGAGCTCTTCCCAAACAAAGTCCCTCAGTGCCTGTAAGCTTTTGTTAAGAAAACTGAGATGTCAAATAATTCTCCAGAGTGTGTAAGAGCACTTTGTTAAAAGATCAAGAGAAAATTAGCTATATATATATAAATTGAGGCCAAACGATTATGTTTGTGAAAGTGTGGTGGGTTTTTTTTAAGCACAGTATTTCATATTGAAAACAGAATTTCATCTTTGTCTTATGGTTGCAAGTATTTTAATTCCTTTTATGGAGCTCGTAATTGACATTGAACTCTGTCAATGAGTATGATACAGTTGTTTCCTAAACATGTGTTCAATACTTTTTATTACAGCTTTGTCTTACCTTGTTTCCAAGACAATCTTTTAGCTTTTAAATATGTATCATGAGTGTATGTGATCTAGTGTGTATGCTTACTAATAGGCTTTTACCTATTACCCTTACTAAATGGAATTTTAGGTTCTGGCTTTCAAGTCAATTAGCAATACTTTGTGATAGACAAGGTTCAGTATGGAAATGGAAAAGTACCAGAACGTTAATCACCTTTTCTCAAGTAAATGGGCTTCATTTGAAGAGAGCCTGAAGTTAGAATAGTAGCTTATTTGGGCTGGTTGTCATCAAACTAAATTACACTATAGTATGTAAATATGTTGCTCTCTTTTGGGGCATAGTGGAGCTGTCTTTTATGGTTAAATTGGTCTAGTTGAAGCTTGAAGAAAAACAACCTGTGCTTTAGTATTTGCCTGTGCTGACCTGGGTTAGTTAAACTTTGCTCATCTTGGTGCAAATAGTGGAAAAACTGTAGATAGCTGAGGTCCCCTAAAGTCACAATTTTGTCCTAATCACATGAAGTCAGCTTGATGCCTTACAGAATAGGCAAACAGCCAAACTAACGAGTCAGATTCTTGAAATGAAGTTAAATAAGCCTACACCTGAGAATCTGGATGTGTGAACAAAGAGGCTGTTTCATTTGCAAACATGCTGATGACTTCACTTTGCAGCAAAGATAAATTGTAAAACGGAAGAAAGAAGATCTTGTCCATTTGGGGCACATTTTTTTCTTTTTCTCCCAGTGTAAGAACAGGGACATACTGGGTAAAACAAAGACAGCAAGTACGGACCTGTTCAGGGGAATGTTTTTCACCAAATGTACATTTGGTACCAACAACTTGATGCTACTAGCTATTAGTCAAATTCATAGCAACATGTTAAAAATTGAGCTCATAGATTCACAGATGACAAGTATTTTCTCATTGTAAGGATAACCAAACCTCTAGAAAGAAAGTAACACTCAAGACTATAATTTATAAATAGGTATAAAGAAAAATATACTTTAAAAAGATCAGTTTACATTAAGCAGTTACATTTTCTTGCATTTTATTCATAATACCTGATGCTAGGGGCCTGTTAGGGGATAACGAATCACCATAATGATCCTGGTGTCCATCTGCCATGCCCCGTTGGACAGTGTTCCTGTTACCAAATTGTTTCCTAGAAATCCCAGGAAATGCAATCTGCGGAAAGGGTGGTGAGCTCCTGCACTGCTTCTTTCCTATAATTTCAAGTTCATTGTGGCCCCTGTCCAAGTTCTTGTACAGGCACTTAGGGATGTGCTTAGATCTGCTGCCACAGCAGGTGCTGTTTAAAAATCTGGCCAGCATTTGCTAGTGGAGTTCTGCTAGCAAAACTTGCAGCTGATGGTAATTAAATGGAAAGACATCTAAAAGAAAAGGAAGTAGAACCAACTGTGTATGCTCTTTCTCTGTCATTTTTGGGTTTACTTTTTTTATTTACTATTTACTTTAATCTTGGACTCCCCTGTATTTCTACAACTTCTGTATTGGACTTCACTTTATTTGCAGGCAGGGCACTGCAAAGTGGGAGGTCATTTGGGATGGAATTTTTATGCATCTTACTCTTTAGTCCTTTATCCTCTCAGCTTCTGCCACTTGGATCCCTTTGCTCAGTCTGAGCTCCTTCACAGAGTATTAAAACTACTGCATGGGTCCTGCTGCCTACTGGATGGTAGAAGCAGTCGAGTCTAGCTGCAGTGTATCTTGCTGGGGTGAACCACAACACCCACAAACTAGCAACTAAGCAACCCACGCAACTGTTTGGGATCATCCCAACTTTCTTGGCTTATATATCCTGCCCTACAGAGGCCAAGAAGGTAGAGACATTCTGTTTTGAAAAGTTGTGTATTGTTTGCTTTCTTTGGGTAGGTGAAGGGAGAATTTAGCCAAGCTCCTTAACAGAAAATATTTTACTGCAAAACTGAACTCATGTACACAAAATTTTGTACAGTTTTAACATTTCCACATTATATGTTTCTGATAGAAATCCAGTGACCTCTGTTTCATGGATTGTTCTGAAGTAACAGTTTTGGCTAGAGGCAAGACAAAGAATTAATGAACCATTTTTACAGAGGACTTGCACTTCCCTGTTTTCTGAAAGCTTGCTCTTCAGAGGCCTTGGTGTTGACACACAGCTTGTTCTGGAAAGTGATTGCCCTTCCACTGCTCCTTATTATTTAAGGCTTCACACCTGTAGGTTGCTAGCTTTAGTCTGATCTGCCTGAAATGTTTGGGTTTTTTTTCCAGCTGCACAAGTGTTTTAGGACAGGTGTTGTACTGAAAGGTTACTCATTGCAAAGTCTGACTGTTCATCCAGTCCAGTGACAGCAGTACATCAGCAGATCCATCTTACCATATCCTGCTGGTTATCTGTGTCTTTTGACTACCTCCTTCATAACTAGCATATTGATGGCAATGACTAGTGTTCAGACCTTGCCAATCAATACTAACATTGAATAAGAGTTAATTGACACAAATAACTGCATCTCTCAGTTTGCGTACAAGAATGACACCTTCCTGTGCTCTAATCAATAGTAACTCCTTGTAGAGCACTGAAATAAAGCTGCTTTCTCTATTTGACAGAGTTTTCCCAGGTGGCTTGGAGCTGTCTCTTCCATTGTGTCTCATCATAGCCGATTAACTGGAATGTTACATATGAGTTGCCTGTCAAGATGATTCCGTCAGGCATTTCTTGGTAGTGTTTATCACTGTCACCAGTATTGAGTCATGATGTTCAGCCTTTGTTTTGTTCCCTTCTATAGCCAGAAACTGTAAGTTTACCAGGTACAAGATTTGTTACCAACTAACACCATTAGCTATTTCAAATAGTAATTGGTGAACATGACTCTTTTAATAACAAAAATAATCTGTGTTTCCCAGAACTATTGGTTCTAGTTTGATGTGACAATTCCTATACACGTAGTACAAAATGTGGCTTTTCCTGTCATTACTTAACAAAACTCAGGCTGTTGAGACACTATTTGAGTAATCATTGCTTCAAAATCTTATTTTTGTTTGAAGACTTGGAGATTTGAGGAGAAAAATAGGATAATACTGTTTTGATCGTTACTATCCTTAAATAAAAATTAATTTTATTAATATCTTTCTGAATTAGGGAAATGCAGAATGATCCTATAAAACATGTTATTCATAGCTGCATTTTTAATTACCATTTTGAGTATAATTAGGAGGGATTAATTAGCAGAATTTGAACTTTAACAATGACAAGTACAAATACTTTTAGTTTTCCACCTTTTTTACACATTTTTGGAGGGTAACTGTATACTTGCCCAAAGAAAGAAACAAACAAAAAATCTTAGTGGGGAAGAAAACCCTGGGTTTGAATTTTGTTGCCAGGTATTTAATTTTATGCAATCACCCATCTTCACCAGTGCTTGTAGAAGTGGGTATGAATAATAGGGTAGCTTCATTCTGGATCTGGATTTAAACAGGGCTGCATGGAAGGGAAGCTGAGAACAAGGACGCAAACATAAGGAGGCGCTTGACCCAGGATGGTGTGCTCTGTCTGAATAAAATTAACTCTGCTAGCCTTTTTGGGTACCTGCAGAACCACAGCTTCAGTTTTAGCTGTCACTCTTCCATGAAACTGCTTGTCTTGAACACCGTGGGCCATGCCTAAATTCAACCATGGCAATTAACACATGAATTATTTTAAGTCAGATTAACATTTGACTTAAAGCAGATCTGTTTTAAGACAAATTTAAGCCAAATAGATGAGCAGGTATAAAAATGCAGCAGTGCTTTTGTTAAGCATCCATGTGCTTCTTTATTTGCCTCTCATTTTCTTGCTCTTATATGTGCACTGGCTCCCATTGCGTAAGTTAGAATTCTGAGTTTCACCTTTTAAAAACAAGAATCATTAGAAATTTGTGCCCGGTATCTTATAAAATCCAGTCGGTTTCTGCAACATTAGCTCTTACAGCAAATCTGGATCTGAAGCCAGCAGGGAGGAAACTTAAGTGTAAGAAGGCCTGTCTTTTTCAGAAACACATGTGCAGTTCCTGAGAATTTCCCAGTGGTATGAGTGAGAGCAGAGCCCTCACAGTAGCCAGGACTATTTGTAAGGTAATAATTAACTTCTGTTCAGTCTTCCCCATCCCACTTTTATGTAGAAAAAAGAGACATATTGGGAATTCTGCAACTCTTCAATTACAGGGTAAGATTAGAGAGAAGTCTGGAAGCTGGTGAATTACTTAGATACAGCTGTCGTTGCTACATTGTAACTCAGTGTATTGAGTCTTTTATGGTAGACCTAAATCAAAATTCTGCAGTTAAAATTTGTTTACTTTCACTCTGAGATGTTGTAACTTTTTTTAAAACTATTTTTCAGGTTAACAAACAGAAATATTATTCACAAAATGCCTGAATGGACTCTAATTGCTATTGTCTTGTTATCTGTGTAAGTACCCTTTAATGTTAAATACTCTCATGCACAACTATCTTAACTAGCCTATCGAGACAATATTTAAATTTGAGAGAAAAGGAGGGAAAGATTGCTTTAAATTAACTGAGGAATCAAACAAATATTATTTTCATGCAAATAAACTAAATTATCTTAACAAAACAGGATTGTCCCACTTGCAACAAGATGTTAATAATGGACAAACTTAATGTTATGTTAAAAAAAGTTAAGCTTTAGGGAGTTTTAAAAAGGGCTGGTGGGGTGAAGGAGGAGTATACTTCCCTTTCTTCCATTTGCAGATGACAGACACTCTTCCCCTCTCTGACAGCAGGACAAAATTATGTGCATTATATTATTTGGATTTGGCATAACTGTTACAGTTCTCATTTCTCATTTTACTTCTAGTTTCTTAAAAGATTTCACTTTCACGATTAAAGTTGAATTATTTCCATAAAGTTAGGGTGTGCTTCTAAATGTGTTTGCTTGAATAGTCTAGCAAACTTCTTTGAGAGGGGAAAGCTTTTTTAGCAACTCCCACATTTCTGAAAGGAATACTGAGACCCAGTATTTTATTTTTTATGAGGATTAGCTTTATTGGTTAAGATTGTGATACCTACAGTCCTCCTTAGCTTTGTTCTACTTACTGTAAAATTACTTTCTTTCCAAAGGTTTTCCTAAAGGGAAGTCTGATTTTATTATAGTGTCTTGCAGTAAACTTCTACACAGAGGCATGATCTATAAAAGCTGTAGTCATATGCATCAAGTAACTGCCTTAATTTATATTTTCCAAATTCACGTACATTTCTGAAGTTAAAGATGCAAACTTCGCAGTGTGTAAAACAGACAGTTCTCTCACAAATTCATATGAAACATTTAACATTAGTTCACCTTTTAAGAAATCACTGGTGGTTTCACACAGTGTCAGGCCCTGCCTTTCAGCAGGGTTAAACCATCAAGCATTCTTTGTATGTCTTTCAGCTTGAATTACAAGATTGCAAAAATCTTATTCCAGAGACTGTGTATTACCACGCTGCTGCTGCTGCTTTTGGGTTTCCTGGGTCACTGGAGCCTGTAGGACATAGAGGTACTTACAGACATTCACAGGTCAGGAAGTGTTGAGGGCCAGCCTCATAGCATCCCCAGTACTTCACTTACTTTTCTTGATATTACTTCAGTCTGACACATTGTTCTGGCTTTACTGTCCCAAGGAAGACTATACCAGCAGGCATTAGAGCAGGCTTCAGCGAGCCTTACATCTGTGTCACCCAGCCAGATACCGCTCAAATGATTCATTAAATCAGAACACAGAAAGTAACTTTACTTGAATGCCTTGGCATAAATTTTTTATCAACTATAAGAACAAATCTTTTGTCATTTTTACTATATATTCTTATGGTTGAATTGGTAATTTGTGAAACAGATCTTATGAATTTTTCAAGTAGTTTCTGTACATTTAAGGAAATGGTGACTCTTGTTCAGAAATTAAAATATGTTGCTGGTCTCTCTGCCTATGATGAGCTCTAAGTGTTTACATAATGATTGATTGTTTTACAGTTGCTTTAAAATGTTACACAAGTAGCAGGCAGACTTGGTAGTAATTGGTATAAGTAGAACATGGTCCCTTTTTACTTTTGCTTTCTAAGGGTCCACCCGTAAACAAATGAATTATATTTGATCCTAAAATACAGTAGATTTTATTTCTAATATTATTCTAGTGAAATCATTAATAAAAGTCCTGTTGACTTCAGCTTATTGTAAGGTTCTTGCAAGCTCACGATCTTCAGATTTTGAACAACTTCTCTCAGCTGCCTCTTAAGAGAGGATGTTGAAGAATGTAGATGGAGTAAAATGAGTATTAAGATTGCTCAAAGATGATGATGAGTGTTGCATCATTTCTGGAAAGATTAAACCAGAACATTTAATTATTTAGGAATTCTAATCAAACTTGAATGTTTAGTGGAAGCCAGAAGTGTGTAGGGAAAGGGTGCTGAAGCCCTGGGCAACCCCCTTGCAGACAGGTTCTCAGATTGTGGCCCTTTCTCATCTCCAGCAGTCTGCCAAATAACATGTCCTGTCTTACTAATATTGCTCATAAAACAAATTGCACTCTATTAAGTCTTCTCTGGCTTCCCCTTAGATATACTGAGAGATGATGCATGTTGCAGAACATGTAACGTCATTTAGATCGCGGAGCTGTGGGGGACCAGAGTTGGAGTGCCTGGTTACTGAAGGAGGAGAACATTTTCAGAATATGTATTCACAGGTCTTGACCTGGTCTCAGACACAGGACAGCCGTTTTACTCCTCACACTAAACATTGAAGTAGCCTAAAGCAACACTCTGGAAAAGGATAGTAATTCCTCTTTCCAGGAGGATGAAAGAGTGTATTACAGGTACCCCTGGGGTGCAGGCAGTGTAAGAACAGAGACTACAGAAGACGGGCGAGCATGGGATTTCAGGGTGTATCTCAAAAGAAACTACTAAGGCCACAAGTATATTTTGGGTTTTGCTTTGTTAGAAAGGGGACAGGGTTGTTTTGTTTAAAGTAGCAACTGTTGGACTCCGCTGGCACACCCATTTCATACATCGATACTGTTGCACGCTGCTTCCTTCTCATGTATGGCTAGCCTGTACTTAGGACTCAAACAGTACACTTAACTTCATGGTGCACTTTCAGAGTGCCCCAACCCTTTTTGTGTATGCTACTGGGCAGAACAACTATTATTGTTACTGCTGTATTGAATTCAAGTGTCATCACTGCTTAATGCTTTGTATTAAGTTACTATAAAGCTACCCTCTCTTCATTGGAGTGTGTGTATTAACTCTTCATGGGATGTAGCATGTTGCATAGTCATTAACACCTAAGTTTGGTGCTTACATTAGAGCTAGGCTCCCTTTATAGTCTGCTGGTACTTGAAAAGCTATTAAAAATACTTATGTGCCCATAAGTCTACTGACTGTTAAAGAAATCTGAGCTTCTAATTAATTGCTCTGAAACAAAAGCACCTGAAACTAGACAGTGTGACTGTATTTCTTGAAGTATAAAATGCTGGTGATTACAACAGTGGAGCATTTCCTGTTCCTAGTGAACAGCTGGATTTATTCAATCAAATTATCGTATAAAATATGAACAGCCAGTCTCAGCTTTTATTGAAAATCTAGCCTGAGGCACTCCTATATGACCAGCACATTCAGCAATGGTGTATTGACCTTCTTAGAGTACACTTTGACAGCCAGAGGATTATGTTCAAAGAATTGCATTCATGCCTGTCATGGGGTGGGTGACTCTTTAAAGTGATCTGTAGATCAAATTTCTTATTTATTTGTCATTTGTAATAATTTTGGCAGTGCTACATTTCTGTCTTCCTGTTCCAATATTTAGTATGTTAAGCAGACTTTTTTGTTACAGTAATAGGTACTTCATAATGTACTGTAAACTAGAATACAGAAGTTGCATCTTTTTATCCCAAAGAACTTTGCAAGATACCAAATGAAGCAGATAAATAGATACAAATACAGTAGTTCAAGAAAGAATGGAGAAAGCAGTGGGAAGATGGGTTGCTACACAAGCATGGGCACTTGCTGTTTTTAGTGTATACCCCTGGTACAGTCTAATGGAAAGCTTTCAAGATATTTTCAGGAAATGTCTGCTTTCATCTTACTTATCTGAGCTGGCTGGTTCCAGTGAACTGTGGTCAGCTTCATCTACAAAGCCTATGCAAGAGGTTCCCCTGCTAAAAGCTTTGAAGCATTTCAAAATGTTCTGGGATTAGTTTATAAGCATTTGGCTGCAGTATTTAAAAAAACTCAAAATGACCATGATCACTAAACAAAAGCCATCATTATATGTGTGCAGCCACTTGAGATAAATGTGTCATGTGGAGATGGACTCCAGAGGTTTACTCTCTTGGAGAAAACAGGAACTGGAGAATCTTGGGTTCAAGTATGCATTTTTACCTCTTTGCACACGAGAGCACATCTATTGCTCAACACTGACATCTCTAAAATACTTTAAGAGGAATTCAGATGTTTGTGATATCACTACCGTGTTCTTTTCTGAAAGTGTCTGAATGAAATGTACAAATAAATATTGGACAGTCAGCTGGGTGATCTTTTATTTAGCAAATCTGATGATATAAGATTGGTCCCAGGTTTCAGCTGGATCATTTATCATTAAGCTGAAAATATAATTATTTCCCATTTTGAAACAGAGTTTATAGGACCAAAAAATCAAAAAATTCTTTCTTTTATGAAAGCGTTTGAATGTGGTCATAGCACTTGGCTTCTATCTCTAGAGTTACATTATTCTGTGAAACAGAGAAAAGGCAAGTTTTTCTTAACACATTAAAAAATGAAGAAGTATATTCTTCCCTTTTTCTCTCTTAATTTTAGGTTGTCATTTGGTGAGTGTGAACTCAAATAGGTTTTCTGTTAAGCAGTTCTTACTTATCAGCACTTTCGAAGCAGACTCAAATCTGCTTATTTTGCATATGGTGGAGATCAGTATAACTTTACTTCCTCTTAGCATGTTCCAGTATTACTTAAGAAACATATAGAACGGTGTTTTGAGGGATTCGCAGTGTTCTTAATTGGGACATTAATCAATGCCAACTTTAAAATTCATTAAATATCTTCATAATTCTTAAGGGAGAAAATAAAAGGAGAAACCTTAGCAGTTTCAAAGAAGGTGTTTCTCCTTATAGAGAAAAGCCCCACTGTTGCTGTTGTGCTGTTAGGCAGGAAAGTGACACCATGGATTGCATTGCAGCATACACAGCTGCAGCCTTTTTCCATTCTAGTATTCCTCATGGGTAGCCTTCTGCATGGGAGATTTGGATGTGCTGTGTAACTTCCATGTGTGCCCAGCACAAACTCTATGAGGTGAGCCCAGGGTAATTAGTTCCCCTTTGCAGTTTTGGTCCTTGACATCATCAGCAGGAGTGGAGCCTCAGCACACATGGTCTTCTGGGCTTCTGTTGTATGGAGTGAGGGGGGTTGGCTCAGAAAGCTGTCTTCTCTGCATCTGCCAGTTTTACTGTCCAGTACAAGGGAAGAGCAAGGTCATGGCTTTCTGCCAAGTGTCTTGGAAATCCCTCTAAGAGATAGAAATCTGCATGCTCCCAGCAGCTCTATGTATGGGCATTCAGACTGAAATCATGCCCAACTGTTCAGAGCTGATGTGCAAAGTGTGTCACCAGTTACAAATTGTCCTTCATGGTGGTGTTCTTCTGACTAATCTTTTGTTAGAATCTAGAAATACTTTCATGGTGAACATCATTTTGGATCTTCTGCTTTAGTCGCTTTTGGGAGCTTTATATTCCAAATGTACTTGTGAGCTAAGAATCTGGTAGTAGGGAAAGTACTTTCCTCTGCCACTTCATTTTTGCCTTTTGTGTGAGTAAGCATGAGATTTTTGTTACATCTTCTGTTTTAGCCCTCTCAAAGATAGCATGCTAGATTTTGGAAGACAGTTTTGTCATGTTGACTCTTTGAGGAGCTAAGTCAGTGGAGTTCACGTCCTATTGAACTCTATGCCACAACTACGATCAAGCTGATGGAAAAATTGCCTAGCCTTATTAGAGAGAGAACTGTTTAAAATTTATGTCTCTGGAAAAGGTGTATATATTTAGAAGATTTATTTTGTAATGTCATGTTATTCTTCGTTCAGTAATTGCTGCATGCAGCTTTGCTTATTGGAAGTCATGTCCTAGTTCAGTGTAAGTTACACAGTAATATAGACAGTTCTGAACTAATGCTGCAAGTAAGACATGCTTAGTCCATGCTGTTAACAGCTGCCCTAAATTTAGTTTTAAACTAAATGTATTTTACCTTCATCCACTGAGCAAACGGAACTGTGAATTTTGCAACTGAATCCTGACACTGTGGCCCTATGAAAATATACTTGCTTCCTTATTAATAATTAATCTTAATACATTCAATGCAAACATTTTTTTTATTGCGAAACGTCGCCCATCTGTTAAAAGAAAAACATGACTTGACATACATTTGCATCTTTTATTTTCAGAGTTTTAACTTTATCTTAGTAAACTTTCTGAAGAACGGCCTGCGTTCGTAGGGACGTGACACATAGGCAGTGTTTTTGACTTACAGGAAACTTCATTGTAAGATGAAAATCAGTGTTGATTTGGCTTGTTTTCTGAACTAAAAAAAAAAAAAAAAGTAGACACGCACACCATTGGAAAGGTTACTACAGCTTCCTAGCACGTGATCCCCAGGTATTTTGTACCAGCAGAATTGTTAGCATGGGTTCTGGATTAATTTGTTTGGTTCTATGCAGACAGTCGTAACAGTACCTCTACCAGGGTACTTCAGCACTGAAGTAAATGGTGCACAAAGCAAAAGTGTACTATTCCTCAACTCTTCTGGAACCACTATAACAGAAAAACTTTGATTGTAGAAAATCCCTGAAAGAGCAGTATCTTTTGAAGATATAGTCATTCCTCTCCTTATGGTGCTTGATGCAGATTACGGAATGTAAAGCCTTGTAATGCTAAACAGTAAGACAGGCTGTCTAGAAATACAATATTCATTTCAGAGATTCCACTTTCCATTGTCATATTGCTGTTGAAAGTTGACAGACCTAACATGGCAGGTAATATTTTTGCTGTGAAGTGTATAATTATTTTTTTTAAGGAGGAAGAATCCCAAGTTACTAAAAACATTTAGTTTAAAACTAAAGTCTTAAAAATCTTGCTTTATGAATTAATTATGTATTAAAAACCAAAGTCAGTTGAATAACTGAGCTAAGTTATAATTTGCTTGGATTGTAACAGTGGTCCACAGACCTGCTGAAAGACCCATGCATCAAAGATCTGTGTTGGTTAGGGGGGAAATAGACAGGCATTTTAGTAGCTTTCATATTGATAATGTTATGTTGTAGAATGTTGGTTTTTCTGTAATATTCTACAATGACCAGGGATAAACTAAAAATTACTCAGAGGCATGAAAAATTTGGGCGGGAGAGGATTACAACTGAGTAATTCAGAAAGGAGGTAAATTATCTATTATGTGATAATTGATAGTGGGCAGGACACTGATGAAGTGGAGACTTCTTTTTGTTTTCTAATACCATAGGAATTGTTGTACGTCTTCTTAGTTTGTTACTTGAGATATAAAATTTTTTGACACCCAGTGGTCTCATCCAGTCTGGCAGTTAACTTCTGATCCTGATGTGAGGTGTTAATAGTGAAGGCAAAAAATGTACAGTATTTTCTGAATCCTTTTGTATTTATGAAAACAAAAAATACAGGCGCTTTGGGTAAGAAAGGAAGGAAGTACATGTCACTGACAAGAAGATGATGTATAAAGTGTATCACTAGGCAGTGGGCTATGATGAAGCATCAGAATTTACAGACAGTCTAAGCTAGTGGACATCAGGGTGCAGGTGGCTATTCTGACATGAAGTGTATAATTAAAATAAATACTTGGCGTAAGATGGTAACCATCAGTTAACCAGAACGTTATATAAATAAACATGAAATAACCATGTATTTATAAAATTTTGCATGGCATAGTACAAAGAAAGTAAAACAATCATGTCCGTAAAAGTGCATGTTCTTCTTTTCCCATTCCTTTCCAAAAGTAAAAGTGTGCTTTAATTGGCTGGTAAGCAAACACAGCTCACCAGTATATGGGAGCTCAGTCCAGAACCTGCAAAGTGTATATGTATAATTACATGCTATTAGGTGTAAAACCAGCATCAGTGCAAAAACAGTACAGATGCTTGATTGTTTAGAGGCTTGGGGTCTCACAAAGTTTCATTTCATTTTGATTTACACCACATTTACACCCTCTGTTCCACAGAAATGCATTTATCACTACCTACTCCACCCTCATTGTCCATCTCTCCCCATCTGATCGTTTTAAGAAGACACGGAATAGATCTAACACATTTATCATAAAACTCAGTATTTCTGAGATTAGATATTCAGTTTTATAAAAGGTTAAAGAATAGTTGAGATTCATATAGCGCTTCATATTTGTTTCAAACCTCATCACATACTCTGCTTTTTTTAGGTATACCTTTATGTCAGTGTACTTTTCACAAATTTGTGTTAATAGTGTTCTTCTGTTACAGAGATGGTAAAATTGAGATTAATGGTAGGAAAGTGATTTTCTGGATATTATCAAGTTAGTAATAGATCTGGAAATAAAAGACAAGCAGGAAAAGCATTTGGGGGTTTGTTTCGTGTTTTGGTTAGTGGTTTTTTTTTAAACCTACTGTGTGCATGCATGTCTGGGAAAAGGTGCTTAAGAATTCTTAACTTTTGAGGACTTCTAAGAACCTCTTTTTGAGAGGTCCAAAACTGTACTGCCATTTGTTTTCAAAACTGGGAAAGGCAAGCAGAAAAATATTGAGGTCCTTATGTTTAATCTCAGAAGGAAAAAATTTGGAAATGGAGGAAGCAAGTCTCTTTACTCAGCTGCATTATTCCAGGTGTTTGATCTGTGTATTGGACTGAAAGGCACATAATCAAGTTACAGTGTTAGAAGGTTGTGAAACTAAACTATGATCAAATTTATGATCATTGTTTCCATAGTGACTGAGTACAGGTGAGTACATTTTATAAAGTCAAGTATTGACAAATTATTTACCTAAGCATATTGCATTGTAGCTGTTTTAACTGTAAGACAGTATATTTTATTCAATCTTTATTGAAATTGGTGGTTTTGCATATCACTGAGATAATGAATTGATAGGAATAGATTACCAGTATATAGCAGCAAAAAAGTCCAGCAATTGTGAAAATGGATGTATATGAAGCAACATTTAATTCATAAAATGTACCAGATTTGTATATAAAGGCATCTTTTAGGTATTAAATTGTCCCACTGTAGGTGCACAATAATTTATACAACAGTGTATATTTTACTATTTAAAAGATTCAGACTCTCAAAACCTTACGTTCTAGCATTTTTTAACTTTATAGAGACTTACACCTG
The DNA here is from genome assembly GCA_035590215.1 of Microhierax caerulescens. NCBI lineage: Eukaryota > Metazoa > Chordata > Aves > Falconiformes > Falconidae > Microhierax > Microhierax caerulescens. The sequence continues at coordinate 16,728,155 of JAVJGJ010000030.1, read as the reverse complement.
TGCTTAATTTCATGTAGCTAAGTAGCCCAAAGACTTCAATGGCGTAGATTCCAGAATCTGAGAGGTGTCACAGGGAGACCTTGTGGAACATAAAAAATAACGAGGAGTAGAAGATGAAAAGGATTAAAAGATCAATGTAAAAAAAAAAATAACATTTATTAAATTTTAAATTTTAACGAAGTTGAGAAAGGGGGGAAATGGGAACAAATGGTAGGACTGAGCAGTACCTTTGATTTGTCAGCTGGTTAGCAGGAAACAGACTTCAAATAAATGGAGGCTCTTTAAACAAAGCCTGTCCTTGAAATGTGTACCTAAGAAACTTAGATTTGTTAGAGAGAAACAGCTGACAGCAATTTCTTCTGGGTTTATATTGTGAACTTTTTTTTTTGCCTTGGCTTTATGTAGATAAGTAAGCTAAATTGAAGCCTTTTGGAGCAAATGTGCTTTTAAATGGCCCACACATACAATTTCTGATGTTTCATGTCTGTAAACTAATGTTGTAGTAACAACTTGGAATATGGTAATGTAGAAGTGGGTACCATACTCGATTTGTTTTTTAAGAAGTCATCCTGCAGTCATATTTATTAATACAAAATGGCAAAATACAGTCTCTGATCCAGCTAAACTTTGTATGAAGAGTACTCCTGTAGATGTCGAGCTATTTTTGGTGCTTCCTTGGTCTTCTGTCTGGCTAAAGGTTTTTCTAATCTACTGTTAAAGAAATCTGGAAACTCTGTTTTGCATATGGTTGCCCAAGTAATTGGTTTTTTGCCAGACCTGTATGATATTTGTGTTGATGGCAGTCATGGTAGTAATTTTTAAATAAATAAGCATTTGAAAATAGAGTTCTTAAACATCATTTTAAGAGGGGGCAAATAGGACCATTACGTATTACTGTAATGTTAAAGTAGTCACAGGTCCCTGAATTTGTCGCTGCATTGTAACATCAGAGTTTTTCCAGAGTGTTGGCTGATTTCTTTCTCATTAGACAGGCTAAGCCTGTGTTAAAAACAGTGATCCCCAAGTACTTAATGAAGCCAACTGCTTACAAGTACAGGATCAGCATAACACAAGCAAATGCTTGCAGGGAATGTGCCGTCATTTTCCACCTGCTGAATGTTCTGAAATGTGTAGTTCCTTTCCTGGACAGCTCCCTGAAGGGAACTGACTTTATTTTATAGAATCGTTGAATTATTTAGGCTGGAAAAGACCTCTGAGGTCATCAGGTCCGATCATTAACCTAGCACTGCTAAGTCCTGCTAAACCATGTCCCAAAGTGCCACATCTACGTGTCTTTTAAATACCTCCAGGGTGTGTGTGTATATATATATATATTCCTCAACCACTTCCTTTGGCAGCCTGTTCCAATGCTTGACCAGCCTTTCAGTGAAGAAATTTTCCAATATCCAATCTAAACCTTCCCAGGTGCAACTTGAGGCCATTTCCACTTAACCTATCACCTGTTGCTTGGGAGAAGAGACTGACACCCACTTCACTGCAGCCTCCTCTCAGGTAGTTGTACAGAGCAGCAATAAGTTCTCCCCTGAGCCTCCTTTTCTCCAGGCTTAACCCCGTTTCCCTCAGCCGTTCCTTGTAAGGCTTGCTCTCTAGACCCTTCACCAGCTTTGTTGCCCTTCCTTGGATGTTCTCCAGCACCTCAGTATCTGTCTCATAGTCAGGGACCCAAAACTGAACGCAGGACTCGAGGTGCAGCCTCACCAGTGCCAAGTACAGGGGGACAATCGCTGCCCTAGTCCCTCTGGCCACACTGTATCTTAATACAAGCCAGGATGCTGCTGGCCTTCTTGGCCACCTGAACACACTGCTGGCTCATATTCTGCTGGCTGTCAAGCTGCACACCCACACACGTGTGCGCATATATAAGGTCAGGAAACTTGCTAGGAAGGAACGTTACAGAAGCAATACTGTATGAGAAGAAACAGTGTTACTTGCATTGCAAGGGTTAAAATAATTGCACAAAGCAATAGATTTGAGGGTTAAAATAATTGCACAAAGAAATAGACTTGTAAATTTTCTCTCAGCTGAATAATTGTTGCTACCATGTTTATATGCTACTGGTTGCTCACAGGGAACTAAAATATGGGAATGGTGAGAAATGCCATTTTCTAGTTACTTGCTGAGAATTGTATTCTATATCATTTTACCACAACATAATTATGAGTTACAGAAGTTAGAAAAAGTCTCGGATGTTTGTCTAATTTCTGAGGCATTAATTTAATTTTTTTCAGTTATTTGTATATACAGTGTACATTCTAAGGTATGTTGTCTTCAAGCACAGTGTACAGCATTGACACAGGTAACACTAAATGGCTATACTGAATTGATACACCATTTGATGAAATGTCTCATGATGGTTTCTTTGAACACGTGTATTTTCACACATATTTTGGGTGTGCCTTTGCATTCAACTTTTATTTTGCCTGTAAAATTTAATAGCTGACCCAAATAGATTTTTTTTATATGTAAGAAAGTGTTTTTATTTGTTCTTCATTAAAAGTCAGAGGTCATCTATCTTAGAGAAATTAATATTTTGAGGACAGTCTGACTTTACTCAAGTTCTTTCCTTTTCTCTATCTTGTATCAGTGCAACATAATTATAAAATCTTTTCATTGCAGGGTCTTTGAAGTTATTCACCTGGCTGTTATAAATAACAGCTGGCAGCTGATGGAGTGATCCTTAACTTTCAGGGGGGAGGAAAAAATGGCATAAACAATAGTTTGTTCATTAGGTTAAAAAAAAATAGAAAGACATGGTATATTTGCATTTTATTAAATCCATTTTAAATAAACAGTTTCAGTATCTGATAAGGTAGCTATAAGCCTGTTGCCTCAATACATCTCCCCTGCATAGTACAGTTAAAACATAGGGAGCACCCTGCAAAAAAAAATTCCTTCTACAGCCTAACAGAAAAACGAAAACTGAACTCTTTTATATGGTATATTAAAGTAGAACCAGCAAAGTACTTTGCAACTGTTCACTCATCCTCCAAAGCCTGTGTGAGGAGAGCATGATACCATGTGAGGGAACTCTGCTGCACAGCCCGGTCCCAAGGGCATGACCCAACTCTCTAACACAGGGGTCCTCAAACTTTTTAACCAGGGGGCCGGTGCGCGGATTAAGTGGCAGGCAGTCATCTGCGGCTGCTTGGTTTCCCCCCCCAACCCCCGGCGGAGGGGTGGGGTGTGTGTCTGTAAATACCCGGGGGGGGGGATTGAGGACCCTGGGGGGCCATATCCAGCCTGTGGGCTGTAGTTTGAGGACCCCTGCTCTAACCAGTCGTAGAAAGAGTGGTGTTTGGGCTGGTACAGCTTTAGATGCGCCTCGGATTGTTTTCTGAATTGCCAGTTGCCTGTTTGACTACAAAGAACTGAGTGGTTAACAGTAAGAACTTTCACCAAATGGTTAGATAAACCCTTGTTATTGTAGATATGCTTTCCTCTTACTGCTAGTTGTATCCACCTGGCTACATCACAAGTGAAATTTTGGCCCCATTAAAAGGGAGTGGAAGTTCACTTAGGTTTGGACACAAACTATATGAAAAGTGTGTGGAAGGTGAACTTTAAAAGAAGAAAAATATGTTTTCTGTAAGTATATACATAAACATGTATCAAAGAGAAAAAATTTTTGAACAGATTGGTAGAAGCTGCGTAGGAAAAAATTAAGATAGTAGAAATGAGTAACAAAGTTAACTTTTGAATGAACCATGAGTTTTGCCCTATACTGGATTATGTAGGAATTCCAGTTGTTGATTTTACATCAGTGTTTGTAGCATTGATTGAAATGTAGTGGACAAAAATTTTAAACTATGAATAATTTAGTTTCTGTTGCCATCAGAGGATTAAAGTGTCTGTGCTGGATTCTGTGGACAAGTCAGTACACAATAATGAAAGGAAGTTAAATAATAAATAAAACATAAGTTGCACTTTAGCTACAAAATTCTTGTCTTTATGATGAGAATAGGATCTTCAGGCTATATTTAAAACTAGACCAGAAGTAGCTTTTTTTCCGTAGTAAGAAAATTGCCTCTTTATTTCTGTCAGTTGTTATCATTCAATGCTGTGGCCTTTAGGGTGGTTTATCTTGCATTAAGAAAATAGAATATAGGAATATATTTGGGGAGATCAAAGAAAACTGGCCCCGAATACTGACTTCCCTCTTTGACTGATAGGATTTGCTAACAAAGGGCCCCAAATTACAGGTTGCTATAACTTCAGAGTTGCAAATGATACTGATCACAATTACTTTTTTTTCAACACTAGTATTGTTTAATTTAAAAGACTTAATTCCAGAGATATATTTAAATATTTCTGCATCTTGTAAGTTAGATGCTTCCAGTTCAAGATTGTTTGTCAAATATTAATGTGTTCTAATGGAAAATGTTCACTCTAGAGACAGTCTTTCACTTTTAGGGTATTGGTATTTTTTTTAAGTGTCGAGCTTTTTAAATCAGGCTCAGACTAAAGTTATGAGAAACAAGTAGGGTATTTTAAACCAGAACTGTAAGCATAACAGCTAAATTGCGTAAGTTGCAGCTGTAATGTTTTCTCATTTGTGAGTGTAAAAACTGTGTGAATTAAGTTCCCTGGCGTTGCATCTTTAACTTACAACTACTCCCACATTGGGCTTCAGATCAGCTTTCTGTCCGATACTAACTTTTGCCTGATGAATGCGTTATACTTTAAGGTCTGTGGAAATCCCTGATGTGATTTAAGATACTTTACTAACAAAAGTGCTGTCCCTAATGTACTATATCCAGTGATATACTGGTAAGTGAGGGACTTTACCTCAAATTAAGCAAGCAGTAAATATATTGTGAAGAACATTCAGAATTACAGAGATGCTTTGACTTGCTCTGTTAATATGTCTGAGCACCTTTCAGTAGGAGTTCATGAAACAGATAAATGCAGCACGTTTCAGTTCACCAAGTGAACTGAAGCACTATTATTAAGTGATTGATAGGCTGGCAACACTTCAGTTATATGTACAGTCAGATGGTCTGTGGGCTGTAATGCACACCTATTTCAATGAGTTTTATTGCTGATCTGTAACACTTGTTGTAATGACTCAATCTAACCATTTGTCTTAAACAAAACAATTTCTTTTGTTTAATCAGTTGTGTTGGAGACTTCCTTCATAGGAACATAAAATCGAATCTAAGGCTATATTCTATAAAACTGCTATATTAAAAGAATGGTATTTCTGACTAATCAGCATTTTTATTGTATTGCTAAGCTCATCAAATCTGTTTCATAAAAGTAGTGCAAATATATTTGAAGTAATAAAAAAAAAACCCAGCAAACAAAATCAACACAAAACCACAACACTCCAGTCCTTGTGTGCTGACGCACTAGAACATGTTATAATGACACAGTTGTCCCCATCCATTCATTTAACATGACTTTGTGTATTTCTAGAGGATTTCTAACTCTAAATGAGATGAACTGTTACTAAGAGTGACCTGCAGTATCATACTGATAATTAGTTTTTATAAATCTGCTCAAAAGTGTCCTTAAATCTGTGGATGAGATTTGTGCTCCCTCTTCTACTTATAATGCAAGGAGTAGGAAATTTACTGTGGACAGCTGCCAAAGGAGTCTTGGGGAGCTGGTGAAATTGAAGTACCTTGTGTTAGTGAAACAACTTTAGGGGCTCCTGTCTAAGTAATGACATCCTCTTTGGTACAGCCCTATAACCTGCCTTTGGTCCAAGAAGTGGTACAACGTGCTCAGCTCGGCCGTCAAACAGGGTCAGTTTGAAAAGCAATACTTTTTCTGCCACTTGCCAGCAGACATTGCTGCATACGGCTTGTTTTGATCCATGCAGTACCATTCCAATCCTTTATACCTTGCAGGAGCAATCAGAGATTATTTCCCTCATGATTCCAACTCAAAATTGTAGGTACAGAGCTGGAACAAAGAGTATGTTAGTAGTCCTTCTAAATCTCAAAAGCAGTTGATATTTAGTAATACTGTCCCAAATGTTCACCAAAAAACATATGAAATATGTGGAGGGGGGGAAGCTGGAAATTTGTGGGTTTATGGCCTTGTAACTTAATTCTTCTAAGTACCAATTAATTATTCATAAAGATGGGCTGTCCTACATTCATGACTTTGTTTTTCCAAATCTGGAGTTGACTCATTAGTCGTTTTGCAAGTGTGAGTTTTAAATGGAAATTTGACAGACTTCCAAATTAATTTCCATTATCTGTGACCCACAATGGTGGTATTCCCTGCTTTTGAATTAACGGCTTAGGCTTCAGTAAGCTCCTCTGTTTTCAGAGCCATTTGATCACACACACAAAAAGAGCACTGGATCACTAACCAGTCCTTGCCAAATCCCAGCAACACACTTCAGTGTAAAGTTTCCATTAAAATATTTTTCATTTGTGTCTGAATATTGGCAATGCCCTGGAAGATTGCTAGTGTAAAGGGGTTTTCTATTCAGATAGGGTTCTGTTTAATACTTTATTGTAGTAGTTGACAGGTAATGATGAAAAAGTCCAGAGTGTCCGTCTCCTGCATGCTTATGTTTCTTCATGTTTTTTAGCATTGTTTTTCCTAAACTAGTCCTTGTTAACAATGTGACATGACTTCATGTCATAGCAATGGAGCAAATATGCTTGAGCATAGTGCTAATGGCACATTGCTGGAATGGCTGATCGATCTCGGAGAACCTTTAATAGCTATGTTAATTCACCCAAACTGATGTTAGAGGCTTGTAAGTGCTCTTACTCTTTTAAGTGTACCCAGTGCATGTTACCAGCATGTTACCAGACCTTCAGCTGAAGTGCTTGGTGGGATGAGAGGACTAGATTGCTCATAATCATGGTCCAGTTTTTGACTGTCCACAGGCTGTAAAAAACGCGTTGGACTTTCTTGCAGGCAGAGACCCTTAGCAAGAGTCTGTTGATGGCACCTCGAACAGAGCCTTGTTGGCACACTCTCTGTAGTACACATGCAGTAGTCTGTGTCTGTGTTTTTGGAGTCATAGAATCATTTAGGTTGGAAAACACCTTTGAGATGATCACGTCCAACTGTTAACCCAGGAATGTGTTTTTTAAACATCTCCAGGGATGGTGATTCCACCACCTCCCTGGGCAGCCTGATCCAATGCTTGACCACCCTTTCGGTAAAGAAATTTTTCCTAATATTCAATCTGAACCTCCCCTGGTGTAACTTTGGGGGCATTGTAGAGAGAAGTAAGGTCCCCCCGAGTCCCTTTTGGGGAAGGGAAAAAAAAAATTTACAAAAGTGCTGCCTGTAGTTGCTTCCAGCTCTTGCTTCATTTCCAATAGTTATCAATCGTGTTGGTTACAATGAACTTTGAAAATTAAGTCTTAAATGCCTAAAACAAAAGGTAGAAAGAAACTGAGAGACTTAAAAAGAAAAAAATATTTTATGTTGTAATGATTATGTGAAGAGACTTACAGTGTTCCAATGCCTATAACTGGCAAAAATATTTATTTCCTATTTTCCAAAGCTTTGTATGGAAGGACAGGTGGTGCTTGCCTGTTGGGTCATTCTGCTTTATAATTCTGTTCTTGCTCAGGTTCCAAACAAGGTAAGGGACTGAAATAATTGTGTTCAGATCCATGGCTTCTGCCACAAAGTAGCTTTTACTTTTTTAAGCTTCTGCCATTAGGAAAAGTTAGGAAGACAGGCTATACTTACCTTTTTCTAGGAGGAGCTTATTATTATTTTTATTAGGAATAAGCATATAGCTTTTCTTCATGAGTATACAAGTGCTTTGCATGGTGTTTTGTAAATTTATGTGCACTTATTCTCAACACTGTGTAATTTTAAGTGAGCAATTTTGGGTAATGGAAAGGAACAAACTCTTAGGTGGCTATGTTCTTAACCCTATTTTCAGACATGTCTCAGCCTGGCTGGTACCACAGCAGTGGCTTTGAAAATCTAACTTTTTTTCAAAGGGGATCACAGAATTCACCTTAAATTCAAAATCCAGAAGGTTATTCCTGAGGTCCAGTATCTGCGGGGAGGATGGTGCTGTACAATGAGGGCTTTTTTTAGAAGGGATATTCATACCTTTGGTAGGAAGTGCCAGTCAGTACTTTTAACTACATAAAAATATCACTCCACCATCATATTTTCTGAATGTATGCAGCTGCCTTGATTAAGGTCTGCATAGATCTAAGAAAGAGTTGTGCACATTACCATATCAATTAATGAAATTTACTCTATATAATGTGACTGACTTCTAAAAGTATTTTAATTTAGATTAAACTCCTAAGTATACTTGTGAAATGTTTTTGTAGGGCAAGTAGTTCATAGAAAGCAAGGGTCTTGAGATGGAGCACTGAAACTATGTAAACATTTTGCGGTAGCCAGATGTCCTTTAATAGCTTGATAATAATAGCTTTGTCTTCACATGCATTTCACTTTTTTTTTTTCTTGAACATGTAACATATGTGGAATAGCCAGCAAATACAAATTTTATCAATCAGATACGGTTTGACATTTTTAACACTTTTTAAAAAAGACCTGTTTACCATATGGTATAAGTGGGTGTGCAGGAAACGACACTGCTTCATGAAGTCTGATACATACTGTACTACTTTTCCATGAACTGAGCATGAATGTTTCCTTTTAACGGGTGTGCTGAAGGCAAGCCTTTGAAGCATGGGTGTATACCTTTAGGCAGTAACATTGATGTTTGTGTACTTCTGGAGGTGATTGTTTTAAAATCACTTAATCCTTTAGCTTGTCTTATTTTTATTTGGCTTTATTCACAAAAAGTTCATTCCACATCCATGTTGCAGCATGTGAAATTAACAGAAAAGCAGAATTTATATTTTTCTTTCTTTTTCTTTTCTACTGCATTGTTGCAGTAGCCAGTTACTGTGGCCCCAAGTATCCTATTTCCTGTTTAAATTCTACATCTTTTGAAGATGCTGCAGTTTTGAGGCAGTTCCGTCATCCTTAAACTGAAATCCTGTATATTGTTAAATTGAATTAGTCATGATAGTTTCCTCAGAGAGAGGGTCATGCCAGCTTTCAGTGTCTTGAAGTTACTGATTTCAAATACTGCTCTGGCTTATTTGCATACAATTGTGGTTTTATTCAGTTAGCATTTCATGCAAGGATGAGAGCACTGCCCTTAATGCTCTGTTGGGCAGTATCTTGACTATACATTGGACCAGTACATAGAGCATGGAACTTAGCACTCAGTGCAAACTAGCGGCTTGTGCTTGCTCCTTCTGTAGACAGAAGCTTGTTTGTTCCAACAGCCACTTAAAAGTAGAAAAGTATTCGACGATAACTGCTTTTCAAATGACAAGTTAAAGCATTATTTAAATGCCAAAAGGACACAGTTTTCCAAGATCAAAGTGTTTGCACATATATTCATGTTTAACATGTTGTTCCATCTAGATGCAATTTTTAACTAATTACTAGAAACTTACATATGCCTCTCTGAAATTACTTTTTTTATTTAGTCTCCATCTTACCAGATAATTAGTAGCTTAATCAGCTTTTAAACAAAGGCCAGGTGAGGAAAAAAAATGATCCACAGGTAAAACGTCTGTTGGGTTTTTTTAACTTCGTTTCTCGGTATTTAATGCCTGGCAGTTTCTCTGGCAATAGCAATACCTTTTACTTTCTGAGTGTGGACTGTAACAGCTACTCTTTAAACAGAGTGTGTTAAACAGGGACTCATAGTTAGGACATGCTTGTAATTCATGGAACTTTGTAATATCACAGACTGCAGTTCAAAAATATTCTATCTAAATAAATATATTTTTATATATATATGTAAAATATGCATATATTAAAAAATAGAGTGCTTAGTAAGTGAGCCTCATGGTATAAAGTTTTCCGGTTTAGAATATTACTTAAAACTGCACAAGTTTTATGCTCTTTTTGAAAAATAACATCCTTATTAACATCCTGTTAAGCCCAAAGCAGGACGAAAAAAATTTAAGCTAAAAATGCATGTAAATCTACTAAACTGCCAAGAATGTTTTGCAATGTTACAGCCACCTCGCAGCAGAGAAAGTCATGTTTATGCCACCAGTCTTTTTTCATACATAACCTACTTAATCCTGAGAAGGGTGAATGGAAGATTGGTAATACTACATCTCCAGGTCTTTCTCCTGCTGTCCTTGTCACCAGACTAACATTCTGAAATGGTCACTGTCACTTCCTCTGCTCCCCTGCTGATAAAGCATCATAATACAAAAGTCAACCTGCAGATTGCCAGCCCTTGGCAGGGGCACTCTTTTACTAGTCTTAACAGTAACTGCTATACTTCTCCCCAGGAAAGAAATAACTCAGTCCTGTCTTGTCATGAAGGACATTACAAAACCTAATGGCTTCAGTCCAAAAATCACAAATCCAACTGTGAATACTTTTCTTTTGTGGGAGAGTTTATGTAGCAGAGTTAGTGTATACATCTGTTTTTTTCCACACCATGGCCTTACTCTGAGCATCTCTTAAAAGTCCTTCTTGCCAGGTGTTAGTGTTTGGTTGTTGAAATACTTAGTTAAATGTACATACTGAAATGGAATCCAGAAGGAAATGGGAAATGATTTAACACATTAAAAGTCTATTTATTAATCAAAATCTTTTGTAAATTTATTTTTGTATTAAGGGACTCTATTTACTATGTCTTGTAAGATCCTTTGTGTTCTGTCACTGGTTTTGCTTAATTAAAAACAATCCTCTTTTATATGCAGCTTTCTTCAAGCAGAGATGGTTTTAATGCCAATGACTGCAGGGAGATCAATCCCAGTTGTTACTCACATAAAGGCTTTCTGAGCTGAAAAGTTTTTAAAAAGCTGTAGACTACCTTGAGTTCCTTATTAAAGAACATAATTTCACAAATATACTCTAAAATAACTCTTTCCTGTATGGTGTCAATGGCATTATTTTATCTAAATACAGTATTCAAGATTAATTAGCTATTGCTGGGATATGAGCTTTTGTTAAATGATCTTGTCAGTAACATTTGGTGTTGAAGTTACTTAACATTCACATAAGCTTTAATACAGGGGTCCTCAAACTACGGATACAGCCCCCCCAGGGTCCTCAATCCGGCCCCTCGGTATTTACAGAACACCCCACCCACCCCCCCTGGGGTTGGAGGGAAAACCAAACAGCCGCAGATGACTATCTGCCACCTAATCCACATGCTGGCCCCCTGTTTAAAAAGTTTGAGGACCCCTACTTTAATACTTGGTTTTGTTCTTTTTTTCTTTTTTTTCTTAATATTTGTCTTTACTACCTTTGCCATACTTTGCAGAATTATGAGAAATGGAAAGGACTTTAGGATAAAGATAGATTTGGGTAAAATTAAAGCACAAATGAAAATGGACAGCTCACCATTTCACCTCATCTCCATACAGATATATGTATATAGATGATCTGCTTAGTGATGGCTCCTTCCAAACTGATGAATAAGTTTTAGCAGCAGCACTATGCGTGTTTGGTTGTGGATCCTTTGAAGATTATGCCTTCCCTTGCTGCTCTTGTTGATTCTGGAACTAAATGCGTGCTTTACAGTTTCCGTGATCTGAGATGACAAATAATATTCTCTTTAGGGATGCGCACCAATGCCCTCTTCATTTCCACTGTCTGTTCTTACATATATACTTTGTTCTCCTAGTTGGCAACTACTTTCAACTTCCATTCATTGTAATTTTTAAAATCAGTGGAAACTTGATGAACTCCGCCTACTTAGGAGTTCAGAAAATCAGGCCCAAATGGAAGATTTTCTGTAAAGTGTTTTTGCTAAATAGCAAATTTTGAAAGGCCAAGTATTGTTTGAATTTTAAAAATAAACTTCATGAGCTGAATTCAGAAATACAGTTTCCTCCATCTCACACCTCCTGCTTGGATTCTGTTATTTTTCTGAAGGACTTCAGGCTGCAGGCACTTTAAGACTTTAAGCACTTCATTTTGTTACCAAAGCAGAAGGTAGTTTCGCTATAGCAAATCTTTGCTGTAGTATTAGCTTTAAAACAGAAGTTTAGGATCCCATATGAAAACTTCTCAAGATTAAGTTAGCTTTGTTTTAGTTTTGTCCAGCTTTCTTAAAGCTTATTTTTTAAACGGTTCAGGGTGTAAGAAATCTAATTTAAAATGCTTTAAGGTAGACTCAAAACTAAGAAATTAAACTGCTCTGATTACTCACTCAGTTCCTCCTCAGTTGCAGAACTTAATTGAGGTCATGTGCATCAAGTAAAATTAATAGTAATCCATAATGCCTCTATGAGAGGCTTCTAAGCGTTTAGAGATATCTTGGCTTAAAGCAAAATGCATTTGCTATTTTGACATACTATGTGTTTTATGGCATATAGAACAGGGAGACAACTGCCCGAGTAAGCGACCTTCTTGAATGTCTTTATGAGGTTTGACAGTTTGTGACTTACCAGTTCAGTACAACTTCTATCAAAGAGTTCGGTTAATAATTTGAAGTTAAAACATTCTTGGTTACTTTAGGGTAAAAAGCTCTTTTATATTTTACTTATACAAAGAACTATACAGCTTTTACAGTATGAATGTTTAGGAAGTTTATGGTAAAGAAGAAAATAATAACTGATATCTTTCCCTTTTTTATGTGTAATTATATAACATTTTGCACTTCATTTTGAATTTTGTCTACATTATTTAGCATCAGTATACAACTGATTAGAGGCATAGAAACTACTAGCTCATTTTTTTCTAATTAGATTTTTTTGTTTGTTTCACTACATAGTAATAAACATTCGTATTTTGGTACAGGTATTTGGTATTGTATATAGTACATACAGTCTTACATACTGTAATGATTCAAATGTGATGTTATAAACTGCCTTTCTTCAATACACTTGTTCAATCTCACAAGCTTTATTTTTTTTACATCTGACTGTAAAGTCACTTTTCTGTATTAAATGTTTCGGTTTTGGGGTTTTTTTTTTGCCAGATTGTCACAAATTACTCCACTTTTCGAGAATACTAAGACAAACCCGATGTACACACAGTTCCTAACTACGTTGCTGGAAGAACTGCATTTCAAAAATGAAGATCTGGAAAGTTTAACAAGAATATTTAGAAAGGACTGTCTACTTGAAGAGTCAGTCAATTTTAAGCTATTTTGCATGTCATAAAACTAATCTAGTTAGCAACGGTTTTAATTTTTAACATTTTGTAAGTAGGCATAGTAACTACAGATCGTATCAGCCAGAGTAGAAAATGTGTAAAGTACATTTTAAAGAAATACATATCTTATGGAAATGAGTGTCATCATTTTGTCACTTACAGTAAATGCCAGTTGCTTACTTATCACTTTAATCTTTTGAGATTATGTAGTTGGTTTACGTCTAGTAGGTTTACTGCAATTTTGGGAGGAATTTTTACTCAATTTCTACTATGATTTATAAAAAAAAAAAAAAATCCTGTGTGGGTACAATGGCTAATTCTAAATGTTGAGGGTTTTTATTATTAAAATGAAATTGTTATGTCCAGTTTTTCTGGACATTTAAAATTAAGCTAAAGCTAATTAAACTAAAAGCCATGTATTTTTTGCATAATACTAAGACTGCATTTTGCATTCCTGGGTAGGCTGAAAAATTTAAGAGCAAATGCCTTATTTATGCTGATCATATTCAACCAATTTGATGAATATAGCATTATGGTAGTTAAGTTATTAGTGTATTAACATTACTGATCTCACTCCTTTGTTCCCTACAGAATAAGGTGATCATCTTAACATCTTCTGGTATCTGCAGTAGCGGCACACAGAACAAAAGAACACCTTCACTCTCTGGAACCTTTTTTAAATGAAAAATGAAGTTTAGTATTAGTTGTACTTGCGCTTCTGCTTTTTCATTTTCTTCCTATGAATAAGAATTTTGAAGTCTTGTGGAGAAGATAACTCTTAACAGCAGTTGTTTGAGGTATGCATGAAGACAAGTTAAAAATATGTGAATAATCTGAAAACAGTCTAAAAGCTGTAGAAATCAATTTGGATTGGTTTGGTTTTTTCTTGCTTTGGAAATTTTCAGCCAAAAATTTGTCTACAGGAACTGGGTGAAGAAGGGGGGGGGGCAAAAAGCATATTAGCCTGTAGTGTTAAGAACACTGCTGCTGACACTTTCCTAGTTGACCCTATGCATGGAGCGATAGTCTTTAAGAATGATGATGACAGTAGACAAAAATTTCTGATATATAGCCTGTTTATCTTGTGGGGTGGTCTTTGAACTTGTGTAAAAGTTATTTGTAAACAGCCTCTAACTGTTAGTAATTTGGACTTTAAAATATATTTTAATAACAAAAAACAATTTTTGACTCTCAGTAGTCATTTAAGAGTTGTGTGTGTTAGACTGTTTAGACTTGCTTCTGTCACTAATTGACTATAAAATGCAATTTAAACCTAATTTACTAGTAATCCTTAACAATTCCATAAAATGGTTTATTGCATAGTTCTCAGTTCATAGGACACTGTCCTTTAAGAGTCTTGAGAACAAAGTTGTAACTGACAGTGCTTAGTCTGCAGCAAATGTCAGCTCTAGTTCAGGCTGAAGCAAGACTTAACCAGGGCTGCTACATGGCAACTCCATTTAAAAAACAAAAGTTTATGCTTCTGTTTTATTTCTATAATTGGACACCAAAAGGAAACTCTGCACTTAATTAGTTCATTGCTCTGTATTGTTCCTTCATGATAATCAGGATAAGCATGTTGATTGCCCCTGACACATGGAGGCCCATGCAGCTTTTCCCTGGAAAACTCTTTGTGTGGTAGAATTTGTTTAGGTGAAGCTTGATTTTTCCTAACTTACCTTGTAATGGAAAGTTATGTTCAGTACAACTTGTAAAAGCAACAATTTAGAATGAGGAAAACCTTTAATGCAGAGTTAAAGCTATGCTTTTTCTAAGTATGCAATAGGAAAAAAGTACCCATTGTGATCAGAGCGTGTCAGTTGTCAAATTCATAAGAATGCGTGATGTAATCTGGATAGAAGGTACATTGGTTTTGTACCATGATGGAAAACTTTATACTTGATACATATGCAAAGAAGGTCAAGACCTCACCAGAAGATAAGCTTATAGAAGACTGAGTAATAGGTATGATACTCTAAGCAAAACTTAAACCTCAAATTTATATCTGTCTGCTTCTGATTTTGGAAGTAACATATATTTCTATTTTTACTTAGTAGATTCTGAGCAAGTCATCATTGTTTTCCATGTGCGTCTACCTTGGGGCATAAAGATTACAACTACCCCATGACAATGCTGCTGTGCTGAGTACACCTAGAAGGCATTAAAATGTACATCATACCAGGAATATGACTGTTTAATCAGGTTCAATGGCTCTCATTTGGAAAGTTTTTACACTTCCTGTCAGTTTAGTGGTGTGATTTTTTTTTTGTTATTTATTTTTAGGCTTGGTCTTCAGAACTTACTGTGTAGGAAATGTGTGATCTGGTAATAAGAGTGAATAGATCAGTCCCAAGGGCCTCTTTATCAGGGTTCAGTGTAGCAGCTTTGACTGTCTGCCGTAGCAGCTAAAAAAAGTAAAGCTTCCAGGATTTCTGCATCTCCTCCTCGGCTGCTGTGTAGTGAGCTCACTCATTCTTTTCACGTCAGTGTCAGGTTTGAGCCTTATCTTGGATGTGCTAAATGTTAGTGACTGACTTGTGAGCTGCAGGCGTGTAGGGACATTACAGATCTGAGGCTTAGGGTAGATGGGATGTTAACCACTGTTTCTAAACAACTCTAGGAAAGAGGCACGAGCTTGGTAAAGCCATCAGCTGCTTATATCACAAGGACCATAAAGTCATAGAAGTCCATTGCCGTTACATTGTAAAGCATTCAAGCCTGCCTGGCAGTGGACCTGTAGCAGGGCAAGTATGATATGATGTGTTTCTTTAAATCGCGGGGGGGGCAGCCAGACTTCTGCGGTGATTTTTTTTTTCTCCTGATTTATATAATGGATATAGTAAAAAATAGAAGAACAGTTCAGTTTAAAGCTTAAAGCAAAGCTTGCTTCATGCTGTTGCAGCTTCTTGGCATCAAAGGAGGAATATGTGACATATACCTGCATAGTGCAAATAGGGATTTCTTACTGAGTTTTCTGTAGATGTAATGAGGTAATCTCAGGAAGAGAACAGTGTTAATAAAACCACATACACAGGGAATTGTGCTGACCAAAGAGGATGGATAAAAAGCTTTTGTGTCTTATTTTAACACCAAAGTTCAATTCACGGTCCTGTAAATACTGTCACTGTAAGTACTGCACTCTGTAATCCTGAATTTCCTAGCGCAGAGTCCTTCACTGCTGCTGCTCAATTCCTTGTGACCATTGATAAAGGTTGCTGATTTCTCTTTTGTTTTGGAGGAAAGAACGGTATTCAGAGTGGTTCACTTGATAGTCAGTCACTATTTCTGGAGAGTAGGCAAGTCACAATGTAACCTGTAAATTATCAGGCATTCAAAGAGATTATCCTGCATCTTAGTAAAGTTTGCAAATCATGTTATGTTTATAAATAGTAATGCAAAATTATATGTTAAAACAAACAGAAGATGGCTTGATTTATTTCACTGAAGACCATCAAAACAAAAAAGTGCCTTAGTACATCTAGAGCAGCATAACTGATATGTCTGTGCTGCTGTCTAAATGCAGGACTGGAAAGTTACATCTGCCCTGTCTTTCAAGACTGATGCAGGGAGCAACAAAGAGCATGGTGCATGCATGAGATACATCTGGGGCCTCAGAGGCAGTATCCACACAACACATAGAAGATTCACTTGTATTTTCACTCTTCAGTCTCAGTGAGTAGTTTAAAAGTGAGGCATCTGTTGTGGTTTTATGGGACAGACTAACCATTCTGTGAATCTTGTTGAATCTGCATGTCCTACCCTTCTCTCCCATAGTCTGAGAGAATCTGGACTGTACAAAATGCAAGAGGGGATGAGCAGCTCAGCTGGACATAAAGTCTCAGCTGACCTTTAACTGCTGGAGAGAAAAGGGCTAACACATCAGAGAGAAGAAAAAGGAAGAAAGAAAGGGAAAGCAGTATTCACACCTTCTAAATTTAGGCATCCAACCTTAGGTACTAGCCTGTCTCCATTCACTTCACAGGGAAATGATGCTATTAAATTTAGGTTCACCATATCGTACCTTTGTGCAGTGTATGAAGCGGAGGGTTGTTAATGCCTCTGCCCCTGTCCTCTAGTGGCAGAAAGAAAGCAGGAAAAGTCAGCTGAGAACTTTGACCATAGTAGACTGGCTCTCCCTGGAGTAATTTAGTAATAGTGGGGCACAAAACTGAACAGGGACCAGCCTCTGCAAAATGGGAAGTTTCTAAGCAATCTGATCCTATTGTTCAGTTATTTTGATGGCTACTACTTCAACAGATTTTTTTCTTAACCTGTAAGAGTTAAACCCAAAAGATCTAAAGTGAGTGGCAGTCTTTAGGGAAAAAAAAAATAATGCTAGTGTGTTGAAAGTATGTCCAGGAGTTACGCTCTAGTTGTACAATTTGCCTTTCAGCTTTCCATACTTACTGTTTATTTCTGCAAACACAAACACCCAGTACTGTGGGTGGGGTTTAGCTTGATCTCGCTGGGGTAGCAGGTAATGCTGAACTGTCATTTCCAATGAACATTAAATATTGAAAACACAGAATCAGCCTCTCTTTGGCAAGTCTTAAGTTTCCATAAGCAGCAGGTGGTATACAAGGCAGGGCTAGGCACCTATAAAGACCTCTGTTTCTCAGCTGCGTATCTGTACCACCTGACAGCCAGTTATCCTCTGATTAGAGTCAGAGGAAGTAGGCGAGCCTTCCATTAGCAAAGACAGAAAGTAATATTGCTTAGAGACTTTTCCTCTTGTGAGCTTTCTTTTTGTGACTCTTCATCTTTGAACATTTTCTCTGCAGACAGTGCTTTGAGAGGTGGGCTGCCTGAAAGACACAGTAGAACATGAACTGTGGCATTTGTGGTGCTAAACAGGATTTGGTGAGGTGGGGGGAGCAAGCTGGAAACTTAAGTCTTCAAGTAGCTCTCATTTGAGCACTCTCGTTTCAAAAAGCAAGTGAAAGCATACATCGCCTCAGTGGCTGATCTGGACAGGTATGATAAACGTTAGTCAATCCCCCTTGGTTTCTTACAACTCTAGAGCAAGGAGCAAGGCAACCTGGAGTTTTGAAAAAACAGCCAGGACTAGCCAAAAAGAGTAATAATTAGCAAGAAAAAAGATGAGAAACAAGCACAAGCCTTTTTGTAAACTGTTCTTGCCCTAGGAAATGGGCAATATTGTGAGATACCTTTTGGGCATCCTCCTCAAAATAGTCTTGTCAGTACAGCATCACATTTGAGGCAGCATTAAAAGTAGTGGCAGGGCTGGAAAGATCAGGAACAAAGTCCATCAACTTTCTGACCAGCGTTTTTGTAATTCGTGAGCCAGGTTTATCTTCCCACTGACTTTGCTACCATAGTTACATGTGCAGACTGAAGTCCTTGACACGCCTTCCTAAGTCTATCAGAATAACGCAGTAAGTGTGGCCCAGATGTCTACCTGTTTATTGGTTTTACTGTGCTAGCCTGCAGTTACCCCAAGACAACAGCTCCCTACCGAGTCCCTTCTCCCAGAACAGACTAGAGCTGACACATTGGTGATCATAAGGCAGTCACATCTCACCACTATGAAACCTTCCCCCTTATAAGTCAGTCCCCAGAATGCTTTGGAAGCCTACATTTAAAAGGCAGTCTTTAATACAATTTTGCATGTGGTGATTACCTGCAGGAGCTGCATGCAAAGTTCAGAGAACAAAGCCAGTGGGGTTATTGATTGGTACATCCTTGCATCGTTGCAAGCCACATTGAATCAATGCCATTTCTGGCACTATTTTAGCCTCTTAAATTTCATGGGTTATGTAACTGAATTGAACACATTATGGGCCAGCAGCAGCTTCCTGGACAGCCCTACAATTTGGTTAAAGTAGTCACCAGTACAGGGAGCTTGAAGGGCTTTGGGTACAGCTTTAATAAGCTGTAAACACTCAGATCAGGATTTACATCATAAATCTTGCCTTTTGGTTCTACTAAAATGGGAGTGTCTACAAATCAGGTTAATATAATTTAACAGTGCAGTAAAGTAACAAAAAAGATCATAATTGGTAGTGTTATCTAAGAAGCCAGAACAACCCTGCATACAGCTGCCAGCTAAGATCTGACTCATCTAAGGTATTTTATAGCAACCATATGTTAGGCATGTCTATCTTGCCTATTACACAAAAAAAAAAAAAAAAAAAAAAAAAAATTCCTAAACAGGATTTGTCACTGAGCAGGATTTTCCCTAAACATCCCCGTAATGCAAGTGCTATCTACAGTCAGGAGAAAGCTTTTTGCAGACACTTCCAACTTTTTCATGCAACAAGTAGAAGAAATGGCTACAAATCTACGGCTAATACCAATTCAGTAAAGCTGGCTGTAGTTCAGAGTATAGGTATGTTACATTAGCATTTGACAGGTATCACTCTGGATTCCTAACATCACTTAGAAATTCTGTGTTAGAAGGTAACTTCAGAATACCTGTGCTTGTTGTGATAAAAAACTTGGGTGTTTCAAATTAACACACAGTCTTGAAGCAGGAACAACCATCCGATTCATTAAAAATACTTCACTGAGATGGGACAAGCAAAGTTGTATCGGTATAGTATATTTACCTGCACAGCCAGAAAAGAGAGCGAGTTCATATCAGTACAGGAGAGAAAGATTAAAAATTAAGTTAATAAAATTAACTTAAATAAAATTAAAGATTAAGAAAATATTAAGGTCTTGTGATAACATTGCTGTTGGTTAAGGTAGAATAATCGTTACATTTTAATAAAGGCAGGCACTGTTGTAAACCCCACTGGCTGTTGATTTTTGAGCAAGTTTTACATCCAGTTCACTTTCACATAGAAACCTGCCTAAGCCTACAGCCCTCTGCAGTCTGACTTTAGTCCTTCTTGCACAAAGACTGGTTAAATGTCCATCAGCCTTAACCATCCCTAGGCTCTTGCTGCTGTATCCCAGTGGTCTGAAGAAATAAGATGGGGGGTGAAGCCGCAGTCCTCTAACACTCCCTTCTATTCCCCAAAGGGCAGTATTTTTACTGCTTAAAGCTCTGATGACAAAGCTCCTGTTGATGCAAATGAGAGCAAATGGTTGTCTTGGTAATTACATACCTTGTTTAGGAATCACTATCTCATTTTTTTGAAGAGAAGCCCTTCACTTAAAAGTTTTTTGAATATTTTCTTTTTTTCTTGGGCTCTCAAAAAAAAAAAAAAGATATTTTTGCTGCTTAAGATTCTTGGCTTACTGTAAATTTACACAACTAGAAATGTAGTTAAAAGTATTTCTTCCTTATTAAGATAATTTCTTTGGAAGGCCTTTGAAAACTTGGAAAACTAGTGATTTTTAGAGATACTTTATTAGCCCTCAACAGCTCTGGGTCAAACACATGTCATCTCTGCTAACTATTCATTTCTAAGATCCTCCCAAGCTCTACCTTTTTGTACACTGAACATCTGATGCTTCTTGTTTTTCTTCTATAACCACAGATGTGCCCTCTTCAAAAAACTCACGATCTCAAAATACTAAACTGACAAGCTGAGTGTCAAACCACACACCCCAAGCAGCAAGCAGTGCTGAAGAAAAACAGAATCACGCTTGAAAAAAAACCCAGAAGAAATCACACGAATTGTTTCCTATGAATTAATCTGAAATGTTTTCAAATCATTGCAGGCATTGTTTCTTAAGAACACAAATGCCATTTGATGCTTTTAGGTTTTATGCTTACTGTATAAGTGGAGTCTTGGAAAGATTACTTTGAACAACACTTCACATTTTCTTGTTGAGTTTTATCTCTCTTTGAGCTAAACCGGAGCCTTGCTGTGGGACCAAGATGGGTCTCCTTGTTTGCCACAAAGCGGCACGGGTGCTCCTGTGCTACTTACACGCTAAGGTGAGTGAGGCCTCTTCACTAGGAACGTGTGGTTCAGAGCCTCCCTGGTTCAGAGCCCCCACATGTTGCTCACAGAGTGCACTGGAGAGACAGGCAGGAGCAGAGCAAAGCTCCCATCAGCAGCAGGCAGACCACAGCTACCAGTTTGCTGTAGCAGGTCCCCACGTCACAGAAGGCTGTTTGAGCATAGGAGAGTCAAGTGATTTGGCCAGGTCTTCATGGACCAGCTACAGCAGGACCCATGGCTCTTTCAGTTGTAGTGCCTATGTGCAAGCCATCCCTCCTCCCATCGCAGGGACTGATGTGGGACAAGGTCTGGTAGACAACACTCTCTAGTACTAAGGTGCCAAATATTTATAACTTGCCTTAGCAGTAATGCCATGAGTTATCTAAAAGGCTTCATGATACTGTCCCACAAAGAATGGCATGTAGAAGTAGTAAAGGGTTATTTTCATGCTGAAAAAATACGTAAGACCAGCTAGCTGGTTTCTTAATTAAACTGTCAAGCACAGAATCATCAAGGCTGGAAGGCACGTCTGGCGATCATCTAGTCCAGCCTGCTGCTACAGCAGGTTCTTCTAGAGCAGATTGCATAGAATTGCATCCAGGCAGGTTTTAAATGTCATCTCTGCAGTACAAAATTTGTCATAGCATTAAAATAAAATTAAAAAAAAAAAGATTAAAATTTAAAAGCATAGCTACAAATACTTATTTAGCTGCCTTGAAGGCTCTCTGGCAATATGCATCTGTAAGGTAACACTGTTGTACAGGTTTCACTGAAAGAAACATCCTTTTTTTAATCTGGTGATTCAAAAGCAAAACATTGACCTCCAGTTTTGGTGCTAGACTGCTGGCTGATCTTCTGTAAAGATCTGTAAGCGTAATGCTGGGTTCTGGGTTATGTCATTTATATTTTGAGGGTTTGAGTCAAAAACTGGATTTCTTTTTCCCTAGTTCATCTCTACCTCATAACCTTGAATACAAGAGAGATGATACCTGAAGCAAAGCTGATAAAGTTACCAGTACTAAGAAGCATGTGTGCTGGGGGTGGGGAGAGGGAGGCCCAGCAACGCAGATACGTATCTTCACATCCTTATTTCCTTTACAAACTGAGGAAGGAAGTTCCCTGCAGGTTAGCCTAAGAGTATCCGCTCTTACAGTCTGAGAGCTAGCTAAGTACAATTTCCAAGAGCCACAGGCTTTTAAAATTAATTAACTTAATATTTCACAGGTTTTCCTATACCTAGTGCTAGTGAAAACCTTTTACTAAAAATTCATAACTGGGTATCGCAGCCATCAGAATTATAGACACCTCAGCTTGTTTCATATCTCTACTCTGTTCCTGTCTCTTCCCTCTTCCAAATCTTTCCTGTAGTTCCTGTCCTAGGGCCTGGCCATTCCTTTCTACTTCATCTCTTCACCAATTCCACCAGCTGGCACTCATCATCCTGCCTGCTGTGTGTCTACCCCTGTAAAGATCCGACCAAACAGTCAGTTTCCATAGCAGGAGACCCCTGGGCTTCCCACCCCTCATGCCAGCACCCTGCATAGAGAAGGGATGCCACTGCCTGGTGAGGGCCACCTCACGCCTCCCATCCACACACCAAACTGCTGCAGGGCTCATTTTTTCAGCACAGGATGGGAAATGGGCCATCTCTCCTCTCCTTGAAAGAGGCTCACACACACGTTGGTTTGGTGCCCATTTACACAGGCGGCCTCTCCAGGGCTGGAGGGACACTAGCCCGAGGCCATACAACTATTGTCAGACAGACAAAGATACTCATATGATTCTTACAGCAGCATCTATAGATTATTATGAAACTTGTCTCTAAAACAGATATGAATCACCCAACAGCTACAGCAGTGCTCCTGTGCAGAGATGATTAAGAATTTTTATGCAACTTCTTTAATCAGAAGAGGCCTACTTGGTTGAAAATGAAACCTCTGCAGGAAAAGGTTGGTTTTGATTAATTTCTCAACTTGAAAAAGTGTCTAAATTGTCAATGTGTTTCACTTCAACATTTCTAAACACACAGAAAAGGGGGGAAGGGAAGGCAGCAAGTTTAAAAGTCACTTTTTATTTTAAGAAATTTAAAATTTTTCATTGTAAGAAATCTATAAATTATGATTGAATGGTATCCAGCCATTTTAACACATTTTACATTATTTTTTTGTTTGTGAAAATTTATATTTTCATGTCTTCCCAAATTGTTTGTTGTAGATTAGACTATGTGAACACTTAAATGTATTTGTCTTTAGTAGAAGTACAGTATTTTTAAAACTAATTTGATGAGGAGCTGTAACAGCTTTGTTCAAAATTTCTTGCTCTATAGGAATCCCTGAATCATAGCCCTTGTATCTCTGTAGGCTCTTACCTATCAAAAGCCATTATCTTTCATAATGCAACCTCAGGGAAGATTTTATTGCTGAAAGAGATGCATTCCTACTTTTAACTAATTGCTGTAAGAAATTGTCTAGTTTCAGAGCTTTCACCAAGATCAAAAATTCGGCACTGAAGATGTTTCAAACTGATCAGTCATTACACAGGTTCATGCTTATTTTTAGTTGCAGATTTTTTGGATTGAGCTAACGATCCTCTCAACACAATATGAGTTGAGGTGGGATCTTTACTATTTGAGGACTCTTTCAAGAGAATTATTAATTAGCAGTTTCATCATCAATTTCAAAGTATTTTCCAAAGATAGGTTAACTCCTTTTCAGAGAAAAGGAAAGTGAAAGGGGAGTGAGAGTGACTCAACTAGGCACGTGGACCGTGTCAGATGCAGAGCCAGAAATAGACTCTGAGCTCTTGGTACCCACACTCATAGCCTGGGGACTAACATGGCTTTCACCAAAAGTGATAGCAGGCACCTCGCCATTTTGCAAAGGAACGTCATTTTTCTAGTAGAAGATGCGTTTGAAATTAAAAATGTATTTGCTTTCTTCTTTGTGATACATGTTTTAATACCTCTCTTACTCTTTTGCCTAACTCTATCCAAAGCTGAAAGAAAAAAGTTCATTGGGCATGTTTTTCTGTATCAGTTGCTTTGCCTTGATGTTGCTGGTACTATAACTTGGCTCCACACCAAACAGAAATGTTACAGCTGAAATGGGTCAGATTTTCTTAAGTATTCACCACTAGATTTGGGTCATATCTGTGGATATACCCACTGCAACCTTTAGACTCAATTTTGAACATGGTTAAGTATTTTGAGGCCTGGCACTTTAAAAAGAGACTAAAAGGAGGCCATTTCATTGGCCTCAGTTGTGAATGCTGAGGTCTTTGAGGAATCTGGGCCACTTTGTCTTTTTATTTCTAACCTTCCTGCCCACTGAAGAAGACAAGGTTAGGCTAAAGATGTATGGGAGAGCCAATGGTTGGGACAGAGCTACACAGATGTTTGGAGATTACAGGACAGGAGCACTGTGGGGACAGAGAGTTTGAGATCCTCTGGCTCACCACTGCTTATTGCATCCACCTAACTAAACTCACTGGGTTAGCCCAGGGGCTTTAAACTGACCTCAGGAAGAAGACAACATGGTCACTTTGGTACAGTGGACTATTCTTATGTGAGAAAGAAACTAAGAGGGTGTTGTCCTTTCCTACGACACTGTGGATGGACTAGACCAACTAATGTTAATTTTTAAGAATCTTGCAAAACTGGAGTAGATTTGAAAGCAGCAATAACCTTCAGTACTTTTCCAGTAGATAAAAGATGAAAAAGGGTATGAGAGACAGTCCAAGGAAGCCTAAGCCCAGTGGTCCAACAGTTGTTCTGGGTTAATTTGGGGCCAAGAAGGAAGAAATAGATGCATGGGGGTTGGGTGTGGGTGGAAACTGTTCTTATGAACCAGTAAGATTGCACGTCTTGAGTTTCTTCTACAAGTACTTATTAAAAATAAACCTTTCTATTAGAGAGAAAAAAAACAGGAGGGACACACTTTAAGTATATTGAAAACCAGCTTGCTGATGGATCTCAGGGCAGAATCCAGTAGTAAATGGGGCTGACTATGAGCAAAAATCGTATTAGTTCTTGGTGAAAACGCTTCTCAGTGAGGGGGTTGTCTTGGGGGGGGTCATTGGGGTTTTATTTTTTTTAAATCCACACCATTGGTGTAGAGGCATTTTCATTTGGTGAGCTGCATCAGCACAACAGGCAAGGTACATACAGTGTGTGACAGTAGACCAACAGCTTTTGCTGAACTTGCCAGCTTAGAGCCACTGACTAGCACTTGTCTACTAGAGAGAGGGATAAGGAAGTGCCAGCACCAGGTGCTGTGCGGAAAGTTCAGCAGCATGAGCACAAAAGGAGAGAAACATAAGCAGAGATTTAGGGAAGAGGAGGAAGATGACAGAGGTTTGATAGATAAGGAGGAAGCAGCAGATGAGCCCAAAGTGAGGAGGAGAAATGGGTGCAGGGAAGAAGCCGTGACGTTAGGAGTCTGTAACACTAGAATTGTCAGAGAACGTTAGAGCATGTGGAGCTGCAGGGCGATAAGGAGGGTAGGTCTGCGTTACAGCATGATCTGAATTGCACAGTCACAAAATGTGTTTTAATACAACCAGATGTAAGAGGACCCACCTGGGAGAAAAGGCGGCAAGCTGCTGTGGTAGGATGAGAATCTGCCTCTGGAAGCAGTGACCTACTAGGGCAGGGGTCCTCAAACTTTTTAAACAGGGGGCTGGCATGTGGATTAAGTGGCAGGCAGTCATCTGCGGCTGCTTGGT
>JAVJGJ010000030.1:16687281-16702355 GCA_035590215.1 Microhierax caerulescens | reverse complement strand
TCCTCAAACTTTTTAAACAGGGGGCTGGCATGTGGATTAAGTGGCAGGCAGTCATCTGCGGCTGCTTGGTTTCCCCCGTAGTTTGAGGGCCCCTGTTCTAGGGTGTGAAGCTAGCCTGCAAAACTAGATGCTCAGCACAAAAGCAGAGTTGCATTTTTAGCATCTGCATCTATGTATCAATGTTACATACTACTTAGTACAGATGTTTCCTTAAGTACAGTTGTAATTATAAATAGGAGAACCACCACAAAATCAGCACAAGCGTCATGGACCTGTGAAACCATTGCAGAGCCAAATCATGTTGCAGATGGTGAAATACGGCATTGTGTGGGAGTTAACTATTTCCACATTAACGTTATTCAATCACAGTGGCCCATTTTCACATAGCTTGCTGAACTTCAGGAAGTTTGCACAAAGGTTAAGGTTTGACATTTTCAGACAGAATAGCTTAGTCCTTGATCCTCTCGTGAGAGCTACGATAAATAATCAATAATAGAAGAGAAACACGGATCCTTACTTCATCCCTTTCCAGGATGGAAGCACTGAAAACATGCTTTTTTGACACAAATGCTTATTCTGAGGTCTTCATTACCAGGATTTCCAGTAAAATAGCCATAGGCAAGAAAGCACTTAATCTGACTGTTAGATTAGGCTTCCTGAAACCACATGTAGGTGCAATTGTGAGCACAGGCATAAGAAAATTATCTCTTACTTCTAATGGACTAACAGAATGACATTTCTATCAATATGTAAGGTTGTGATGAGGTTCTTTGTAAACAGCAGTTATTTAGTGTGTTAGGATTTCTTTTATTTTTTAAATGGTATGACTTCTGTGTTAGTTTATGCAAAGCATGCCTCTAAGAATGAAACAGATTAAGACAGAGCATAAAGCTTTGTTCACAAAAGCATAATTCATGACTGCACTCAGAAATCACGTCTCTCTTTAGATTTAGGTATTAGTTCAGAGATGCTTGCCTTAGAAAGCAGCATTCTCTCTGAAATACTCAGTTCTACAGATCTCTAAGTACGTGTTTAGCTAATTTATTGATACTGCACATTTCTTACTTCTGCAGTACATGGCAGATGACAGCACATCTTCAGTGTTACTACCATCACGGTAACACTGTATCTGTAGGTGTTTGCACCAATTCTTTGTTATAACTTTCCAGTTCTAACAGGACTGGTTGCAGTAATTCACTCCTAACACCTAAGATAGACATGCTTCAGCTGGACAATTTTCCCACCTACAGATAGGCATTATCCATCATAAAATCCTTAGGGGTAAACTGTTGTCTTCTGAAATGGCTTACACCCCACTTCACTATAAGTTTTTTTGTCCTTGTATAATGCTCACAAATGGGTGTCATGTGTTTGGCTGTTAGGAACATTCTCAGTTTTCACAGCTGGGGTCACAGAGCACACATTGCCCGCGGTGGTGACACAGTCACTCTGTGACAGAGCAGAAGTCCAACCTAAGCGTAACAAACCATGCAGCCCCTCCAACCCCAGAGTCAGACCAGGCTCTGCATCACACCAGCCGCTACAAAGCCTCTATGGTTTGATGCTGCTCATTTGCAGCAGGACTGCTAGTGAAGCTTTCCACTGCATGCATGAAGGAAGCGGTACCCTGCAGTTTCCTATTTACATAGCCGTTAACCTTTGCAGCCAAGAAGACAGGGATCATCCAGAAACCCACCTTCTTTGTTACCCAGTCTTGAGTCCTCCAAAGCAGGGCAGCCCAGACTGTATCCTCTGGACAAAGAGCAGCCTGTTGGTCCTGTAGTCATTGTTCATGCAGCGACGGGTGTGTGCAAGCTGCACTGAGAATGCTGACATTGCCACAACACCTGCCTTTGCATTTATTGAAGTGTTGGCTAATTTTTGATGGGGGGGAAACCCTGAAAGCCATTAGTAGAAAAACTGTTGTGAGGCAACGAGGCTCCTTTTACAGCCTTGATACCAATGTCCCAGAGCAACGAAAGAGCAGCAGAGATACTCTTACCCATCACCAATATTGCAGCAGTCAAAAGACCTCTGGTCTGCATGCCAGTGTCAAGTCAGTAGCTGCAACTAGTGGCACAGTGACTCCTGGGTACATAGCTGAGAGCATTGCTGCAGCAAACCTAGTAGTGTCATCCAGACACCACTCACAGGCACAAGCTTGAACTAGAGATAATTGGCAGGGTCATTAAGAGAAGTCCATACTTCCTAGTTTCCCCAGGTATATGTCCCATTTCCCTGTCACACATCTTGGGGTAAAGGAACAAAGTGCCCATCGCAGAACAGTGGCTTCAGAGGGATGAACTCTTTCAGGTGCTTTTTTTTCCCCCCTCAGGACAAAGCAGTTCTGCAGGGACTCTCCAAACAGGAGTATGGAGAGAAGGGAAGATATCCCACCCAACATGGCACGAGAGGGAACTGCAGCTTCATAAAGAGAAGGGCACAGAGCCAGAGTGACATTTCCCCAAGACCTCATTCTCAGAGATTGCTGAACCACAGTGACTGCCTGTAACCCAAGCAAGATAAAAGTTCAAGCACTGACCTAAGAGAGTTCAACCTACTTTGTAAGTCTCACAGTTACAAGCAAATGAGAACAGAGACCATAACACCATTAGGCAACTTTTAAAACACACAACGTTTCTATAGTCATAACACACAGCAATCACCAGGAATAACTTCTCTTAGCATGTGATGACTGCTAAGTCACTCGCAAGAGAAAGAACCACTGAACAAATGAATGCAACAAAGAGATCAAAAAAAGGCATTTGAAATAAATACCTGCTACAAAAGAGGAGAGGACTTGTCAAGCCCTTCTGTGTACGTGCTGTTAATTGTACCAACCTGCACCACAAACCACAGAGCATTTGGGCAGGGTGTAATCCCACTGCAAGGGGGCTTCTGTCACACGGTAACCTTTGCTATCTGCTGAGGTCAGTTGCTGGCCAGGAATGGGTTCATCCTTCACCCTGGTTTCAGAGGATTAAGCTGTTTTGTGATAGCATTGGATATACCACTTCCAGTTTAATGCAGTGGGTTTCAGGCTGACCACAATCTGGCGTGCAGCGACTGTGCGTCAGTTCTTTCTCCAGGAAGGTTTAAGAGTAGCCTTTAGTGTTATGTTAGTTCCCAGCCCTGAGGAAGAGTAGAGTTAAAACCAGATGCCACCATAAGCACAAACCCAAAATGTGCCGAGCCACGCAGAATTGCAGCAGAAGTACTGGAGAAAAGAGTAACGCCTACTGACCTGGCATTTATAATAATCAGCAGTGACCAGGAAACAACTGTTTTCCCCCAGTAGACCAGTCGTTGCTGAGTTTAACCTGCAGAAACACCCCACCAGCACCAGTGAGACTCTTGCTAGATGAGTTAGATGCAGTCCATGTATTATTGACAGGGTTATGGAGCTACAAACAGGTTCAGTTTAGAGCACAGACCACTCTGATTTACCCTAAATAGGACAGATTAGATGTAGGTCATACTTCAGTCAGGTTCTTGCTCTTTGATTTCAGTTAAAGTAAGACAAATCTGTCACATGTGAGTCAGCTCCTAAATGCTCTTGGGGCAATGGGAGTTTGGCTATATACACAGCTATGTAAATACCGATAAAGAAACTAAAGATTTGACCTTTGTTTACTTAAGTGAGTCTCAGCTGACCAAAAGGCAAGTCAGATTTTAATACCATTTCTAGGATTGATTGAGCTCTGAATTAGACCAACTTCCACAACTCAACTGCAAGTACAGAACATCAGTCAGCAGGAAGCCTATACAGAGACTGCAGCAGCACCAGAAACCCACAAGTCACACAAAATAAAGTTTGGTGCAAAAATCTGAAATAGGAGCACAACCATCAGGGCAAAAAGCACTGATTTATTCACCACCTTTGCTCCAGCAAGGAGCCCTCTGCTGCAAACATCTCCACCACATCTAGCTGCTCCAGGGGAAATGCCCAGTGGGTCAGAGAAGGTGCAAGAGCAGTGCCAGAGCACAAGCAGTGCTAGTTCCTCAGTAGCACCAGTGATGAGTCAGGCCCTGTCTGCACAAGTGCACAGGGCCAGTCATCCAGGGGATCATCTGAAACTAGCACCAGCACTGTGGGACCGGTGGTGTCACAGATGCCCTGTCACGAAGCTTTGTGACCCTTTGCTCACATAAGTCCTCAGTGAGGACACTTTTCCCTTTAGCCAGAACTTCATGACCATCTTTGTAATACCTTGGGCAAATATTGACTCTGATCCAACAGACTGAAAGTAGTTGGTTTGCACCAGATGTGGTACGTATACAGATATCTTTGAAACATTAGCTAAAGGAGTGATTTGGGAAAATAAAAATTCTAGGTGGATGTGTTTACTTTGCAAGGTTGTTCACGTTGTGCTCAGATCCCAGAAGTGTGCACGAAGGTTTTAACCACAGGAAGAAAGCCAGCTGTAAGTGCTGTGATGCACAGTACAACTGTGTGCACACACGTGCATTCCTGCATCTGCAGCTCACCCACATGATAGTCGAAGGGCTGAAGATCACTGGTGAGTACGTTAACGAGTCCATACGTTCCTGCCCTGAAGAGACCCAAAAAGGTCTGTCAGGTGAAGAAGAAAAGACTGAGCTTATCGCTTCAGGACGCATCCTCCAAAGTACTTGGCATCTAATGCTGGGCCTGCTTTTTGCAAGAACTTGAGCACCGTTTCCCTGGCTCCCAGCTGAGGGCAGCTTTTGGAAATGCTGACCTTGGAACAAGGGAACGGAAAGTGACTGCTGCCACCTCTCCCATGTCTCTTGCCCCAGCTAACTAGAAAGACTTCTAGTAAAAAGCACATGTCTAAGCAGAGAAACAGCTTTTGTCGTAAGGTTGTAAGCAACAGAGAGGTAGTTTGAGCCGTTAGAGTTGCTTCAGTTTTCAATTCTTAGGTCCCAACCCGAGTGTCAATTCCCTGTGTGTGTCTGCTCTCTCCTACTACAAATCGCGAGTCAGGTGTGGCTTTGGCAGTTGCAGAACTTGCATTAGGGGAGCTGGGGGAGGGAGGGAAAGCAACATGGGAAGCAGAGCAGAAACACTTCAGCACCATTCAAGTCACCTATGAGTGTTCCCTCTGTCCAATCGTTTCATTTTGGGAGTTGATAAGCATTCCTATTAGGGGCCTTTCAGAAGGAACAGAAGCATGAAAAGAGATTCTTTTTGATATTTACCAAATAAGCACAGAAGAAAAAACCATAGAATTACATTCAGTATATTCACAGGAAGAATCCTAGTAAAATACTTGTTTTCTGGACAACTCAGGACCAAACTCAATGGGTAGAAGTTTGTACAGAAGAGAATTACTCTTCTTTGGGACTGTTGGACTGCAAAGTCATAACAATGCTCTTCGACTACCTCTCCCAAAAAAATCCTCTTTTAGTCTGCAACACATCCCAGGCAGCAGTTGAGAAATGTATACAAGAGTAACAGTTTGCTGGGTCTTTTTCCACAAGTGAATCTCTTCATCAGATACACAACACCACCTGACACCTGGGGCTCTCGTGCCTTCTGAACAGTCAACAGATATTGCTCAGAGCAACAAAAATGAGCAAGCCACATGCTGATCCACACATAGCTACCTCTAATGGATTGCCTCACAACCCCACTGGAAATTCAGGGGTGTCGGAGCTTTCCTGGTCATGGAGGACCACCACAGCAGCCAACCCATCCCTCCGAACAGCTTACCTAGAGGCTCACTGTGAACCCCTGCAGGAAACTAACCCTGAAAACTTTACTCCGACACTAAGCTTGCATTGAAATCATCTGGTAACACTGGGGAGCAGCAGGAACATCACAGCCCCCAAAAAGGGAGTTACAGCTTGGTTTCAACATGATCCATTAAACCAGCACTAGAAAAGAGATTGAAACTTTGGCCATATGTTTTCTTGATAATATTCCCTTGTGCCATAAGTTCACTACCAGAGGCCAAGACACTTCACAGTAATACACCATGGGTTCAGGAACTAAGGTTATTTTAGAGAACCCTCTAGAAGCACACTTCTCTGTACTCATGGTACAGTAGTTAAGCTCAGGCCACAGTGTCGCAGCAGCACACAGAGCCTCCTAACGCAGCTGTAAATCCACAAAGGCCACTTTGAGGTTTCCCCCTGCCAAGGAAACTCTAGATACGTGACAGCCAATACGCCTCATACCTAGAGGTTTCTGATCCCCACCAGCAATGCTATGCACATCACCCTCCCCAGCTAATTACTGATGGCCCAGCATGCTCTTAGCTCTGTGTGTGGGAATGAGTTGAGCCTGAGGTTTTCCTTCCGCAGGACTGTGGTGTGTATTTGAGTACTCCATCCTCCAAGCCCTGTTCAGGTCATATTCCCCCTTCAAGGTGTTCGAGGCATTCCTGCGGAGGAATCCTATCGCTTCAGCACCACCTCACGTTCGCCTGACCTTTCTGGCTACAGCTGCCCTGGATGTGCCAGAGGCACTTGCTGCACATACATTTTCTCTCAATTATTGTGGTGGAGTTTCCCCTACTTCTTTGTCAACCACTGTTACAACATACAACCAAGCACCACCGTTAGCAAGATGTGCAATTGTGCTATTTGAAATTTCTCTCTCAAGCTTATAGGACTCTGAGGTGCTAACAGGTCTGCGTATGTGTGGACGGCTGGAGTTAACACAGCTTTCTCATACTCATGGCATCTTCCCTACTCCCCCTGCTCCTCTGCCCTGCCCAGCTTTTACACAAAGAGGCATTTTAGTTTGTTTTTGTCCTAGAGAAGTGAGTTTCAGTCCTCAGGGCATCATATAAATCTGTTAAGTCAGATTCTCAGTCACATGAAAACAGTTTTGTTTGGAGCTAACAGTAAAAAATATCTTTGAAAAGCACTTTTACTGCCAACTGAGGAATTAGGCCCATTTCACACTTAAGTTGACAAAATACTTTGTTATGCTGTGAAGAACATGAAGCCTCCCAGAAGCATGGTTGAAGCAGCTGTGATGTCAATGCCATCAGGGATTGTGCCATGTCCCCTGGCTACCGTGGGTGATGCCGAAGGGGTACTGTAGGTCCTCTAGTCCATATCCCTGATTTCAGTCACCACCCTTTATTCTCAATAAACATAAGAGCACCCCTTTGGAGCAAGGGACAGAAATAACGGGAAACAGAGCACCCAAAACACAGGCCAGATGTGTGGCAGGCCAGGAGCAGGGCTGTGCAGTCACAGGCCTGTCCCTGCTACACACTGGCCTGGCTGGGAGCCCACATGTGGGAGCCAGCTTTTAGCAAGGGCACCTGCCACCAGCTTTCACATAGACATGACCCCCCTCCCTCTCACAGCGGAGGGCAGGGGGTCAGAGAAAACACACTCCACTGAATCACCCCACAGCAGCAACGAACAGGCACAGCAGTATTTGCAGCCCAGCTAGGAGGAAGCAGCAGCTTTTTGGGTAGGAAGCAAGGCCTGGTATTGGTTGGCTTCTACAGCATTCGAGGGGAAAAAAAGTGCCAGGAAACAAGATGGCGTTTGTTGTTGGAGGGGTTTTGTACCCTTTATCCTCCTCTGCAAAACAAAGCCCACCAGACCTCCGGCACTGCCAGGCCACTCTGCCCAAGAGGCAGTAGTACCACCATTGGAGAGCTGATGCACCCACCAGTACTTGAGCCCTCAGGGAGCTTTGCTGATTATCAGCTGAATTCCCACCATGCAGCCAACCAGGCGAGGGACTGGGCAGAGAGCAGTAACATTTACTGAGAAGACGCTCACTACCATCAGCCACAGGCACCCTCACTGTAGCACAAGCTACACATCTGGTCATGCTGCTTAACTGCAGCATTTCCCCTGATTTGGATGAACAGCAGCAGAACCCAACCCAGCCAGTGCAGCTGTCCTCTTGTGTTACTATTTACTGTATGGGACCTTTAGGATTCAACACACTTGTTCGTTTGAGGACCATGTCTCCCTATGCCTGCATTTTGCAGAAAACTCTTTGGCTCTCCAGCCACTACTGAGATCTAAAGCAGCAGCAAAGAGGATGAGGTCCTTAATCTTGCCAGAGCATCAGTACAAAGGCTGTGGCAGCCCTCTCCATCATGCAAAGACCTGCAGAAAAAATTGCTCAAACATGAGATTTCAGCAACTGAACATGCAGAGGAACAAAACAGACATCCAAATGGCAAGTGGAAAGAGCCACAGTTAAAACCAAACCACAGCAGTCTCAAAAGAGAGAAGTAACAGTCAAACATCTCCCCTCTGAAATTATTTCATGCCTAGCAGATTGAGGCACTTCACACTTCGGCAAGCACGTGCTCCTTCATGGCTCCACTTCTGGCTGGAGTCCCGCTATGAGCAGTGTGAAAGGTTTCAGACCAGTATTTAAAATTTAGGGAACAGCAAGAGGACAGAACTCACTCCACTTGCATAAAACCCCTTCCTCCCATAAATGCAACCGTTCTTTTCCATTCCTGCAAGGGTCTGTGACGCAACCTGGGCTGGGGAAACTGGGACGGAAGCGCCTGCTGGAACATCGCCCCCCTCACCCGGGATGAACGGAGAGGTGGCAAACGGCTTCCCCACCTCAACCGGCCACAGAAATCAGTCCAGAGATTGCCAAATCCGTGTAGGAAACAATGGCAGCAAGCCCCACCGGAGCCAGGCCTGGCTTGACAAATGGGCAGGAAGGGAGTGAGGCTACCCAGCTCCCAGGGCAGCAGAGCTCACAAGCAAAACACCTCAGCCACGGTGGAAACATCACACAGGAAGGAGACTCTTCTCGATTGCCATTAATGTTAATTTAAGCTACTGAAAACAGAAATAATTCCAAAACTGACTGACAGCAGATACAGAGAATACACGGCAGAGCTCAGCAAAGGTCAGGCCCCTGCAGCACACAGCCTGGCACAAGCACACAGGAAGAGCCAGCTCTTTGCTCTCAGAGCTCGAGGTGCCAGCGCCCTGACTAACACCCGCTATTACTCAGTGTGAGCAAGAGCATCCTGGTCCAGCAGGGCCAAGCTACCTGACTGCCAGGTTTGCAATATAAGGGATGTCTACACACGCAACCATCGCTCCTGCAGCAGCCCAAAGAGTTTCACAGCTGTGTAAAAAGGATCAAGACCGTTTTTCACCTAGTCCCTTTGCAGGAGCTGGTCTCACCTTCCCACCTGCCTATCCATGTCGCTGTGTTTCAGAGAGGCAAAAGGCAACAGCAGAGGCAAAGCTAACTGTGAAATTTGGGATGTAGCAGGTTTAGCAGGTAACATAAGATCCCTTGGCTTAAATCAGGGTAAATTAATCACTAGAAGTGGCCACTGCAAGCAATTTAGACCAAATAAATGTCTAATCTCTTCTGGCTGATCACTTATCACAGTATGATTAGTTTGTTGTGGCTCTTCACTGCAATACTTAAACTTTTCTATACGAAACACTGAAAACATCTACTTTGCCTCTCATCAGGTGAGTGTACTCTTTCGAACTCTGGGAGTTCAGCTTCCTGCCTCTTGCACTGATACCTCTTTTTCCCCTTTGAACTCAGCCTCTGAGTCTATCAGTGAGTTATGGGAATGTATTATGCATAGGAAAAAGGGAGAAAAAATGTAAACCATAAATAATATATCATACCGAACTGTCACCTCAAAGGATTACAATTTCCCTTTAATGCCAACTGGCTATGTTACAGTAACTAAATCAATGAAATATATTGACCGTTCTAAACACATGCTGTGCCTTGATCCTGCCAGTGCCCTTGGCTGACCAGCCACCACTGTCCTGCACACCAAGGAGGGAGCTGGCAGGACAAGCCAGCAGCTGAGGCGGTTTCTGGGCTGCTGGAGTGGAGAAGCCCCGCATTGCCACAGCAACTGCTGCCAGTGCCTTGGCCAGCTGGACGTGGATGTGCCCCATGCAAAGTAGTATCCAGCTGGCTGGGATAGTGTCAGAAAGTTGGCTGGATGGTATCAAAAGAAAGAAATAATTTAATTAGCTGTCACATTATTTTGTTTCTAGACTTGTCTTACTCTGTTTCTTTTGTCATGTCATCTCTACTACAAAAAAAAAAAAAAAACAAAAAAAAAAAAACACACACCAGAAGAGAACAAGTACACGGAACAAGCACACAAAAGTGGTTTGCTTGCATCTTATTTAAAAGATTTATCACATGCTCCAGGTTAATCCATTAGGCAATATTACTCTAACAAGGTGTGGCCAGCATTTTTATAATGTACAAAACATTTTATTCCAGATATATGCATTCCCTCTATTTATAGTCCATATGCTTGTAAATTACAAACTCATGTGATAAAGACTCAGGAAATTTTCTGAGTCTTGTGTGGGGTTTTTTTTTTTCTTTTTTCCTCCCCCAGTAGGAAGTCAAAGACACAACTAGATACCCATACCCAATACGTACTCAGACATGATTGCCACTTGAGATGTGCAAATATCTTTTAAAATCTGCTTCCATCACTTTACATGCCTTATAATGCATTAGAGACGTTTACATGCCTTAAATTTATTTAGACTGCTTTATTACTCAGAGGAAAAATACTAGAAGCTACCACTACCCCACTGACAACTAAAAAAAAAAACTCAGAACCCAAACTAAACAACAAACGAATTAACCTTGGCATTCTCAGAAGCCACCTCCACTGCAGGTAAAAACGGACAGACAGGATGTGGCTTGGCAATGGAGTGAGGTCTAGGATTCAGCAGGGAAAATCTCTGGAATTTTAACTCTGAGCAGGCATCTTATAGAGTCCATGCTAGAGAAGCACTTCATTGACTTACATGCATATTTCAGTGCTTTTCTGAATCAAAATCCCCTCAAAGGGCTGTATGCTGAGCTGTATTTCACTATTAAGTTTAGAGTAAGACCCAAATGATGAAGGCAAAATCCTTTCCTGATGTGAACTGGGGTTACGCTGGAGATGAATTTGACACAACTGACCTGTTTGGGTTTTTTCTCTTAAGGAAGGAAAACGCAGAGACTTGAGGAGCACTCCCTTGCCAACATGCAACAGCAGCACAGCTTGCAAATACAGTTGCACGAGTCTCGCAATCTTTCACCCAAGACTTATTCTAGAAACCTCTTCCTCCCTCTCCCCCATCAACTGCAACAAGTTTTGCTTGAGGAAGGAGCAAGACCCAGAAGAGCTGCTCTCTCCCTTGTGTTGCAATATCCAATCTGAGTGTTACTATCAGCTCTTGGAAACTGACTGTATAGAAAGCACAGATGATGTTTGCATATTTTAATTTTAAATATCTCTGCTTGGCATAAGGATGGAACCTAATAAGTTGCTTTGTTTCTGCCTCATGAATTAATTCAGCCTGCTAACTGATTTGGATAAAGCATTTTGATTCCGACTAATAGATTTGGGGTTTGGGCAGGCAAAACAACTTTTGAAAGCAAAGTTACAAGTTCATTAGCTTGCCAGGAGAAGTACTTTTCTAATATCTATAACAAATAGACTTTTTCTTTTTATAACCCACTTGTTCCACCCATGTCTTTTAAATCAATCAGATAAATTCACCTTGTTTTTCAATGCCCTGAATCCTGATAGCTCTGCACACTTGATAGGTAATCTAATCATCGTTGGTGTGGATGAACACAAGCTCAAATTAGCTTCTGAAAGGCTTAGTCGTCCTGTAGATAGCTCTGCCTTTCCACTTTCACGAAGGAACTGAGCTTCACCAACTGGTTAGCTAGAGGTGTCATTAAAAATTTACAGAACGAAACAAAGGTGTGCTCCAGTGTCTCTCCTTACCCTTTCTACTGTTACTCTGGCAGACAAAAGGTATGGAACCTGCTTCATGAATAATGAGTCATGTAATATGCATAATGCATTTTTAATGGCATGCAATAATAACATTGAGAGAGATATTTCCAATCTTCAGACTTGTACCACAGCCTCTCAGTAGCCTGTTCTGATTCTCCCTAGATAGATGCTCTTTTCCTCCTCTTCAGTTCAATTTCCCCACCTTAAAGCCACAACTTTTTCTCCAGAGGTAGCCACGTTTTTCCCAAACCACCAGCTGCGCTGGCACTGAACGCAAGCAGGGCTGGCAAGGTGGGGAGCACCCTCCCCCGCAGCCACGCACAGCCCTTGCAAAGGGGTTCAGGGCCTCAGCAACAGCTCACCAGTGCCCTAAGATGTACCAGTAAGCTGCAAGATACTCCAGTGCAAAACACAACTTAGACCAGTAAAAACAACCTTCCTAGTCTCTTCCCTTGGAGAACAGCCTTGCCACCACAGTGTGTGGGTGGGTGCTGCAGAGCCCTCTGGTCCCACCAGCAGCTGCCAGCCCCGGCCAGCGGGTCACACCGAGCCCAAACCACACCAGTGTCCTGTTGGGAAGTGAGGCACTCTGGGGCGCAGGCACATGTTGTTAGCGTAGTTCTAAAAGAAAATGCCAGCAGCAGAGCCTGCTGGAGTAAGGCCAGCTGGCCTGCCAGGAGGGAGGGAGGTTGTGCTGGCAGGGACAGGCCCTCCTGATGGCAGAAGGGCTGGGGTTAGCTGCTGCGCCTCGGCCACCCCATGCCTGGCACCCCCGGGTGACCTAGTACCTCCAGCCACCACAGCAATTCCCAGTAAAATAAGTATCACACATGGCCCCCAAGGCAGCCCCGAGCCTACCTGTGCCACAGGCCGAGCTGCTCCTCAGAGCTTCCCCTGCCCTGGGCAGGGCCCAGGGCACCACCAGGCCTTTCCTGTTACTACTTAGCCTCCTACACTCATTTGTGCATTGATTAACTCAGCATAATGGGCCTAACGAGGTCTTTAGAGCACCTGGCACCTCCTGTGGTGCCTGTGCTGCAGCCTCTCGCCCTAACAACTGTGATTGTTTCTGTTTCAGAGCTGTGGCGTGGGCTTTGCTTGAGTGGGGGCATGGCAGGCCATGGCAGCCTGGTGAGAATGGGGCTACATCTGACTCTGGCCTTCTCAGAGGTCAGACAGCAGCGTGGAGGGACCTGTGTGGCACCATGGCGGGCTGCCATGGCCCTTGGGTGGGCAGGGTGCCCCAAGGGCTGGGCCAGCCCAGTGGGGCACAGGGGGGCCCTGCTTGCTGGTTTTATCCATAATGAAAGCACAAAGCTGGAAATAAGTATATACGCATGCAGGCACACAAGGTTATACATGCATCTAAAAGCCCAGGCTGCCATGCTGTGCTCCGCTGGGGAAAGAACAAGGGACCCCTCTGTCACCCTCCTGCTTCTCTTTTGTATGGGCTGCAACTGCCAGCTGGAGCAAGCCCCACTGGAAAGGCAGGCAGGCAATGTTGTGAGTCCCAAAAGGCTTAAGTATAAATGATACACCTGCTGCTCAGGTGTCCCTGCAAACTCACCAGCACAGACATTTAATCTCGTAGGAGGACATTCAAGTTCCTCCCGAGCTAAGCAGGGACTTCTGGCAGTCTGCAGTTCCAAAGCAAACTGCTGTCTGCCTTCCAAACGCTTTTACGGCAATAGTCCTAAGTACAGCACACCCCAGCCTTCAAAAGTATGAAATCAGTGGGAGTTAGGCAAACAAATATGGCAGTGGTGTTCTTCAATCACCTTCATGCACCCTTGTGCAAATTCTGCTGTGCCTGCATTCCCTCCTCACGTGCCATATCCCCAACCATCACTGTGGTGTAGCGTTGTTATGGCTGGCAT
Organism: Microhierax caerulescens; assembly: GCA_035590215.1. Lineage (NCBI taxonomy): Eukaryota > Metazoa > Chordata > Aves > Falconiformes > Falconidae > Microhierax > Microhierax caerulescens. The sequence continues at coordinate 16,688,740 of JAVJGJ010000030.1, read as the reverse complement.
TCACAAATGTGCTGAAGTTATGTATTAAATGAAAAGCACTCTGGACCATCCTCAATACTTTATTAACTTAAAACATTATTCCAATAAATATGTACCAATAAACATAAGACACTCCATAAAATCTAAATAAGGACATATACAAATCTGTCGACAAAGTAAAAACAGCATTTTTTTAACTGAGGTACATGCAGGGTCATTTAAGGCAAATTCAGTCAACTATAATCTTTCATGATTCCTGCCCACCTCAGCTGAGTTTCCCTTTAAAAATTAAAAAAAAACAAAAAAACAAAAAACAAACCAAATATACAAATTATGCTATTGAGTAGCTATTTTCCAGTTACTACAACAAGCCCAGAGCGCCAGTAATGGTCTGGACAGGAAGGCCGTGCCTCCCTGGTGCTCTTGCCTTCTGCAGCCAGGACCACTTGTTGGATGGGTTTCTAGGTATAAGGCATAAATCTGTGCTTTGGCTTTTCCACTTTTCACAAGCTTCCTTCTCCCTAGTTGATATAGCAAGAAGTAACCCCCTCATGCCTCAAACACCCATGCACACAACCAGGCCTTGTCCAGAGATGGCTCCAGGAGAATAACAAGGGCCTCTCTATAACTGTTAATGCAGCTCCCGATTTGCACCAGAACAAGTGAGAGCAGGATCAGGCCCAAGCTGGTACCTTTGTCTAAAAACCAGCAAGATGTCAAACTGCACAGTTCAGTCCTGACCCTCCAGGTTTTCCTGACAGGAAACCAAGAGTGAAGCCGTTTAGCACCGACACTCAACCAAGGCAAGCATGCCCTACACCACGTGCTGACAGCTGTCTGCCATTGCCATGTAAACACCGTTATGCCCGTGTTTCCCTGCAAGGTGATTCAAGCTACTGACAACTTTAGGGGGTTTATCTTGGCCAAGGGAGAAATATTTTCCAGCTTACAGATTATTAGGTAGCTTATCCGTCTTTGGAGTATCAGGCTTCGTATCTAAAAGGCTTACTGTCCAGTGTTATTTCAGAAACAGAGAGGGAAAGAGAAAGAGAGAAACCCCAGCCTTCGATTTCCACTTTCACAGTCATTCAATGCATGGCCCTGTCCTCTTCTTTCCTCCTTGAGCTCCTGGTCAGAAAGGTAATGCCAGGGTCTGCGCTCAGGACAGGGCTTGGGTCCAGCAGGGAAGCCAAGGGAATCTGTTCTCCTAGTGTTGTAGGTATTGTCTGTATTGCAGCTGCGACTCATTTCAGGCCATGCTGTGTCTCCCGGTGTCTCCGTAAATCCACCTTTCGCTGGAAGCCTTTGCCACACAGGTCACAGCCAAAGGGCTTAAAGCCTGTGTGCTTCCGACTGTGGGTGATGAGGTTGGAGCTCTGACTAAAGGCTTTTCCACACACCTGGCACTTGTGAGGCTTCTCACCTGCAAGCAGACGGCGGGAGAGAGGGTGTGAAAGAGGCAACACACTGCTTACGCCAG
>JAVJGJ010000030.1:16586000-16671451 GCA_035590215.1 Microhierax caerulescens | reverse complement strand
GTATACAATTCTAAGAGTATGCCACATTGCTGTTGTTTTTTTTGTGATTGTGTAATTGTGAAATAAGGTATTAATTCCTGAAAAGGGAGTGTGTTAAGCTGTTGCATCTTGGCTCCAGCAGTTGTGTCAGTGTCCGTGTATGCATAGACACGCACATGTTTTCTCCAACCTGAAGCTGAAACTTAATGCTATATAGAGGTTATCTTGAAAGTCAATTTACCATGTGCTTTTCATTCCATCATTCAGAATCTCTGGTTCTATGGGCTACTGCATAAATGTATTTCACTGATATTTAAAACAAACAAACCCCTCAGAGAATTTAAAAAAAAATGTTGGTACAATTATACTGATAAAAGTATTTGACGGAACAAAAATTAAGTTCATTAAATTCAGAAATTCATTACTTAATACCTAGCTTTCCTCTTCACTCTCAATACCCATAGGGTCAGTAGCTGGTGCATAATTAAACATAACATTGTAGTTTTCACTTAGCCTGTACTAACCTCTATTTTATAAGTTGTTTTTTTTATTTAAGTCTTCAGGACAAGCCTAATGGCTTTCCTAGGGGATTTGGATTATCCTCCACCTTCCTGCAAAATAAGTTACATTATTTGGAGCCTCTACAGATAAGGGAATTAGCAGCACATTCAGTCTAAAATATGGGTATTTTTGTGCTAACATATCTTTAGATCATTCTAGCTTAAAACATATAGTATGTGCATCAAGTTTCACTAAGTCACTAGCATAGTCTCGGATATAGAACAGTGATTACATTAAAAAACCCAGAGAAACATGCAATCCCTTCTGTGTTGCAGTTCCACAAAAGGGCTGAGTACCAATTAAGTTCAATAGTACAAGATTTACAAAGTGGTTTTGCTAAACTTATGCAAACCCCTGTGTGGATGCCTCTTTTAATAACTTTCATAGCAATTTATTTTAGTTAAAATAATACAAGAAATTGTGCATACAGTTGAAAATTGAATTTAGTGGAAAAACTACTATGTGAACGTGTCTGTAGACAAGGCCTGCATTTTGTGAAAATCATGACCAACATCAACAAATAGTTGTTAGGCTGTGAATATAATACACACTGCGTAGCTTTACAGATGTACTTTGTCCCAACTAGTCATGTTCCTAATTTTTCACAAATGTCACAGACTTCTAATATATGAAATCAAGTTACGTAAGTAAGAAGAGGTCCCATCATAAAGGCTATTAGGACCTAAAATATTCACTCCCTCAGCCAGGAGAAACAAAAAAATGTAAAAATTCAGGCTTCTTTAGCTAGTGTAAACATTTGATTATCATTCTGAGAAAGCAAAACCATTTTCACTAACAAACACAAATCACAATTTACATGGAAAATCTGTAGGTCATAGGGCATCCCCCTTCCCTACTTCACCTGTCTTCTCAGCTGCAACGCTTGCATATGCAAGAATGTTAAGACTGTCTATTTATGTGCTTTTTTTATCTTAGGCTTTTAGCATTCACATTGAGCTCTTACAGCCTGCATGTAGGAGGAAATCTAAGACAATGGCAATATTTGTTAGGTCATGCAAGCAAGGTCATGGTGTGTAGTGTAATTAGTGTGCTTTATTTATTGACATGTTAGTAAATATATTATCTATGCTGTTGATGACTTGACATAATTCTGGTGCATATTCAAATTATAATACACACTGGTAAAGAGATTAGTGTCATTTTTTGGCAGAATAGTTGCAGAAAAAGCAGGACGATTCTGACCAGCCTCTCTTGGGCTGTCTTGCTAGGGTATTCTGTAACTAAGGCTTCTGAAACTGCAGCATGTCCAGGGATTCACCTTCATCACTAGAAGAGATGCAGTTAGTTAGATAAGGACTTTTGCTTTTCCCTTGATATTTTTTATTTATGCTGTTTTTCCAGTATCAGTATGTATTCTATTAGTATACTTCAAACGCACAAAAGTTCAGGAAATAACCCTTGCCAACTAATCTCATTTGCTATCACTTGAACAGTAAGGCAGTTATTGCAAAATCATAACACTTCACTATTCAAACAGATAGGATTTTTATGGCTCTCCAACTGAATCATGCTCCTGCCACTTTACTACAGAACATTACCTTTAAGAGAAACTTGCAGCTGGTATTGATGACAGGCAACAAGACATTTGCACCTATCCTCTTGGGCAACAATTATCCAGGTGCAAACATAAGTTACCAGATGCTCACTGGAACGAAAAAAAGGCAACTGTTACCTGCTAGTGAACAAAAGTGCCCCCTCTATTTGTCTTTGCATACATTAAATTTCCAACAGGGATCAGAACCAGTTGATTCACTTCAGAGATGGTGATTTCCACAAGCTATACTGAGTACTACATATTCACTGATGGGATGTGGGGAAATTTTGCAGAAATACTGAAGCAAGTTAGAAGCCACAGAAATCAGCAACTGAGTTTGTTACCCACCTGCTTTAAGACTTAGATTAGATTGCACCTGAGCAGATAATACTGTCCAGAGGCCCAGAACATGCTTCTTCCATGCAGCCTTCCCTATCATTCTGAGAACATTTCTCTCCTCAGTTGTGTGTTTCTTTCCGAGGACACGTTAAAATAAAAGCAAAGGAAATGCATAACAGGACTAGCAGATGTATTCAGCAGTATGCTTCCACACTTCTGCAATTTTAACAATTACCCTGCTTCTCGGGGGTAGCAAGATGATTAACAGTGTGCTGACTACCATCAGTACTAGCTTATGCATGGATTTTTTTAATTAACAGAACAGTTGCAAACATTGCTAGAATAGAAGACTTAAGGACTGTTTAATTACATAAGAAGGCAGTAATCACTGCTACTAATATTCTTGACCAGAACGTGTCTAAGGGGGCAAATGAGTGTTCATATGACAATAACAGAGGATCTTGTTCTGTTCAAGGAGCTAGGGCCACTAGTGGATCTTAATTTTCAGGAGAGGATGAAAGCAGAATGCTCAGCTCAGCTCTTGCTGCTTTGGTGAATCACAGACATTTGGTGACAGCACCAACAGCTTATCTCCTAGATATCTCTGCAATATAAAACTGTAGTAAGACTGTACTTAGATATTTTTACTGCACTGACCATGCCTTTATTATAACTAATTGTAAGACATGGATAATTTTTCACCTTATTTGAACTACCACTCTAATCTAGATCCAGCAAGTAACCGTGCAGTAACCAAGGGCTGTAGCTTAGAAGTGACTAAACAGTAAATGCTGCAACCTTGTTAAATCATGAAAAATTTATTTTCATTACATATACATGAAGGTAAAAGATTTCAGTCAATAGTGTTTTGAACAAGCATTTCCAACATGAACCTGTTAGTGTAGCTAGGCTGAAACTTAATGTAAAGCTAGTGTTTTCCCTTTATTTAGTAATTAATTTCTAGTGTGTATATACAGAATTCATTTTCCTGTTAGAATACCAGAGACAGTAATATTGCAACATTTACATTCCTCATATAAAATGGTGTAATGTACATTTTCAGCTTGGTGTTGATATATAAATATGTACAAAATAAACATTATTGTAATTAATATATTCAGACAAGGTATTTAGCAACATCAAAAGCAGATGCACATAGATTTAAGTGAAAATGGTGAAAAACATCTTTATGACATTAGTGACCATTATTTGCATATATGAAGTAGTACAGATAAAGGCTCCTCTTTTCAAGCCTTCTGTGGGCATCCAGTAACTTTAGTAAAAACAAACATAATTGAGAAGCATAAGATAATTATATATATATATATATCATGTGTGTCATGATCAGATGGTTTACTAGGGTCCATCTTGATCACAAATGGATAACAATGTAAAACATACACATTTGTTCAGAGCATAGAATATTGCACAAGAGCAAGTTCTTTTGAGGAAAACAATTCCCGTGTTTGTGAACAGCAAAAATGGTTCTTATGCATTAAAGAAATGATATATTTGCAGTTTCTAAACCAAGGAACATTCAGTAATACTGTCAGAACTGTCATCCATCAACTTCTTCCCAGCCTGTTTTATGGCAATGGTGTATCATTAGCAAGATTTGGCAAAGAGAGAAGGCAGATAGACAGTACACATATATATTTATAACAAGCCAGACCAGATCCAATAGTTACCTAAACCAACCACTGGATAGTTTCCGTTATCTGACAATTTCACCCTTAAAGAAATATGAGTGTCTTCAACACTAGTCACAGTGATAATCACACAGTAGTAGAGTAAGATTCCATTCTCCTCTGCTTGGAAACCAACTTGCCTGAACTCCCAGTCTGAAGGGCACTTTCTTCAGTATCACTGTCACTGCTGTCTACAACTGTGTGATCCAAAGCCATCTGACCAGTCCTCCTGTGTAGATGAAAGCTCACCCCACTCTCCTGTATGGAGTTAGTTATAAAATCTTCATCAGAAGAATGAAATGATTCATCATCTCCTGTGAAATGGTTGACAATGTGAATCCCATCAAAAGTGGGTTGGTCTGAGAAGTCTCTCTGGCCTTTTAGACATTTGATCTGATACAAAAAGCAGAAGGTAACAGTTAATCAGAGCTGAAGAGTCCAGCTGTAAAAAACCCGCCACATTTCTAAGAAACATCTCATTGCACTCTTACTGGATTAAATTACATGCTAGATCTAGAAGTAACATATTTAATGATCACTTTGAAACTCAGCTGTAATCACAACAAAGTGACTTCTCACTTCTGGCTGCCCAGAGACCTTGAAAGAATGCCTTAAATAGTACCTGGAATTTTCCAAAATTCTCCTTCCACCCCCAGAGTATTTCAGTTTTAAGGCTTAATAATCAAGGTACCTAGAATCACTAATGACAGATTCCTCTAGGCTTATTTACTGCATCTTTAATATCTCCACAAGGATAGTTTATAGTTAGTTTTCTAGAGTGGCCCATTTGTTTTGACAGCACTTTTGGCCTTCACATCTTACTTTTACATGTCCATTCTTTCCTTTATCACCTAACTTTCCACTCGAGAAAAGCCCTCCCACACTCCCAAAGAGCAGGGTCCCAAGTGAATATCACCAGCCAAAGAAAAAACCCCAAAGAATATGCTTATGTTGTATCTACACTGCAAGATCAAGTGTCTGTTCATTACCTAGTTCAGACCCAATAAGATTTCAGATCAAGAAGTATGAGAAACTTCTCTTTGTACGGCACAAATAGATTGTAGTTTCAATGTTAAGAAGTCATCAAACAAGACAGAAATGACTGTCAGGCCATGGACAGGTATGGAAATATTTTAATTCAAAATGCTCTGTGGAGCGATAAACTATTACAACCATGCATTCCAGTTATTCAAAAGTAAAATCTAAAGCTCTGAAGTTTGGCAAGTCCCCTGTTAATTTAGTGAAATGAACTGCAACTCATGGAAGACATTTCTGATGTTATTTTATCTGGAATTTCACTTTTGCTAGCTTTTTAGTAGCAACTACCTCAGGGTCAGTTTGACAGTCCAAGAGTATTAAGATAAAAAAATCCTAAAGATGCAGGAAAACATTAAAAATGCATTATAGAAGCTTCCTAATGTCACTCTGAAAGCTTAAAAAGGAAGATGTACCGATTGCTATTTTGTAAGCAACTTTTCACAATAACAGAGACCTGAAAAACAGAAAGAAGAAGTAGTCCGAGGAGCTTCTTTACACAAATGTATTTGACATTTCAGAAATCTGAAGCAGTATTCACTTTGATAAATAAAGAGGGCATGTAGGTCCTTGCTACTGACAGTACCAGAAGATTTTACCTGTCCATTTGGGGAAAAAGGAATCTCTGTACTTACCATGGTCTTGTGCAAAATGTAAGAATAAAAAAGGGGTTGAAAAAAAGATCACAAGAGTCAAAATCAAGCTAGAAGTCAATAAATCAGATGTTAACAGTATGTGAAAGCTCCACCTTTTACAGTATATCGAAACATCCCTTTTAGGAATATGGGTACATGCTGCAGATCTAAACCTTCATTGTAACTACACACACCAATACTAGATTTTGGAATTTTCTTCACATATACACAGGCTGTAGTTGTTTCATAAGGAACTTGCATGTGTAAAGGCAAGCAAAACAAAAAGTTCCACACTTGCACAGCATAATTCATGATACAAGCAAATTCAGCTCATGCCAAATACTAGATACTGGATAGTAACATGTGTCTGGAATGTATTTTTACTAGCTTATATACCTAGATACAGAAAGCCTGATCCAGAGATTCTTGTGCTATTTAGAAATATTATCCCTAAAAAATCCTGCAATATGATCAGATTAGCTTCCACATGAAGTTTCCAAAACAGCTATCAATTTTAGTCACTAAGAAAATAGAAAAACAAAACCCAAAAATTTCTCTCCACCCTCACCACAGAAAAAAGCTCTGCTGCACAAGTGACTACATATTTCCTATTAGAGTAAGAAATTACATGCTTTCAGGTCTGCACAGTTAACCCACTGGTTCACCTTAAATTATGAAGCTGATACTCAATGTTAATTGTTTTGAACATTCAGAAAGCCAAGCCAATGACCTCAACTGTTTTCCTGAAGACTTCAACACATGACACCTTTAGACCAATGTATTTAGGTAACATGACAAAACCACGGCTTCATGGTTTTAGGCAGTAGCCTTTCCAAACACCAAATGAGAGTCTGTGGAAAATGCTGTTGGTGGAAAAAAAAAAATCATTAATAGACACAGCCTTTGCCAATTCCTAAAGTGAGTCTGGGAAAACAGTGTGTTGTTACGTTTTGTTATTCTAATGAAATGATGCACAATCTGTGGCCTTCCAGAAATGCTTCTTTTGACCCGCAGCTTTACATTTGCTTGCCCCTTTTTCTCAAGTACTCCTCACATCCAAGGGGAACCAGACTACTAGGAAGAAAAATGAATGCAGTGTAGAGAATATATGCAGCAAGTCTATTGATCATCATACAGTTTCATAACTTCTGTTTGCATGAAAAATGGCTGTCTCAGCCAGAAGCACAGACAAACACTGTAGCATCAAACTTGTTTGTATTATGGGGATCAACAAGCTGGATAGCGACACTGCTGGAGGGGACACAGGGGTCCTGACACACTGTAGGCTAAGCATAAATCAGCAGTGTCCCTGAGCAGTGATAAAGGCTAACAGCACACTAGGCTGTGTTGACAAGGGCATAGCCAGTACATCACAGGAACCTACTCTTATCTGGCATGTGTTGGACTGCATCTGTCCTATTCTGCACTTGCTATCTCACTCTTTCCTCAGTACAAGATTGAGTAGGCTCAGTGGAGAGGCACCAAGACAATTAAGGGGCAGGAGCTTATGTCTTAAGAAAACAGAGAACTGGATCTTTACTGGAATGTGTGGTGGGAGAAGAGACATTGATCATAACACAAAACACAAGGTTGCGTTTGAATACGAAGGGAAAATAAATGCTATAAGGCCAGTTAAGAACTAGAACAGGTTGCTCAGTGACTGTGGACTCTTCCCTCTGCAGCAGGTTTCAACAGCCAACTGGCAAAGCCCTACAGAACCTGCTTTGAATTGTGTTGATCCTATTTGGCAGGCAGTTGGACTAGAGGCCTCCCAGTGTCCCTTCCAACCTGAAAGATCGATTACAATGCAGTGAGATGTGCAAAATACATGGGCAGCAGGATGCATATTACTGTTCTTATGGCAGCCATTGTTTGAGAAATTGAAATACTTTATACCTGCCAAAATTACTGCTGCTCTTAATGTAAATGCTGGCATTTTAATCCAAATGCCTTTACACTCAACGTCAGCACACTAAATTATCACAAAACCCAGTCTTCCAACAGAATGTTAGTTTTATTTTATGATTAAGAATCTGTTGTTAATCTTGAAAATACTTAAGTTGTTTTTCAATTGAAGGTAGAATCTGATTTGCATTTTAAATTTTATTTTAAACATGAACCTTGATAAAAGTAACTAATCTTCAAGAAGTTAAAGTATCCAACTGAATAGGCTGTGAACAGCTGTGCACTATTTTCAGTTTTGTGTAGTTTCAGAGTTGAAGGTACTTTAGAGGCACCTCAATCTAATATTGGTTCAGAAGCATTTCTGAGGGAGCCTGATTATCTGCATTTTCTGTTGCAGCAGAAAGGCTTTGTAAGGCTTCTCAAAGCATTTGGAACAACTTGTGGACAGCACGTGCTCCAATGCAATTAGATACCAGTGGCTAATGCCAATTTAAGGCTCTAAAATAGAGGTTTCTCAAAAGGAAAATTTTTGTATTCTCACATAACTTTAGTCTAGCAAGTGAGGCTCTGCCCTTCTGACAGAAAAAGCAGCATCTTTTTTCAAGATGGGAAGGCAAGAAGTGTCCTACTGGTTCAGGGCAGTTCTATCTACAACAGTGACAACAGGACTTTCATGTTGTTTTGTTTTTAAAGGAACACATGCGAATATGACCATTTTTTTGCAATTGATTCCCTTCATGTTCCCAAGCCCCCACTCACTTGCCCAACAACTGTTGTGGCAGATATCGCAGTACATCTCTTCCTGGCTGTTTCAGCATCCATTTATAGACCAGCTGTCCATGGCTAAGGATTCTTTTATTTGCTGTCTACCTCCACAACTTCCTGCGGTAGTTCCAGAAATTCCTTTATTTGGTTTAAACTAACCTCCTACTTGTTTCAGGAATTTCCCTCAAATTCTAGTAATACAGGAACAAGCAGTGAAAAGCAGTTGTGCAGTTGTGATTCTGAAACTTAGATCGTAATGTCTCCCTCAGCCTTCTCTCTAAAACAGAAGAGTCCCAACACTTTTTAGCCTCTTATGAGCAGGCAGTGCTCATGACCACTGATCATTTTAGTTGCCCTTTAACTTCCCTACAGACTTTCTTTAAACTCTACACCCGTCTTTAGGTGTGGAGACTAGCCCTGCACTAAGGTTTTGTAGTGGCAATATAAACCTCTTTATTTTGTTTTTAATATACTTCCTATTGATGCTGAACCTTGTTTCATCTGTTTTGGCTGCTGCTGCACACTAAACCAATGATGCCAGAGGACTCACAGTGACAACTCGAAAATATCTTTCCTGATTTGTAACTACCAGTTCTGCATCTGCCATCAGGTAGGTTTGGCTTAGGTTTTGCAGCTGATGCATTACCTTATTCATGTTGAAGCTCATCTCTCACCTTTTTAAGAGAGACTTCTTGACATTCTTGCCATCAGTGGTTTATTTGAACATGGAAAAAGAGCTTAAAGTAGGAAGTAAAGCATTATGCCAAACACTGCTCCCCACCCCCCACTCACTGTTCTACTCTATCCTTACCATTCCACCTGAAAGAAGAAGAACAGCCTTTTTTCTTGTAGCCATATTAAGCATGAACTTCCACTTGGGGTCTGTCACTTTTTTTTTTTTTTGTACAAAGAGACAATATTGGTTAAAGCCTTTCAGTTTTGTGTCTGGTCCTCTTTCATGTGAAGGGAGCTTGACCTCTGCCACCTCAACAAGTGACATTCAAATGAACCATGGCTCGCTCTTACTGCTTCAGTTTTGCAAGAATCTGAGGACATTTGGGGAAAAACAACCTAGGTCTCATAAACCCACATGTTTTGCTTTTAATAGTCAAATCCAGGTCATATTGTCTAGATGACTGCAGCTTCAACCCAGTTTGCACTACAGCACATTCACATGATCTTTAGGACATTTCAATGGGTTAATAACATTACGTGACCAAAATGTATGTTGTCATTGTTATCTCCTCAGAAGCTGTCTGACTCAAGAACAGTATCTTAATAATGTTTGCATTCATACACCTTCTTATGCCTAAAGAATTCGGCATTTTAAAGACAAACTTTACATCCTACTAGTCAACATATTAAAAGTCTTTAATCGTACATAACAGTTAAGAGTGTACATTCACAAATTTAAGAGAGTTAAAAAAGGCTAACAATCAGATCCTTGAACCTCGGAATAAGCTTTCTTACCTGACGCAGACTGCCTCATCAAGCCAAGCGTGAAGGAGAGACAGTAAAGAGAAATTTAGAAGTTTTAGTACAATTCAGAAGTTTTTTCATGTTAAATCAGAGAATCATAGAATAGTTTGAAGGGTGCTAGTCAGTTGCAAGCAATTTATAATTCTAAACCTCTTTCTTTTTAAAATGGAACATAGGTCAAATCTTCAAGTGGGACTTTGTGAAAGAGTTCTACTTCAGCTCTGGGAGACATTTTTATGTTGTAGCCTGTGAGTTTTTTTTTAAAGCCAGGAATTCAGTGGTGGAAAGAAGTAAAATTCAAATGTTGCCTTCTGCTCCCTTTAAAAGGCTTCAGTAACTACTTCCTGAGATTTACTCAATTCTGAAGTAGTAAAGAAGAGTTTTAACAAAGCTTGCTGATAAATATCCCATCTACTCACAAAAGGATAAGTAATACACAAGTGAGATCAAAATACGATAAAAATACGACTACTGCTTTGGGTGAATGAACTTGGTTTTGGCAGAAGGCATTATGTTACACTTCTACTTAAAGAATAAAGATTCTGAGTTCTCAGTACTTTTACTTACAGCAAGAGGTACCTAAAAATCAGAGTTCCCTCTTTGGTTGTCTCTACCTTAGTAACAGTAGGAAGTCTTAGTAAGATTTCCTGCTTAAAACCCAAACATTATTCAAAAGAAAACTAGAATGTTGCTGAAAGTATGATCTAACCACGTTTAGCTGAAGAGAAAGAAGTCATAAGCGTTTTCAAATACCTGTCCTGTAATTCAAAAGAACGTTATCAACTTGGAAACATGAAAAGAAACTTATTAGTCAAAATCTAACTGCAAGCAAATTAAAAATGTCAGGTTTGATCTATTAAATTATAATAATATTTAACATAAATAAAAACAATTTAATTGGAGTTCTTAAAAATTCCTGAGACTAAGGGTCCACACCATCTACTGTGATCCCATATCGTACTTAGAAGTTGACTGCTACTAACTGCTGACCCTCTCCCATTGTGACAAGATCACTTCAGTTAAGGCATACACTAGTACACTATCACTTCTTTAAAAAAGCTCCCAGTAACTCCTTTTGGAAAAAAGCCTGTGTCAGAAAACAAAGTAGTCACAGCATCTTAGACTGAATTAATAGAAAATATATTGTCATTTGGGAGACAAATATCAGTCCAGACATACACTATGCCCAGCAGGTACTACAATGCAGAAGCATTTCTACATGCACACAAAAAAAGAATGAACAGCATTAGGGTTGCAGGCCTTTTCATGCTACTTTTTCACTTCCATGAACACAAGCAACTCCTTAGATATCTTAAGCTCTCTGAAGCCCATTTTTAAATATATCGTTGTACTTCCACAGTGAGCCACATTCATACTGAAACCACTGCGACACGAACACTGCACAAATGGAGACATCATGAGCTAAACAAATAGTTGCAGAAACTAACATTTGCAATCCATCATCTAAAACAATTCTTAGCAAGTTTAATGACTGTACAGCTAAAATGCTGATGGGGTTTCCAAAGCTCCCCAACAGAATCAGCTTCCTTATATGAAAGGAACTGCTAGGCAAGCATTGTGACAGAACTGTATCAGAGCACTTTACTGAAAGCCATTGCTTATTGATTTTTGAAAAGTCTGAGATTAAACAAACCCCAAACTTCAATATGATTTACTACAACCTGCAAGAAAGAAAGTTCAATGCAAAAATAAAACAACTTTAAAGACTTTCTTCATTTTCCTCAAGCATGAAATGATTTTTACCCAAACCTGTGGATCATATGCAAAAGAGAGAGGACAGTCTTTTGACAGCTTCCTGACAACTTGTATAGCTATCAAGATTATGTATAAAGAAAGATTATGTGTAAAATAATTCAACAACATATATTGCATATAATACAGCAACATTCTTTGTTGAGACATGGTAACACATTCTCTAACAAATTTAAAAATAAATTTGAAAAAGGCATGTTAAATTAGAAATGTTATCATTCCAACTGTATTAGGACAGAGCTCAAAGTTGTGGCTTTTATTTCAGTGTCAGTGCATTTCCTGTTTCACTTAAGTGTCTTTTTTTTCTAAAGCCATAGCTATAAATGCAGCCATAATTAGGAATATTAACTTGTAAATAACAGCCATAAGCAATGCCAGACAATAGTCATTCCTGAAATTACTGATGATTCTAGAAGCCCAAACCAACCAGACCGAACAGATAATGAATCCAGAAATTCCCATTTACTCTGCTTGCTTCCGTTACCTGATAACTGTTGTCCCTCCTAAGGAAGAGGCCCTAATAACATGGACTCACTGAAAGGTAACAGCTGAGAGGGACTGTATGGGCTTCTTCTCCCTGAAATCCATATAAAAAGCTGAAGAGATGGCCACCCCCATATCTCTTATTTAAGCCATTTTTGACTCTCCAATGGCATGCAGAAATATGTTAAAAAAATATATATATGCAAGGGGGAGACAACCACATTTTCCTCTCACTGCAAGGCAGACACAAAGAGATCTGCAACAATCAGAGATATCCCTACTACAGAAATTCAGGAAATAGGTTACATCTTAATTTATTGTGTTCACACAGTTGTCTTTTTTTTTCTGGTTTAAAATATTAAGATTAAAATACTTTCAGAACAACTCTGAGTCTTCTCAGATTTCCTAAATATGTTTTGTTTCAGCCTAAGACTGACTAAATAATTTTGAAATTGATACAATAGACAGTTATATTCTCAAATAGGAAGTGTTAATATGTTGTTCTGTTACTGCTCCTTTTCCCCAGGATTTACTTTTGTGTCAAAATTCAAAAAACGCCAACATTAGCTAGATCTTGTTGAAATCAAGTTGTTCAACACATTCTAATGGGTTGTTGAAGCATCATGGACATAAGGAGGAAAGCGAATAGACTTAAAAATGCATTTAAGAAACTCTGGAAAACTATTTCAGGGGAGTTTTATAACCACACCAACATGAACAAAAATACTTTTTCCCCCTTGTAGTTCACTTACATGTTCACAAATATTAAAGTTAGCCTGCAGTGTTTGAGGTGGGGGTTTGACATAAATCTGGCATTTAGCAGACTGGAATTAGCATTACACAGATTTATGATTTGTCTTAGTTTTTACCTTCCCCTACTCCCAAGTTACATTTATAAGGCAGTAGTCAAGATTCTAATTGTTAAGCAAAATCAAGCAAACAAATTGCTGTTTGAAAAGAAAAAAACAGTGCATTAGGTACTGTGACTTAAGCAAGCAGGAAATGTCTTGATCATGCTTACAAATAACATACCGTGAGAGCATTTCAAAATCTGTTTGTAAAATTGCTTCCTTTGCTTCGCAGTTAATAAATCACTATTAAAAATTTATCATGGAGGCTTATTTATTCTATTTTAAGACATAGTTTTGTCTGATATCCTTTTAAATGTGGAAATCAATTTCCTCATCTAAAAGTTTCCACCCAGAAGAATTTTCAGATTAAAAAAATACCAATTTTTAGGGAGCCTAGCAATGGCCTTTGAAATGAAGTTGGTAGCCAGTCCCTGCAGGATTCCTGTAGGCAGAGCCAAGCCGCACTCCAGCATACTCAAGACAGTCTGAGATCCACCTTAGCACATCTGGACATGTATTTAGAAGTGAGTTTAGCATAACTAAAATGGGAAACCTGCATATTCAGCAACAAACCTTGGTAAGAATTAATGATTATAGAATTTTAGTGGTTTCTATAAAATAGTATTTCTAAATACTAAATAAAATAGTTTCCTAAAGAAAATTAACTCTGCTTTGTATGGATGAGTTCAGAGCTGTATTTGCTTCCTGCTAGCCTTACCTCATCTGCTGCTCAAACAATTTTATAATACTTATGCCAAGATAGAAATCAGCTGACAAATTCTTAGAAGACTTGGTAGAGTATTTGGCTCCTTATTTTTGCAGTGTAATAAAATGAATCTTGGAGAAAAGTTAATTTGATTTGTTAGGGGTTTTAGGACAAGCAGAAAGAAGCTTTACTTTCAGTATGGCAAAAGGGTTCAAAGAAGGCTGATTTGCAGGATAACTTAATGGTAGGACAACTGCATTGTCTCCAGGGTCTCACACACATCTGAACTTGATCTGCACTATCTTGAAACAGTACAACTGTTTCTGAAGTTCATAAACTGAATTCAATCTACTATAGTTGCAGTATGGTCACCTGCTTGTTACAGCAATTGCAGCAAAGCACCTTGAAACTGGCAACAACAGAAGCTGATCAGAAGTCAGAGCAAGTATTGAACTCCAGGTTTGATAAGCCTCTTGTGGGCTCAAACCAGTACAGCAGTGAGTGACAATATTATACTTCCAAACAGACGTAGGCTGCTTTTTCAGTTGCACAAGTATGGATGCTATTCTTAAAAAATAAAAATCCAAAAAGTCTCCAGACTGAGATTATTGTTTTTTTCCTGTCCTCTACAGTGGGATGAAAATCAACAGTCATGAGGTACTACATTAGATGAATCTGCCCCACTCATCATTAACTCTTTGGAATCCAAGATCATGTACATGATTAACTACTAAATTCTCCCGTTTAAGGAAAGAATTGCCTTTGTTTTTGAAACTTGTACTTTTAGAAGGATAAACCAGATTAACAAGCTGGTATGCAAGCTGAAACATTTATCTCAAATTAACTTTGCTAACCATATTACTAGACAGAGTTCAAACCATTGCAGTGTGTCATAAGTGAAAAGCAAAAGAGCAGCGAGAAATTTCCAAGACTGACTAATTTCGGGCTTTTGGGTTTTTTAATAGCATTTAAATATTTGGCCTCTTTTAAATTGCCAGCTTCTCTAAGTCATATTCAGTCTCTCAGTAATACAAAATGCTTTATAAATCCCTATAGATGTCAGAAAGTTCAAATAAAATCTATGAAATGGTTTTAATGTATTAAAAGAAACCTCATCTCTAGTTGTCCTGCTATTTATTTCATATTGCTCTGAAGGTAGTCTTACATTTCCTGAATTCAGTTTTTATAAAAAGTGTTTTTTCAATATCAGTTAAAAAGCACTTGAGCCAAAAGAAAATATGTTAAATGTGTGTTGTATATCAGTTTTACCATAGATGAGTCTGCTGTCTTGTAAACGTGACAAAGATTAAAACTAGCAACAAGTGTTCAGACTAGAAGGCTTCCAGTGAATCAGAACAGGAAACCAATAAAGCGATCAATGGGAGGTCATGACTTTTTGATCACTGCACTATATGGTTAAAGAATTTGGTTTTGATCTAGTGCCATGTAATCAAATTAAACTTTGAAGTTCTGTATCAAATAAGCAATTGAAATAGCAACAGTGCTAAAAAAATGCCCAGCTTTTAAACTTTTTCAAAAGAAATCAGTCTTTGGTAACTGTACATCAAATTTTATTGATTGAGGGAATTTTTCTAAGATCTGACAAGTTTGTTGTAGTGAGACTATATGCAATTCCAAAAAAGTTCTAAGGTGACTTAGCCCTGGGAAGTTTCTATAAATAGCTAGTTGGTAGGTGGAAGGAAAGTTCCCAGAAACTCTTCCTACAAGAAGTTCTAATGAAAGTGTTTATTTGGAGTGAGGACTTGGCAACAAAAGTATTTTAAACGAGCAGCATGATCACACTGAATGTACTGCAATTATTATATCCAAGGAACTACCTAAATCTCAAGGCACCTTCTCCCTAGAGTCAAAATCTCTAAATACAAAAGTTACTGAAACCTCAAGCATTAACTAGAATGTACTGGCTGATACAGAGACTGAAAATGTAACCATTTTGGGCAACAGTTACAGGAAATGATCACTTTGCACTTTTACTCTGTCCTTTTAAAGCAGGAGTTTAAATCAGCATTTTTAAATGGACTAAGTAGCATTTATTTTTGCCTTCCATTGCAGAAATTACTTCCATCTGTGCTGGCTGCCATTCTGAGAGTGATAAAAAAAAAATAGGAGGGATTTCCACCACATTTCTACTGTTTGCCTCACTTCACATAAATTTGCAGAGACATATTACAAGTTAATACATAGCATTCCTCTCCTTTGTTTCTCACATAGATGGCACCTATGTACGGTTGCCAACACATTTTTTTTTCCCCAAGAAACAGCTACTCAGATAAAGTCAAACCAGTAGAATATCAATCTCACCACTTTCCAATCCCCAAAACCCAATTTATAGGCGGAAAGACAGGAGAGACCCTACAACAGCTCCAATTAGCAGATCGGTCATGCAGCTTCAGCACTCAAAAGAGCAGTGTTATTGCCACGATAATGAAATAACTTTATGATCAGTTTACTTGTTTTGCCAATCCAGACAAACTCTAAACAGGGACTTAGTACAGTTAAGTATAGCTAGCTATATTCTCTAATGCTGCAATCAAGAACTAGTATATTGCTCAGCAAGACAGATCTGGAACTTTGGCACAGTAGGATACAGTCAGACAAAAAAAAGGGGGGGGGAGGGGAAATGTTTCTAAAGAGAACAGTCACCAATTTTCATTTATTTTACCACTGAATTTAAACTGTCAGTAGTGACAATGGAACAGTTAAAATTAATAGGTAAAACTGTTGCCCTCAAAGTGAACAATGTCATACCTGTGCTGTTTAAGAAAAGACTACATCACTATCCTGGTTACACTGTTTACATTTAGAGGTTTCCTTCACTCTCATGAGAGATGGAAGATACTTTGGTGGTGGTGGTGTTACTGGGGGAAGGGAGAGGAATCAACCTCACCTGATGCAAAGAGGAAGACTCAGTTTGTGGCCAAAGATCTGTGGAATGGAGTACCGTTATTATGGAATCAATCCTACATTTTTTGGCAAGTGTAACATATCTGTGTTAATTACATCACAAACACCCATTCAAAATTAATTGAATTAAAAACCCGATGTTCATAAAATATACAAGGATTCCATTGTGCGGTAACACTTCTGCCTGTTGCATGCTTTGTTAAGCCAGACAGTTTCTAAAGCTAGTTCTTTTACTGAGGGCAGGGTAACTAAACTGGAGAAAGTTACTGGAGCATTAAGACTCTCAATCTGTTCAGTTTCACACTTCTGCAGCAGTCTTGGTATTATCAAGCCAGTATAACACTTCTGACTCTCAGGGACAAGCTGAATTAAAGGAATAAAGCAATTCATTTTTCAAAAGCATATGGTATATATTTAACTATCCTGTGTAGACAAAGCTGTTGCATTAGATTGGGTGTTTGCAAACCACATGACCTCACAAACGCTATCTTATCACATCACAGGTTCCTCAGACTGACCACAACCACTTAAATCAGACTCTGCCAGCACAGAGGCTCTGTAACTTTGACACGTACTAGTAAAGCAACTACATTTTTAGCTGTCCAGCAGCTTTGCAAAAACTTTACTTGTGGGGAGGGAAAAATCTGATGGTCTCTTGTCCAACTGTGCTTGCAAGATACGGTAAAAGAAAAGCACATGATTTATTGTGCTATAAACTTCCACCACAAGTTGTAATGCTTACTTTGTAAATCTCAGGGCTAACATATTTCCTTTCAGGGACAACATTTCTTATCAAGTAAGAAAACATTTATAGAGCACCACATATTTTGAAAGCACTTGTCTAGTAAAACAAACTATTAGAAGATGTTAATATGATTCTAGTGAGTATTAAGAAACAAGTGCTTTGCAAGAGTTAATACAGTGCTTCTAACAAACATTACAGTTCTAGTGAGAACTATGAAGTGAAAACAATGTAAAAATTGACTGAAATAAATTCCACAAAGATTAGCTGGCTTTATGAAAGCAAGTAAAGTGACAACTGCCTAGAGACAAACAAATATCTGCCTGTACTACAGGAAAAGCAAACAGTACGCTCCTTCCAGAAGAAAAGGGGGAAAAACAAGTTTGCAAGAGACTGAGTGGAAGAGCATTACATCTAATTGTAAATTTTACAGGAATAGTACTAGGCCTTTTTGCATGTTTGCACTTGCTATTCTCTCCATAGTTCTGATGAAATGAATGTTTCCAAGATACCTAAATGCTGACAGATCTGATCTTCTCTCATTCTCATTTGCCTATATGATACGATCCACTGCTAGCCATCACCCTATCAGTATGTCTTCAGAGAACTTGAAGAAAAAAGAATTCTAGTAGGCTGAACTTGAACTAGAGATGATCTAGTTGATGCCACACGGCAGTCATAACTGCAACTCAGCGTAGGCACATCCAAACCAAGTAGCTGGATAGCAGCAGTCCAAGTACAGCAGGACGAAGCTCAGAGTTCTTCACCCTGCTTCTGAATGCAGTCTGGTGGTGCTTCAGAAAAGAGAACATTTGCTTTGGTAAGAGCTGCATTTGACGCAAAGGAAGAACTAACAAAGAAAGTAACAAAATTAACAGAAGCAAGGAATAATGCTTCCTGCTAGTATCCTATCATCAAGACCAGATGCTATTACTGTGAGAGAAACAGAAGCTAGGAATGCTGCTAGAAGTGGTCAACCCATCTCTTGTGCTACTCCAGTGGACCACAAGCAGTGTCAAAATTTTGTACTCATCTATGGCCAATGCAGGAGTCTTCATTTAGCTCTTGTAAAGATATTCCCCTCTTCTCCTCAGGGAAGAACCTGGACTAACTGTGCTGGGGACCAGAACCACTACCATACTGACTTAACATCATTAGCTAATAATAATAAAAAAACACCACCAAGGAGGAGTTAATTTGGCAGCTTTTTAAACACAGCTTACCTATAAGTTTATGGTATTTAAGGCCAAAGGAACTGTTAATGTGGTTTAAACTTTCTTCCTGCATATTACAGTGCATTGAATTTTATTTAAGTTTGTATTATGTGGCCTATACAGGTTGGGTTTTTTTTTCAATCCTTCACACTGACGACTATGGTTTACTTTCCCTTCTCCATTTTTGCTTCAGCAGCGAAACCCTAGAAAGCTAACCCAAGCTACAAAATGTAACCTTAATTCAGCCATATTACCAGTTACTCCTTTGGTCATAACTTATGCATTATTTATTTCAAAGTAATTACTTTAAGTGTCTTGAATTTTATTTACACAAGCAAAATCTTTTAAAAGCATAGAATTTAATTTCCAACTTTTATATCTCTTTTCATCAAGCCAATCTTAAAATGTTAGCTCACAAGGAGCAAGATCAGACCATGAGATAACACCTATATCAGAATCTTACTGACTGCATTAGGTTCTTAAAACATAATATCAGATCCATTCCTAGATAAACTATATGTAAGTGGGAAAGGAAGAGTAATAAACTAGTGGTCACTACTCTGAATAGCCATCAAGTTTGCAGATACTGAAAAAAAGGGGAATACTTTCTAAAAACCTCCCTTTTGTTCATTGTCAATATGCAAGAACTTAAATAACTAGAATTTCACTTAAAGTTACTATTATAAAGCTTTTTAAAAGCATCAAAATTTTTTTGTGGAATAATAATGCTCCAGTCATCTGTCATCTTGTTCTTTACCATCAGCCATGCTAAAAGCGTTAACATGGGCAGTTTGTAGAGGGTTTTCTAACTGTTGGAACAGTGTACCACACTAACACCAGGATTTTCTTTTTAATTTAAATACCAAAAACACATGCATAAGACTTGCACGTTAGAAAACAATCTCATCCTTGCATCCTCTCAAAACATACCCTTAACAAATAATTACTTGAAATACCTCATTACAGAGGAACAGCTAGAAGCAAACTAGCTCTCTGTTCTGTCTCTGACAATGGTTGATAGCAGAGGCTTGGGAGAGAATGTAACAATAGCAAACATGTAGTGGTACTTTCCCAGAATGTTCTTTCCAAACTGCAGCAAGCAGTCCATTTTTCAATTATACATGTGACATCTGTATGTCTCCAGGGAATTCCCCTCCATTCCCTGATCTGAGGCAGTTTCTTTTTCCAATCTGTATTAATACGGATTTTAGTATGTGGAACAATTTCGGATCTAAAGGAATTTAATCTTTTAAATTTGCAAAAATCATATCCTCTAGTATTTTTTCAACACACCTCCAGTTTCATTTGAAGATCCTAATCCTTGCACTGGAAGAGAAGTGACCAAATGCTCCCTACCCACCTTCATACAGTTTGAATTTCAAAACATAATTTTAGGACTTTATCAAACTAATGCTAATTCAGTCAGTTTTGGGGAACAGCAAGACATACAGGAAGGAAACATCCCAGTATCTTTTGAAAGCTCTACTCAAATCCAAGACAAAGATTGAAGATAAATTCCCAGAAGCCACCTTCTCTCCTCCAAGTCTTCTTGACTCTATAGAGGTCTGAAACCTTTTATCTGGAAATCATACTTCTAACCTAAGAATATACAGTAGGAGAAAAAAGTTGCTAGGATTATAAAGAATATCTTGTATGTCAAAAATATCAAATAATTTGTCAAAAAGAAAAAAAGCATCACTAAGCTCTAAGTATTCCTCAGCTGCTTCCAAGCTAAAAACAACTACTGGATCCCTCAAGTATAAGAAAATGTTGTTAAAAATGGATTTTAAAGAGCTATCTTCAACTTCATATTCCTGCTTTCTAAGGAAAAAAATGCATGCTAAGTGAAGGAAGCACTAAGTTTTCATATGTTGCTGCTCCCCTTCATAAAGCTGTCCCCTAATGCAGACAGCCAATACACAGTAGAATCATAGCCTCATGGAATAAGGCTCTGCAGTCCCAAATTGCAGAGGCTACTTGCTT
This sequence comes from Microhierax caerulescens, assembly GCA_035590215.1. Taxonomy (NCBI): domain Eukaryota; kingdom Metazoa; phylum Chordata; class Aves; order Falconiformes; family Falconidae; genus Microhierax; species Microhierax caerulescens. The sequence continues at coordinate 16,650,833 of JAVJGJ010000030.1, read as the reverse complement.
TTTTGGACTTGAATACATACTAGTCAGAATTTAGCTTTTAGTATGAAAACTGTCAAAAGATGAAGACAAACCTACATTTGAAATACTGTAGTAATATAAATAAGAAACTGAAATTTAACAGCAAAACAAACTCATTACAGCATTTCAAGAGATACAAAAAAGACAAACTTTACAAGTTTCACTTGTAAAAAAATAATAAAAGAAAAGTAAAAATAAAAAAAGTAAAAGAAAAATAGATTTTTCTACTTCAGTACTTCAGTCCTAAATCACAAAGTCTGTAAGACTGGAAACCACTTGCTTTTGTCTCCAAAGGTGTCTTGTGGTCTGCCAGTGTAGTTTGTGGGTAAGCACGTCAATTCTAATCTTTTGTACCACTCCTGTAATCTAGGTAACACATACAAACCTTGCAACATCCAACAGGAAGCAGAGACAGCTGCTGTGTAATATATATAAAGTGACTGCATGTGCACAGGGGTAGTGCATGAAATGCAGAACTTCAGCAGTTTATAAATCATTTAACTCCATTCAGTTTGAATTAAAAGTTAAAAGTGGCAAACTACAAAGAACCTCCTCCTTTTTTCCCCCAGTATGTGATTTATGTTGAAACGAGTAACGAGTTCAAGATCTGTCTTAGTCAGTTTTTCTTAAACCTTCAACTTTACTTAATGAAACTTGTAACAGTTCAAACTTTCTACAAATTCGTTTCTACATATAACAACCACTTTACTTCAGTAGTATCTACTGGAGTGGGATTCTCTCTTGAATAGTAGAAGTGTTTCACAGCAATTGCTTTCACTTAGCATTTCAGTGTCTAATCAAAGGCAACTTTTATGAAGTGCACTTCATAAAACTAGCACTCACTCCTTGTGCAGCCTGAGAGTACATAACCCATGGTGCAAATCCTGCAGTGCTCGTTACTCATGCCATTTATGTTACAACAGTTAAAGCACATTACCTGTAAGGTCAAGAGTACAGCGCTCACCAGATCTTATTTCTCTTGTGCCAAAGATAGGGCAACAAAGCTTAGGTACTTACTGACAAGAATAATGAAGCTGCTTCACAGAAGCTGCAGCCTGTTGGGGCTGCACAGTGGAAAAGCATTTTAGGTTAAAATCCTGCTAAGCTAGAAGTCGTCAAGAATGCTGTAGAGATAGCTTTAAGAATAGAAAGAAAATAGAGAAAGAAAGAAAATGCTAGGTGGAAAGACTTCAATTAGTGAAGAGAACAAATGGCAACAGGACATGGATTTCTGAAAAGGCAAGCAGAGCTTCTAAGTCTAGTGCGTATTAAAAGCTCTGAAAGAAGTTTGCATCATGACTTCCTGTTTGTGACAGTCCTCAACATTTCAGGTTTTCACACTAGTTTCAGCCTTCAACAATAAAGCCGTAAGGCAATAAGCATCTAACAACTTCATGCCAAATAAAGCAACTCAGCTAATAAGGAGGAAAAGAAGTGCAGCACTAACCTGACACTAAATACACACAGCTTTTCACAGGATTAGTTATCAGCTAACTAGCAATACTACAGTGTGCACATCCTTTCATTATGCACCAGCTGTTCTTCGAATGTTGATAGGTTGTGCAAAAGATTAAAGGATAGTGTCTGTAACTTTCCAGGGAATGAACACAAACCCAACACATATTTACTAAAGTTAAAATTGCAAGTTAATAATAATTGATCTATATGTATGTGAACTGAGTGAAGTTATGGCTGCACTGAGGAATTTAAGTATGAATTCAGCACTTCACACAGTAATAGAAATTACGTTCAATATTTTGATTCTAACCCATATTTGTTTACTCAAGTCGGTGCAAAGGAAGAGCTGCATGTAAATATATCTAAGATGGTGTGCACAGAGCAGGAATCTACAAAACCTCTTGTTACAACCTTCTCAAATCTCCAAGTTTTGAATATTTGGTCTTCTGAAGTGTTTATCAAATACACATTTAAGACCTACTGTGAAGTAGTCAATACATAATTTGGCTTACCATGCTACAGAAATCCAGTGGTTAGGTATAAAAAGAATTAAGCAGGTATCTTGTTACAACAAACCAAAATCCAATATAGTAGTTCTATTTATAGTTATTTTACCTTATTGGAAAGGTAGGAAAAAAAGCACAGTATTTTTCTATTTAATTTAACTTGCACATTTAATAGCAAAGTGCCTCATTGGTTTGGTTTTGGATGCCATACTACCAGCCTCCAGTATGTGTAATTTTACTTGGTAACAGGAACACAACTTGGATTTACTACAAGTAAGTATTACAATATGATTTGGAGACTGACTATAGCATTACTATTCCTAGATGAGTAATAAAAGCAGCTGAAATTTATCCTTTAGGCTACAAAGCTGCATCATATTTAAGACACATGCAAAATTTTGAGCTCAAAAAAGAAACACCCAAATTAATCAATGGACTCAGATTACAATAAAGGGCAATTGGTTGGAAGTTTTAAAAAGTACAAACAAAACTTTTAAAAATTAATCATCTGAAATCATATACAGAGTTCTGATATGTAGCTGATTCAGGTTACAACACTGGAAAAGGGTTAGAGAAATATCTGAAATCTGAGGGTCAAACTGTGCTGCACGACAAAGTCAAGAGGTGTCACAGCAGCAGCCTGTTGCACCTGTGCAGCAGTATCCCCAACCCCCCCTCCACCCCCCTTTTAGTAGAAAGCATTCTGCTTTAGACCCTCGCAGTAATAGTGACCCTTTCTTTCCTGTTCTCTGGTGTTCCTTATTGGTGTTTAGGTTTGCCCTGTCCCTGGCTACTAGCCTGGCTTGCAAACACTGATGGAAAAGTAAACCTTTCACTGAAAGTCTGCAATTCAGATGCATTGTGCTGTTGCCACATCTTGGTACCATCACCATTCTGATGGGTCATACTGCAGGACAGAATTAAAGTATCTAGCTCCTCCTGGTTCCACTGATACGGGAACACATGCATTCAGATTGCTGGCCAAAGACATGAAATAGCATTTATCAGAAGGCCAGAATATGGACTTTGCTTGCAGTTACTTATATTTGATGTAGGATTTGCTCATTATTTTGTTCCATCCTTCAGATGGAGAACTTGAAATTCGTCTGATGTAAACTTCTGTAAAAATGCAGTACTGGAGAGGAAAAAAAAGTTCAATAAGCAGAATCAACATTGACGGCCATGCCACAGCCTTTAATCTTGTTGTACGCACACACCCATCCCACCTCTACCTTAAACTGTAACTTTTACATTAATTTATGTCCATTTAAAGTTCCACGACTACAATATATTAGATGGTAACCATGCAGTCACTAAGAACTCTGTTCCTTTACTAGTGACTTTTACATGTTAACCAGTTGGGAGGTTGTGGTCAGCATGTTACATACACCATCATCCTATCTTCAGGAAGATGAATTTGCAAATTTGTAACGTTTCTTTTAGCTTTTGCAGAAGTAGTATCAAAAAGCAGCTAGCCAAAAAGCAAAGAACATGGTCATTAATGGATCTATACATGAAGACACTTTAGTGCAGATCTGAAAAAGCTGGTTTAATTGGTATTGACTAAACTATACTAATCCTAACATTTAGCAATTGAGGGCAAACATTTTTGCCTCTTTCTATTGCCATTTCATTCAGATTTTGCTGTTTCAGGAAACACTGCAAAGTTCTTTACTTAGCAGCTATGTTAATCCAAGAATTAATTAATATTTATTTGCACCAACTTATCTATAAATACTACATACATTTCTGACTTAACTTTACATTATCTCAAGATCAGCCCAATGGGTTATGGTCAAAAGAAAGGATTGTGCGTGAGGTATTATTTTTCCTCCAAAGTTTTAATTTTAAAATTAGACAAATAGATATGTAACAGTAAGGGAGGTGGGGGGTCAGATTCATTAGTAAACAAGAACTTCCAGACTTTAAGAAATTCTATGTAAGGAAGTGTTCAGAAACATTGCCAAGGTAGAATATGTCTACTACATACAGAGTTTCTTTCTCCTATTTCTATCTATCCCAGAATGAGATACTTTGTTCCTACAGTGTTTACCTAGTTTGGAAATTAAAAGTTAAGTCACAACAACACACACATCTGGAAGAGGAGTGTTCTTCTACGTGGAATTACTCAAACTCTGCTATTGTTGAAATTCATACTCTCCCTAGCTGGTATTTTCTTTCAATCATATTGAAATGCTAATAAAGATTTGTCCAGGCTTAATTGTTTAGGAATCACTAGTATTACTCAGAATTAACTTTGTTCTGTGAGCTAACAAACCTCACCTTCATTCCAACCTGTTTGCTTTGATTTATACGTATTAAACACATACACAATACTATGCCTTCATGTCAATTGAGTTGCTCAGCCATGCACATGACAAATATATCTTGTACAGAGAAAATTATGCAACAGCATTCCAACAGTAATTCTACCTTTTCTCCAAAGCAGTGGTTTCTTACCTTTTAAACCTACATTGATAATGCAAAATACCTGGCTTTCTGGGAATTCTACAAGCAACTTTCTCATAAGGAACAAAGCAAGTTAGTTATAGTCCTTTAATGGAAAAAGCTGGGTTATTGATTTTTAAATTTGTTTTTAACTGAACTTAATGATTGGTAAAGGTGCTGGACTGATGGCCGTAGAGACTATCCTCAATCTATAGCGTAGACAGCATTCCAAGATCCTCCACTATGTTATAACTCCCAAGGGATTGATCCTAAAAGGTTGAATCCACTAAGATTATTATGTAAACAGTACCTACACTGAAATAAAGAAAGGATGTGTTTATTTAACAAAAGCAAAAAGGCAAACCCCAAGTAATTAGGTTGCATTGCTCTATGATACTATGGTTTTAAGCAACACTACCAGAGATGTGTATTAGAAGGCATATAGAAACAGAAGCAAAGTATAACACAAAGATGACTGGGCATTTTCACACAGTGTAGTGTTAGGTAAAGGCATTTCTTCACAATGCAGGATGAACTGAAATGAGACAGTGAGCACAGCAGTTACATAAGCCATTTTGGTTTCAGGAGCTTCTGATCTTTAACTAACAGAAAGTTACTACAACTATTAGAGCAAGGAAGTTTGAGGACAGAAATTTCATAGGTTGAAGGTTTTGGCAGTTTAAAACTTAAAAATCTGTTAACTGATATTAAGCAAGCATCCTTTTTCTTTTTGAGCAATCTCAGTATACTACCGCATAGAATTCCTACTCACAACAGCAAGAACCCAAAAGACTTACACATGGACTCTTCTACCTGCACAAATGCAGTTTAGTTTCTAACTATATTAGCCTTAATAGTTGTATCAAATAAAGACATAAAGGGGCTTATTTTCATGCATGCAGTTTCAAATGCAGTAAATGCAACACAGTGAAATATGATCAACTCATGAAATTAAGGAAAAAATCAAGACTGAATTTAAATGCTTATCTTATTTACTGTCAAATCACGTAACTAAGCAATTTTTTCTTTTCTTATATCCCAGGATAAGGGCAACACTCATGTGTATGAGTTAGTTTTATTGCATTTATTTAAAAGAACATACATTGACAAAACAGGTACTGAAGCTGTAATAGCTACTAGATAAGCAAAACCTGCTACAAATGAAAGACAGGACAAAAGGTGCAAGAGAGCAGAGACAGCAGTATTTTATCACTTACCTCATGATGCAGCTCAGCTATCTGATCTTTCAGTTCTCTGATGTATTGGTTAGAATCAGATTTATTAAGCTGCCCTTGAATTTTTCCTTCTTCTTTCTGTTTTGGTTAAAAAAAAGATTCAAATTATTCATGGTTATACTATAGTAAAAGTCTTTTAACCATCTGCTTATTTTTGTCACAAACTGCAGACACCATGCAGCACTTCTCATCTGGTTGAAGTTACAGCAGGTTTCTAGGTGTGTCAGTAGCTCAGACCAAGTTGACATTCTCAATACTGACCATAGTACAGGCAGGATTCTGTGGAGGAGCGCAAAGAACTAACAAAGCTTCACAGATGGAATTCACATCCAATGCACACGAAGGTTGCATATGCAATTTAGTAAAGCATCCCTACAGAACACTATTAATATACTTATCTTAGTGTACATTGTTTTCACTAATGTAAAGTTTTCCTTTAGTAACAAGGAATTTCCCTTTGTCTTCAAGTGACAAGTAAACAATGTTTTTTTCCTTGCATTGTAGGACATGCAATGGGAAATGTTACATGTGACAGGCTTTTTTCTCCCCTAAAAAAAAAAAAAGTTGTAACACAGAAAATGTTACAGTATTTATTGTATAGGAGTTCAAGAGTGCACAGGTGAAGAGGTATGTCCCCTAGCACCAATACTGCAAGAGGTACAGAGGAAAATAAGCAAGTAAAAAAAAGCCAGAGATGAAGAGGAATGAGAGATTTCCCTCACTGTCAACCAAACTCAGCTCCTAAATTTCAAGATGCTCAAGGCTTCATCCACACTTTAATGCCTACAACACTAACTTTCAGCTTGTCTCTAAAGGGAATCCTAATGTGACTGAATCAAACTTGGCAGATCTGAGATAAATAAAGACCCTTGGATGGAGAAGGCAGCCCGGTCTTCCGGTTTGCTACTAGTAAGTCAAGAGTAGCATTGGTTTGTTTTTTTTCTGGCTGAGTAATTTCTGAAGCAGCCAGCAGCTCTAGAGGACAGAAGCACCTTGATTTTATATAAATCTTCATCTTGACTGTAAATCACATACAACCAATATATTACAGAAATACAAATATAATGGGAATATCTGGTTTTTCTACTTGTAGCTCATTTTGCTGAAGTTTTAATTGTACTTGGAGAAAGCAAACAGTTTCAAGAACAGGCAAGTTCAAACAGAATTTAATACCATTTGGAACGAAAGCTGTCAACTGTTCCTCAAAATACAAGACAAAAAGCCTTAATGGAGATGTTTTTTTAAAACACCCCTCAAGTATCAACACCAGGAAAGAACATGTACCAGGGCATTACGGGGAGGGACAATAAACCACCTTCCAAACCCTTCTGCTGCATGAAGAGGACAACCCTGAGCACTTCCAGTGCTGACAATCTCAAAGCAATTTCTCATATTTCAGATTTTGTTTTTCTTGCAGCAAAGTATGCATTATAATATTACTTGAATAACTTTATCATTCACTATTAATTCACAGAATCTGCAACATGGAGGCACAAGATTCTTAATGCATAATTGAACCTAGTTTCCAAGGCAACCTATGGCTCAAATCCACAAAAAAATTATTAATATTCACAACATTACTAAATATTTTTGTCTTAAACAGGTTAAAAGAACCAACCCACAAACCCATCACCTCTTCCCAAGGATGACTATTGGTATTGGAGAAACCAAGGCAGAAGCAACAGAACATTCAGGCTGAAAATAATGCTGTTTACTTCTATACATAGGAAAAGCTTCATTGCTATCAGAAACTAAGACTCCAGACAATGAGAGCAACCTGATCTCTTGTGGTAGCAGGAATATATGGGAGAAATGCTTAAGTCCTTTCCCTCTGTTTGAAACCCTGACTTCTTTATTTAAGCCTCTTGTTCTACAGACGCCATATGTAACCATCCACTATAGTATCAAAAAGCAAGAATAAAGCGAAGTTTTACCACAAATAGAAAATAGGTGCACAGCCCTTCTAAAATGAAAGTGTAGTAAATAGCTGAGCTTACATTCAAACTGGGTGCACAAGAGAACACAGAATAGGCATTCCCAAGTTAAGTCAATATAAACTAACAGCAGAAGCAACAACATTTACTAGCTTAATTTTGGCACTGCACAAGTACCTGAAAGCTGTTAGTGTATACCATGTTGGGAGTTACATATTGTCATTATATTTAAGTGGTTTTATTGTTACTTTTTATTCCCTAAGACTGTAAATTTAATGCAGATATCACATAATGATTTGACATGTATATTTGCTCATGGAAGAACTGATGCTAGCTCAAATCAGTCAGTTGGAGCTTAATGTAGGACATAAGCCTGGCTTGCAAGATCCTCATTATTAGTGAAGGGCAGAGAAGTTTCGGTTTTCCTTTCAGAACTACAGATTTTATAGAGCTGACAATTCACAAAAATGCATTTAGCACAAAAAAAGGATTGCTGCAATATCATTTTCTACAAACACACTTTTTGGAAAAAAAAAAAAGTAATGCTGTAACTTCCTCTTGCAACACTCAAAACACTAGAGGTCAGAAGCTGATTAACTGGCCCCAACAGAAATCAGATTATTTCTAGCTAATTAAATAAGCCCACGCTCTTTAAGCTAAAAAGTCTGTCTACAGTGGGTAAATCGGAAGGATGACATAGGAGCAATTTTAGGACAAGATATAGAACCACAGGCTTGTTTTGTTTGGAGAAGACCTTTGAGATCATCAAGACTGACCATTACCCATTAAGAGTCTTCTTCACAGCTGCTGTTCATCTCTCTGAGCAACAGCAAAGATACATTCTACTTTCCCCCCCCCCCCTTCCTTTTTTTTATATAAGCTAAGTTGACCATGCCAATTTAGACAGTTAAAAGACACTCACACAAGTGCAATAGCAAACCACTGGAAAACATGCAGAGGCAAATACTACAGCATTAAAACATTTTTTATTTCTTACCAACATCATCTCATTTAGAGAATGAATAAGTAGACAGCTGAAAGTTTACACATTTCAAATGAACCAAAACATTTATTTTATAAAATTTTATCTGTTAGATTGTGATCTTTAAGTTACCCAACATTCTTTAAAACTGTGAGAAAAGATTGTTATTTCTCATCAATACATATATTTATTTTCACACAAGTATAAAATATTACTATGACGTGCAAAATTGTTTCACTCTCCAGTCATGTCATGTTTGCATTAAGTTCAGATTACTTTTGAGCAGTTTCCAGTTTCTGATGAGTATTTGTTAACCAAAGGCATATGTTAATGTAAGCAACCTAAATTTCATAGTAATATTCTTTAACTCTAGTTTTTCATTAGAGCAGCTTCACGGAAGTCAAAAAGAAAAAAATCGTTGGCAGGAGAAACTTCAATACAGCCATTCCTTTTTACATGACAGAACGTAGCATTAACAGGTTTCCCTACTATCTTTTGGTATCTGTCACAAAGACATAATACTTCTGCCGCAAAATTCTATATTTCTAGATTTGCTTCTCAACCTACTCTAGATCATACAACACATTATCTATTACTTCCTGATTATCATAAAAACCTACTTTTTACTGTTTTTATCCAGTGATCTTAATATCATCCTAGAGTCCCTTTTAAGGAGTATTATCAATGTGTGTGCATCTTCAGTTAGTGAAAAGCTCTACCACTGCAAAACAAACCTGTACTCTGTCCCTGTGCAGATTGGATTCCTACTTGTACATCGTAATTCCAGATGACACTAGAATAGTGCCAAAACACAGATATATGCCACTGTGATAGGTGAAAACCCCAGAGACAGCAAGCACACTCAGGCCACAAACATTTATCAACACACATGGAACACTGCACAAATAATTTTAAGTTCATGTTTCATGTAGTAGCTTAATTAAGAAAGTTTGAGCAGCTTCAGCTTGGATTTTTCTGTTCAAATACAATAGTATATTACATAGATATAATTTATAAGTCTCGAGACTGATCTAGTCATGAGATTGGTATCAGTCACCATTTGTTCTTAGTTCAGAATCTGAATTAAACTTGGCCAAGAAATAGAGGGACAGGGAATTAGCTAGGTTGCAAGTGACATGAAAGCGGGACAGAAACTGAAAAGTAAAGATAAAACAGGTACTGAATGAACTGAGCAAAGGTAAGGGCCTTAGACTGTAACACTGACAGATTCTCACAGATTTCATCTCCAGCCCACTATCTGCAGGACACGGCTGTTGCATTTAGTTAGTTGACGTACTGCAGGGCAACTGAAGATAATAATCTTCCAGGAATAACTACTAGCCCTCTATCATTCATTTGCTTCTCTGGTGTGATGGTTTAACCCCTACCAACAAATAAGCACCACACAGTGGCTCACTCACTTTCTTCACCCCCCACCCCACAGGATAGGGAGAAGAATGAGAAAAAGGTAAACCCCATGGGTTTAATAATGAAAATAAATTAAATACATTTATTAATAATATTAATAAATTAAATATAACAACACCAACAAACCGTAATGAAGAGGAGAGGGAGAGAGAATAAAATTCAGGGGTGGCTGTGCGGGAAGAGTGATGCACAAAACGATTGTTTACCACCCACTAACCAATGCCCAACCAGTCCCCAAACAGCAATTGGGAGCTTCTGGCTGGCTCCCCCCAGTTTAAATACTGATCGTGATGTTCTATGGGGTGGTGTATCCCTTTGGCTAGTTGGGGTCAGCTCTCCTGGCTGTGCACCCTCCCACCTTCTTGTGCACCTGCTCACTGGCTGAGCATGGGGAACTTGAGAAGTCCTTGATTTAGGGTAAGCACTACTTAGCAACAACTAAAACAGTGCACTGCCAACATCATTTTCATACTAAATCCAAACTACAGCACTGTACCAGCTACTAAGAGGAAAATTAACTCTATCCCAGCCGAAACCAGGACATGTGAAGATGCATGTTTTCCATTCTTCCTGTTCTACTGCTGCCGTGCAGGTTAATGAAGATCTCGCTTCCAGGCATCATAACCCTCTACAAAACAGATCAATTAATTTCTCCTCCTAAGGGTCCACCAGTGTACGCTGAAAAGGTTTCTAGGCTCAGGCAGAAAGAAATCAGTCTCGTATGGACTAAGTCTTGTCTGGCCTCAGCCACCTCAGCCTAAGAACTAGCTATGGCAGATGGAAGCTTAACTACTGAGATCAAAGGATAACCTGAGTCAGGGAACAGAGAGCTACTTCCCAAAGGAGCCTGTACTCCCCATGGTCCAATCCCAGCAGCGAGGGAGGTTGGAGCCCACGTTCAGGACATTCTTGATATCCTTCTTTCTTGTCAATACTATTACTATTGTTGCTAGCTTCTTGCTTGAAGTGTTGAGCCATACAGATATGCTGGAAAACACATGCCGTTAGGATGGATTGATTTGGCAAGTCTTTCACAGCTAAAACAAATTAATCTCAACTCTCTTAAATGGTAAGGGTGCACAAGGGCAAAGGGTTAAAAATGGTCTTCTGTAAAACCACCAAGGATAAAAGGGAGCTAACTGCTCTGCTCAAGGCCCTTCCATATTCTGCATCTGACTAATTTCCACATTTTTTAAAAACCCTAAAATTTAAAGGTCTCTGTTTCTATCAAACTAGATTTTCACATGCTGTGGCTGCAAACTGATCTGACTTCCTCAGACCAGAATAGAGCATTTCAGTTGGCAGGGACCTACAATGATGATCTAGTCCAACTGCCTGACCAATTCAGGGCTGACCAAGTTAAAGCATGGTGCCAAGGACACTGTCCAAATGCCTCAAACACAGACAGGCTCAGGGCATCGACCACGTCTCTAGAAAGTCTGTTCCAGCGTTTGACCACTTTCTCAGTAATGTCCTAATGTCCAGTCTAAACATCCCCTAGTGCGCTATGAACCATTCCCACGTGTCCTATCGCTGGATACCAGGGAGAAGGCATCAGCACCTCCCTCTCTACCCTGACTCCTCAGGAAGCTGCAGAGAACAATGAGGTTGCCTCTCAGCCTCCTTTTCTCCAAACTAAACAAGCTCGAAGTCCCTAGCCACTCCTCATAGGACATGTCTTCCAGCCATTTCACCAGCCTTGCCCTCCTCTGAACACATTCAAGGACAATCACATCCTTTTTAAACTGGGGGGGCCAGAACTGCACACAGAATTAAAGGTTAGGTCACACTAAGTTACTAGACAGCTCTACCGATATAAGAAAAATGTAGCTTAGCTTGAGTTAAAATGAATGCTCCCTATTGCAGCATTTTCTTCAGTAGGAACCAGGCATTTCACTCTGCATTGGTTTTATACTGTGCTTGAATAGTTTTGTACTACTGTGCTTGAGTAGTTTTGTACTTCTGATCAACTTTTGACCCAGATCAACTGTACTGGTTCAAAAGTGAATGTTAAAACTCCATTTACAATTTAAAAGTCTTTAAGATATGAACATTACACCTTTTAAAAGGAAATAGCACTAGCAAGTAGTAAACTCTTCATGAGTTTTTAAAAAATCTAAGATTATACACATAGGATGTGGGTTGTTGGTTTGCTTTTTTTGAGGGCGAGCACTGTTACAGAAAATCTGTGGTATTTGGGGAGGTCACGACACAAAGATCAGTTGGTCTCTGGACAAATAATAGCCATTTTAAACTTAAAATTAATATACAGTGGAAAATCCAGATGACATATCTTATTAAGCAAAGTGTAAGTATTATCAGAATAGCAAAATAATGAAAGCCAGCCAATTCTTGTATCTACAAATTTTGTTTAGAAGCAACCCTCAGTCATATCTGAATGAACCTCTACATCCATTTCCCTGGAATACTCCTGCTGCATATTGGCACTACTGCAGGGCTACCTTCTCTTCCCAGAAGGGTTTTTAGAAAAGTAATGCCAGCTGGTGTCACATTGTAATTAAAGATCCATCATCTCAATTTCACTGTTTCTGAAGATCAGTAACTCCCCCCAGTCTTCCAACAGACCAGCACCACCAGCATTAACGGGGTTAGAAAACCCTGTATGAGGGAAACAAACACCCTCATTGCCAGGTGTCACCTCTGCTCAAGGAAAAGGTACTTAAACAGTGTACACTGCCAACACACAATCCGACCTCCTGCCTCAGGTGTGTATAGAGAGGGAGTAGCATGGGCAGCAAAGCAGGAAGTGAGTCCTACCGATCAAAAAAAAATCAGCTGCTAAAACAAAACTCTCTTAGGCCCCTTCAGTTTTGGAAGCTTTCACCTCTCTCATCCTGCTCTGAAGTACTATAGTGACTGTATTTGTGTGCATACCAAGAGTTACACAGATAGCTCCTGAGAAGAAAAATCTGTTCCCCAAAAATTTGCTGCTTAGAATGCGGAAAAATTCTGCCCTCCAAATTTTATCAGTTGAGATTCATGGTCGTAGTATCACACTTAAATCCACCCTTGTCTGGATTTCTAATAGAAAATCAGCCTTTCTGTACCTTCAAAAGAAGCAGCAGCTAGTCTCAAGAAACACACCTGATGCCTACTGAGAACTACTGAGCATGTGGAGACCTTCTAAAGTCAATCAAGCACAGGACCAGGATGCACAGCTGGTGTATAGTACCCCCACAAAATCAAATACAGTAGTTGAGATAAAACAAAGTTTAAATAACAAATAAATAAAACAATCACTGGAAACTACCTGGAACACACTGGAGGCCTTAGGCTTGCTTTTGCTGCACAACCAAGAAAAGAATCTAAAAGAGGGTAAATGTTACTACATTTCAGTCGCAAATGTTTCATCCCAAGAGGAGCACAAGCACAAAGTTTTCTAAACCACTCTGGATCACAGTAGGAAAAATACACATCAACAAGAAACTAAGTAATTTTAAATAACAGGAAGGCATCTAGGATTGTTTTCACTTTAATAAATGCAAACTTAAACACACAGAAAAACCAACCCGATGTTTTTATAGGCAGCCAAAATCCAAACACACCAGACAGTTGCTTTCCTCAGATAACAGTGTATATCATCTTTAATAAAAATGCCTGGAGGGTAGGACATTTCCCTAACACCCTTAGTCAGATCTTTTCTGACTTAGAAATATTTATTTGGTAACAATCTGCCTCAGCCTCTTTTCAGGAGAGGCTTTTAAATTCTTACTCTGTGGCAAAAGACACTGCATTAAAAATGTAAATTAAGTTTATTCAGAAGGGTAAATGTGGTAACTAGTGTCCTTTCAGTGACTTTACAGTGACTCATTCTAGACTTTCAAAAAACACATCACTAACATCACACACCACTATTGATAAGAGTAAAAAAAGTTTCCTGTAATTTGAAAGGATGGAAACAATTTCTTTACTCAACAGTCAGTACTAGGAAAAGTTATTAAACAGAGGTCATAGAAAGGCTTCATTCTAACGAAATAGTGCTAAAAGTTTAAACTGTGGGGGAGAGAACTAGCACAATCATGGATTTCCTTTACAGTTGTTCTCAAAGCAACTTTGACATGGTTAGAGATAGGGTAAATGTGACAAAATTCTCTGAATCTGCCAGGAAACACATCAGGAGGAAGTGATGTTACCCCCTGTCCAGATCAACCTAATGAAGAGAAGAATGAATTCTTACAGATAGTTCTTGCTTTGAGATTACTCAGACTTCAAAACAGTTTTCTATATACAAGTGTACTCTGTACCTCCCCCAACCCAAGCCAGCCACGGATAATTTTAAGAGGATGCTACAAGTCGCCAGCCTGAACAGAAATGGAGGGAGAGGGATTAAGCTGCAGAGCAGAGATGCAGCTGCCCCAGCTCTGCTTCCTCAGTCTGCTTACACTTTCACTGGCCTGGTGCTCCTTCTCTAGCCAGCTGATTGATTTGAGCTTGTAACAGATTTAACCTTGCCCAAATTTCACTAAAGCCTCTTTTATTCTCAATTAGTTTGTCCTTCCTTCAACTACTGCAGGGAAAGTTTTCTTTTTTTTCTTAAAAAAACCAAAAACCAACAAACAAAAACAAAACCACAAAACAGTAATTGCCAAACACCAACAGGACTGCCCATATACGATCAGAAGGAATACCTGCTATTAGGCCAGAAGCGTAGCAAAGCTTGGTAGGCTTTTCTTGGCAGGTTTAGGAAATCACACACAAGCTAAAAGCAATATGGTTTTAAAGGCTGATATTAAGAAGTTAAAAGTATTTGCTTGTTTCAGTTTGAAGCTATCAGACCAATGCAGCTGAAAACAAGAAAGACTAATTCCCTGAGGAAAAAAAACTGAGGTTTTGCCGATTGACTATAGACAGAGGGAGACAATATCCCTTTCTTATCCCTGATTCTCTGTGTCTTAAAAAAGGACAGGACAAAAACAATCACAGAGTGCATGTAGATTGGCTAAAACAAGTAATTTAGTTATAGGATGTGATCCTCTAACTTTTGTGAGAAAGTACAACATAACACATTAAAGAGAACAGCTTCTTCCCAGTGTGGAGGTACAAAAAATAGCCCAGCCATCCAAAAATCCATCCTTCATTTGTTAGTAATTTGCTCAAATGTCCTGCTCAAAGCCCAGAAGCCTGCTAAATACTTTCAAGTCATGTTTACTTCCCAAGGGTGCTGAACTGGCAAGTGAGAGAAAAACAAGGAGAGGATAGAAGGAAAAACAAAGGCTGACAAAATAAGCCTTTGTTTACATACAAACTCAAGGGTTTAATTTGTCACTTCTGGGGCTTAGGTATATGTTACATAAGTTAAACTTCAGTTACACTTCAATTTTGTGTTATTTTTGTTAAGGAATGACTCCTAGAATATCCACCATGTATTAGACTATTCCTTGCACTTCAATATGCACAAAGGTTTAAAAGCTTAGAATCAGGAAATGAATGCTTGACCAAGGTAAGATGACATTCTGATTATGTAAAAAAATAACTTCCTAACTTCACAATAAACTGGCATCTAGCTGCCAGATTACATCTAGTATTAAATGATAGAGTTCTATCTCCTTCTTCCTCTGTCATTATTACTAACCTAAACTAAGAGTGACCCAGAAACTGTGATTTAAATCTAGCATTTGTGCGTAACGTCAGATCAGTTCTTATGTGGGAGTAGTGATACTCTGCATTACAAATTTAACACCAGTGTCTTGCGCCTACACCTACATGAACATTTAAATGAAAACTGCACTATTTAGGTTACACATTGCTATGGACCATGTGGACCTAGCACTGAATCCCTAGAGCTTCTTAGAAAAACACCAACCTCCTCAAAAAAAAGAAAAAAGAAAAAAAAAAGGTTATGTGGTAAGTTAACTTCCTCCCTTCATCTTTATCAGCTTTGAAACAATATAACAAGCAGACCTATTTGTGATGCTCCATGTTAAAAGCAAAATTACTTTGAGACTGACACCTATGCTCCAAGATTGGCTAAATGTATTTATGGTATTAAATACTGCATTTCAAGTCATTAGGTCAAGTCCAGATTAAAAAGGCTCTCTGCTCCCCACATCAGGTCCCAGCAAATCCAGTGACAAGCTCAATGGAAGACATGGGATGCAGCTCTTTCTCCAATGAGGAAGAAGCTGCCCAGGTTTGCAATTTCCTTAAAAAGTGGCTTTTGTTTAAGCTCTGTTACCAGTTGCATGGTTTATAGTTTACAAGCTTTGGGAGTTAAGGCTTTCCAACTCCATTACTACTTTTTTTTGGTGCAGGTGTTTTGAAGGCCTTTGAGCATGGGTACCCAAAAGGAAGTTTTGATCACAGGTTTTGTATTTGCTGGCAAAACGTGCTGGTCAAAAATATCTGTTTGCTTACAGAATCTTACAATAAAGTATCTGTCACAGCCCAATAAAAACATTTCAAGTCACATCTAGAGTGTCAAAAAGAAGTAAATCGACAGTAGAGGAATTTATTTCTACTAAATAATTTGTTTTAAATGTCCTTACACAGTGAACACTCAAAAGCTGTATTTCACAACTGAAGATGTTGTATTTCAGACTAGTGTAAGTTTGAGATCGATAGTTCACCAAAAGAGTAACAGGGCAAACCCATTAAATAAGAAACATGAACCACAGCTGCAGAATGACTTCATACTCCAGGCTGCGCACAAAGAAAGCACAGCCATTCTCATTTGTGCAGAAGATCAAGACACTACAGATCAAGAAATCATTAATAGGTGATCATCTAAGAACACGAAAAAGATTAAAACTTGAAATGTACTGTAGTAGGAAATAAAAACCAAGGCCATCTAAAATATAAGAAAAACGGAAAAACATAACTAAAGATTGCATCATGCAAAGCAGCAATTGTGAAAAGGAAGGAGAGCTGATGTAGATAAACAACCAAACATGGAGACAGTGCAATATCATGACAACACAGGGATAACATAATCTTTGGATATATTAGCCAGGGTCATGAAATAAGATTACATTCCTGCACTTAACTTCTTTACCTCATGACAAGATTTTATAACCATCTGCATACAATTCTGGCACCCGTAGCTTAAGCAGAAATATAGAAAGGGAAATAGCAGAGAGCGCTATAAAATGATTTGAGCACTAATGATCTGATCAGTCAAACAAGAGAA
Organism: Microhierax caerulescens; assembly: GCA_035590215.1. Classification (NCBI taxonomy): domain Eukaryota; kingdom Metazoa; phylum Chordata; class Aves; order Falconiformes; family Falconidae; genus Microhierax; species Microhierax caerulescens. The sequence goes on along the minus strand of JAVJGJ010000030.1, from coordinate 16,633,677 downwards.
AGCCAAATCAGATGTATTTACATTAAAAATTCTAATTGGGTGACCACTGTCAGAAAAAACCAACCAACTGATCATTATGGGATTCACCATTTCTTCACTGCATAAAATGAAGACTAGAGTACTTTTTGGGAAACCCCTATCAAACAATGTTAGTAGGATGGCATTTAAAGTCTGTGCTAAATCAAAATAATGCAAAATAAGTACTGGCTTCTCACAAAAATCACAACGTTTTAAGTAACCTTTCAAATTGCCTTTTTTTGGTGTTTGTTTTTTTTTTTTTAAAGTAAAATGTTAACACATGAATAGAAGATTGACCTAAACTCAACTACTCTCATTATCTTACTAGATGATAAATGATTCATATGCAAAGCTTACTGTACTTATCTAAGTATTTCTAATGTACTGATCACAACATTATCTAAGCATTACGTGATTAAAAGAAATGATTGCTTTATCTTTTAATAAACATAGTGCCTGGTGCACTAGTGGAAAAGTATTCAAAGTGAAAATTCTTTATGCAAGCTCCATTAAATTTATTTGTACATTCCATATATGAAGAGATGAAAGAGATGCAAGTAGTTGAGAAATCATAGGGAAAAGGTGGCTTTGACACAATACAGAAAACCACCAACCTGAAGGAAAAATTTCAGAGGGAAGACAGCTATTGGCCATACCAGTTTAAAAAAAAATGAATCAGAGAGAAACTAGCTTATAACTTTGGAATAATAACCAAGAAAAGCTTTGCAAATAGCCACAGCAGAATTTAGACAGGAGTAAGTAAGTATAGCAAGGACAGATGACAGTAAGACATAATGATTTCTCAGGGCCAGGAAAACATAAAGAGCTGTCATTTCTGGTTTTCTCATCAAAGGAGCAGTGAGTTCATGGGGCAGTGAAAGTTCCAAAAGGAACTGAAACCGTAAGGAACAGTACAGAGACCAAAGGATGCATCTTCAGATCCTACAGTGACATAGCAGCAGTAAACATCTCTGATTTAAGACTTACATAAACAAAGTAAAAGTTTTACAACAAATCCTCCAATACTGGTCACAGCAGAAGACTAAGCACAGAGAAGAATGGTTGCTGGAATTAAGATGTGTGCATTTTTTTTGGACAGAGGATGTTTTCAATCTATTCATTTGTAAAAATTACCTACTACAAGACAAAACAAATACAGAAGTCGGAGCTTAAGTGTTGCCTGTGGCTGGTACTTGTATACAAGTAATTATTAATGGCTCACAAGTACATCTGTAAGATTTATTTAAGGCCTTGGCTTATAAAGGAGGCGCATGCAGCAATATAGTATTATCCCACTCTGCAAAGCAGTAGGTTAATAAGGAAAGAAAGTAGAAGGTAAAGGAAGGAAAAAAACCCACAAAGTCCAAAAAGTACTCAGTGTCAAGCTACACATCTAGTGTCATGACTTGTTACCTGGATTTCTAATTCAGCAATATGCTGTTGGAGTTCAGCCACAGCTGCGATGCGGTCTGCCTCACGGAGCCGTACTGCCATCACTTCTTCTTTACTCTGAAAGAAGCACTAGATTGAAGCTAATACTATCAGTTTTAGTTGATTAAAGACTCTGTACTGCTTTTACCCAAAATCATTAAGTAAAGAAAACTTAATACACTGCTGTGTGAACTACCATACCTATTGATAAGGTGTATTCTGAAGAACAAAATTTAATTTTAACCCATAGAACTGTGTAATCATTTAATATCAATTCTAAACTACAATAATCTAAAGAAAAAAAAAAGAAAAGAAAGAAGATCTGTGTAGTTTTGAAAATGTGCTGTTATTAATTTCCAGGTCCAGGGAACGGTTCTCTTGCATCCAGAAATGTTATATTGTAAATTAAGAAAAAATATCAACATAAGGAAACGGCTCACATTTCAACTTTTGACTTTATATATAAAGAAACAAAGCTACACAACAGCTAGTTCTCATTCTGTTTGTCTAAAAAAAAAAAAGTTAAAAAAAGAAACACAAAAGCACAGATATTCCCAACATCATTTAAGTCCAGCTATCTTAGTCACAGTATACAACAGAGATTTGCAAGACAGTTTAGAATAAAATTCTAATGCTTTTAACCTATGATCAGACTCCTGGTGTAAGGTTAACCTGTAAGTTTGCCTATAAATGGTAGACAATTTCCTTATTTCTGTTTTATGAGGCAAGTCCTCAAAACTTCAGAGACAAAAAAAATTTTATATTGTCAGCAGCTTGATACAACCACGGAGAGAAAACAGTAATAGATACTAAGTGAGCAATACTTTCAGTGGGAGTGCAAATAATTCTGTGGATGAGACAGGCTGGGCTCTGGTACACCTACTTCTAAGGCAGACTGGTGTAACTCTGCGAACTGCAGTTACTGTAAATCACTTCCAGTATTTCAGTTATTTTAAGGCGTGCTTCAGACTGTCAGTACTTAACCATGCTTCATTAGACAGTTTGGTTGAGACCGAATTGAACATGCCAAAACTTATCTATAATAGCTACTTTAAAACATGCTGTTTGTTTTAAAAAAAGATTCCTGTGATGAAGATATATCTACAGGATCCAATTAATAGCATTTGTAATCAGCAGAGTCCATTTCAGAGGAATCCATCATGTGCTAGCCAAAGTTTAGTCATTATTGCTAAATTCTGCTGTAAGATTGCTCGAATGAAGCTGAACCCACAAGTCCACAGGATTGCATGTATTTAACTGAAAGCCTAAAGGACAGGCTGGCTCGGCTTGGTGTCTGAGATGAGTCAATAGTGCTGCTCTAGATGGCACTGATGCTTTATCTCTGAAACAGAGCATGTTCTCAATAATTACCACAGTAGTTGATATAGTAGGAAAGAAAGTGGTGGGGGACATAAATCTTATGTTATAAATTCTTTAGCAAAACCAATTAGGAAGATCAGTGCTATGTTCCAAGAAACAATCTGAAATTCAGTCTTTGCTGTACAAGTAGTAGTCAGATAAAAAGGGAAACACGTAGCAGTACACAACAGTGACAGAAAACAGTTGCTGTACAGGTGGTATGAGATGCAACTTGCTACAAAAATTTTTATTTCTGTTTATGTATTTTAAGCCACCCTTTAAAAGGAAAAATATAAGCTCCAAAAACAAGGTACCAGTTCTTTCTGCATAGAAAAAACAATTGGGGAGCTGAAAAACTAAATATATATCTTTTTATACACCTCTTCAAGTATACCTAGTCAAGACGTAGTGACAGAAACAAAACCAGAGCATGATTTCAGATTACTGAAAACAATAGGAAGAAAAAACCAAAACACACCAGTTTCTAGGAAACAGGAGTAACAAACTTGCTAGATTTAAGAAGATGCAAAGTATAACTTTTAAAATATTTAGCGCTCCAAAAACTTTACATTTGTCTGTATTGCTCATGTCATTACCTGAAAGTTACTGAAGCTTTCTCCATCATTTTTGAATGCAAAGTTGTTGCATCAGTAACATATGAAATAGCTTTATTTCAGGTATTTTATACAGCAGTACTGTCTTAATTCAACCTAACCTCCTATTACCTGCATTTCAAGCCAAATGCAATTAGTAGCAACACTATTTAGTAAAGTTACAGACCCCGAAACTACTTCTGGCAGAAGTGCAGGCATGACAAGCCTGCTGTACTGCTGGAGGCTAGCCCTTCACACTTGCAACATATGCCTGACATAGTAACATAGGACAGCTGGTTTCTTGTACACCTAGTTAGTACAAAAAAAAAGCCACTATGTTGCAAGCTTTTGGCTTGGCAAGTATAACAATGTTTCTCTTTCTACTTTAAGCTTCAGCTTTTTCTTTCTTGTTTTTTTTTTGGTTTTTTTTTGTTGTTGTTGTTTTTTTCTTTCAATTCACCTCAGCATTACAATCTCATTTTCCTCACACAGTGAAATAACCTTAAAACAACCCCAAGCCAGGAATTTCTTTCATTTATTGAGGTACAGAGGTGGGGAGACAGAAACCTAAAATGGTCTGTTCTATATACAAGAGAAAGTGAAAGCATTTGACATGAACCTTTGATTAAGGCAAAACCCATGCTTCCAGTAGTTTGGAGAGCAAGGGAAAGGAAACAGAATGACAGTCCTTACAAATCAACTGTCAAAGGACAATGGCCTTTTATATCCTCTCATTTTTCACTTAAGTATATATTATCATATAGTTACAGTTTGAAATTGAAAAGGTTTTTTAAGTTTGAAACAATAGGAAGTTACACCTCAATACCAAGTTATGTCCCATTTAAGGGGTGGGAACACTTAAAATTTGCACATATTGTTTGATATGGCTTAACTTTTTTGATGATGTGACATTCTTATTAAATCTGTAAAACATTGATGAATTGCTTGTGTAAATTATTAGAAAAATAAAGTCACACTGACAGCTCATGACAAATATCAGAGATAGAGGGAAAAGGGAATATGAGGGGAAACTACACTGAAGAAAGGTCATTTCCAGTAAGTTAAATTTGAGCATCTTACAATGCATTTAGCAAAAACCCTTGTGTTTTCAAACAGCACAGGAGGTCTATATGGTATTTTACTAAGCTTCATGACAAGGAGTCGCAGTCTAGCTCACAGTTAAACAGTACAACTCCAGGTAATGTATGTGCATCAAATTGGTAACGCTTCATTTTATGTCATAAACATCAACTTGGAAGACATGTTACAATGTAAACTGTAATCTTTTTCCTACCAATGACTGCAAAACAAGTTTCAGGATCTAATGTTAGTGTATGTCTGCACCGCTAACTTCACTGGCTATTGACTACTGCTACTTTTTGAGAATCTCTAAAAAAATGACTGGTGCTCTGTCTATTACTATGACACTTTTCTCTAACCCACGTTAGAGTTTAACTTTCTAAGCAAATTATGCCAGTGAGAACAGTCATGTGTATTAACTCATTAGTCAGGTTAAAGACAAATTATTCTTTTTATAGTCAACATAACTTCTGAATACTGACTACACACTCTCAATCTCTTAAGGACTAACAAGGACCTTCAGTATCAAAAAAAACTAATCAAACAAAAAAGTTATGGGTTATATAAAAAAACGTATCACCAAGACTGTGAATTAAAAAAAAAAAATAGTAAGAATAATTTCAGCATTAAAAAACTAGCACTTGGGGAACCAGTGATTACAGTAAACAAAAAACAATTGGTAGAATTTATGCATTAGCTTAGAGAAAAGAAATAACAAGAAGAAATTAAAAACTATATAAACTGAGAAGTGTGATATTATGGCAAAACTATGCATATTAATACGGATGTCATTTAATCTCCAGGTTAAGCGACAATGATAAACCACTCCAACTACACTCTTGATTCACACTGCCCAAAGAAGCCTTTGATGGAATTGCAGCTAATGCAGTCTTCTGAGTATGTATGGTGTTACACACAAAATGCATGCAAATTGGATAAAACTGAAAAACACACAACCAGTAAGCGTTCTGTATGAATGAGAATAGAAACAAGTTGTACCAATAAAAAAGGTTCTGTTACATAAAAGGCAAAAGTAAGATGTGATCGTGAACAACAGACTATGTAACAGCATCCACTCTCTAGCTGCCAATTCACAACCAGTTTAATAGTATTCCGATTATTCATCTTGTATTACAGTATTATTCTTAACATACTAATAAGTATCCTATTTAGAAATCACTGACTGTTCAGCACTACCTGATTTCATAACAGACTATTCATACATCTTTCGGAAATAAAATCTAAGTTAAAAGTTGTTTTCATGTCTAGCGAATAATATCTTAACTATAGTGATTTGTCAACTAATACTGCCCTTTTCTGAAGTAAATATCATTAGCAATTTCAAGAAAATTTTCATTTAAATTAAGAGAAAAACAATTGTAAGACATATCCTTTATTTCTTGTCCATATTATGCATGCACAAATTAAAGACATAATTTATTAGTAACTGATTATGAGTTTAGTCACAAAATTAACTAACTATGAGATTCAAACATCAGATTGGGCTGTCTTTTGTACATTGACAGTAATAAATGACTCTTTTGCCCAGTGTTTTTAGGCTGTCCCTTTAAAGTCTAGCTACTATTAGGCAATGATGACTGTAACACTGCCTTCTGTAGACCTCTCCATTCAAATACTACTTTTACTCCCTTTTTTTGAACCTAAACTAATTCTAATTATGTAGTTATGAATTTTGAACCTAAAAGTAATAGTGTTGAACTAATGAACCTCATCTGGCACTAAAGACAGAGTACACAGTGATCAGAATTTGTTGCATCTCTGTATGTACATTATACACAAGACTTTTCTGAGTAGAACTGCACTTTAAAGTTTAACTTTGTGGGAGCACAAAGAAGCAGATCTGTCAAAACTCGGAGTGACTTTTGTGAGATGGTATTGTCAAATCAGTAAAAGAAAGCTTTGATTTTGTGATTTCTACTCTCAATTAAGACAATTTATCTAACAGCAGACACGACCAAAAAGTACATATACATTAGCAGACAAATAGTCTATTCACCATATCGTTTACCTTGCACTCAATCTCTGCTTGTCTGCGTTTTGCTTCATTCAACTGAGCAAGAAGTCCTTTGTTCTGTGCAGAAAGATACTGTACTTTCCCCTGTAGGTTGGTAACCTCTTGTTCTGCCCTTCGTAAATGATTACTATTAATCTGATTCTGAATTTTACAACAAAAAAAGGGAAGAAAACGCATGTTAAGGAAAGATCTTTGACATTAATTTAACTCACTGAAGTCTAACAAGAAAGATTTGTAGATCATTATAAAAAAAACTTTTGATGAAAAAGCATTCAGAATTTTCTAAGTGTAATCATAAAAGTTTGCATAACATTTGCTCTATGACCAGGATATTCAAATTGTTCTTAAACAGATGATTCATTGTAAGAACATTACTGCAAAGTTCCTGTACATCTTTTTCCCAATCTCTTGTTTAGTAAGGCAAAGATTTTGTGCACTTGTATCCCACTGCAGCAACAAGCTGATACATCCAAGAAGCATCAGATATGTCAGAAATACTATGTGCACATTTCTGTCCAGTGAATTCCTGAAAGTAAGATGGCACCTTATTAAGATCAGTGCGTTAGTACAAGTCACAGCGGTTTTACATAAAGGTGCTCACAGACCAGTACCTAACGCTGGAACTAATCCACTTCTGTCAAATGCCCGCTGAACAGCACAGGCATACACAGAGCCTCAACGCACAACGCTGAAGCGAGCAGTACCCAAAGGTCTTGCGACTTCAGTCCATGTAACCCAGCCAGCAGGACGCTTATGCCCCCTACCGACCGAAATAAATACACAGATGGGGAAAAGGCCACAAAACGAAAGCACACGTCAAAGGTAGTTAACAGTAGTATAATGAAAAATTTAAAAAGTGAAGGCAAGAGGCAACTTTTACTCAGTTGGTACAGAAAAAGTGGTGCCCCTGTCAGAAATAAACCACCATGTGCCTTGCAGTTAGCTCATCTCTCTTCACTAGCACATCCTTACAGGCTCCCCTGGTTTCTGGGATTGGTGGTGTTTATCAAGTAAAGGTTTTGTTTGTTAGTTCAGCCTTTTGGATTCACAGGTCTCCTTCAAGTAACAAATACATTTAGCAGGTATTTCATGGGAAGATTTCTCAAAAGCCTGTTACAAATCCTTTTCAATCAACAGCACGTTGTGCTTATTGATTCAGTTGGAAGTTCATGTATGTAGTATAACATGAACTCACCAACTTCAGCACACTTGCATTTCAGATTTGTTTGCTTAGTAACAACTTCTTCCCTAGTTATACAAAAGAGATCCGAGCAGACAAGTTATTTTTGCCTTTTCTGCACAAATCTCAGCCACGGCAAACTATGTTTTGCTTTTCTGGCACACAGAAGGTAAAGAAAGCTTCTGCTTTCTTTAAAAACACCTGACAACATGCAGCTGTTTCGCTGAGAGTCCACAGTTCAGTAACCAGATTCATGACCTCAGTAGCTAACCTAGTATTCGCAATTTCACCAGAAGAAAGCAAACAGTGCCATTTAAAGGATCAGAATTACTACTTGAATCATCAATTAGGTTTGCAAAGTTTAAAACACCTTAAATATACTCTTGTTACACCAGTTACAATTCAATGAATTAAGATTCACAGACATTCACAGAGTCTGCCAATTAGTCCAAATGGGAAATTCAGAAACCTTAGTCCTGGGAAAGACTGACAAAGATACATTTAAGTTAGACACACTAGATTCTCCCATCTAGTCTAACAACATTTCAAAAGTGCATTTTGGAACTAAAGTCACACCTGTAGATCATAAAGTTCATCATCAGATAGCTACCATTTGACACCAATTTGTCAGCACTCTGCTCAATTCACACAAGCTAGTGTTCAATAACATACCTGTGTTTCCATCTCCATCATTCTCTGCTTGGTTTCTTTCAGTTCAGCCTGAGTTTCAGCTTCTCTCAATCGGACTGTCATCAGCTCATCCTGCAGCTCATTCACTGTGTTTTTTCTGGGAGGATCTTTCCATCTTCCAGTAGTACGAGCTAGATGACGCTAAACAAAATAGCATGCCATTGCTGATAATGCCTGATCTTTCCTGGTGTTGCCTTATTTCATTTAAGGTCTCAGAGTTATATGAGGACAAGCTCCTGTTTATCCTAAAAACTAGAAACTCATGGAAATGTACTAGTTTTAAGAACAGACAATGAAAAAGCTCAAGACAGTGAATTGCAAGTATATTCTGGGACTTTTGACTATTTCTAGTCCTTAACATCTGGTGAAGTAGGTACTGATCAGGTACTTCCCTTCTACCAGAACGGTTAGCACAGGCTCTCTGCCATCTACGACAACTAGGGATCAACTTCTAACACTTTTGAAGTAAAGTTTCTTGTAGCAGCTACATTCTAAGATTTTCTCACCTAGGCAACTTATGCCACAATTGCTAGTTTCTACTTGATCTCCACATCTTAAAATTTCATAGACTTTTGCTTTATCATCATTCATTGAAAATAAAAATTGTTAGAAGTGTATTGCTACCCATACCTGCCAGTGTTCTTCCAAATCTTTGACTTGCTGCCTTAGTTCTTTGAGACCCATCAGAGCTTCTGCTTCTCTTAATTTTACTGCAATCAGTTCTTCCTGTAGTCTAGCAACATTTTCCTCATCAGGGAGAGCGCTGTTCCTCTGCAACAAGGACCATTCTCTTAAATACATATTTGAGTAAAACTGCTTAGCGAGACCCACTCCAAGAATATAGACATGGAATGATAACTCTTCCCACTAACCAAACTTACTTAATTACAAGAATTAATTCAAAATAAAAATCTATTGCAAAATAAAATCCTTCAAAAATCTAAGTTCCTGGATATAGTGAGCATGTATAAATATCTTCCAACTGCAAACTACAGAAAAAAAAATGGCAAGGTATTTTTTAGTATTCTGACTTCCAGATTTCCCTAGATGGCATCCCTAACAAAGCATTATTTACACCATTTTGCACACATAGTCAAAAATATGGACAGAAACCTGTAACATTTAGAGCTAGCTGATAAGAGTAAAGCAAATGAGGAACTGAGATTACACCTTTACAGTTACAGCTTTTATATAGACTTACAGAAAAAATAATAAACAGGAAATTATTTTTTGGGAAGTAGGTCATCTGTCTTTAAAAAGGAGAACAGATAAGTTAACAAAGGAACCATCTATTAGTACTTATAAACAGCAACCAGTCCAGAAAAGGTCTTATAGATGAAAGTACATGGATGTTTATAGAAACACATCAGGAAAAAGGAGAAAGACTAGAGAAAGCTAAACAGAAAACAGGAAAACACATGGCAGGAGTGACCTGGGCAAAGTAAAACTGTGATGAAAGCATAATAATGGAAGTCTGGGAAAAAAGTGAGGGGAAGAAAAAGGACATAGTCTGCCTAACTACAATACCCCTACATCAAACCATTGGTCACCAAATACTCAGTTGAACTGTGCTTCAGCACTTTCTGCTGTATTTCTCAGTAGTGACTTGCGGCAACATTAAGTATTTTTGTAGATACGTAACACTTTGACAGTTGCTGGGTTTTCTTGAGAATTGAGAGTAAAGTACATGATCAAGATTAATGGAAAACAGCACAACCACCATTTAATAGCATCTCCATGTTTCAAAATCATGGGATCCAAGTACTGGCAAATACAGAAATTGATAGGGCGTGTTTCTGAACGTTTACATCGCTGTCGTACAGCCATACAGATCTTGGGTTACTGAGCAGAATTTTCCCAGATTACATGACACATCACTAACAGCAGTAAAAAGCTGTATTTGTAGAAATTTGAGGGAGCTGATTTCAATCACTCTCACATGCATCTAAGTTCATCATGACAGACTGAAACACTACTGTACATCCTAGTGTCTGGTACACTAGAATTTCCCCTACCGCTCCAGGTTTGGGTTTTTTTTTTTCACACTGAAGTTTTCAGTGTATGCTATCTTCATGCTTCAAGGCTAAATAAAAATAGTCTTTTTGACCTTTGAGAAATACATTAGTTCCCGAATTTTTTCCAATGTTCATTACAATGAAAACTACCCACTACTAGCCTGTCAGACTCCCACCAGGCCCCTCAGATACTTAAAAAAGTAAAATCTTGACTCCAGTGGGTCTGGCCACATTCCTGAGTATACAACTCTTCAAAATTTCCATGAGGAAACAATTTCCAAAGCCAATACAACAGGATCTGAAAAGTGTGCTTTGTTAGGTCAGTTAGTGGAGTTTTTTTCTTTCCTTTTTTTACTATTTTATTTTGCAGTTAAGTTTTTCTTCAAAGAAATGTCAATGTTTGACAGTTGGTTTGAGCATTGCTTGTACTCTGGCATCAGTAAGTTACAAGATGGGATGGCACCCAAAAAGCAGTAGAGATTTGGCACTAAAGAGTGGAGATATTATTTCCCTGTCCATCACAGAACGAAGCAGCAGACACACAAGAACTCGAGACCTGGGAACGGTAGTGTTGAACTCTTTCCTCCTCCCTTCCCAAACCACTTAGTTTCACGTCACCTCAGTGCTCACCCTAAGCATCCTGCTCTTGTTGGAGGATGCAGCTTTGAAACAATCTATGTTTACTGTAAAGGCTCCACCAGAATCCAAGTTTTCCACTGCAGTGGGCTTCAGGACCTGGAGAAAAGCGATCTGTTCTTCACAAACCTTTCCCAGTGTGAAGAGACGTTAGTTTTTTCCTCTGTTAACTTCAAGTTTGAAAAGCATCTTGCAATTGTGAAAACACAGAAGAGAAGATTCTAAAGCAGAGTTACGCAAAGAATTACAGGGATCTGTATTCTGTTTCTAGTGCTATTTTATACAGAGGGTCCTGGTTTGATTTACCTTTTCCATCTCTAGAACTTTATCTTGCATCTCCTTCAGGGCACAATGGGATTCTGCTTCACTCAGTCTGGCTTGGACCAGCTCTTTTTCCAGTTGTAGCACAAAGTCTTCACTGTACCGTGAACTGCATTTATGCTACAAAGTTTGCAGAAATATGTTTAGTATGAAGCACAGATGGTTTGAAAGGGGTTTTATATGCCAGATTTGGAGTGAAAAGTACATTCAAATGTGTAACATTAGGAATACTAGCTTAAGACCAACAGAAGCGCTTACCTTATACAAGTCTATTAACGTGTCCATCCAAACTGCTAATAAGAACCTTAATGCTATGCCTCTCAAACAGCTGCACCTCCACACAGCCAAATGTTTAAGACCAAACTGAGACCCCATCAGTATGATGAGCAACAACTCACACTTTTCCCTCAGTGTTACCCAAACTGAAAAATTCTCAAAGGATCTGTGATTATTTTGTGAGAGGCACAAAAAGATGCTTAGGGAAGACTAGCTAAATTACAAGTTTAATACAAGTATCTCTCTTGATCCCTACTCACTTAAATGCAGATTCAAAAGAAGGCTTCCATAATCTTGGACTTAAGAGAAAGCCATGTATGCTTCAATGTATGATCACTTTGGTTTCCACTCCAGCCTTTGGCTCTCATTTGCTCACACTATACATATTCCTTCTGAGATCCTCTTCCAGGGCAAGCCCCGTGGATTTATAAGAAAAATCCAGGCACAAGAAGCAGTACAGCCCCTTTACAGACAGCATAGGCCCGAGCTACAAAGAAATTTGGTTCCTTTCATAACAGACTTACTCCAAGACTACCGCCAGTCAACTTTGCACACCCAAACATTCCCTCAGTAATAAAACAGCAGTTCAGAACTTAAGGTAACAAAAGTTCATAGTAAAAACAATGTTTGAAAATTATTTTAAGAATGACTTCTTCAGCAAAAAATCTTTTATATATTTGCCTTAAGCTCTAGAATTTGTGACAAAAACCACAATGTGAATATACATTTCCAGACACCAGCCAAAGGTTTTATCTACAGTAGCACTGTTTTTCTTGGCTGTGTTGAAAAGATTTCTGTAATATAAAGCACTAAAAACATAGTTCTACAGCCATTCACTTCCGAAAGAAACAAGCCTTTGCTTGGCTTCACACAACTGGATTTGTTTTCCCACAACTTTTCTTAAAATCTCAGAAAAAGTAAAATCTCAGACTGACACAAACATTCCTAATGTTATTTTGGCCAATGACAGATTATTACATGAAATTACAGAATGCTCTTCCAGGACTCTATACTGAAGGGCAACTAACAGATTGTCCAACAGCTGCCTAGTTAACTTTGTTTATACATTTAAGCACTAACTGTAGCACTTAAAATACATATTTTTATTTTCTACTTTTTGGTTGCAAATTGGAAAGTAGTATAAAAAAAGTGTATTGCAAAATAAAGTGAAGCCTTCCATAAGGTTGCAACACTCAGTTAAAAGCATGTATTCCCTCTATCAATTATCATCAGTCATTTTAGCATGAGTTTCTGAAAAGAAACTATGCATTATGGAGTTGCTGTAACAACAAAATACATGACTAAATATTACCTTGCCAAATGCACATATTTCCATCTGAATGTTTAGACAATTAAAATTGTCTTCCCGTAATAGACTATTGAAGAGCCTATTTAAAAAGCAATTTTACCTTGAACTCTCATTTCTCAGATTCAATTTTCAAGCATTCAGACAGGTGAACTGAGTAATCGTTGAAAATTAGAGTATCACTGGGAAAGACTGAGATTTGTGCTCCAGAGGTGTATTTCATGGGCAGAATTTGTTATTCATTTTTGTACATCCAGCAGAAACTAGCTTTTACATTTAGAAACAATAGGGGGAAAAACAGAGAAAAAAATCCCTTCAGCATGTAATTATTAGGAATTAGAACAGGCTGATTATCCTCACCCTTAACTCCTCAAATGCATCACTTTCAGCACGCCTCAAAAGAAAACCTTCTGTATTCTGTTGAAGTCAGGCACAACTTCCTCTATGCAGTTCTTGATTTACTGGCAGTATGAGGAAGAAACCACCTTCCTCTTAATCTTTTGGTTACCCACCACACCTAGAAGCCTTTGGTGAGATTAGATGTGCCAAAGACAGATAAGTACCATTCTCTTCAAAACTATTCAAGGCAAATGTTTAGGTAGCTGAAGCACTGAACTCCAACAACACTTCAGAATATTGTTAGCTTTACAATTATTTTTTTTCCTAGTTATCTCTATAAAAAAAATGTACAGGTTACATACTGTTTTTAAAAACCTTTCACTGACAGAATTGCTCTCTACTAAGATGTAAAAGTTAGCATCCAAAGTAAAATTAAGTGTGAAGTCTCCATCTCAAACCTTATTATTTTCTGCTTCCTTTCCCCCTTCCAAATGACCTTAAATATATTCAGAAATATGTGGAATACATTTGATCACACTTAATATGTGATTTATCATATGATCACTAGTACTATTTTCAGGTCATCTGGGAGAAGTACTATAGCAGAACTTCCCTTTCCTTCACTATGGAATAATGGTAAGAAGAACCTCTCTAAGAAGACTCAATACCTTGCAATAAAAGGCATTCTAGTTCAACTAAAAACTCCTTATAACTTTTCCTGTGTTGAAGTATTTAAAGTTGCGTGTAATTTGGGCTTCTGGTGTTGGACTTGAGTCAGAATACTCCTCTATCTCTGCATTCAGTCTTACAAAGAAGTGCTGCAATGGAGAATTTCTTCATAAACACAGACCCACATCCTGTAAGCACTTTCAAAACTTACCTTTAAGTCATCCAGTTTGTGCTATCAAACCTCATAGAACAGATAGAATAAACCCTAGATGATATTTAAATGCAAATGCATAACCTTTTTACAAAGGATATATTAGCCGTCTTAGAAATACTACGGTTTAGTTAATATTTTTGCTACCAACAACAACAAACCCCCCCACAACCCTACTCTTATCTCTCCTACCTCTTAATTTATAAGTTAATTGTGTTTTGGTTTTGCCATTTTTTTTATACATTCATTGTACAATTATTTTTGGTATTCATAAACAAAACTGAAATAATTCGAGGAAAAAAATAAAAGCAAATATTCTTAAGACAATACTGAAGAGGAATACTGCCAAGAGCAAAGCTACTGGCACTAGGAAGTAGCAAAAAGATTTCCAGCATACTCAAAAGTGAAATGCCAAAATTCAAAAGAAATTAATGAATTTCCACAGGGCGGTGCCCTAGGTGCACACAGCTGTTTACATTTGTTGCTCCTATTGCCATGCTTGGCAAAGTCAAAAGCCTGCTCACTTACAACTCTTATTAATGCAGCAGAAACAAGGGAACTATTAACTGAAACCATCTTAACACTTTCACCACATTGCCCAAGTTAATTCACACAGCCCTCAAAACCACAGTACGATTCCTTACACTGCAAAATTAGTCAGCTACCAGGCACAAATCCCCCTATAGCCACCTGGATTTACAGCCTCAGTTCCACACATCGACTATTTCCTATAGTCACGTTCACATTTAAGTGGAGGAAGGCTGCGAGCATGCAGGGTAGGAAGTGTAGCTCTTAACTGCCCATTCTCACATTTTACACTCTCCACCCCCGCAGTACCTGTCCAGTTGTCTGCCCCCACAGCTTCAATCCAGCCAAATCTGCAATGCACAGTTATCTAACAGTTTAGCTCATGACCAGTTCCCATGCCTAGGCAGACTGCCAGGCTTCCCCATCATTGTACTTCATAAGGTCCCCAGCATAATTAAAAGCACTAAAAAGTCGTATTACCCATCAACTTAGAGATAAATATAGCATTTTAATCTGTTTTAATAACTTTTAACTGAGTACAGGTAAGTAACATGGATGCCTCCAAAAATATATTCCAAAAGTGTGTGCACTATTTTAATCAGACAGTAAACAACTGGGTACCCAAGTCTATAAACATTTCTTATTTTATTTTACCCAAAAGATTACAGCATATCTAAAATTTTGGAAAGCATCACTAGAACATCCTGATCTTCTTAATCATAATTTCTGCATTTTTTTCCCCCTGTAAATATCATGGTTTAACCCCAGCCAGCAACTAAGTACCATATAGTTGCTTGCTCGCTCCTTCCCATACTCCAGAGGGGCAGGGAGGAGATTCAGGAAAAAGATAAAACTTGAGGGCTGAGATAAGAACAGTTTAACCATTAAAATAAAATACAATAATAATAATAATGATAATAATTGCAATGAGAGGAGAGAGAGAGAGGGAGAGAGGAATAAAATCCAAAAAGGGACAAAACCCCAAGTAATGCACATACAATTGCTCACCATCCACTGACTGATGCCCAGCCAGTCCCTGGCCACCTCCCCCAGCTGTATATACTGAGCACAACGCATGGTATGGAATGTTCCTCTGGCTAGTTCGGGTCAGCTGTCCTGGCCGTGTCCCCTCCCAGCTTCTTGTCCCTCCAGCCCTCTAGATGACAGGGCCTGAGAAACTGAAAAGTCCTTGACTGGAAGTCCTTGACTACCTAGCAACAACTTCAAACATCAGCCGGTTATCAACACTATCCTCATGCTAAATCCAAAACACAGCACCACCAGCTACTAGGAAGAAAAATTAACTCTATTCCAGCAAGAAAAAATAATTCTATTCCAGCTGGAAGCAGGGCACTACAGAAATTGCTAGAATTAAATAAAAAACAGCATTACACATTACAGAGTAACAGCTCATTAATAACTCCTTGCAACTATTCTCAACAAGGTACCTTTTTTTACACAGAAATGCATTAAACAGACATCATAAATATTTCTATAATGTTCCATTTAAGTTATTATTTCTTTTCAGTCTAACAGTAAATCTCATTTCCACCTTCCAAGACAAGATACAAGTATTTCCTGTTTCCAGAGTTTTGGTGGAAGATGTGTAAAGCAAACTGCTGTATTGCCTGTAAGGGATCTCATAAGCAGATGCAGCATGTTACACTTCTAAAAATTTTATTTCATACACCAGAAATGCCCAGGGCTTCAGACAAGTGCTTGGACACCACTTAATATGAGCACGTTCACATCAACACTGCTAGTGCACAGTTCATTCAGCAAGCGAAAACTCCTGAAACCGCCTCCCTCACTCTCTCCAGAGAAGATACTGAGGACTTTGTAAGTGGCTTAGAGAAAGTAACTTCAGTCTCACAGTAATGGTTTGAACTCTTGCACATTGTTCTACCTAAGCCACACAGTACATACAAAGATGGTACTACCTACAGCTGCTAAAAGTTATTTTTCTTCTCTATCTGCACATAAACCCATGCTTTTTAATTAAGTCCTGTAGTTCCAAACTCGGGGACAATATCTTTATTTTTCAAGCAGCAAGTTTAAGTGTGCTAGGAAAATAAAAAAGGTATGCAGAAGAAACATTAACATGGAAGAGACCAACTTAAATGAGAAGCTAGGTAAAGGCATTACAAATCAACTCTCAAATCTGAGTATTCAGTGATACAATTCACAATGGCTAGAATCTTGGCATTAGGAGCTACCAAAGGTTTTGCATGCGTTTTTTTGTTAGTATTTCTTTGGTGGCGGTGGGGTTTTGGGGTGGGTATTTTTGTAGTGGAGTTTTTGGCTTGGTGCGATTTGTTGTGGGTTGGGTTTTTTCTTAAACAAATAGCATGTATCTATGCAGGGTTATTAATCTCATCTATCAGTAAGAACAGACCAAAACATCACTTAGTTCAATCTGTGTAACTCTCAGAATGCAAATCACAATGAACAAGCATTTACAAGGACAGCACGGAGACCATGTCATGATGAGGAAAAATAAACACAAGTGAGTGAAAAAGATGAGATGATGTGCTGCCAGGCTCCTTACCCATTGCTGCTGCTGTTGGAGCTCCCTGATGGTATTCTCAGCTTGCTCCAGTTTAGTAATGGCCTCATCACTCTGCTGTTTGATGGTGGCCAGCTCCCGTTTTATGAGGTAGTTTTCCTCAGCCTCCTGGGCCCTTGTCACTTGTCCCTTAGGACATAATTATTTTTTTTTAAGCAATTGAGGACAAATCCAAGAAAGATCGCCTTTGTGATGCTTAGCTGCTTATTTCATAAGATTGGTTTTGCGAACAGCACAGAGTACAATTGGTAGAAATTTTAGGACAAGGTAGTACTAAACAGCTGCTCTAGTACTTTATCACAAAGTTCAGCATTTGTTTAGCAAGCACAATTGTGTACTTGCATACAATAAATTTCTTTTCATGCAACATTACTCAGTTGTACATGCACAGATTTAAGTTTGCAATGTTCATTTTCAGTGTTAATACAGTGTCATAGAATCCATTTGTCATAGGAATTTACCAAAATATTACATTAGGTTAGGAAAATTACTGTAACGTGCAGGTATAGGTTTATATATATTTTTAGTAAACAAAATAAACAAGTTTCTAGTGAGAGATTAGCTCTATATTTATTCCAAATCAGCAAAGCAGGGATAGAGTACAGCATGCAAATCCGCATGCATTAAAGCAGTTTGGGGTTTTTTGAGAGTAGGAAGAGAGGAAGAGAGTCATACAGTAAAAGACTAAAAGACTATACCTGTATCAATCTATCTGCCAAGGAAGCACTTTCCTACAAAGGAAAAATTCAGATAGGAATAAGGAGAAGAAAAAAACCAAAAAAACCAAAAGGATGATAATAGAGACAAAAAGACAAGAACTGAGAGAAAGAAAATGCCCAAATTCTACCCATTTTCTATACAAATTCTTTTTGCAAACTTAACAACTTTTCACATAGAATTAAGGCAACTCAGCCTGAAAGTCCCAGGAAGCAGCCTTTCCTGCTACAGATTTAACATGGTCCACCTTTGATACAAGAAGGTCTCAAAGTCAGGTTTTTGTAACACTTAAGTCACCTACAGGACACCAAGTATTTTTATCTGAACAGCTTGCCTCCCTAATTAACAAAAGTTACTGGAACATTATCTAATACGATCTAGTAGATAGATGTAAGACAGAGTATGATCCACCCACAACATGAAAGGCAGGCATAATTTGAGCACAAAGGACACTCCACTAAGCCCTCAGGCATTCACGCAGACTAAAGCTTCCAAAAAGATGAAGCAAGAGAGTTAAATGGTGCAAACTGACAGACACAAATAGAAAATTTCAACTATGACAACTATTATTTCGTTTTACTGAACTCTTGCAGTTTTACTGAGCTGAGCAGTTCATAGATTCTCTTTCCTTGCCAAAGTTTTGCAAGAAAGAAAATTTCATTTATGCACACTGACAAGCACTACACTTCCCCCCCCACTCCCCCCGCCCTGCCAGTCACACAATTAATTCCTACTCTATCACTCAATCTTTGCAGATTCTAAAACAGAGAACACATCTATTCGCAGACCATCTTTGTCCTTGGAACTTTAATTAAAATTGAATCCCAGACTGGTTGCTAAGAGCTATTACTTAAAAGTTAAGGTGTTACAGTACAGCAGTCAAGTTCATTAAGGTACACTAAAAGTAATGACAAGTAAATCATATAGGTTAGGATGAGGAAAAAATACTTTTAAATCAAGTTTCCAGCAGAAGACTGAACATGTTTGTTCATATTTCATTATCTATATTTCACATGTTGTGATGATAATGATCTTCAGAAATTCTTATTAACAGATAATAGTCCCATTTTGAAATGTTCTAATTCCAGTCAGAACAGGATACTCAAAATAAATTCTGAAATTTTAAGTACAGAGTTTGCAAAAGCACTAGCGCCTGGCTGTTCATCGTGGACTTTCTAATAAAAAAAAAATAAAAATCTGATTTCAAACCTCTGCAAGTTCAGTATAAAATAGAGATATTTACTATTGTAAGTTTGCCAACAGCACTGAAGTGATTCACTACAGCGTCAAACTTCTTCAAAAACGTCTGCTCTTTTCAGTTACTTTCATCAGCACTTCAACATTAGAAACAATGGTGTTTGTAAAACTGCATTTTTGGTTACAACTGTCACAATATGTCCTCCTTGTGTACATTTTTCCAAACTAAATTCAGAAATCAATTAATTAGTATTTGACAGAGATTGACTGTTTTTTCAAGAAGCTGCAATGGATTTAATGTCTGAAGTGTGACAACTTTCAATTATGACGCTAAATTCACTCCACCATCTTCTTCCCTGTGAAACATGAACTGCTTACAACTGACAAGCGCACTCAAATGAATCTGTTGAAAGGTAGCTGCTATTCATGGCTAAGCCAGACAAGAATGTTCTCACTCCAGAGCAGACAAGCTCAGCTGCAACATCACAAGCATGATACCAGAATATAGGAGAGGCCACTGGAGAACACCACCTGCCTGTTAGCAATGTATCAACAACAGTTATCATGCAGTTTTAAAGTTATATCCAGTTACAAAGAAGCCTAAAAAACCCTATTCCAGACTAAATCTGTGAGAAATAAGTCTTAAAAGATATTCTCTGCCTCCGTGTACCCAAAATCGCTACAAAAATTCAAAACTACATAAAGAAATTAATGGCAGCAGGCTTCCTGTACTGAATGAGGATGCTGCAGCAACCTCCCCTCTACTGCTGCATTCACTAGCGATTAAGTAACCTGCTTTCAACTCCATCACTCTCTGGTCATTGGTAGGTCTGTCATTTCACTCCTACATAAACACACCCAGCAAATTCCGATTTTCAAAACTGAGGATTGTCTCACAATAACCTGTTTTCCACCCAAGCAGTCCACTATTTCATGCAGTCTTCTGGACTTTGAACAGATCCTTCTAATACAGAAAGAAAACAGTACAACAGTTGGGTATGTCAAAATGTTTGGTTTCATATTCACTACGAGCCAGACATAAAAATCTTAAAACATTTGTGAGCACTGACCCTAATTGCTTTGTTACTGCCATGCTCTTTGCCTAAGAACCATTAGTAAATGCCACAGAGTAGCAGAAAAAAACAGTAACCTATAATTTTGAGATTTCCATTTCATATAATAAAATTGCCACCAGGTATAAATTAGCACAGATTAAATCTAATCACCAACATACTTACTTTTTCTAATGTTTCAATGCGCTGTTTTAGGAGTCTATTTTCAGTTCGTAACCTCTGGAAGGCAAACAGTTCAGAGTTGTATTTCTCAAGTCATGAATCGGAAGTCTGATAAAAACCAAGCAAGCTAACAACATTTTTACCTCATCACATCTACAAAAATCAATATAAATGCAGAAGTAATTAACGACCTTTTAAATATCCTTTTATATGATGTACTAACTCAAAAGAAGAGTTTAAACAGCTTGATACAGCAAAGATGGTAAGTTTTGTGTTATACAAAAGCATCTGTGTTACATTAGCAGATAGCAGTATGTCTGCAGGTGAGCCCCAGGGCTTAACCACGCATTAGACTTGAGAGCCCCCTGTACATGAACACAGCTGGACAGTCTTCATGGTTAAGGGACATGAAAGTGCACTCCCTGCACTAGGACAGGCTAATGACATAGCTGCAAGGTATACTTCCTTTTCCTCCCAATAATTTATGTTAAATTATAGAATAATGTTTATTCAATCTGCTAACATTATACTGAGAATTATTTACCTCAAATGTCCCAGAAATGAGAAAGAATTGTACTGCATTGCATTTTTTACCAGTGCATTTCCTGTAAATTTCAGCATCAGATAGAAGAGATCTGTATCCCTAAGACAGCCTTGGATATCAGTTCATTAATGCTTTATTCTGTCAGAGTAAGAGGCAGACTCAATGTGCTTGTTTTTCCCTCTCCCTAAAATAGCAGAGCTTCTTAGCTGGAGAGAACAAGTCAGAAATGGTTTATATGAGGTCCCAAAGCAGGGCCTAAAACCAGACAGTTTGGGTTGCTGGGTTTTGTTGGTTGTTGGGGTTTTTTTTGGGGGGGAGGCAGCAGGTAGGAGGTGGGGGATGTATTTTAATATGTTTTTGTTGAGGTGGAATTTTTTTCGAGGAGTGGGAGTGCGTGCAGGGGAAAGCAGAGAAGGATTTGAAATGTTAAAATACTGGAATCTGAAGTTACACTTGTCTTCCGAATTATTTATTATTTTATTCTGTCCTGTTCTGCAGTGAGCTGTCTTTTAAGTCCTGCAAATCTGATTTCAGATGCCACTACAGCAGGTCCTAATGCTGCTAACTGCCTCACTGCCTGTAACAAACTGCCTGAAAAAGCTTGAAACACCTTTGTGCTCCCAGGTGCATGTCACTGAATTTTCCTGAAGAACCAATGCCTTAAATTGATATTGAAAGGCAAAAGGAAGAAGGAAGGCTGTACCTCGCTCCCCCTACTGAGCTTTATACACAACACTTGCCCATCACTTCTCTCACTGCCTTTTCTCACGGAACTAGCTGAAAACATGACACAAGGAGGGAAATCCAGATGAAACACCATGCTGTGAAAAAAAAGTGAAAAAGGAAAAAAGAGCAACAAAAGCCTATTTATGTCACAAAAGCAAAAAGATGCAGTGATTAAGTACATACAGGAAGTAGTTCAGTTAGTAAAAGGGAAACAAATGGCACTCGCTGGGCAGAGGGCTTTCCACATTATGTATCAATTTCAAAAGCTCAAAAAAGCGACTTAAGACAGAAGGCACTCCATCCTGGGCCCAATGCATAAGAACAATCAGTACCTCAAAATCAATGATAAACCCCTCAAGTACATTCTCATAAACTCTATCTTAACATGTGTCTTACAAACCTCCTGTGTGGGACATCTACATCTACACCAGCATATTTGGAACCTCTGATAAATGAGGCCATCTGTAATCAAGCTTTAATCAGCAGAAAATAATAAAAACTAAGTACAGCAGGTGCCCATCAAAGACTTTTCTTTAAATCTCCACCAGAAGTCTCAATAATTTCACTGTAACTGTCCTTTATGAACAGACATCCCAAATACAAATGCTGAAAGAAAAGAATTCAGGGACCTGAGTTACATGTCTTGCTACATTATACAGATCAAATAAGTAACCTCTCATCTAGGAATTCAACTGATGCGTAAATAAATTTGTTCAGTCTCTCTTACTTTAATTTCAACTTGTTCTTCCATTTCTTTTGTCTTTATTGTAGTGTATTCCTTTTCTAACCTAAAAATTAGAAATAGTAAATTATCATTAGAAAAATTATGGATAACTTGCTTGTTGGTGTAATACCTAACAGCAGGACAGAGATACTGTTTAAGCAGCCACTTGAAATGCACTCCTCTAAGAGTTTAGACTGGACATTAAATTTAAACACAAAAACTTCTGCAGATATGAACAGACCCTGAACCAGCACTCTGAAGCACAGGTGCTTGCTTGTATACATTTACGGCGGCAATGATTTGGAGCTACTCTGTAATAACCACTCAATGTACATTTACAACAATCGATTCAATAGATGCAGCCAAAAGAAAACAGAGCTTGGAAAGCCTGCAAGACAGAAAGATGCAAAGAGATTTGAGACAAATACCTTTAGGCATATAAAACAATTTTGGCCCCTCTCCAGCAATCCACAAAATTGTCCCAATTGAAAAGGGTGGCAACAAGAACAAAGAAAGTTGAGATAAACAATGTCTTTTATAGAAGGCATCCAAGGAAGTTTAGACTCAAAATGGTAGGATATTAAACTACATCCACTTATATTAGCTATCAGAGAAAGTGTTTTTCCTGAAAGCTTTTTTACTACTGTTTTAAAAATGACTACTCACTCTACAGCACTGATCATAGGCTGCTGACAGAAGGATTGGCAAATTCAACTTGAAAGACCCTAGCACAATCCACAGTGCAAGGACAGGGAATGCAAAATACATTACGACCAACTGCACAATCACTGAACTTAACCCTGGAAAAAGCACAATATGTGCTGCTTGGCTTATCAAAACGTAATTTACCAAATGCAGAACAGAGAAGACATGCAACTAACCTTAAAAAAACCCCAACATATCATGCTCAGTATTTCAAACCCCACATGAAAGTTATTTTACAATTACCAATGGTATTACAAAGTTTCATCAATTTCTATTTTAAACAGCACTGATCTTGACCATACATGCACTCTTCAGCACTGTGAATACTTTTCCATTTCCTGAAAACTAAAGCCTTAAGAATTTAGGCCAAATCATGAAGTTTAACCTCCTTTCCCCACTTCACCCTCAAAAACCCAAATGTCCACACCTACCCCACCCCCCAAAAAACCCCAACAAACAAAAAACAAACCACACCACACCCCCACTTCTTTTTCTATTCAGATCTTGTTTACAGTTGTGCTGTAATTCCCCATAACTTGCAGCTTTCTTCAAAAGCTTTCCAGGTTATTTTAAGAAATTAAATATGGCTTTATTATGTTTTAGAAAAATAGCAAATACTGCTTTAGAAGAATTTTCTGGCAGACAGAACTTCAGTTTTAACTGTTTAGAGTATAAAACACCAAAAAATTTTAAGATGGAAAATTTAAAATTAAATACCAAGTAACTAGTTTTAAAGATAAATAAACAGTAGCTCTTAGCAACAGCATAATCTATTTTCTCAAAATGTTATACCTACTTTTTCATCTTTTTTGCATTGTATTTGACTTGGTAAGATGCTTGGATTAATTTGTCTGGACCACTGTCAAACTGATGTGGAATGACCTTTTGAAAGTGCTAAAAGCAATCAGAGCACAAGATTACATATAATTAATAGCTGCAAGGAAATACATACACCATTACATGTTTCAAACTTCTCTTACAATTATTATAATTACCTGTAACATTCCTTCCATGTCAAGTTGTAGTAATTCTGCTTGGTTCATCTGAAGTACTGCTAAACCTACTCGAAATACTATCTCTAAACCCTGAAAACAGAAGTTAAGAAGTATCCAACAATTATTCATGGAATTGTCAACAGTACAGAACGATTCTACTATTTACTGAAGTTGGACATGTCACCCAGTTTCTCAAACAAGCAAAAGGGCTACTGAAAAAACTCTGAATTTCTTATTTTGTCCCAGGGAGAAGTAGTCTGACTATCTGTCCTGATGTCAGACCCCCTCTCAGAGTGGCTAGTGCTACAGTAAAACATTGAGTAGCAGGTGTTCTGTCAGCTTTATCAAACATTTTAAACACATCTAGTACAATCCCCCCAGGTCCTTCTCAAAAAAGCCTCCCCACCACCCCCACCCCAAAAAAGCCATGGTATAACTCAGTTAAGCTATTTAAAGATACAAGGGAACGTCTCACTGATATATGCTGTCTTGGACAGTCCTGAGCGCAAGCTGAAAGGATCCACCTTTGTCTTACTATTTTCTAAAAGATGGTTGCATAGGAAGAGCATAAATGACCTACACGCTGTGGTTTGTTACCAGTTACAACCACACAAAACTAATTTAGGTGTCTTTGTGACAATGACAGAATAATTTCATAAATTTCTTTGGCTACTATTTGTCATCTGGACAACAAAAGATGTCAAGACTGCTTCCTCTTGGCCTGTATGTCCCCATGGAGCTTTAACTTTGGCCTGAAAGCAGCATTACTTTCCACCCCAAACTTACTATAATACTGAGAAACTGGTGTCCCTGTTGTATGCAACGCTCTTGCTGCACCCAGAACCGACAGGTTTGCTACCTCTTCAAAAGCCTTGGAGTACAATGTGCATGCAGCATCTACATTCAAAGATACAGCTGCTCTTCCTTGACAAACTACGTACACACCTTCCCCTACAAAATAACCTGATCAGCATAATGACTAAAAAGCAAGATTATAAGATTTGCCCTCATATTGAGGTTTATACCACTACCTAAATAACTGCTTTTAACAGCTGCTCTTGAAATAAAACACATAAGTATTGAGTAGTTACCTCAGACATAAAGATATCAAATATTCTTGTTGCAATCGGTAGTGGAAAAGTTGTAAGGAATATAGTTAAAAACCACGACGACGCATACATAGAAGTGTGGAAACTCTGAGACTGAAAATGCACATAAAGCTCTGGAAGATGCTCCTGAAAGAGAAAACGAAGAAAAAAAAACCATGTTAAACTTCTGCTGGTAGTTTTAGTGTGTCCATGCTTTTGTCAAGTTTTGCATAAAAGAAGAAAATAATTGATATCTAGTACAGACAGCAGTTTCATAACACAAGACTAGGAACAATATTACTCACCAAGAACGATGCTACACAAGTCCCAGCACAGATTGCCCTACAGCACTTCCACCCTGCAAAGCAGAGATTACGGGAACACTTCCCAATCCTAACAGGAAGTCCCAAGCTTGTAAATCCCTAACTTACATGTAGACTGGGCTACCAAAAGAGCTGAAAAGACCTAGGGTACGGCCAGAGACCTATGTCTCATTTGCTATATAACATCCCACCCCGATCATCACGTTCGGAACTGGATCACAACACACAAACCTGTTTGTCTCCACCAGCCCAACCAGGAAGAAAAACAAAGCGTTCTGTGTCCCAAATCTGAACACTATTTTTAGTTCCACATATGAGGCTATCTCCCAGTTTCCATCTTTTAAGATAGCTATAAACTGACTATGAAGACACTGACTTTCAGAATCTTCAAACAGAATTAGACATTCATATCCTTAAACTGTAGCAATACAAATCCTCATGCTTCAGTGTTTAAAAGCCAGTCACTGCCTGCCAAAGGTTAAAGAAAGTAGGGCCACACAGCCACATGCATTTACTTTTCAAATTCTGAAACTAGCTACTGTCAAGAGAACAGCCTCTTAGCCAACAGACATGCCTGCTCTTGAACTGTAATTCCCAAGTTCCTTTGTTAATAGTTACTGAAGAGAAAGTTTGATAGATTTTGTATGTACCTGTATCATGCATTCAAACTGGTACATACAAAGGCCCAGCTCAGCCATGCTTGGTTTAAAGAGTTCTCGTAGTCTGTAATCTTGCATTAATTTAACAAACACACAGAATGCCTCTTCTTCTGGCATCTACATTAAAAATAGAAAAGCACAGTAAAAACTCTAGACAAGTCTAAGGATATATCAGAGTAAGTGCTTGGGAGGGTTTGGCGTGTTTTTGTGTGTGCGCGCACAGTGGGATTTTCTTGTGTTTGTGGGGTTTCTTGGGGGGATGGGGGTGGTTTGAAGGCAGGAGGGGATTTGTGTTTTGTGTTTGTTTGGGGTTTTTAAGAGATTTATAACCAATTACTGTAATGAAATTTTGTATATTTGAATTTTATCAAGTGATTTCTAAACTGAAATGGAGGTCTGCAAGTTCCTTATAGCCTACTTTGTCATAAAACAAATAAAACTATCAAATCAACGGTGAAGTTCCATTTGAACTCTGAGGAGATTCAGTTTAATAGAACTGAAATGAAGTTTGTTAATAGTTGAAACATTAACCAAAAAGCTTGCAAGTCTGCAAACCTACCTTAGCTCTGAGAAATAAACGTATTCTCCCACTCAAAGACAGTGTCTTCTTGGCAAACCGAACCACAGAGAATAAATCTTACTTGATTTGCAGAGTAAACAGCTGCCCTTGACAATTCCATTGTAGCAAAATGACGAAGGAAAACTATTATAAAAATGCCCAGTAAGCCACCATGATATATTAGGCATTCTAGCAGGGACTGTAAAGGTTCACATTTTTAATATCACGTTTACCTGCATAAGCAGCAATCCAACAATAAAAGCACTTCCTTGACAGTATCCAACCTCACGATCCACCAAAGAGTAAGCCTGGGAAATAAAGTTTTAAGACTTTCAACAATAAAACCTCATTACTAATAAAAAGTAATCATTGTTCATGCTAATTTAGCATGCTATTTTACAAATAATTTACTCTTCCTTTCTCAAATCCAGTGAGGACTGACATTCTATTGAGAAGTTTTAGTCAGCTATGCTAGCTGCTACTTGCTCCTACAAAGGCTATGAACTCTGCTCTCTGATAGCCTACAAAGCTGAAACTAAGGCAGGAATACCTGAAAAAAAAAAATGCCGTTTTCAGCTACAGGAATTTGCCATAAAATAACAGAGACAGTTGGCATAAGAATTGTGCAAGGTTAGATTACTACTTTTATAGGACACAGATCAGACAAATGAACAACTGTTCTTTTAAAAAAAAAATTTGCATGCTGCAGTTTTTTTACAAGCGGAGGAAATGCAGTGATCTCCATGCATGTTGCAGCTTCATTTTAGATTTTTGGAAGTTCCTATGATTTGGAAACCTGCCAACTTTTCTGTTGAAACTATGTTGTACAGAAAAGCCTGTCTTTCAAAATGTAAGCTCCAGTTCAATGAAGACAAAATAATGAAAACTTCATTGTACGGTGGCATTCTCGTTTTGTGTCTGGGCACTGTAACAACTGCACATTAGCTGGTAGCTGCCATCTGCTGCTACCACTTGCAGGATCTGAGACACTTAAAAACTGCTCACCAGTTCTGATGTACAGTGTTCTTGTCTTGGGCAACACTGTTTACTTCACACCACACTTTATTCCATTATACTATCAGCAGTTAGCCTGTGACTTCACTTTAATGAAAACTTACAAAGCTTTTTAAATCTCTTATAAAGTAAACTGTAGGAATACCACATCTGAAAGCTATCTTTGAAACTGGAATGCCATTTGTTAAACCATCCGTTGTCAACTTGAGTAAATTTAAAAAACTTAAAACACATGAAACTGATGCAAGTTCACTATATACAAGGCAAATTAATTTCCAAACTTCTGTGTATGTTCTTGCTAATGTATTTTCAAGGGCTGAAATACTGACTTACCTTCATTACGTTGAACAAGACCTCCTGTCCGAGGCTATCTTTTTCCTTAAAAAAATCATGCTCAGGGTATGTTCTAGCTATGTCCCTTCTTATTAATTTCTCACAAGGAGATGTCATTTTCAAAAGCTCTGAATACTGATCCTTAATTGGCATGCTTTGAGCGCTGCACAGAAGTTGCCACACAATTGCTCTGAAATGATGAGGTATCCCTTTGCGAACAAGCTCCTAAAGCGCACACAAACACACAAAAATGACACAAATTCATTTATACTTCCTGCCAATATAAACACAAGTCTAAAGAACAAAACAGCAAAACAAATTAAGTTCCTCACAACATCATGTCACAAACCAATCATACAGTTTATAATGTGTAAACCTCAATTTTAGTGTAACAGATTGTTAACAAAAGTAAGAAGACTGAGTAACTTTTAGTGGCTAAATTAGCTAATGAAAGTAGTCTCCCATTCATAATAAGCTACTTAAAAACTGAATAGTCAAGCAATTTTAAACAAGAACTCCCATTAGCCAAAAATCCAATACAGTTATTTTTATATTTCACAAAAGATGACTGAAGGTAACACCCTTTATTGTATTTGCAGTGATTAAGATAGACCACCAATTGAAAATTATTTCCTAGACAGGTAAATGATAAAAAGTAGAATTAATTGTAGCAAAGCCAACTGCAACAAAAACCCCTGCACGTTACCACCATCAAAAGTCATTTGACAAACTTGACAAGTTGTGTCCAATCTCTCTGGTGGGCCAGTATTTCCAAGTTCTCTTTTAAGAAAGTATTTAAATGTAGTTGCGGACACTGGACCCCAAAAACATTAAGTTTACATCTACTGAATTAACTGAATTTACTTTATCGTCCCTGGAAAAAAAAAATAAAAAAAATCTGCTAAATATTATACAATTCAAACCTTCCCCATATTGACAGACCTAAGAACCCAATACCTGTCTTTTCAGAAATCACAAGCAGAAAGTATTTTTGCTTGATCTGAAAATGAGAAAAAAAGGATGATTCAGGAAGTTTACACACTCAGTGGCACTTTCTGCAACTATGATCAGGCTCACCCAGAAGATTGTCTCTTCAAGACAAGAGGGTTCCTTTAACAGTTTTTTGTACCTTAAGAACTGTTATGAAGTACTCTGCATCCTAAAGGATAGTTTCTTTCACTGCAATTTATTCTGAAGACAGAGTAATCTATTCTACAAAGCTTCTGCTTTTTCTTGTTTGTTCCAAATATTTCTCCTACTTCTTCAAACTTTAAGATTAATTAATGCAACAGTGACGACTTGTAAAGAGACTTTTGCTTTCAAGTTTTCTGCTAAGCTTGAACTCTACTGCAGTTTTGCATCACTGATCTCAATTTTCTCATATCCCTAAGATCTCCAGCCTTCTTCAGAACCATCCTCATAATGGCACTCCAACTATCTGTCCCATATATGACAACTACAACAGTCTGTGTTATCTCCTAAAAAATTTCCAAATCAAAGACAACAGCCCTAGCACATCAGCTTTCCACATCTGTCTCTAGCTATCATTTGTTAACAACAGACTATCAAATTCTGTATCAGCCATCTAAAGCCTCGAGGGCTACTATAACAAAGCATTAGCAAGTGGTTTCTTGCTTTAAGGTACCATGCACCTGCTTGACAGAATAACAGGGTTAATTCCTCCAACATTGCCAAAGGAAGAGCAGGAAAAGGCACCTACTAAGCGGCACTAAAATGATGCTATTCTACACGCAATTATGCACACTGAAAAGCAGGACTCAGGTCACCCTTCAGAATCCCTCTATAAATAGGAAGCGAGTTCTGAAGTGGATCAGGAGACATAAGGATGGAACATGTCACCTATGCAGGAAGGTATATACACCTGTATCTAAAACTGAAAAAACTTACCTGGTATCTAATAACTTAAGACCAGCTTTTGCAGCCAAGACAAAATACCTACGCCGCTAGAGTTGTAACTACTGGCAGAGTCAGGAAATAGGTATGGATGTTCTGGTATTCCATCATAAATGCAGAAAGACACAGTTTAGGCTGACTTTCAACAAACAAAACAAAACCAGAAAAAAAAAATAATTGAGATTTATTTAAACAGCACAGGAAAACTCACTAGCAATATAATTAAATACTTACTGAAAGTTAATAATAAAAATACTCCCCAAATTATACTTGGGCCAGCTGTAAAAACATGTGATATTTGTGACACTTTAAAATGTTCAAATGCAGGCAGTTCAAATGAATTCTATCCAACCAGATCTCCTTACTATCATCTAACTTCCTTCTCTTGCCAGGTTCATGTGGCCTTCTTTTCACGGCCTTTTGGGAACACCTTTCCAGAAACTGTTTTCCCTATGTAAGCAAGAAGTCTTGAATTAATTTTCTTCCCTTGCTTCCTCTCTCAAGTCATGTTCTCCCTTCACAACTGCTTCACATAAAAGATACTTTACTTTAGCCCATTGTTCTGCCTTCCCACAACCTATTCATAGACACACATTTCAAACCACTCAAAAGACCTTGAAATTTGTATTCTGCACATAAAACTACAGACTAGAGCCAATAAAGAACCAAAGCAGAACAGACTTGCCTACAAACAAAAAATCCCACGCTGCTGTACTTGCCGCTTCTGAAATGTGGATATGTTCAAATGCTCTACATGCTTTTTGGTTTGAACTTAAAATGTAATTGAATGCCATCTCTGGACATGCTCACAGCTAACACATACTGGCCACACTCTGGTCAAAGTTTGTCCAGTCCACTATGTGTTCTTCTGCTTAAGGTCATCCCTGGGGTCAACACACTTGGCACGCACAAAAAACCTAAACTCATCAGAGTCTCAGAGTAGCAGCTCTTCTAATTAGAATGATTTAAAAAGACAGCTGCTCAGTGGGAAAATAATCACAGCATCCAGCTATCAGATGCCCTTAAGTGGGTCTGCAATAATTCCATTTTGGAAACATGAACCAAATCTTCAGTAAAGAGATCAAGAAAACCTCTTATTAGAGGTAGACTGAAAGCTCTAGTATTCAAGATATACAGTAAATGAGTTTAGTTTTCAGTAAGAGACCAACTGCTGAGCAGAACTGCTACCAAAGTCTGGTAACAGTTACACAGGAAGCACTAACACTAAGGCTTAGAGACAAAATAGATTCATTGAACTGGAAGCTTCTATTACACATCTACTAAAAAAAAAAAAAAAAAAAAAAAAAAAAAAAAAAAAAAAAAAGAACAAAAGGAAAAAAAAACATAATTGATAATATAAAAATAAAAATAATCCTAAAAATATACTGTCCAACTGCTACCTTAACTTGCTTTTCTTTCTTTTTCCGCACATCTTCCCATTCGTTCACAATCCTCCCCCACAGGATCCATGAGTCTTCTTCAAGATGGCTGAGATTGCTGGAGGCTGATGAACTAGATACAAGAGAAGATCCACTATTTCTTCTTGACCCATTTACTGATCGCAAGGATTTGCTATCTGTTTCCAAAAGTCTGCAAAGAAAGCACACAAGAACCAAATTCAAGCTCTTCTCAATACAGTACCACACTATTGTTCATTTAGAAGTCAGTGCTTCCAACCTCTTTACAAAGAATGCACCCAAAGGTTCAGCAGAACAGTTTTCCCAACATCCATTTCTATTAAGCTTGAAAACAAGAACTACTCAATATTACTGTTTCTTTTTGAGATCAAGTAATTCTGCAGACAGAAAAACAGCTCACATTCTTGCAGCATTTTAAGAAATTGATAAATATGTCATATCATGCATCAACAACACTGAGAGAAGTGGGGGTTTAATGCAAGCATTTTGTGGTCTCATGAACTAGATCTTAATACATAAAGACAACAAGTTAAAGAAAGTACAGAAGCATTGCAAGTCCAGCTCTTTGACACACTTATCAACTGGAAATTAACAGCCCTACACAGAGAAGATGCACAAGTTCCATTTTGAGGCAAAAGTACCAGCAAGAGGGCTTTGATTTCACTAGTACCAAAACACCCACAGCTGTCATGCATCAGACTGATAACCTAGACCATAAGGAAGTTAAATACCCTCAGTGATGGTGTCAAATGTCAGTAGTGCAAGACAGCCAGTAATTTTAGTGAAAAGACAAAAAGTTAGCTTCCTAAAAGTCTACCTGATTACACCTTTGGTTTTTTGAGAGTATAAATACAGACAGAATAATTAAAGCCTGGAGCAATTTTATAACAAGCATTCACAAATCAACACACTGTTTTAGAAATGCATGGGGGAAATCTCAGACCTAAAGAATGAGGAGCAAGCAACAAAAGTGGTTAGTATAGCTAACGAATGTGTAATTAAAGCATTGAGTGCAGACAGGAGAACTGGGGTTATCAGGCAGCAAGGAATACAAAAAGATGTGCCAAGTGCTGGATAAGTTGCCTGAAGAGACTCCCCTGTTAGCTGTTAGATGGCCATCAATTTTGCAAGCAGCTGGGGATTCTGGGCAAAGAGGCATGCTTTGTTCATCCTCAACTAATACTGAGCCCCCAACAAGGGGAATTTCTTTAGACTACGTGTTAGGTAAGAGTAAGATTTCAGACTAACTTGAGAAAGTGTTTTGCTTTTATGGTTTCATTTGTATTTTTAACTTCCAACAACTCCAATGTCTGTAAATCCGAGTGATGTGGTTGCATCATTTCTTAATGCACCTGCACAGAAGGTACACCACCACCACCACCAGCATTTCAGCAGGGTCAGATTAGGTTATATATATTTAACAAATTATAACCCGACATATATTGTAATATTTATACTAGCTTTCCCAGTTCCCAGCTTTCACCTACTGGTATTTGTGGAAGTTAGGGAAAAAAGAAATTTAATTCACGAGGACCACAAGTACAGTCTCTGCAGTAGCATTTTGTTTGGAAAAGCGCTAAACAGTACTGCAGGGGGGGCTGGGGGGGGACACACAGAACACAAGTTTTTTTCAAGACTAATTTTAATTTAGTCCATACTAATGGAATGCGGAAAATCTTGTTTTGAGGGAGGAAAACACACACTTTTTTTTATGTTTAGAAATCTGGCCTATACAATTTACAGTATGGAACTCCTCTCATTCTAAGACAGTGGCTAAAGATCAAATTCAAAGTAATCACAAAGGAAAAACAACCACAGAATAAACATTACAATTATAAAAACGAGGTTCTAACTAGTCACTTTCAGGTTTCACAGCTTTCTATAGAAGTTATGCTAAGTTTCTGTAATTTGACCTTACCTGGATAAATTCATTGTCCTTAGATTTGAAAAAGGGAAGTTCTTTTTACAGTAAGTATCAAGTTCTGTGGCATTTAGTCACTGTTTTCTTTCTCCTAAAACTTTATAAATGATTTACTAATGCCAAACAGCTCTACAAGGACTCTGGACCGAGCTACCTCGTTATTCTGAGGGGATGTTCAGTATAATTGGATTACAGAATCCTACAAGACATCTCTTGAAATAATTTGAGTTTTTTCCATTTCTAGCTGTTTAATTCATGCTCTCCTTATTGAAATAAAAGCCAACAATAAAGGAAACCTTTAAAAATATCCATCACCAGCAATTCTTCCAGCAAGCAGACACAAGGATAGTTCCCTGTGTTCAGAGTACAATTCCTTGTCAACAAAGTCTCACTGTGCTAAAATGCAGATTCAAACTGTTCTGAAACGGCAGCGCACCCAGCATAAGAGTATCAAATTGCTGTATCAAAGTGCAGTATCCCATGAGAAAAGTTACGCTTGATAGGACAGCCTCTAATTAGAATTTACACACAAGACTAATGGAGGCTCAAGCAAGTCTGGCTAAAATTAAGTAAAAAACACAAGATTTGCTAGCTTATTTACTAAATGAAGAAAGCTGACTTTAAAAAGAACATCTAGCAAGCCCAAGCTCACATTCTTCTTTCAACAAGTAAGCTAGTCTAACTGCAGGGCTTAACGAGATGACCGTAGATGTAAAGACATTACACTCCAGCACAGATAAGCAGTCCAAAGAACAGATATTACTGCTTGTCACACAAGTTAGTCACTCAGTTGTGAACCTAGCAGAATGCCTCAGATTAAATGCAGATCAGCTTTCTTAAAAGCACTCTATTTAACTCTTCTTTTTTAAAAAAAATTCATTTACATAGCAAAAATTATGTAAAGTTCATCTTTGAAGGAGAGACAATCTCATAAACCACAAGAAGAGGATAAGGTGGCTCTAGAAGCTGCCTTCCATTCTCAGTCAAGAACTAGACATGTACAACAAATTCCCTGTAAATTGTATTGCTGTTAGAACACAAGAGACGACATGCCAGGTGACACAAGGGCATTAGCCCCTCCTCCTCCCAGCCACTTTTTCCTCTACTGAAAGTTACTACCCTCATGACTACCTCCGCAGAGTTAAAAAAAAAAAAAAAAAAGAAGAAAAAAAAAAGAAAAAGAGTACCTCAACTGCCTCAGTGCAAAGTCCAGCACAACTAGCAGAAGCTGGAACAGAATCTAGTATGAGCTAAACTACCAAACTTCCAATAGCACAAGGGATAATCTTCAGCAGGTAGCAAAGCCCTGCAGTTATCCACTACATCTACCACCTATGTGGAGCTTAAGTTCTCCTTCACAGCACTCTCACGAGCTACTGAAACATACTTGTCAAATATAATCAAGTTGTGCAAGAGATCAGATTACTTAAGTCCTGCCTCACAAATACAAATAACTACAGATTCTGGCAGTTCAGCATTAAGAAATCACACCGCCCAATTTTATTTCTTAGTGAGACTGCCAGTTTGCAGTCACTGTGCACATCAAGAGCAATTGATCCAACTGAAAGTTGCATCTTGAACTGTAGATGGTGCAGATAAATATACACTCACTGAAAGGCTGCCAAGAAAACCATTGCTTAGTACACAGAAGAAAAGCCTGGATGAGGAGAAAGGACTGATGAAGAATTTACTTTTCATGAAATTAAGAAATGCATCTGCCACCATTAGTGTAATGGAAAGAAGACAGCTGAACACTGTTCTATCTCTAAACATAATGGGTTATACAGTGGAAAGCAAGAACTGGGTAAAAACGGGAAAAAAAGTAGAGAAAACAGAATGCAGGTATCTTTAAGATTTGAAAAAGCTAACAGATTATAGGTTTGATCTCAGCTGGTAAAGTGGTTACATGAAAGTCTCATTCCTGAGATACTCTTTAAATTGGATACTGAAAACCACATGGCTCCAGTGTAATTTCTTAGGATCAGAGGCAGCTATAAACACTCCTGAAAAACCAGGAGAGAACATCACCTTTTAGAGTTCCACAAAAACAGAGCTCATAAAAACACAGCACAAGAACAAAAGTTCTTAAACCTTGGGGCCTTGAAATTACAATGTTGTGCCACAAATTTTTACCTAACCCGCCTTTAACAGCCTCTAAGCTGAAACTGCAATAAACCAATTCTAGTCTTATTACAGTAAGAGGACAAAAAAAAAAGTTATCCATTCACCTGTTCTGTTCCTCAAGTTTCGCAAGTAATTCTAAGTCGTCTGGACTCAGCTGTGTTGGTGAGGATGGTGATAATGCAGGTGTAGACAGAGTGGTAGAGGAGGATGTAGTGTGTAGTGAGGCCGATGGACTTGCCACCTGACTGGCCATTTGACTGACGGTGTGCGATACAGTGTTCTTCACCCATGAGAGAGTAGAGCTCAGCTTTCCTGCAACCTTGTCTGTCGCCACCTGTGATGACAAAAAGAAGAGGATGCAATAGTTGCCTTTTTTTAACACCTTCTTTTCAGTAAACCTGCTGTAGTGAACAAAGGGAAAAAAAGAGACCATAGGCATGAAGTGACAATTGAGATTTTTTTTCTCCAGAACACCTGAGACTGCCAAAAGCAGTACAAGCATCAACAGCATTATAATATTATAGAACAAGTAACATGCATGTATGCTGCAAATCCACAAAGAAAGACTCTGAGGAATTCCTGATGTATACTCACAGAGCTCATTTCTGCAGTACAGGAATACCACAGGATCAGCTCAGACTTCCCATTACAAAAATAAATAGAAATTATTGAGTTTTTTATATAAAAACGGCACAGAAACTGTAGAAAATAGATACAGTCAACTACTTTACTAATGGACACCAGAGCAGTACAAGTATACCAGCGTAAACACTCTGGACCTCCCACTGCTCACCTTTATTAATCCCTACAGCAGCAGGATAGAGGAGCAGGGGCACCACGTCTCTACTCTACACCAAAGCCAAAGGTCCTCTAGCACCTGCCCACGTGCAGAAAACAGACACAAAGAACTTATGCCTATGAATCTCTAACAGTCCATTCATGTCTTACATTAAGGTCTCCTGCTGCCAGCTCTTTTCCTTCCTCACTTTCTTTTCAGGTCACCCCTACACCAAGTGTCCTTGAACCCTGATCCCACTCCCAGCACCTGGACAAGCCTGGGGTTTGAGGGGTCCTGGAAGAAAAGTGAGAGGTGTTACAAGAGCAGAAGGGAGCTCTGAGCAGACAGGCAGTGAAACTGCAGGTTCAGGAATGAGGAGGTTGACTGCAGCTGATCATAATCTGCTACTTCTTTTGACCAGTGTTAACAGTTCATGCAGCCCCACAGATTCATTGATCACTAGCGAAGAACCAGTTCATGCAGCTCCACAGATTCATTGATCACTAGCGAAGAACCAGTTCATGCAGCTCCACAGATTCATTGATCACTAGTGAAGAACAAAGACCGAACAGCAGCCCCTGGAGGTGTTTTCTAATGAACCCCTCACTAAAGCTTCCTTCAGCCACTGAAAATGTAAGAGGCTTTGACCTACAGTGATTCAGAGAATTCTGTTCATCCACCACCCAACTTAGAGAAAATCTAGCTGCCCCTTCCAGGAAGAGCCAGCTGCCTAGCAAAAGGTTAAAACTTTTCAAAACCAGCATCAAAGAGGAACTTTCTTTGAAGGGGGACTGTTGGCAACTATTTATTTTGACTTCTGCTGACTTCCTCAAAACACTGCATTGCTCACTGGTTGTCAGAAACGATTCTGCAGTACAACCTATACAGTAACTGCTAAGATAATGAAGACATTGAACTACAGGAAAAAACCCTTCCCAAGATCCTCTAGTAGAATCAAATTAAATCAGTTTCAACTGGAAAAAGTAACCCCATCTCAGCACACCCTGCATTTATCTGAAGCACAGTATATAGACTGAGTGACTGGCTGCTAAAGCAAAAGATTTTATTTAGATACACTACTACAATTAACTTCTGTGTGAACCAAATCCATCAGTATTTTATTTTCACATCATATCAAAAGGAAGGCCTTCAGAAAACAAGAGGAGCACTACAGGCCAAACACACAACTAGTACTCAATCTCCCCACTCCTCTACACCAGCAACATGACACTCAAGACCTCTCTCCTAGAGGTCATTTCCATATGCTTAACATTCATTATGGAAACAGTAACAGATTTTGCAATCTTCAGATGCAGGGATACAAAGCACAGGTGTGAACCGTAAGGTCCTAACATAAGCATCAGAAATGTTCCAGTTGGTTCTTATGTCACTGCTGGACAGGAAAACTCAGGTATAGCAATGTGATTTTTTTAAAAAAAACAAAAAAAAAAACCCCAAAAAAACCCAAAACAAACCACAAACAAACAACCAAACCAACACACTGTCTTTTAAAGATAATATGAAAAATCACTTCCAATACTAGCTTTGGACACCATTCCTTATACAAGAAAGGAATAAAAATTGCTAGAGGTTTCAAAATCTCAAATTTAACACATGCATTAATATTTTACTCAGTCAATATCCTTTATTCTCTATTGCTATGAAAGGATAAATTACTGCTGTTTCACTTTGAATAAATAGTGTTATAATAAAGGTAACTCATACACTTCCCTTCAAACTGATCATCTTCTCAAAGGCTTTAAACTGCTTAAAATATAACAAGTGATACAGCTATTCCAAAAATAAATGCTGGCAGAAACAGGGCCAATCTTAACAATACAACAAAAATGACTGTCCTACACAGCAGGTTTTAAGAGCCGCCCATTCTAAGAATCTGACATATAAATATTAGAAAAGCAGTAACTTTGAGTAATAGCCTACGTGACAGAAACAAGAGGAGAAAGTATACACTTTTTATGTCTTTACAAAGTAAAACAACTAGAAAGACTTAAGGTAAAGAAGTAAATCCAAGCTGAGGCTGGCTTACACATTATGAGGCTCATACTCTACATGAAGATAGCCAAAGCAGGGCGTGGGGTGGGCAATGGTAGTCAAGAATCTTACTAATATTTGTTTAATAACACATCATTAGGCATTAAAAAATTAATGCAGAGGTTTGTGGAAGCCAATCATGTAAAGATTACTAAGAAAAAGCATGGTTTAGAAAGGTACTAAGAAAACCCATGCAAGATAGCAGTTAAAACTGATGCAACAATGTGTCTAACAATACTACTGTTTCTAAAGCAGCTCAGAATTTCATTAAAGGTATTCAGAGAATTAGTACCCAAAAAATATTCTTAGTCAATTATCTGAAAGAATTAGCACATACAGCGAGCAAAATGCACAGCTGCAGAAAGCAAATGTTTGAAGATCAAAAGGCTCACAGTGAAGTTTGTATCAAAAACACATGAAGAATTTGTTTGAGGGAAAAACAGCTATGGCAGTCTTCCAGGGCCAAGCTAAATAGGGGAAAAAAAAAATCTTAACTAGTAGCTAACAAATCCAGCCTACACCCCCCTTGCCAGGCTTTTCTAGGGTTTCCTAAAAAATCTCAAGCCAGCTCTCTTAAACTGTCACCATCAGTGACGACTCCTGGACCTAGACATGAAGGCATTTCACCACCAGCTCATTATCCGTTTCCCTAAGTAGAACAGAGTAACAGCATCTTCATATTTCACCTATGTTAATTTTGAAATGTATATTCGGTGACAGGTTTCATAGAGTTATTCTTTGATAAGTGACTTAAGGCCTTCCAGGAAACAGGTCACTGGAATTTGAAAATGAAAAAACCTTTCCTGAAGCAAGACACCAATACTCCTAACAACTACATGCACAGCACTCCTACTTGCCCTTCCAACTCTTTACCCTTTTTTTAATAAACAACCAAAATCCCCACTGCGCATCATAAGCTTTTCAACTCCACGTACACTGTTCCATCTAACAGGGTAGTTGTACTCAGCTGTCACTAAACCACAGACCACTGCTACTTCCCACCTTTCCACTGACAATCCCCACAACAAGAAATCTGTGTCCCACTGCTAAGACAACAAACATAATCAGAAGTGAATCCTACTGACTCCCACTACTATGACAGCACACACACGCAGTACAGAAATGAACCCTACTGACTCCCAAGAGATGCACCTCTCTCCCTCTTAGGAAGGAGCTAAAGGCTTCACTCCAGCCCTTTCAGAGAAACTGTGGCTCCCCCAATTAAAAATCACAGAGCTATCAAGTTGTTGAAACCAGTCCTGCCTTTAGTTACACCAGTGAGAAAAAATTCAGTATGAGCAATGGCAGATGTTTTCACTGGGTATCACCAACTCCAGGAAACAGGAAAATCTGTATGAGCATTTGGTTTAACACTTCCCTGCTTTAGGGACATGATTTTGCTTTACACAGCATTCTGGAAAGACTCAAGAAAGCCAGTAGCATTAAACCTTTAAACTTTTCTTTGTATTTTTGGACAGAATGTCCTCAAGGCTTTCCTACCCAAACGTTTCTTTTAAAAACTGGTTATTATTTAACCAGTGTTATTTCTGCAGGACTGCAGCAGCGTCTCCCTTTTGGCTACAACAACGATGCTCCACACTTTAGTTAGGAAGCGTCCTTCCCTTTGCTGCTTTTCATTATTGCAGAAGAGATCAGTCGTGCACTCAGCTGTTTGTAGCAGTGACAAGGACAGCCAGATACACCACAGTGCCGTCCCAAAAATCTTAGCTAGGTCACAGCAATAAATCTAACCACATATGAGACAGGACTTTTGCCTTTGCCATCTCACTAAACACATACTCATACACTACTTCCATTCTGTTCTGCCTTGCCTTACTTTACCGCTGAAGTGCTCCCACTTGTAAAGCTGCCCTACCTGGCGCCCTTCTGTGCTACACTGTGTACTGCAGGCGGCAGCTACGGGGACAGCTTGAGCCCAGGCTCTGCTGACTCCCAGTACATCCCAGATGTACACAAGCTCTCCATCCCTTCAGCTAACCAGCCCAGGCTGGAAGCCCCAATTAACAGTATTCTTTGCTGAGCTCAGCTCACCTCAGCCATTTTTTTAAATACTCAAAGAGAATCGATTGCCTTTTTATCCCCAGCATTCTTCAGATGATGAAATTCAAGCTACAAGAGCATAAAACTGCCTGTGAAGCATGCCAAATCAAGAGCAGCATCAGAATTATCAAGCCATTATTAATTATTATTAATGTATGATCAAACCCAGAATCAATCCATTTTAAAAATGTGCTTGTTCCCCTGAGGGGTCTCACTCAAGAACCTGTCAATTATTCAGCTGAACACAAATGCTACTCCCAGGGCCACCAACACTTACCACTGAGGATGGACAGGTCTGGAGGCAAGCAGGTACAGGGGTACACCACCTTTTCCCTTTGCAGGAGGACACAGAGGACCGAGCAGGCATCATCCAGCTCCTAACCAGGTACGTTCATTGGGGCTCCAAGCCATATGATCACCTACACCGCTCCCAGTTTGCCCACAGACCAAGAGCACAAGAAGCATTCATTTGCATCTGCCTGCCTAAGACCATGTAGATTCCACCTAAATAAATTTGTGATAATGAGTTTGAAAATACTTACCTTTAAAAAGATGAGGGGGACAAGATGTAACTATTACAGACTTTCTGTTCTGCTGCAGTTGCCCGTGAGCAAAAGAGAACTACCAGCAATTCTCACCCAGCTGGTCAGCCATCAGGCAAGGCACAGACTTGTTTGCTATGTACTTTAAGCTACTGCAAAGATGATAGATGTTTATATTGATATTAAACAGACACATATAATGTGCAGTTTATATATGCCAATCAAAATGCATGAAATTCAGTATCTCAACTTTATGCTTAGTATCTTTAATTAGCTGATGATTACAGCACTTAGTTACCAAGAAGTACAATAGTGTATTTAGGTTTTTGAGTTAATCAAAGGAATGCTGCAGTGGAGCAGCATATGAAATACTTTAAATAAGGCCAGCTGAAGGTAGACCAAAGCAGCCCACCTTACATACAATTATATAAATCCCTTTCCCTGAGTATCCCAATGTATTGTGCAGTACCTTACAGTAAGCCCAAAAAACACTACCGCATCTTTTTGCCTTTGCCAGACAGACAATATTTGTTTTTCTTTTAAAAAGATATTTCACTGTACATGTTGAATTAGCTTAATACTTATATTCTGCATTTCCCTGAGGAAAATCTGTAATAAAGGTAAATTATCTGGATTATCCAAAATACTATCTCAACTATTCTTACCATATGACAAACTAAAAGTAACTGCAAGCCTTACACAAGCATTACTGCATATGCTATATACTCTCTACTACTTCTTCTCTTCCTGAAAAGAAAAAGAAATGGGAACTTCAAGAACACAGGAAGTAACCCTCATACTATTTTACATATAAAAATAAGTCTCATATAATTGGAGCTGAAATTGTGTATGCGGTTTTCAAGCCAGTTATATAGCATTCCAGGGACTCAGTCTCTTGCTTGCTTCAAAAAAAAAAAAGCTACTAGCATTCTAACATCTGAAGAATAAATGAAACTGACTCAGTCAATGACAAATGCAGGAGAGGTAGCTGGTGAATCAGCCTGTTATCGTGCTTCCTGACAAACTAAAATCCTAATTTAGGGCTCAAACATGGTTTCACTATAACTTCATTTATATCTTTTATACCACAAATTCATAAAACTGATTTCTTCTGAAGTCTGAGGAAAAAGCCTGAGCTAAAAAAGTCCAGATTTACTCCCATAGTGTTGATTTTTCTTGTAATGTCACCTTAAAATAGTCAGAAATATTATCATGGCTAGCATCCAACAGCTTCCATTTCGCTTGATATTCACTAGCTCTCCAAGTCTTTCTGATACAAAGAATAAAGTAGTATAACGTTTTATATTGTGTTAATCTTCAGCTATCAGTAGTATTTCTGTAATATCATGTAGTAAATACACAGTTTAGAAGTCATCTTCAGACTCTAACATGTTGGGGTTTTGATGGTCCCAAAACATCTGAAACAAGAAACTTGAAGCTGCAAGTTCACTTAAAGAACATCACAAC
This sequence comes from Microhierax caerulescens, assembly GCA_035590215.1. NCBI lineage: Eukaryota > Metazoa > Chordata > Aves > Falconiformes > Falconidae > Microhierax > Microhierax caerulescens. The sequence continues at coordinate 16,591,328 of JAVJGJ010000030.1, read as the reverse complement.
CTAATAGATAAGATGCTTTAAGAAGGTACTTCATTAGAAATGTTAGTGATCCAGTAGAGGTTAAAACCATTGCTCAAAGTCACATGAATAACCTTTCAATCACTGACCAAATTGTATTGATTTATATTTATTTCCAAGAAAAATTCCAGGTTTTCAGTTACCTCTGAAGTCCAGGGTGGTTGACAGCCTGTCAGCCAATGTCCCAGTACACCAGCTGAGAAGACAAACCACAGTGTTTTTGCAGACACTATCTTCTGTCCATTTAAAGATCACGTTTTATCAAACAAATATCAAATCTAACATAGGAATGCCAAACCTTCTGAAATCATGGAGACCTTCTTCCCAGGGCACAAGAATTAGATATAGTACTTTTGTACAAAAGATGTCCAAGAGTTCCTCAGAGTCACAAGAGAAAATATTGGACGACAGTAAAAAACTTCAACAGGGAACTTCCTTTGTTCTCTTAGACCTCAGTTTGGAAAACATCTTTATATTTGAGGTTCAGCATGCCAAGTGACACACACATATACTTGACGGACCACCCCTTGGCTAACAAAACAGAGGGAAGGATCAGATTAATCAGCTAAAATAAAAAAACAACTCCTGCAGCCAGTTTGTTTATGCACTAGATGAATATTTCTTTTTTTTTTTTTTGCTTTTCTTTTTAATAAAATGCAACTTAATAATTTCTTTGGAGGTCAAGTATCATCAAGTATTTACAAAAAAGTAACACACATAAATGGACACATATATTTACCATTAAACCCCCTTTCTAAAAATTTTACTTTCCTACTCATTCCCTGAAGCCTAGCTTCCTTAGTGCTGCTTTTAGCCAACTTCCTCCTGGAAAGGAGCCAGGACTAGCATCTAAACTACATTTTGGCAAAAATGAACAAACAAAAGGATATAAATGCAGCTACATTTACTAAAAGTCTTAGGTCCACATTTTGGAAGTGAGAAACAACTTAAGTCGTATTTTTAAATGTTCATTGAGACTTAATTAAAATCACCCTTTTTAACTCAACTCTTCATTTAAAAAAGTACACAAAATTTGCAAGGACTTAAATTATTAAGTTTAAAAGGATCCAATACCTGGCAACATGAAAACACGCTGTTCCATGCAACATTTGTTTTTTATGTACTGGCAGACCAAGTGTTTTCTAGGTGTAATTCTCCTTATTTATAGAGATAATAAACTCATGCCACAATCTACAGGCTAGAACCAAAATGCTCATCTCCCATTTACCAAGCTGTACCCTTTCCAAAGGAACATAGGAAATAAAACTTAATGAAGAAACCGAAGAACATAGGCATGGCCTTACAGAATATAGTAACACTTGAAACTTATTTAATTACTTAGTAGAATTTTACACAAGGTGACAGAGGTTGGTAAGACCCCACCTTCAGGGTATTACCCTTCTTTCCTTTAAATGATCAACTAAAAGGTCAACTTTCTATCAGTTACACTCAAACTCAGAAGAGTAAACCAGTTTCTAAAATTACTGACTGATATACCAGCTTTACTTGCGAGCCAAAAATTTATTGCAACCTGCAGCTGCTGACAGAGAACAAGAAACAAAAGTTTTAGAAGTGAGAAGTGTAACCAATTTAGTAATTTCCACATAGGAAAGTTGTATTAACTAATCAGTAAGCAATGCAGATTCAAACACAGGTGCACACATCAATAGGCAATTCTTTTAACACAACCCATGCCAATATCTGTGATAACATTTAAATTTGCCCACCAATTTACTTAGTACATGCACAACCTGCCTTCACAAGCACTTACGGTGTATATTTTTGTGGCTACAGAAGGGTCTTCCTCCATGCTACTGATGTCTGTAAGTGCTCCTGCAGCCTTTTCTGAGCACACCACTCAAAGAAAACTAATTTTCCTCAGTTATTGAATAAAGAAAAGGGAGATGGCATTTCAGAGAAATGATACATCTACTCATAATCAAATTAAGTCAGCTATTTTCTGATTAGTTGGCCACTGACTTTTACAGTTTCCTTTGGAAAAAAGAGCCTACTTACTTCTTTCAAAAGGGCCTACTAGTGGAAAAATGCAAGGAAGATCAATGAAACATGGATGATTTTTAGTGCCAGTTTTGCGACACCAAAAAGATTATGTAAAATTCCCAAACCCATTCTACCATGGTCTGTAACTGTCTTATTATCAACTTTCAATCTCCCTTTGTCATTTTTTCTTTAGAAAGACTAATCATGATTCTTTTTCCAAAGGGCTAAGAAATACTTGCTAAAGCTTCAGCCAAACCAATAAAATTCCACCAATGCATTCCGGGGTGGGGGTGGGGGAATTAAATTACTTTGCTTAATGAATACTGGGTTTTAGCTCTGCTGTTTCAGAGAGCATGGAAGTTGGAATTTCTTTTTACTATGCCTGAAAGTAGTTTGGTGATTGAACTATGTATAATCAAGAATACCTGAAAAATGAGAGACATAAAACTAACTTCTATACAAAGTCACTCTATATAGCAATGTGGATGGTACTTGTTCAAAATGGTAGGTACTAGTTTTTGACACCCATTTTAAGCAACATTCGATAGTTCTACCCTTCTATAACAAAAATAACAGTAAGCTCTTCTAACATCCTCTTAGTTAGACGTGCATGGTACAACATGCAGCAACAACAATCCACTAATGAAAAACTTGCCCCATCTTCCAGGCCAACGAAACCAAAGAAAAATACATAGTTAATACAGTATAAGATACTAGTGAACCTGAATTCTGCATCATCACAATATAATTACACTTTTTAACTGTTTTTTTTTAAAAAGGATCAAGAACATGTTATGATGTCATCAAACAGATATTTAATGCTAAGAATCACTGAAACTTAGTCATGACAACAGGGCACAAGAAAACTCAGGAGTTTGAGACTTTCAATAGCTTACAAAACAATACAGATCAGGCAAGATGACAGATTTTGATAACAAAACCCATCAGAGAAAGTAAAGCCCAACCCTAGTACAGTACTTTATGCCCAAATATACAATAACTGCCTCGCTGGGACTCAGAAGGATCACTTGTACAGACAATTAGCAAACAAAGTTAACAGCTACACAGCCTGAAATAACATGAAGACCAAAGCACAATCTCTGTCACCATGACCCAAAGGAGATCCCATTCTTCATTGCCTGAATCCTATAGCAGGCACAACCCTTGCTAGGCTCTCCCCAAAACACCACTTCACAGCTAACTGAATAGTTTCCAGCGTTCACAGGAAGGTAAACAACATTAAGAGTAATTAAGGAAAAGCTATGATTCAGTAAATCACTTCTGGCTGCTATCTTGTGAGAACAGAGTTTCTGCACACATGCACACAACAAAAGCGCATCACAACTGCACATAACACGAGCAAAGCAATACAGGAGCTCTGGTGCTCTTGCTAACCCACCACCCATTTATCCCCATCACCACTTGCTGGTGAAGGAAAGGACACAATGCAACTACAGACTCTTAAATAACTAACACAAAAGCAAGGCAGTATTTCCAATTTAAAGGAATCAAAATCTTACAAACAGATGATGTCAGTTGTTACAAAGACAGAAAAGACAAAGCTTTAATTCAGCATACTATCTACAAACTTAAGTGATGTATATTCAAGAGTTTTCAGATAAGTAAATTCAAGAGTAATTACTCAAAATTACATACTCCTAAAATATGTACTATTTATGCTTTAAAAAAAAAACAAACAGTAACTATTTTAATTGGGTCTTAGGGGAAAAAGTGAAATAATAGTACGTAATCAAGGGAAGTATAGGTTGTTTGGGAAAACAGCGTTCAAACTCATGATTTATTCCTCTTCTCAGACTACCAGAAAAGATTTTTCTTTTAAACTATGCACTTGACACTTCAATGACACCTAAAATATTAAATTCTACTATGTCTCTTCCTTAAGCATTAGATTTTTTTTCCTCCAAGTTAAGAAAGCAACCTAGGAAGAGTAAGAAAATGTAAGCATAATATTAAGTATGCATACCCCAACTTAGCTGTTTTCCCCCTTCTAAACCACGATATTAGAACATTCAATTAGCAATGTAAACAATTTTGTTTTCCAAAATCCACTGACAGAGGACTTTCCTTACAATTTTTATTACTTCTCCATTTATTAGCAACCTTGCCCAGAAAACAAACGGACAGTAAATGTGCACACACATCACTTCCCCAAACCCTTTCTCTGCTGAGAAATTTGTAAAGGCTTTCCTCCCACCCCTTCCCATGAACCCCATTTCAACCATTCCACTCTCCAACCATCTCCTGCTTACTTGTTCAAAAGCAATCAAAAAGTCCACAGGAGACAACATACGGAGAGCAATTAAAAAAAAAACCAAAACGAACCCCAATCAAAACAATAAAAAAAGAATAAAAATCCAAGCCACCAAGCTGCAACTCAGGAAGTCCCTAAGCCTCAGCCTGTGGGAGAATAGGAAGAGATGTGGGGAGGAAGTAGGGCTGTTTTGTTGGAGCTTCTCCAAACATCTGCTCCTCTCAGAGGTGCTGTCAGGCTGGGCAGACACTCAGTGGCAATAGCCATAGCTGCTCTCATCCCCCTTTACCAGATTCAGTCAATACAGATTCATAACACCGGCTGCTTTCCTCCTCCTCAGGCCCCTCTTTTTCACTGGCTAATTCCTCTCCTAATCCTTACCTGAAAAGAAATTCATATTTATGCATTTCAAAATAAACCATAAATCTTTCTAAGGCTAAATATAGAGCTGCGCAATCACAATCAAAGCAGAAATCGCACATCGAAAGAAGGGGAGAGACGCATTTACCCAAAACACTTTTAAAGACTATCTACCAGGAAAACAACCAAGATCCAGTTACCTTCTCCCTCAGGCACATGAAGTAATGGGAATTAAAAAAATACAGGAAACAAATTTTGAATTTTTTGACAGATACTTTTGGTGATAAGTAAAATACAACGACTATTGTCAGTTCTCTGCAATAATCTGCTTCCTTCCTGCATCTTTTGGGTGTCATCTTTGGAAAAAAAAAAAAAAGAAAAGAAAAAACTGCCCCAGGCTGATGTGAAGCACCGCTTTGACACGGCCAGTGCTACCGCCAGCTGGGGCTGGACATTCGGAGTGGTACGGCAGCCCCGCGGTAGATACACAGCTGCTCTGATGAGCAACGATGAAAACGTGCAGGAATTACATGGAACTCCGGAAAAGCGGCACTAGGAGCCTCAGCCGGACCAGCGCACCGCAGGCAGCCAGTGTCACCCGCGCTGCCTAACGGCGGCGGGCGCTGCCCAGCGAGCGCCGGGCGGCCCGTGAAGGACCTCACGGGAGGGGCAGGCCC
>JAVJGJ010000030.1:16559259-16582487 GCA_035590215.1 Microhierax caerulescens | reverse complement strand
GGATCGCCCGGGAGGCGGCTGGCAGCGGGGGTGCCCGCGGTACCGCAGCCCCCGTGCGGGCAGCCGCCCCGCTAACGCGCACAGTCCCCTTAGCCTGTTGCCGTGGGCAGGGCCGGGCCCCCGGGATAGTGTGTGGTGGGGCCTTTCTCCATTGTATCTTCCTGATGCTTTTTTATCCAGACGTATAAGCAAACCTGGTATCTTATTCCTGGCTTCACCGCGGTTTTATTTGTAGCCTATTTAGTTAGATTGGCCCTCGCTTACATGGTTATATATGAATAACGCCTAGTTATATTTCTTGTTCAAGGGGTTTGTGAAAGTTGTCAAGAATAAGGCGTACTTCAAGAGATACCAAGTGAAATTCAGGAGAAGGAGAGGTATTGTTAAATTCCCTGTAACATGATGAAATGCCATTGATGGATCCTCCTGCTCTTTTCTCACACATTTTCCACACTGTAACTGTTGTTTTTCAGAAGGAAAAACTGATTACTATGCCCGGAAGCGTTTGGTAATTCAAGATAAAAACAAGTACAACACCCCGAAATATAGGATGATTGTGCGTGTTACCAACAGAGATATCATTTGCCAGGTAAAGTCTGTGGTGCTTGCTACTTGCTTGCCAGCCTTCCCAGAGCGGAATAAACAGAAGGAGGGGATGGTTGGGGGGGATGGTGTGTTCTAGGCTTGATGTGAGCAGTTTTTATATTGTGAAATAATTTTGCAGAGCGGAATAATCTTTAATGTCAACACAACTTCAGTAATAAACCGTATTTGTGATACAAAATATTTTACTACTGTCAGTGTTCTTCACCGAGGTTATTTGTAATACAAGATGGTACTGTTTTAATGATGCTAAGTAGAAGATTTTTGGGCAAGAGAAGATTTCTCTTCCCACCCCCCCGCTGTATTTAAAGTGTTTTGAAAAGAGAGACGTCTAGCTTGACTGAAGACAACAGACTTGACTTTGTGACCTGTCAACCTGCATTGACTATTGCACTGAATCTAAAGGTGCTTCTCTGTTTGAGAGTTGTTTTTTCTATGACATTATGTGGATCATATGAAGCAGCTAGGCCTTTTGGCTTTCCTAGGAGATCAAAGGAGACTGATAAATAAGAATAGTAGGCATTTTTTCATGCTTGTTAAGTGTGCAGTTGTGTGTTGCATCATAAGCAGTTCCTCACTGTGGTTCACTTATTTCGTTTCATTTTCAGAATGTTTTGGCTAATTTTGAAGTTAAAAGTTCAGCATGTTGGTTCTATCATGAATACATATTATTAAGCTCAGGAAAGAAGCTGCTAGAAAAGTTTAACTGTCATTTCTTTCTTCATAGAAGAAACTGCTGAGAACAGTAAAGAGTGCTGTTTTTATAGTCAGTTCAGACCTTGACAAGATTATTTTATCTTTGAAACTCAAAACGATAATCAGTGGTGGCAGGTGCTTACATCTGACTGTTAGTGCCTTTCCAGTATGTAGGAATCCTGCAAAAAGGGGACAACTTTTGGATGTAGAAAGGAGTGTGAGAGGTAAAAGGAGAAGGTTCTGTACCTGAAAGGAACGGTAGAAATATACCTGATAATACTGCTGTCTCGCAGGAGACCCCTGAGATGATGGAAATCTCAGACCCGGTAATAAAATCATTCCATAAGGTTAGTAACAATGTAATCACAAACTCTGTATCAGATACTTTTTGCATTTTTCTGAAGTGTGTGATATGACACAAAGATGCACAATGTGGGACAGAATCCATCTGTACCTATAATGATTCTTTGAAAGGTTGCATTTGTAGGCAGTTTTCTGGCCTCTTGATGTATGTGGAGAGGCAAATAGAAGTTGTTGACATAGCTTTCTCTGGTCTAGTACAGATGCCTTGAAAAGAAAAATACAGCCCCTTGAACTTGCAAGCAAATGTTGGCAGTTTGGACCTTTCTATACAGTATTTCTGTCAGCTTAAGTAGATGTCTAAGAAACAATAATATGAGCTCAGAATTATTGTGAGAACACTAACAGTTGTTTTGTTGTCAGATTGCCTATGCTAGAATTGAAGGTGACATGATTGTCTGTGCTGCTTATGCCCATGAGCTGCCAAAATACGGTGTGAAGGTTGGCCTGACCAATTACGCAGCAGCGTACTGTACAGGTCTGCTGTTGGCACGCAGGGTGAGTATCTGTCAGACTGTCTGGAAGTGGCTGCTTGTTTGTTTTTTTTTTTACAGAGGGGAAAGCCCACTTTTGTAGGTGGTGTGTTAGTATAGATACCTGAGGCTGTGGGCTTCTCTAAATAATGACTTTTGCTCTTTACTGTATAGATTTGTGACTGTCAAATCACAAGAGAGAAGTGTGACAGCACAGTTTTCAACTCCAGCAGCCCACTTTTAAGTCTCAGCACTTAAGTTTGATGGAGGGAGGGAGTCAGGATAAAAATGTAAGAAATGTACCTTTAAGAGTTTGAAAACATGTAAACAGCATCCATCCGTTTCCATATGAGCACATGAATAAGTCTGAAGTTCACTGGTGTACCTGTTGGAACAAAAGGTTGAAACTTAACAGGCATGCTTACAGTGGTGGTTGTTAAAAGTGGTGGTGGTGGTGGGGTGGGGTGCCTAATTTTTGTAAACAAATTTGTTAAAAATGAAGATTCTGCTGCAGGTCTGTGTCTTATGGTGGTGATTCTTCATTTTGTCAGTAAATGCTAAGAATTCAGAAGTGGTTTTTTTTTCCTTCCCCACAGCTTCTGAATAAATTTGGTCTTGATAAGATCTATGAAGGCCAAGTTGAAGTGACTGGTGATGAATACAACGTGGAAAGCGTGGATGGAAAGCCCGGTGCTTTCACATGCTACCTGGATGCAGGTCTTGCCAGAACTACCACTGGAAACAAAGTCTTCGGTGCGCTGAAGGGTGCAGTGGATGGTGGTTTGTCCATCCCTCACAGGTAATCTAGTCTGTTTGGAAGAATTCCTTTAGAAGTAACCAAGACGCTTCTGTATGTGGCAGTCAACTTACACTGTCACTTTATGTTGAAATAATTTTGTTACGACCTGGTAAAGATCATATAGCCTAGGTTCTGGGTTGGGATATTTATGGTTGGTTGTTTTTTCATCTGCAAAATGCAGTTCTGATAGTGCCGTGGAAATCTTGCAGCTATCAAAGCTGTTAAACTTTTAGAAACTAAAGAACCGTCTTGTTGCTTTTACTTAAAGAGTAAATGGGTAATAGAGTACACTTAAGTAAATATCCTTTGGCATTCTGTTTTAAGCCTTTAGCTAATTTTGTGTATGTATTAATTTCACTGTGAAGAACTGTACAGACCAGGTACAAAACCGCTGACATTTGCTGCTGTTGTCAGTACAATGGTAGGTCTGAGCAGTTCACCTGCACTTAAAATTGCCGCATGCAAGTTTTGACAGTTCTTGTCATAGGCTGTGAATGTCTGAATCAAGATCTTTGCCAGTGTTATTTAACACTGGTATTACAGTTGACTGCTTCGTTCCGCTAGCAGCGGTGGGGGAAAAAAAATCTTGTTGTCTGTTGTGTATTTTCCTACCCTCTGCCATGTTGTGCTATTAATTCTTGACAAATCGTCCGGTTTTCTGACTTGGCTGCTACATGATGATACTCCCAATGACTGAACACTCTGTAGTTGGTCCATGGTGTGTGTATGATGTACTGCACTGTTTCAAGACGGGACTGATGGCAGCTGAGATAAACCTAAAATTTCTATTTCTTAATTTTCTTTATCTCTTAATTTTTAATTAGAGAACCTATTCCCCAGTTACCTGTACGAGAATCTGTTACCTCAGTCATTTCTGTATGGAACCTAGCCCCTGAATTAGAGTGTTAGGCAATTTGTCTTAATCTGACTAACTGCTGTTTCACAGTACCAAACGCTTCCCTGGTTATGACTCGGAAAGCAAAGAATTCAATGCAGAGGTTCACCGCAAGCATATCATGGGCCAAAATGTTGCAGATTATATGCGTTACCTGATGGAGGAGGATGAAGATGCTTACAAAAAACAGTTCTCCCAGTACATAAAGAACAATGTAACACCTGATGGGGTAAGATATATCTGGCTGGTTCTTGTGCATTAATGGAGATGATGATAAGTCTTGAGGAGGGACTTCTCTAGTAATGATAAGCTTGATACATAAAACAGTGTGATTCATGTTGTATGTTATCCAAAGAAAATAATTTTTCCTTCATTAGTGGCTGTGTAATATATCGCAGATCTTTTGAGAGTGGGATCTCTTTTCCTGCTGTGAAATAACATTCTGCCTGTAAGTCTTAAGCTTACAGGACCGCACTCTTAAGCTAGACCTTTTTTTTTTCTCCCCTGATATAGAAATTATACACCTACCCACTCATTCCTAATTCTGCACCAGAGCCTGTCATTTGTGCAGCTGCGAGTATGTGCTATATGTCAAACCTGTTTTACAATTTCTGCATACGTAGAGATACTTCTGGGTCCCAGGTGAATGTAGAATAGCCCAACAGAGTATTTTGTATAAAACACTAGTAGATATGTAAGGTTGCCACAGTGCTTTGTGTGTTAAACTCCTTTCAGATGACTTCTCTTTGCTGCCTGCAATAGTCTTGCTTGGTTTCCCCAGTTAGTGGTCCTGAAGCTTGAAACAAACATTCTCGCATCCCCTTTTTAGGCTATGGAAAACTTAACCTTGTTCTTTATCTCTTTATTGCCATGGGGTTTTGGGTTTTTTGTGAACTTAACTAATTGCCAATTTGTTGTAACAGTCTTTAGTAAAAAATAAGTAATGTTATACTGTACATGCCAACTTCATCTGTTTTACTAAACAAATGATACTTATAGCTTGTATTGCAATGAATCGAGTCCAGGACTTACACTGATAGCTAGACACTTGCTCTTCATACCACTAGAAAATCTTTCACAGCGTTAATTAACCACCAGCAAAAGTATTAGAATGATGCTATTATGGAGCCATAGTTGTCTTTGGGACAGAGCAGCATTATTGCATCCTTTGGGACAATGCAGGGACTGCCGTGGTTCTTGAAAAACTTGCAAAAGTAGCTACAGATTGACAACATTACTTTTTCCATCTTACGAAGCAGCTTTGTAGCGTGTACTATGGTAGGCTCTGAAAAGTGGTAAAATTACATGTCTGATAACAGAGGTTGTGCGGAATAATTTTTGTTTCATAAGTAAACATACTCTAGGTAGAAGTAGAATTACTTTCTAGACTGCCTTTGTAGTTTAAATGTAAGGAAGCTGCGGCACTGTAAGTAGGTTTCAGAGGTTAGTAGTATTAAAACTGCAAGATGCCAGCCTGTATTTGAGACTTGCAAGTAGTCTGTAATTACTCTATGGCCTTAGTTCCCTAACTAAAATAAGGATAAAATTACTTTCTCTTTTTTGTGTTTAAGTTGTGGGTTTGGCTGTTTGAATTATATTATAGTAGGAATATCAGTATGCTGTGGTGGTTATGTTATGTATGAAGAAAGTCTTCTAAAGGCAATCATACAGAATTACAAGCTGTGTTATGATTATGCCTGTTTCTAGACCATGCACTGGTGAGAGTATCTTGGATTTTTATGTATAATCCTACAGCTACAGGTTATGGAGGAATTTTTTTAATTTTTTTTTTTTTTAAGATGGAAGAAATGTATAAAAAAGCCCACGCTGCTATACGGGATAATCCAGTCCATGAAAAGAAACCCAAGAGAGAGGTTAAGAAAAAGAGGTAAGATTGTCATCATCTTTAACGTGAATGCAACTTCTCTGCTGAATATATTTTAGTTACATTAAAATAAGTAATGTAATTCACATCGCAGTTGCATCAAAACTTGGGTTATAGATCAGATGAAGATACAGGCACTTTTGTGTAATTTTGCCAGGAGTTAACTTTAGTGGTTGGAGCTTTCAACTATATTTTTAAAAACGTATTTAAAGTAGAGCATGCTTGTGGCCTGAATAGCTTTCATGCTTTCAGCAGGAAAGCTGCTTCTCTTCTGATGAAGATAGGCTGACTAATCTGTCAATACATAACTACTTTGATTTTCCGGGGGTCCAGGAGAAAAGCAATCAAGGCACAGCTCTTGCATTGGGCTCGATACCATTGGTACTCCAGTCACACGAGTACTGAGCTTTTAATTAATTTAATTAATTATTTTTATATATATTTAAAAAAAATAATTATAAATTAATTTAATTAATTGAGGAATTAAGCTGCTGCAGTCTAGCCATGCCTTTTTATGGTGCCCCAACTACAGCCTTAAATCATTATGTGGAAATAAAGTATGTTACAGAAGTGGAGATATGTTCCAGTATAGCACTCTTTCTGCTTTGGATATATCATAAACTGTGCTTACATTGCAGATGGAACTGTCCCAAGATGTCCCTTGCCCAGAAGAAAGATCGTGTTGCTCAGAAGAAGGCTAGCTTTCTCAGGGCCCAGGAGCGCGCAGCTGATAGTTAAGACAACTTCCACAGTTTTCTATGAAGCTTTGGAAAAAGTGGCAATAAATTTATTGAGTAAGCAACTGTCTAAGACTGGCTTATTAATACATCTTACAAATAATGCAGAATGTATTTTTTTATGAGCAGATGTCCTCTAGCCTTAAGAGGTTTTCCCTCACACTTTCAAAGTACTGGATGAACAGAGCTCCTTCAAAAAGAGGGGTGACAGACTAAAACCATAAGATTCCCATAAGAAGGGGAAATAAATTTGATTAATTTTTGACTGTATCAAAGGACTAGATATAAGAACTTGCTGCTTCTAAATACAGAAAGATTAAGTTTGTGAATTTGTCCTGTACTCTTTTTCTTTCAGCATGTTTAATGTTTTGGAGGAAGCTGTATTTTATTTATTTTAAGAAAAAAGCAGTAATCTTCACAGTAGGTTCTAAAGCCTCTGCCAAGAGGCAGACTTAAGCTTTTGGGAACACAAAGGGCAACACTTTCCCTACTGTCACTTAACTGTACCCGATATAGGAATACATGTCTAATTGAATTATTTAAGCTTCTTCCAGTAACAGAAGTTCAGTACGTCCAGAGCTCCAGGCTCTGGCTGCTACTGAAGTAGGTACTATTTCACACTGTCTAATCACTGAATAAAGTGAATTTACTGTTACAGAGCATATAGATGCTTTATTACAGAGGCCAGAACTGGCCCCATCCCTTATTTTCTCCTACATCTCAATTTCATAGGCATTTATTTATTTCCCATTAGACTGAGTTGCTGGCACAGTTAAAACATGAGTCAAGTAGGCTACAGGGAATGTTTTGCTTTAAAATACTGATACATGATAATTACCGCTATTGAAAGAGAAAAGGAGACCTGTGATTGACTGTAAACAAAAGTGTATTTTTTTCTCCAATGAAAGGTTCAACTTGATGCAACAGCAATAAAAATGAAGATTCTGTACAACAAACCGCACTATTAAACATGTTTTCCAGTTTTTAAAATACCCAACATCATTTTGTGTTCAATAATCTTCTCTGCTTAAAATCTACGAGCAATTACAGTCAGATTTTTCCCACCACAAACATGACCACTTCACACTTGAGTGTATTCCTGGCTCCAGATACTTACCAGCTTGTAGTTGGAGGAAATTATCAAGTTTGAGATGATAATTAACATTAGCACAATAATTCTTAAATGAAAAAGCCAATGTTTACAAAACAGTAACACTCTTAACCCAAGCTGCATACTATTACATATGGTATGGAGAAATGAGTTTGCTGGTCTTGTACTTTAATTGTTCAAGGAATGCATTTAATACAGGATACCTAAAGGAATTAACAACCTTCAGATATTTAAATAAAGCTTGTCCTTACCTATGCTGAAAATGAATTAAGGGGCCAGGATTTAGAAGCATATGGATGACTGCTACTGAAACCATTAAGGATTGAACTACTTCATACCTAAAGCATTTTTAAATTAAACAACAGATAACTATTGAGCACAATATTAAGGTGTTTTATGGACATCCAGTTCTGAGTAATTGGAAACATAGGTGTAAATCTGAGAAAAAAAACAGGTGCAGATTAGAGGCAGTACATTGTTCATGCCATATGGAATGCTAGAATCAGATGGTTTTATTTACTCAAGACTTAACAGTGACTCATAGATGCTACTATACAAAAGGAATAGTAACAGTACAGCTCAGTTAAGTTCCACCTCAATGCTAGCTGTTTCTGTCTCACAGGCTCATTTAAGCAGTGTTCCGTGATCCTGAGCAATCTAGCTTGTGTCCTGCAGTTCAGGTCTAGCTCTGGCTTACATATGTCCTACAACAGTTCAAGCGAATTTAAGTACAAGTCTGTACCCAAATCTGGAGGGACAGTAAAGAGTCAAAACTTTATCCACAACTATCACTTGTTTCACATCTAGAGCAGATTCCTGCACTATGCAGGCTTCCTTTTTTAACTGCTTGGATATTTCTGTTATCGGTATTATTAAAAATTTAAGTTCCCATGCAATAGCTCAGTCCACAAACTCCTTACTTTTCCATGGTTGCTACAGCTTAATTTGAGTTAAATGTTTCAACTGAAGTACGATAATCTACAGTTTTTGAAATGGATGCTGATACTGCTTCTAGACCACGTACATGATTTTAAAAAATAACATCCTAAAATTCTTGGCTCCCAACATGGTTTACTGTGTGAGGACTTAAAAAATGTTGAACTACTTAAACATTCAGGATGTAAGCATGAGGTAACAAGGTGTAAACAATCTGATTTAAGTCTCATGTTACAACCTGTCAGTTGTAGAGTAAAATCCTAATTTTCCACAGTTTTAAAATTATTAATGTGCAAATTCTGCCATGCCAAGGTATTAGTAAACTTCAATCTCACAGTTCAGTTTATTCACAACAGCAGCTTGGACTTGGACACATTATTTGCAGTAGTGGTGTTTCTTGATAAAACTACTTAAGATAAAAATCTTATGCAGGTATTTCACAAGTGAGCAATGATTTGCACAGAATTGTAAGATGCTCCATCAGTTGATGTGGTGGCACAGTGAAAACTTTCATCCTGTTCAAGATCTGACAAAGTGCACAGAACAGTCAAGCATGCAAAGTTTTTGTTTCCGTAACAGCAGTGGAACACCAGAAGTACTTCTGGCCTCTGCCCTATTATTCAGTGGCACGTTCGTTCATTGAGAAGCCCTATCTTAAAGGTACTGACAGAAGGGCAAGAGTTTAAAAGAGCAATTAATGAAACTGAGTAAAGAAACCTCTTTAAAAAATGCTGCAGATCATTTTTATCAAATGTGATTGGCCACCTCTAGTAGCAGGCATCAATGTTATCTTCTGCTGGTGGAGAAGCTAAGAGTCATTTGTATGAGAAATTTTCTTCCACAGTAAAGTTTTTAAGTTATTCAGTATTAAAGAATGCTCCATTTCCATCTGATTTGCTGTGACTTTAAGGGCAATACACAAGTACAGTTGTTTTTCTAGTTCTTCATGGATATCAGAAGGAGCACCACGAAGCAGATAGTCTTTAAGCAGCTGACAGGCTTTTGCCAAATTTGGCTGAATTACTTCTGTGGTACATCTCATTTTGTTTTGGTCACATAGAGTTCTACAGTCTGCACCATAAATACAGTCCAAATCTGATTCACACTGACGATCTTTAATTATTTCTTTCAAATTCATTTCTGGCACAATTTTTCTCATGTCCATCATTTTCAAATCATATTTATCATTATATCCCAAGTTTTTGGCACTTGTATCACACATAAGAAAGTTTCCATAAGGTCCATGGAAAATATCTTCCACAAATTCTAAAAGCCCTATAGCTATTTTTGCCTTTCTTGGCCATGATGGAGTAAACCATTGGTCCATGCTTCTTCTGAAGCCAGAGGGAATGAAAAGTTCTATAATCCATGGAAGGCTGATTCCATAGAGAGAGGTATATTCAACTCTTTCAGTCACATAGAGATTCCCACAAAAACCCAGCAGCTTGGGAGTATGTTCTTTATCCTGCAACATCACCATTAACAGAAACTCATCTAGCTGCAGAAGTGCCCATGCAGATTTCGCCTCTGGCAAAGAAACTCTACCATCTTTGTTTCCATCAGCAAAAGATAGGATGAGATTAACCAGTTCTGAAAGATTTCCTTGTTCACCCAATTTTGCCTAAAAGCAACAAATGAAAAAGATTAAGTATGATTTCATCAACTACCACCAATCCACCTGTCATTCTACCTCCTCTTACTCTTTCTGTGGATAGTAAGGTAGGTTATGCTATGTTACATTCTCGTTTTCATTGGGTATAAATGTCACAGGACTTGCTATCAGATGCCTGAAGAGCTGCTTTTTTGTTCTGTTTTCAAAGGCACCAAGTATACGATCTTCTGAGAGTACTAGTGTTCTTTGCATTTCAAAATGCAAACATTAAAATTCAAATACTGTTCTTGGTCAGATCAGTCTTTAGAAAAAAATCATATCAAGTAGCTTGTTAAATATTCTCATAGAAAAATGTAGAATTCAAACGTCTAGATCAGGTTTAGTTTTCAGCTGACTAAACCTTACAAATGTAAAGAAATTACAGCAGCGTCAACTACATTTTGGACAACTATAAGAAGTACTAAGGCACACTGGGTACAAATCCCATAGAATAAGTGTACTGAAAAACTTTTATTTTGTTATTTGATGCAACCACCTCCATCGTATCAATACAGAGAAAGATACCATTGCTGGAATCAGAACTGTTGCATTTTCAACTACCACAAATGCACACAGAGTCATATGAACTTTTCCCAGATTCTCCTAAAAACTACTCAAACACCTGCTGCTCACCCATTCTTAGAGAAAAAGCTACTATAATGCATGACAACTGTCATCAGTTTCACGGAATTATGTTACACGTGTGTACATTTGCTCACTCGGCTAGAACAGCATTATTTTCATCACTAGAGACAAAGGAACTGTGACAATAGCAAGAGAATTTTAAGAAATAAAACCCAAAACAGTACTGACATAGCATCAGAGTGATTACTCCATTTTATGAAAATTTTAGGGTAGCATTAAGGCAACAGATATAAGTATCACATTAATATAACACCAAGAGAACTGGGAGAAGCATGACTGGTCATTTCCATTTAGAGCCCTGCTGCTCAGTTAACATAGTAACTCTTCCAAGCATGAAACAGTTTTCAAATTGTGTTTCAGTCTTTGTACTCAGCTACAATAATCCCACAAGGAAAAAAAAAACCAAACCCAAAACATTGTAACTACTCAACTCCCTCGCCTCTCCCCCCAAGTATTTTTACCATATTTGCTATACAAATACAAGTGAAATCTGTAGATATGCAAGACTCAAACCAGCTTCCATCTGTTAAAAAGTTTTTAAAAAAAAAAAGCTAAGAAAATTAGTTATTTCAAGATAAGTGCCTCTGGGAAAAAAAAAAAATTTGTGCTGGTTATTTTTCTAACATGCACTTGAATGAGGTTCATAGAATAGGGCATTCTTGCCAGCTGCAGGAAAATAAGCCTTTCTGTTAAAATAAATATAAAAATAAGTATACTTACTTTGAAAAGACTATATACCATTTCTTTGAATTTCTCAACAGTGGTTCCTCTTATTGGTTTATCAAACAGGACTATTTCCTTCCTCGGTTCTGGGTCAGTACCAAAATCCAGTCTAGCAGCTTCTTCCATATGGCATTTTATAACACCTTGCAGATTTCCCCAGATTCCCAAATACATCTGTGCAGGAAAAGAGGGGAAAAGGTAAAATACACTGTAGAAGTCCATCATCTAAAGACCACCTGTACTCTAACCATTGTTTCAGGTGTCAAGCAACAATACAGATTAGAAAATGGAGTCCCATGCAGAGCACATTCAAACAACAGCAACTTCAAATGCACTACTGCAGCTACTCGGGAGACACCAACTGTCAAAATACAAAAGACAGCTTGATAAATATTATATTGGAATTATTGCTGCCTTTGCACAGGTTGTTAAGAGCTGCTGCTTCTGTTTAAGAAGGAGGGTAGCAGGGTAGTATGCTATACAAAACTATAGTTATTCTTTCAAACCATGGAAGGATCCAGTGTAATTATGTATTTTTTTATATATAAATGTTTCCAAAATGTATGTATTATAAAATAGCAATACACTACCTACATCCAGGATTAATATATATAAATATACCTGTATGTAATATTATATAGGTATCTATCATATAGAGTATACTAATAATTATATATACAATACCTATATATTTTATATATAGATACATTATATACACATACATAAACATGCTCTGTATGTCACAGCAAACAGTTTGAAATAATCTGTATTAAATAGATACAGTTTGTTGACACTAAGGTCTACTTGATGTTCCAGACAATGAATTTCAGTGGAAAAAAAACAAAAAAAAAAACAAAAAAAAACCCAAACTTGGATGAGCAAAGCCTTACCTGGCTATTGGGCTTTGTTGACAAACATTTTCCAAAATACAATGTTTCCTTAGCACAAAGGCTGCTACATGCTGACCCATCAATAACTCCAGTCTTGTATTTATCACACTGAAACAAACAGGGAGAAAAAAATTTAACAAATTGCCCAAGAAAGAATCAAATAACTATAGCTCTCCCAACACCTGACTGTTAAGAAAACAATTTTAATAACCCTATACCAAAACAATGTTAAGAAACATAACTGGTTTTATCTGTAATTAAAAATGTAATCTTACTTCAGTGTGATGGAATATCAGAATCTGATTAATTTACAAGTGGCACTGACTGAATTGGCTGTGGAATTAGTCAAGACAAACACTTTAAGAAAGCTATGTTATATATACTTACTATTATTTTCCTACAGTCATGTCCTCTGCATAGTTCTGTGTAGGTGGAATACTGAACATAGGTAACCCAGCTGCCAATAAATACTACTAACCAAGAGATGAAGAGATACTTCATTCGCACATATGAGAAACGTACCTAGAGGACACAAAGGGAAAATATTCTTTGTAATTCATGCAGCAGTAGTCAGAATGATAGAAACAAACATGATTTACTATTTAACCTTTAAGAATTTGACTTCCATAACGATAAAACAAGCACACTGCATTACAAGGAACTTTCACTTCCTTCAGTGAGAAAAACTGACAGGGAAGGTCAGTTTGACTTACATAGGTGGAAGGAAAATTAAGATATAAATAAACAGAAAAATGGTGACAGAACCTCATAGGGCAAGCTAGACTGCAAGAATCAATTTGATCAAAATCATAAACTGCCAGAGCTCAACTGCTTGCATTTTTCTCTAAGACCAGTTATTTATGTTCCACTCCCAGTAAACCAAATCCAACAGACCAGGCATCTGGTCAAAAAAATAATCTGTGTTAATGTATAAATATGCAAGGTGGATACGCAGTGAGCTGGGAGGGTATCAGCGACAGGTTCCATGTGCTTGAGTCTCCCACTTCTTCCTTGAAATGACATCATTTAATGATGCAAGTAAAATTCCTCTGCACCAGCCTCACCTTCAGTGGTCTTTCCCATAACTGTATACAAGACTTTCCTGTTGTTTATGTGGCATCAGATTTACAATTTTCACTAGGAACAGAGAAAAAAAGTATTTATATATCAAGAACTGAGGGAGAGTTAAGTGCCTTGTAAGGGAGGAGGCACATTTTTATCTTTTTCTTCCCACTCCCTGCCCCAGAGTCTGGTGTGCTAATGATTTGATTTTGATACATCAATATTAGAAAAAAATTAGGAAGTCATCATGAACTTTAGCAACGGGATATAAGGAAAGTGCATGAGAGCAGCTATATTGGGTCAGTATGAGATCCATTTCTATTAGTATCCTGATCTTCAGCAATAGGTATAAATAGATGCCATCAAAGAGTGAAAACCAATAATATATATCCCAAATGTGTTCTCATTTTCCTCTAGAAAACTTGTTAAGCCAGATGTGATTTTCTATATTTAGTAAATCACAAATCATTTATTTAACTTTCATGAACTTAACCAAACTACCTTAAAATCCACATAAACTTTTAGCATCCACAACACCCTTTAGCAATTAATCTTGCAGGTCTACTATCCACTGTACTGAGGTCAGGGACTGGACTTCCTTTTGCTTAAACCTGGTTCATATTAACTGTATTTGAGATCCCCTAGTTCACATATTGGAAGAGATGCGTTACCAGTTTCTGTCCACTCTCTCCCAATCTGTCATGATTTTGTAAGCTTCCATCACATGTCTCCCTGCCATGTCATCTCTTTTCCAGATTGACAGGTCCTAACTTAGCTGTTCCTCATAAAGCAACCATTACCTATATTTGTTAAAGGCTCCAAGAAAGGTAGCAACAATGAGCAGTTTTGCTGCCACATACATACATATCAGATTAACCCATTTCACACATACTAATTTCAGATGGCTTCATCTGCATGGGAGAGAAAGCACTGGAATAATTCCAAATTACTACAATTTGATAGTAATTATCTTAAATCACGGTAAATTGAATACGTGGCTTCAGCTTTTAAGCACTTCATGTTTTAGAAAGAAATAATATTACTAAAGAAAATAATCTCCCACAGATACAGGAAGAAGATCTTCAAAGGTGCATTTCCCTTTCTAATATGAAGAATCACAAACTTCCTTGCAAACTACACTACTTAAACTGATGGAAAGCAGTAGAAGTCATCCTACATGTGAACCAGCAATAAGTGAGAACTGATACTTCACCATTAGTTCAGAAATACTTCCCCCCACCCCCTTCATAAGAGAACTGAAATCTTAGTTCAAGTTCAGGTGGACTCAGTCTCATCTATTCTTTCTTCCAGACCTTTTTCTGCATTTAGTTATTTACAATTTTCACTTACTAGTTTCTTCTTTCCAGTACCCATCTCAAACTGTTTGCATAGGCAGTCTCAGTGTTCCCCTCTTGAATCGCTCATTACCTGCTATTCTTGTTCTTCCAGTTATTTCCAGTCTATTTCCATCTGATTCTGCAACACTGGCCTCAGTTCCCCTTTTCCACCACTGTCTTCCATTCTCAAGTAAGTTTCCAGCACTACTCTGTGTCTCATCTACTTCAGTTTCCCCAGCACAACTTTACTGCTTCAGAATCCTTGTCCTGAACATACAAAATGCACTTATCACCCACAAGCATCCTTCTTCCACAAGTCTGGGAAGTCAGCAGAGGTGGTACGGCAAAGCACTAGGAGAGCGTCTCTCTCCCTGTTCTCAC
Source organism: Microhierax caerulescens (assembly GCA_035590215.1). Classification (NCBI taxonomy): domain Eukaryota; kingdom Metazoa; phylum Chordata; class Aves; order Falconiformes; family Falconidae; genus Microhierax; species Microhierax caerulescens. The sequence goes on along the minus strand of JAVJGJ010000030.1, from coordinate 16,567,303 downwards.
TTCCAGAACCCAAGGAAAGCTGTAAGCAGGGCAGATTGATTTTTTACATAGTTTAGTTCTTATGCCCACACTACACAAAACAAAACATGAGATATTTATTCTTCTCCAGCAGATCTGTCTCAGGATGACCAGGTTACCGGCCCTGAGGCAGCCCTCCAGCAGAGGTCTCTTGAACCACAGTTTTGAACTGAGGTGAACCAAACCAGTAGATAAAAACATTCAAGTACAGGACTGAGGGATCACCTGATCTGGATCAGTTGTGAGCATACAACCAGATTTTTCTCAGTCCATCTAGAGAACACAATGGGCTTTTTCTTTGCTCTGTTCATGCTTTCTGCTAGTTGAAGAACAGATGATACCTACTACATTTAGCACTTAAAAATAAGAGCTGCTATAGTACGGTCATGCAGGCTCATGTCTTCTGTAATAATTTACTTATTTGTTCTCATACCACCTAAAAACTCACTGTTTCATAATATATTTTTTTTTTGCTGGTTTCAACATGGTAATAATACCAGTGAGTGCTCTGTAGTATAGTTCCTGAGACTATCTAACTAGGTGAGTCATTCATCTATTTTTACTTTGACCAAACATTTCTGTAACTAGATACAGAATCAAACAGAAAGAATGAACTTCTTTGCCTGTGCAAGCACAATGAAATACAGCAGCATCTGAAAAGAGGTACAAAACCTATTTGTAATGAAAACATAGTACTTTGAGAAAACCAGATCATGTTCAATTATTATGACTATGCAATGAAGACATATTCATTAGGTTTCTGTACTCATCTTTTTCTCAGGAATGACTTCCCATTAATTGAGAAAATGTTATTGCCACTCCCTTGCCCAAATCCTGTCAAAGGTTACCACCACATAGCAGAGTCTGCAGAATCAAAACCAGTTAAATATACTCTGAGAGTCATCTTCAAGGAAAAACATTTTCACCGGAAGCTTCCTGTAGTCAAACAAATAAAGGGCTGGAGTAGCTAAGGTATAGGTGCATGCTCACTCTGCCACTTCAGCTGTATGTATAGCATGTGGTCAGAGTAGCATCTTGGACTTTGCCAGCAAAACTCCACAGAGCTCAGCTTTCAGGCCCCTTGCTGACTAAGTACAATTAAGATGTGCCAGGCTGAAATGAGAATGGCTGCATCGGCAAGGACTGACTCAAACCATCCTTAACTTCTTGCATGCACAGCCACAGAGCTAATATGAAATTTAATTTTCCATCTAGCTAAATGCCACCAGTGTAGTGTTGTTAACTTAATCTCAGACAAAGTTTCACCATGCATTTCATAAAATATATTAAGCCCAAATACAACCATCACACTCACATAGAACTCCAGCAACAAAACTCTCGAGCATCCAGTCTGAAAAGGATGTGTTTTTAAACAGCTTATAGTATTCTACCTAAATTTGCTGCCAGGGGGGAAAAAAAAATAAAAATAAAAATTTGGAGTTTCAGGTAAGTGCTCTTCCTTCCCACCCAACCTCCCACATTATTTACTCATCCTAGAGCTGCTGAGATACACTATATAGAGCAAGAAAGAATGGTAGTCTGCTATCCTCCATCCAGCACTTGGCCTACAGCAGCTGGAAAAGCTGACAGATGACATCCCTACATATAAAAGCTTTCTCCAGAAATGTGTTGAGGTTTTGTTTTTTAAGTAAACAGCACTGTAGTACAAGCACCATAATTTAAGAATTCAGTAGCAAAGCTGGGTGCTTTATCATCTCATGTACTTTAATTTTCAAGTGTCTTTCATTTATGAAGTTTAATTATGTTTCTTAAAAATTAGCTTTTTTGAGTCCTACCAGAAGCCATCTCATATCTTGACATACGCCCTGCACATTCTTGAAGGAAAACACTTTCTCTGTAAGTCTCATTCTTCAGGTAAGTTTAAGTACTATTTCTTTCAGAAAGTAAGTAACAGTACCAGTTAAAATTAAGCTAAAAAAAAGTTTCCTATGTAAGGAGTATAATTTATCTAAAACAGTTAAGTTCACGGCTTTCTCCTTTAAGCCACAAAAGGGCAGGCTACAACACAAGGGCAGGATCAAGGATGCAGATCTTGGGGTGGGTGTGAGTGGGTGAGGATCAAGTTAACACAAAGTGTATTCAGTTACAGCATTTCCTACTTTTTTCCTCTTCAAGACTGCTAACTATAAACTAACCGCATCCACAATACCTATTCTTGCAACATAAAAGAACCAACCTTACATCTCAACAATACTAAAACCCTCTGCCAAATGCATGTGTGAATGTCAATACTTACAATCATACTCATAAAGGTTCAATTTGGATTTACTTAGCTTCTTTGGGGCTGGGTATAGGGGATGTATTCATATGGTCCAAGCCCCAGTTTACCCCATATTGCACGCTACATAGCATTCCAAGTATTTCCTTTATCCAAGTTGGGAGACAAGGAACATAAGAGAAAATAATTTTTTTTTGCTATAAAATGGATATTGCCCCCCCTCCCCCAAAGTAATCAAATCAACACAGGAGCTATAGCAAGACACCTCCTTTCTTCTGATAAGCACCAAGCCTTCTAGCAAGTTCAAGTGCTTTCTCTTACATGCAATTTTCAGTTTTATTTCTCCAAAGAGAAGTATGATTTGCCAGAAACTATCATAATTTGAAATACATGCCACATTTGGATACCAAACAATGTATAAAAACAATCCATGACAAAAATTGCATCAGCACAGACTTTCTGGGTATGTTTACTTCAACATATGTCTTCCAGGGCTTTCTAGCTCATAGGAGCCAAATCTGGATCTGTAACTCCATCACACACTCTTTCAGAGATTCAAATCAACATGAGAACTTCTTTTATTATATGAAATTCTACCTACAAACAAGAAAGGATACCAAATAAAATGACAGGGAGTTTTCAGGGATTCAAGCAACAACTGTGCGATACAGGAGCTCATAAAACTTAAAAAAAAAAAATACCCCACAGGTTGCAAACTATTATGAACAAGCAACCTCAAGGAGGACACAAACGTCATTTACAGATGCTAAGTGCAAATACATGAAGGATCATTGTTGCACAGCTGCAGTCAGTCTGGGAAAAAAGTCTGCAGAGAACAAGATGCTTGGGGCAGAGTTTGAATAAGAAAGGTAAAAAGAGTATTTACTTTTTTTCCATTTGATTTTTGGTTTTAGAAGTGAATCCTTCGTAACTATTTAATTACCTAGTCATTAGTAAAATATTGCAGAACACCTACAAAGACAACTAAAAATTATTTCATCACATCCTCATTTCTACAAACCATTCTGACAATGGTCTTCCTAAAGCCTGCCACAAGACTTCCTCTACAAAATGTCTTCTATTAATACGATTACTGAACTTTCTAATAAGTTAACTTTCTTCAGTATTTCCCCACATTTACATAAGAGGAAGCTCTATGAATCAGGAATTATAGCACATAAGTGCTGATGATTACCTTTCATCTATTTGAAAGATAAGATACAGTGATTTCCTTTAGAGACAGGTTGGGGGTTGGATGGTTGTGTGCTTTTTTTGTTGGTTTGGAGGGTTTTGTTTCTTTTTTTTTTATGTATATATTTCTAATAACCCTAATATTGTAGAACATAAGTAATAGCACCCAAAACTACTGGCAGAATCTGAGAAAGATAATAGAAGTAAATCTGACAATTTTAGACAAAGCTGTTTCATGCATAAAAACTGCTTGGGAACCAAAGCTTCTGGTACGACAAACCTTCATTCCTCAAAGTTTCTTGCTGACTCCTCCCATGAACCTTTAAAATATTAAACTCTAAACCAAAGTGCTATTTAATGCAATTTTGCACTAAACGCATACCATCTGGTATAATCTCGGATACCAGCAGTGGTCTGCGGGCCTCAGGACCACTGCAGAGTATTGACCATACGTACAGGATAGAATACTGTATATATGGATTTATCCAAATTTGTCCTCCTTCTCAGGCAGAAAGAGGATATGTTTGGGACAGAAAACCCTTCCTAAATGCCATCTGACTACATCATATACTTGGCAGGAAGTCCCGGAGAAGCTAGATTTATTTTGGGCTCAGCACTGTGCCAAAGCAGTCGCGTAGTTTTTGACTTGCAAAAGACTTACATCCTGCCAGTTCAGAACACGGACATGAACATACATCTCCTTTCACAAGACCACAAGGTTCAACTCTTTTTGTTTCAAAGGGAATTACTTTTCTAATGACTTCCTTACCACATTTACCAAAAGGCCCAATCATTATTTGGTTTCTTCCCATACATTCCCCCTCTCAGGTTTCTGTTTCCTCCCCAGAATCAGTCTGGGAGCAGGGAGATGCTTAGTCCACTTCATCTGGAAGTGTCAGAACTGATGTGCACATGCTGTACCAATGTAGCAGGGACATGGATCTACTGAGCCTGGTTACGTCACGTGTGCTAAAGCACCCTGAATACAGCGGACTTGCTGCACATATGCCACGCAGATCATTTGAACACATTTCTGCACAAGAAGTCCGAAACAGAGATTAGGGAGCAATACATATAGAAAGACTTCATTTAGAATAGCGACAAACTGCTAGAAAACTTTTAACAACATATTCAGGACAACAGAAGGACTGAGTTCCAAAATTATCAAAAAACAAAGAAAGTGTTCAAAACCAGGAAACACATTTCTCTTTTCGGCTCCACTCTCCCATCAAGACTTTTAAGTATAAGCCAGGGAATGCAAGAATGAAGGAAAGCACTTGTAAAGCTTAAAAGGATATTACACTTGACTTCTTCCATCACTTGTATATTCTACTAAGCCATGTGCATTGAATAATAATTAGATATTCATCCCCCTGAAACAGAACTGGAAAACCACTTCTGGCAAAACCTAAGCCTGGATGCACTCCAAAGCATACGGAGAGTAGTGGATCAAAATGCAATGTAACTTGCCAGTTTTTTAAGTGTACTTCTTATTTAAAACATTTTTACAGTTAAAGAGTATGAAAGCATTTCTTTGTTTAATAGTACAGAGAGCTTAATTCCACAAAGTATTCCACATAACCATAGCACGTTAATCTTCTCCAAATCTGAGTTGCTCACTCCATTTGTTGTACATACCAGCAACAGGACAGAACAGATTAAAAATTGTAGGCCGATCACATTAGAAATACTATTTTGTTCTGTCTTAAGGCTGGTTCACAGATCATAAAATGCATTTCAGCTAGGCTGACATGATGTCTGAGAACATTAGCCCATGCTGTCTTGGATGTCATGTACTGGACGCATTCACATCTTTAAGAGCAGACAGTACATGCCTAAGACTATGCTCGTGCCTTTAATTATTTATATCCTGAGTAACCAAACTAAGTAAACAGAATTGGAGATATCTTTTGAAATAAAGATAATGACCAACACTGTAAACAGCATGTTTCTTTTAAGGAAAGGTTAAACAAAAAGGATTAAAATCTTAGAGGAAAGAGAAGACACAGGAAATTTCCATTCTGTAGGGCTTTGAAACCTGTTTATTCTTTGGCCCTTCAAATACAGTCTCTTGTATATTACCAAAGTAATTTCCAAGGAGTCTGTAAACTTGGTCCAGAATCTCTAGAGGCCAGAAAACTTTCAAGCATGCAAGTGTTCTTTACATGATTATTGTGATGAGCAATCCTGCTGGGTCACCCTCATGATACAAATGCTAACTCCAAGGACAATGTCTGCCACATTTAGGACACTAACTGCTCCTTGTAAAACATAAAATCCCAACAGTGTTATCACCCAACTGTAAAATCCTATAAGTACAATTTTTTTTTTAGCATTAGTAGCATTTAAAAGTTTGTCAGGTTTGAGTTTTTTTTTGTTGTTTTGCTATTATTACATGATTTTCAGTCTAAGCAATGGGAAAATTTTGTATTTCAGAGTTAATGTTTTGTGGCAAAACTTTAATGTTGACTCTGTGGGTCCCTAACAACTAGTTTTTGGGCTGAGGTAACGCACCCAAGTGTTAATCCTGCTCCTTTTACACAAGCTGATACTTGATAGCACATCCTTCATAGCCAGAAAGTTTATCAATTGATTACCTATGGATCTAGCATTCTGTATAAAAACTAAAGAACATGTGAAATAATAATAGAACATTTGCCATAGAGTATCAGTTGCAAACCAACTCATAGCATCCTGCTCCTATTACAGCAGGAAAACTAGAGCAGGTATTAAGTTCTGTCTTGCAGAACCTGATGTTCTATCAGCTCACTTCACAACACAGTTTTCAAAAGTCTCTAACACCTGCCAGAAAAATTGGGAAGTCACTCAGCAACACCTTCCATTGTACAACCATCTTCCCTGATGTGCTACTTGAAATACTGTGTAACAACACTACACCGATCTTTCCATCTTACTCATAGCTACATCTCAGTGAGTTGAAGTCTAGCATTTACTTAGAGAGCATTGGCTTCTTCGGAAACAAATCTCAATAAAGCATTCAACAATTAGTATAGTTAAACCATGACTATGTTCATCATGTACCAACAGCAACATACAGGGACAAGAAGAGCCAATATATTGATAGCTTGCTGCCATTCTATGGCTGCATCAAATATCAACATACATCCACTGTCTAACTCAGAAAAATACACTCACAGAGCTACTATCAGATCTCCTAAAACAAATCTGTAAATATTCAAACACAGCTTCCAGTTTAAGAAAGCACAATCAGAAATATTTTTAAAAATCTGCAATAGAAAAAAATATTTATTTGGGTTTTCTAATAAAAGATTTTGCTGTCCTGCTGTTTCTCATCAGATTTTAAAATTATGTGTTTTGCTTGAAAGGCCTTAAAGTAAATTTTGAGAAGAAGAATGGAGAAAATGTCATCAAGCATCACATATAATGATCAGAGAGACACTTATTATGAAGGCAAAGGAGGCAAACAATTTGGAAAATCCTAATTTGAAAGGCAGCATATAGACTATGAATTCATTTTTATTTGTATCAGAGGCTTTCTCCTATGGGAATCCAGATACTGTACAAACATCTACTTCAGTAAATAAATCAAAAGTAATCCTTTCTAGTCTAAAAGTCAAGTGATACCGACACAGATTTGGAGATACCAAAAAACTCACCTCCAAAACTAAAAAGGGTAAGATTATATCCATATCTGTACACTTCTCCTTAGATGTTACACCTCATTTCAACTCCTTCCAAAAAGAGAATAAGATTGGAAAAGTTCTAAATGATGAGGAATTAAAACAATTAAGACTTCAGAATGCACAAGGACAAAGTTTACATATTTTAATCCAGTGATCACAAAGCATTTTATAAGATACCAACAGATGATGAACATGTAAGTAGCATATATAAGTAAATATATTTATCCCATCCACCTCAACAAATGCTCGTTTTAGTTAAAAATTAATTAAAATATAATGCAACACATTAAAATAAATCCCAAAGAATAACCCTCAATGTACCATAAGGTTGCAACTGAGTAACATTTCACAGTCGAACTTCCTGCTACGTTAGCCACAGCACTTGAAACCAAAACGTTCTTACACTGATAGCTTAAGTAATACAAACGCATACCTGTATGTGTAAATACAAGGTATGTCTATGAGCGCATACATAAGTGCATAGGGCAGCTAACTATTGGACAGGAAAAGTGCCTGACAAAAATTCCCTTAGGACGCATGAAAAAAATGAGTCTACTTATGCAAGCTGTAGCCCATCCTCTGATGGGATCGACGTCTACAGCACCGGCGACAGGTGTAAAGGAGGGACACGGGGAAAAAAGCATGAGACATCCTCCGGGCCCTGGCAATGCCGTGGGAGTAACTGCCCCGCTGAAAATCCCCCGGGAGCCCGCGGGAGGCGAGGGAGCTGGCGGCCGGGCTGCTGCCGCGTAACAGGTCCCGGAGGCGGGCAGCGCCGGCCGCTCGGGGAGGGCGCCCCGCGGAGCTCGCTGCACCTCGCAGGCGGCAAGAGAGGCCCAGTCCGACCGGCGACACCGCGGCCCCCCCAGGCCGCTCACCACCTGTTCCCGCGGCCCGCTGCCAAGGGGCCCGCCGGCCGCGGCCAGCGCCT
>JAVJGJ010000030.1:16542519-16559159 GCA_035590215.1 Microhierax caerulescens | reverse complement strand
GAGCGTTGTGGTGACCGGCGCCGGCCCGGGGTTTTCCGCCGGCGGCGACCTGAAGATGATGCGGGAGGTCACCGCCCGGCGCCGCGACCTCCCGCCGGCCGAGCCCCCGAGCGGCAGCGCGGCGCAGCCGAGCCCCGTCCGCCACCAGGCGCCGGCGGGAAGGAACGACGGCCGCACCCGCGCCGGGCCGGGGGAAGCGGCGAGCCCTGCTGGGGGCGCCCGCTCCTGAGGTAACTTTGCAGGAGGGGAGAGCGCGGAGGGCAGGGTGTGTTGGCACCGGCCTGCCCGGGCCGACCCGCCCGCCGCGGGGGACGGCTCGCTGCCGGCCTACCTGCGCGTAGTGGGGTTTCCTGAGCCAGGCCCCCGGGAAGAGCCGCCTCGCCATGGCAATCACACATCCCCGCAGCGGGCGGCGATCGGAGGCGGAGCGGCGAGGAGCGCTTCCCCGCCTGCCGCTGCCGCCGGCTCGGCTCGGCACACGCGCGGCGTTGGCGAGGGAAGAGAGAGAGAGCGCGGCAGCCGTCCTCCCTCAGGCACCGGCGGCCGCCGCCGCGCGACAGCAACTGTCAGCGGGCAAAAAGGGCGGGCAGCACCGCCGCCGCAGGAACCCGCCCGCGCAGCCACCCTCTGCCTACAGGGGCAGCCGGCAGCAGCTGTGAGGGAGCGGGGCGGGGTTGGGGGCGGGGCGATCAGAGGTACCGCCCCTCTCCCCTCAGCAGCGTCCCGCCGGCGGGGTTGGCCCCGGCCCTGCCGCCACCGTGAGGGGCGGGAGCGGGGCTCGTCCCCCTCAGAGCCACCCACGGGTCCCCCTAGGTGCTCACGTACGCTAGAGAGTGCTCGGGCCCTGTCTAGGGACAATTAAGAAGAAGTCGGTTCATAAATAACTTGTCTCAGTGATTGCAAACAGGTTCCCATCATTTACTGGACAGGGTATTAAAACCAGCTGTGGGCCTGTTACAGTCTAAACAAAAAACCAACAGTATTTCCTCCAAAATAAGGAGGGAGCATTTGCATGGGCCCATATTAACGCAGATTAGGGGCATCTGTCACATAAAGCAGGGGAAAATGGCTAGTTGCTCCTTCACCAGAGGATCTCTCAATGCTTCGCACGCAATGATAAGTCCCAGTCTAACTGCAATTAGTGGGAACATTTCAAGTATAATCACCCTTCCTTATGTAAAGCTTGGGGTTTGTTCTGCTTTCCTGTGTTTACGACTTGATTGTGACTTCTTTTAAGGCAACGTGTTCAGCAGAGCCAGTCTGCCCTGGTTTCAGCTGGGAGACTCCTGTTCATGGGATTTTGGGCTGTGAGACTGGGCAAAAGGATCATGCCACGGTGTGGGGATAAAAATAATGAGCAGATAAATGTAGCATGTTATGGCTTTTGGTGTTCAGTATGCTTACCAAAGAAGGCTGCTTTGATGAAAAGATGGGTCACAAAAATACTGCTATAAGAAAAAGTTACCTTTTTTGGCAGGGCTTGCTCCTAAGGAAAGAGTGGATCTGGAAACCAAATGTTAGGAGGTCACAAAGTATTAAAACTCTGCAGAATTTAGAAAGGCTTGTGCTCTTAGATTCAAGAACAGTCTGTGACTGCTTTTTGAATAATATAATCACTGCTAGAGTCCCTCTGAAGTATAAATCTGAAAATTAATTAATAAGATTTGGCACTCCTGTGAAAGCAATCCTGGCTTTAATAACAGCCAGTGTCTCTCTCAGTGAGGGTGTTTTCTTCTCTTCCTATTCAGGCAGGCCCAGATGGCCGTGCTTTCTGCATCACCTCCCTCTACAGTTCAGTGCTTTGCACTAGTTTAGCTTGATTATGGGCATGCAACGGAAAGGCAACATGAGAGGAGACCACAGAGCAAACATTTAAATGTTTTGCTGAATAATCTCAAACCATTACTTCACCCAGTGCTCTGTGCCAGCCCTTGGAATGACAGGCTGGGAGTCATCATGAAATGCAGGTCTCCCATATGGCTGGCAAGGATCTAAGTGTTTCATTCCTGTTATGTCTGGATCCAAACAGTTCCTGGCGTGTGTTCATTAGAGGATATATTTTTCACTCAGTACATGAGATCTTCGTCATCTGTGAGAGCAGGTGCTTTATTCCAGCACCAAAGTGTTTAGTTCTTCTTCAAGTACTCTTTGTGCCCAGGCTTTGCTAAATGCTAAAAAATAAGACCATTTCAGCCTTTTTCAGCTACCTGTTAAACACGGAATTCCCAGTTAAGCCTCAGTAGTGGCAACTCCCATAAAAGGCTAGGCCATGCAAGCTAGAACAGTAATAGAAAAGGTGTAATGTGCTGATCTGGCATTCAGTGGGTGTGCAAGCCCAAAGGAATATTCTGAAGGCCAGGGGGCTGATGCTGAAAAGCAACAGAGGTAGAAGATAAATCATAATGATACATCATTTACTGTGCAGCTTTACCATTCACACATGCCTTTCCATTCTGGAGTTCATGCATTATCTACTTTTGTATGCCAGTGCCAAAACTTTGATATATCTTAATGCCCAAGCAGTAAAAGTTATGCTGATTTATTGCTACCTTTTAATTTTTCAGTTTCTTATCCAGCTATATCAACACTGATGTTATTATCTAGTGATGCACAATTTGTGTATGATAGAAATCAACTGTACATTATACATTATACATATACATTATACAACTGCAGTGTTTGTCACTCACATTGTCAAAAGGTAAATGTGATTTTATAATGCCTTCTTACCTTCACCATCAGTTCTATGACAACCTTGAGATTATTGCATACTAAAAGTAACTCAGAAAAAACTTGAGTGGTTACATGTACTGAAGCATTCAGGAATTCTGGACATATAATAAATGAAAATGTGAGACTAATAAGTAGAATGGAAAACTACAGAGAAGAAACTACATTCTTCAAGATACTCAGTGCAATGTGCAACTTTTAAAATGTAATAAGGAATTCTATCAAATTTCTTTTCAAAGAAAGTCTGTGTTACTTGAGCAAGTAATACTGGTTTTAATGTTAAACAAAAGCTAAACATTAACTTACTGCAATGATGCTTAGACTTGCATCTTACAGTTATTTGAAGCAGCTGCACCCATATACTGATTTAACTTGGATGCTGTTGTAAGAGAATCCATGGGAAATCCTCAGGATTCACACACTCTCCTCACCATCATATTATACGCAGGGAGCCTCTGGCTAATGTTAATAATCACAAGACTTATAATGTCAACAATCACAAGACTTTTCTTTCTCACAACTTCCACTCTGCCTAGCATGGCTTCCTGGATTAGCGCTCTTGTTCTTTGGATACGCCTAAGAAACATTCTGTGATCCTGGACAGGACTACTATTTTAAAGTATTACAGCACTGGTAGGAATGGAATTAGTATTTGCCTTGGTTTGTAATTACTTCTAGAAGATGTATTTACATGATATACAACATGACAATGATTTAAAATAAACCCACCTGCACTTCCTAGAATAACATCTACAAAAATGTAGAGGTTTCTCTTCATATTACCCAGATATTAATTATGCTTGCTCAGAGATCTGTTTGGGAGTCTGGTTTTATACAGACTCCACTTCCTTAGGCCTGCCTTTGTGGAAGAGAATGAAGATCTGGGGATGCATTCAACCTTTAGACCTAAACTTACCCTGGTGTTCCCTTCAGAGTGAGATTCTATTTCCTTCTCCTCCTGCAAATTCCTGTGAACGCTGACTTAATCAGTGTGTTAATTTTAATTTTATCATAATAAATTATTTCCTATCGCATTCAAATTCTTATAAATGCTAATGCTTCCAGTGCATTAATAGGTGGAGCCATCTCTTACCCAGAAAGCAAAGCCTGTTAACAGTTTCCTCGAGGCTTAATTTGTTATGAACAAATCATTAATACATTTGAGGAAACAGACTCTTCCAACCTGCAGGTTTCATTTCAAAGGCTATATTCACATGGTCACTTTAATCTTGCATAAATCCACCCTGCTGCAGAAGCAGATGGAGTCATCTTCTTCTCTTACTCTTGCTGTTGGTGCCTACTTTCTCCCTTCAGTTGGTACAACTGTTTCTGTTGTGTAAAGATCTAGATTTATGATCTGAAGTAAAAACTAATCTTAATTTTTTCTTCCTCTGAGTTAGGTTAGAGGCAGTCCAGTTCCTTTCATCAGTGGCTTGGATTTATGTCAAAGTAAAGTGGCTGTTTGTAACCACTGAAACTTTTATCTTACTTAAACATACCTATCTCAAAAATCATGTTTTAAAACAGTCCGATAAATTACATAGATGCATGTGACTCATTTGTAGCTCTTGACTGAAATGAGACCCAACTACTATTAAACGTTCAGAGATGCTGATTAATTTGAGGTACAAGTCTTTGCTTTGAGACACACAACATCTACTGTTTTTTCTGGTATATTGTTTACAATTCAAAATGTACTAGAAAACATTACAGCTAATAAGTCTTAACAATGTAACATGTTTAGTGTAAATAGATCTTCATAAATTCAGAATAGGAAGCTTTATATATTACAGTCCTTTATATATTAGAGGATGGAGGAAACTCCAAAAATACTCTGCTCAGAGGAAAAGATTTGAAGGTAGACATTACCTCATTAATAGTCAATTGTAAGCAAACACTAAACAGCAGTTTGCATTTGTGTTCTCATTGTTTCAAAGTCCACAAAGACAACAAAGATTCATTCAAGCAATAAAATTGTTTCCTCTGTATGTATTTGTCCTTTCAAGTCTATTTCCTCTAATAATTGCTGGAGTTTTAAAGTTCAAGAATTTTACTCAAGATTATTTGAGGTTATATGTTAAAATGCATGGTCAAAGTACACTTGCTAGCTTTAGTCTATTTCTGGTTTGGAAATCATTTCATCATTTTCAGACAACTTATTTTTGCATAATGATTTTTAAAATGTACACAGCTTTCAGCATAGTTGTTTTGCTTAATTATTGAAGCAGCTTCCTTCTTCGAATTAGTGGCAAAATAAAGTTGTAATCTATTATGAACTTGAAGTAAAATACTTGTATGTTCTGTCTAGCTTATGCTCATAGTGGTCATCTGTTAAAAAAACATTTTAATAATTGGAATGTTAGAGTCATAATTCCTATTTGCAGACTTTCCTATAAAGATAAATAGTCTAGTTGGCATTTTCTTAATGCCCTACTGCCATTTCCCAAAACTTCTTACCCTGAATTAGCACTTCCGTCTTCCTCCTTACTTTATAAGGTAGCTCAGAGAACTAGGAAACATCCAAGTTCTAGACCACACTCTTTCCAAAATGCTACTTAGGTTCTAAACATTGGATTCCAGTACTGAAAATAGTACATGCTGACATAAGAAGGTCAACGGTGAGAAGATGTCAGCAGAATTCAATTCAGAAAAGAGATATTAATTTTTAACTCCTAAGGAAGTTTAGTATCAGAACAAATTACCTAGCAGGGTAGTACATTTTTCAACACGTGGTGTACTTAATTAAGAGCTCTGACTTAAGTGCAGTGAGGAAAACAGCTGCAATGGTTTAATACACTGCTACCCCCAGCTGCCCTGCCATCCCCTCTGCTGGAGGACATTTCCACAACAGAACTGTTTCAGTTCACAGTCCAGCATATTTGCTTTAATTGCCCGTGAACATCAGTTCCCACTAAAATGCTAGACTATGAACCTCAGCTAGTGAGGGACAGATATGCCCTGCCTTCTGCCGGCTATGGTACAGAAGAGAAAAATGGGCAAAGAGCAACTACAGATAACAGACCTGCTATGTGAAACCCTTTCCTTGTCCTTATTACTTACACCTACTCCCATGCTGTTCTCTCACTCCTGCCATACAACTGTTTTTCTAGCTGAATGGTGAACTGTTTGATGAATCCAAATTAAAAATAACCCAGAAGAATAAAAAAGCCACACCAGTTCTCTGGTTTGATTCCACATGCCACTGTGGACTGTCATATTCAGAAATACAGGAATAACTTGGCATTTGGAAGAAGCAGCAGAAACAGGAACTGCTTAAAATGGGATAAGAAGAAAAGCTCTTCAAATCTGCCCTTCAACTGATGTCTTCTTAAAATACATACTCCAGCCCAGTGATTCGTTGGGCAGCGTGAATGAATCATTGTGTTATGTAGGAATTTGAACCGAACTAATCATTCCTTCAGGCTTTAAATCATACATAAGTAAATTGGCTTTTTATAGATACATAAGTAAAGTTTGAAGGCTTTAATGAAGCTGAGAATTTGGCCCTGTATGCAAGAATTAGTACAATGTACAGGCATGCCTTATCAAACAGTTTTAGTGACATTGGCAAAAATTACTCAGAACATAACACTTTGTCTTACTTCTTTTGCTACATTCAAAACATCTATATATGAAATACAGAAATTTTGTGCTGAATTGTTAGGGAATTCTGACAGCACCCTGGCAAAGCACTAACAGCAGAAATTTTTAGGAAATAAATATTTCCTTTTAGGAAATCTCTACTTGTGAGGATTATAAATTTGTTAAGTCTAGGGTTTGGGGTTTTTTTTTTTGGTATTATTTTATTAAAGTTAGTAATTCTGAGGTAATTTGTAATACATGAACTTCCTTAAAAAACTTCTCACCCCTTATGATGGAAGCAGCAATGTATTGCTTAAATTCCAAGCTGTTAACTACCTATATGTACAGTTGATCAACCTAAGTATTCACCATTGTTTTTTCTAGATAAAACAATTCTCACTTCCTTTTAAATAAACAACAAAACAAAGAGCCAGACAGTCAACTATATTCCTGGCACAGAGTAGATGCCTTTTTCGATCCCTAGAGTAGGCAGTGTATTGATTGTATATTAATTAATTTCTGTAGCCTACTTTCTATAAAGTACTGTGGGATTGTTCACAGAAAATATCCTGGCAGGCATAAGGTATTAATTGAATTATTTTAAATTTGTCAACATCTAAACTTCTACAGTACTTAACAGCAATTCCTATTGTTAACATAATCACCAGAATAAAATAAAACCATTTTATACTTAGAATGTTTTCTTTTAGAAGCAAAAATGCTGTTGTAAAGGAAGTATGGAACTTCAATTCACACTCCAATTTTTTACATCATTAAAAATACTCAAACAAAATAAATTCCGTAATCTAAAATGTATTATTTGAGTTCTTTGCTATGTAGTAGTACACATTTCTGAAGAACAGATGTTTTTGACCTATCTATACAAAATAATAAATGAATGACAACAGAGTAACTACTAGGTTACAGCATTTCTAAAGGTGGGGTTTTTTTTCTCTAATAGAATGCCAAAAGGCAAGCTGGAGCAGTAACAGTTTAAAATTCTTTAAGTAAATGAGCAAGCTTATGCTAATATAGCATACGGTATTATATGTATCTATATGCTTCATTTAACTTTGGCGAGGTATCACTGCAGTCATAGACTGACACTATCATATCAATATACTCTAAAAGTATCTTGTCAAATTAGGCTTATGCACAGTTCCTGCAAGGCTCTGCAAGCCTGGCTCTGCACAGCACTGCAGTTCTCACTGACCAGTTCTGCCACATGCTTTTTTAGCAACACCAAAATTCACAACAGAAATAATTTTTCCCCTGTCCTCTTCCAGCTCATTTTATTTCTGTCACAGTCATCCCTGTTCCCAACCCCAACCCCCAATCTGGATAAAACTAGCTTGAGACAGTCTTATAACCTAGACCATTAATATTATTTGATTATTTTTAATCAGAAATTATTTTTTAGCCCAGTTTCTGTGATGATACTTGCAGCACAACTGAATAAAGTTTTGCCTTCGTTAAGGATGTGTGGAGAGCACCTGAGAAGGTTGTGGTGGGAACTTCATAAAGCAGCCCAACTGCTAAAGAAAGTGCATTGTGGAATTGCAACTGAAGTACTTCTGTTATTTGAAGGTACAGTATCTGTAAGAACACAGGCCTCAAAGATGTATTTTAAGATTGTTCTGTATGAATCTACATCAGAAATCATGCTATTTGATTCTTTGCCTTAGGTTTAAAAGAAACAAAGGCTGCATTTTATATACAATTAAGTCTATTAAAATAGCTATAATTTCTCTGAGTGTACAAAGAGTAAACTATTGTAGTTAATTAAAGCATTTATTAGCTCAAAAGAAACACATAGAAAATACATACTTTGTGATACACCAAATATATTCAGTGCTGTTATAGTGAACGTGCATGCCCTGAGTTCTCATTATATGTAGGTTCAGAGCTCTTTCCAAACAGAGCATTCAAATGACAAGAGCATCACACCCAGACAGAAGCTGTAGCAGATGAAGCATTTTCTTTTGACCGAGCAGGTCATCAGATCCTTTCTAGATCTTTTATATTACAAAGTAGCTGCACAAGAGGAGATTTGATCCACAAACCTGCATTTTCAACCCACAAAAACAATCTAAGCTTGGGATTTGGGAGTATACCTGCAAAAAAAATTAGTAGTGGATGAAGTAAACTGAACAGTTCTCTAAAGATGTAGAGTCTTTGTTAGACTTTTACACCTCTAATAAGGGTTAACTGGTAGCTGGTCAGTGCAGTTGTATTTGACAGAGGTGGTATGATTTCTCTGAATATATTTCAGATGACTAGAGATAGTTATTTTCTATTTTGTCTAGATATGTATTAAATAACTTGTTATAGTTTAGGTCAGCTTTGATGTGAGATTTGCAGAGTTTTCAATCAACTTATTTTATGACTGCCTCTATATACGCAAACAGACTTACTGTGTGCTGACATACAAGCTGACCTCCTTTTACCTATGTTTTATCCCAGCTTCTTCTTCAGATCCTGCAACTAACTGTCCGCATGAAAACCCTTCTGCACAGTATTGTTTTAACCTGGACTCATTTACACAACTGAGAAAATAGATTTATGTCCAGTTTTACTTCAAGTCAAACTCTAACCACAACTATTGTTCCCTATCAGAAACTGACGGTTACAATTCATTTTAATTGAAAATGAGAACAAAGTGGAAACCATACAACTTTTCCATCTCTTTTTTTTTTTCCGTCTCTCTTCCCAGCCATCATGTCTAATTCAAAGTGCATTCTAAATGGAAGAAAACAACATATTCAGCCAGTGATTAATTCCTACAGTTTGCTGTTTCTGATTTAAAATGTTTTTAAATAAGACCTGGATTTACAGGTCTAGCAAGTAAGAATGCCCTTTTTGCCACAGGCTATCCACTGGTAATTAAATCACACCAGTAATCTGATACATTATATATTTACTAGTATGATAGCACTGTCACAGACATTTTACATCCTAAAACCTGCAGTAAATTAAAAAGTCCTTGGAGGCCATCACTACTTGACCTCTCAGTGTGCTGAATTCCAGACAGGGCAAAAGAAAATAAGTTTTACTTTTAGGAATCACCTGCATGCTAGCACAGTGTCTTGTTAATGCTTGCCTGCATCTTCTCTTGTGCTTGGGAAGTACAGCTCTAGAATCATTCCTACCTGAGATATTTGAGAGAGTTGATAAAGGTCCTGGGAGAGGCAAACCGGCAAAACACTGTTGTAATGTGAAGGAGTATTAAACTGTAGCAAACTGATTTCTTAATGACATAATCCTCACACATACTTAGTACACTTTCCCTTTTGTGCCTTGTCTTCATAAGTTTGTCTTAGCTTTTTAGGGTGTTTTCGTCTAGGCAAGCCCCTTGAATGTCATCTTTCTCATCCTGAAATTGTCTTCATATCTGCTTATGGTAGGTCTGGGTATTCCCCTTTGCATTCTTTATGGGCAGGAGGACGGACTTTGATTTGCTGTAATGGAGCACAGCAGAGCCACCAGGACCCCTGTATGGCCACCAGTGCTGCCCGGGTTCGGAAAGCATGTGGTCCTCAATTCCAGCAGGCTGAAGCCATCACATAATGCTTTTCAGTTATCAGTGAATTCACAGGGCCAGCATGTTTACTTGTCAGTCCTGCTTAGCAAACTTCTGTTTTCCTGACCCAAGAAACAGCTTATACGTTACATAAGCAGCAATTTGAGTTGTCGCTTTGTGAGCTGCCCATGACCATGGAACATGCATTTGGCCATCTGAAAGAGAGATGGCAGTCCATGGGATCAAACTGAAGGTCAGTTTATGTTTCCCTGTTGGCTTGTTGTAGATGTTTTGTTCTATAACTGAATGCAGATAAGCAACGCTGTATGAGAACAGAATCCGGGCTTTCAGGCTGAGATAACATGGCATCAGTGTGGAAAGATCAAAGTATGTGTTGGACAAGAGCTATTACATTTGGATTAGCCAAAACAATGATACTTAAGTTGCTCCTTTTACTTAAGCACATCAAAGTTAACAACTGTAGTAGTATCACTATTTCATAAGCAATGGAAAAACGAAGTTGATGACTTGGCTAGTGCATTGGCCTGGGACCACTTACAATTCTTTCCATGCAGCTCTTTTGGACTGGCAGCAGCTAGAGAGGGCTACTGCCTTACCTCCAGCCCCTGCACCTGAATTTACAAGACTGCAAACAGCTGTAAATGTTAGCAGGATCCTGTCATGCTGCACTGTCCAAAAGTATTTCGTCTCCATCATCATCAGATAAAGAGATGTTGTTAGGAAAAATAAAAGAAAATAAGAGGAGTGAGGGACTTTCCATCTGAGTGGGACTTGGCAGGCCTGCTGAAAACTTGTGAGAAGCCCCATACTGCATTCCAGGTGGTGGGAGAGCAGAAGGAATGCTGTACTAATTCTCCCTCTGGCCAGACTGATGTCCAGAACAGATTTTTCACTGTGGATGAAATGGGAATATTCTGCCATGTAACTGTGTCCTGAGGGACCGTTAAACATTTTTTTACTTCAGTTTAGAGTTAAGGGTAAGTCTGGCCTGTACTGCTACAAAATTTAACCACACAAAAGCTGGAAATTCTGCTCTAGCAGGCATTTTTACAGTCCACAAAGGAGCATAGATGCTGACAGACAAAACCTTGCCATAAAACTATGATCCACAGTCTTCACGAAGTTATGATATAACCCATCACAATGTAAAATATTTGAGACTGGTTAGTTTTGCAAATTTGCAGAACATAGCTAAAGGGAATGACTAAAATGCTTGCTTAGGCTTTAACTCTGAAATGCTGACTGTGCGTTTTAGCTTTAGTCACAAGAGCTTCAGAAACTGTTTTCAGATCTGTGCTTAGAGAGTAGGGGAAGGAATGCATCACACCGGTGCATGACTGAATTCCCAGGGAGTTTGGGAACTGGAATCTCTTTCTGATCCAGGCAATTAACCAAAATTTCAAGTCTTGGCAGCTGTGTGTTTTCTGAAAGAAGGTGATTATATGACCATGGCAGCAGAATGACAGTGCACAGAGAGTAGTAAACCTCTCTTAAATTCCAACTTGGAGTAACGAGCTCATATTTTTATGCACTGGTCTCACAAGAAAAAGCCAGGAAGAAACATTTCTCAGGACTATGCTTCCATACCTTCACAAAATTCCCACTAGCTAGAATAGTAATAAGCTGCAGTTCTCTCACAGCTATTTTCTGGAGCTAAAATAATGCCACATATGCTCATAAGTCTTCAGCACAGAAGAGACAGTATCACCAGTAAGAGCACAGTTACTCATACATAAGCACCCTCAGCAAGGCCAAACCTAGTCAAGCACTTACTTTTTCTCCTTTGGTCCTCACTCACTGTCTTTTGGTACAAAAAAAATGTTAGTGTAACTAAGATGCAAGACATAGTCTCTCACAGCAAAAGCCCTTCTCATTCTTTTGCTAGCGTACTCAAAGATGTTGTAAATAATGTAGAAACACTATGTCTCAAGCTCTATTTCAGTCCTTGACTATCTGATAGTATTACAAGTTTCATTTTTTCCACTGTTATACATATGTGAACTGAGGGATTGCTTCTTGTTCAGCCACTTCCAGCAAACAGAGATTTCAGCCACGGTGGGGTATGAAATAAGAACTACACATTAGGAATAACTAAGGACTTCTCTTAGAATTATGTGAACATTTAATAGCTTGTAAGTGCTTTGAATTGTGAACTATCTATCCACCTACCGAAGACCACTCAATCATACAAAATCCTGACTTATGTTTTACAAGTAATTTCAGAAAGGTTACACATCTGGAATAAATTTTTAAGTGAATCAAGTATTAAGGACTTCTTAAGCTGCAGCTTGTTTGACGTTTTTTCAAGCATCTGAACTCTCTGTTATTAGATGCAGAGCTCATAGTTGGGTTTTTTAAGGCTTTGTTGCTTTGAGTAACAGTGTCAGGATTCAAAGAACAGATTGCTAAATGTTACTTTTTAGAAGGTAAACAACCTTCTAATGGTTTTCAAGTTTAAATGTGGCTTAGTTCAAAGGCTAATAAAGATTGTGATACAAACAGATCATATACTTACCCACACAGTAATTGCTGTTTAATGCACGTGTTGCAGAAGTGCTTTAGAAACTTACATTCAAAAATAGGATTGCAATACTCTCACAATACTCTATCTTCAAAAGTTATGAGCAGTAGGTTGTTAAATATTAAGGAGATAAGAATGAAGAAATAATTGCTTAGAATTAGTGGGGCAAATATGTTGGCTTTCTATACATTTAATTTAACAGGGAAAAATAGTATTTGATTGGCTAAACTGGGTCAAGCAATGATCATGACAATGAACACTGTAAATAAAAATATATTTACAGTTCAAGATACCAAGCAAGAGCCGGACATTTGCAAGAGGATGATGGAGTACAGGGCAAGTTTATTCAGGATTCCCTGATCTCTGAGAAGATAAGGAAGATGGGAAAGGCAATGGTGAAGACCAATATCAGGGTACTTTAGCAGTAGTAGTATTTTCCTCTGTATTGTTGATATATTATTATTGATATTGAGGATGAAAAATTATTAGTAGTCTTGTCTATCTGGAAAAATATTCAAAGATGTCTATTTTTAAATGTTGTCAGTGCTATTTTTATATCTTTAGTATAAAGATAGAATAATTACTGTAATTTTATTATAACAATTAATACAAAATTCTTGATAACATCACTTGCCTGCTTTTAGATTTTGAAATTGAGGATTGTTTTCTGAGTTGAGCCATAATAAATGCAGCATATGAGCATTGTCACACTAATTATTATGTTTATGTAAAAATAGATGTACCATATTTATCTTGATTTAAGATAGGAAGATCCCAGGTGAGCTTCCTTGCTGTTCCTATGTTTTAACAATGCAGAGAAAATGGCCTGGGATCTAATTTTCCCTCCTTACTTAATTGTGGTCATGACAACCATCTGTACAAGGATAAGCTTTACAGTATTGTCTTGTTCAAGGGTATCATTTTGACATTATGTTGTGTGATACAATAAGCTAATGGAAAATAATACTGTGCAGCAGTTGGTGCTCTCATCTACATATGCTGCCGACTTACACTTATGGAGTTTGTACATTTTGGTTTCCTTGTTTGACATTTATGTGACCACTGTGGCAAGGAAAGTATATAAAAATAACACCAGCCTTTAAAAAATATGTTAACATTTGAGAGAAGGGCCACCAGTTAAGGGAAATGCCACTGTTTCTGACTCTTCAAAGTTATCTGTCTCTGCTGGGTGCCAGTGAATTTACATTTTGGATAACAAATTTAATTTTTCTCTGCTGTGTGAGCAAGGGAAGATACAATTTTTAAAAGCCAGGACACTGATTTTGCATGTCTTTATGGCAAGAGCTTGCCTACCAATATGTGGACAAATATAAAGAGAGGTAAAGACAGTGCCAGGTTGTTATTCTTCAGCTCCTTTCTGAAATACAGCTATTTATGAGATGACATGGAATAAAGCTAAACATACCTATTATTAAGCAGAATCTGATAGATAATCAAAGACTATCTTTTTTCTTGAAACTTCTACAGAAGCAAGCACTTACTGACATTGGACAGAAAGTAATTTAATTTGGCTTTGGACACTCTGTACCTCAAAGTACACACATAATATGTCTGGAATTGAAACACAACAGGAAAGATTACTTAAACTGTTTGTTCAAATACTTTTGAGGTGTTAGTGGAAGATAAAAAAGAAAGTAAGGCAGGGAAGTTCATTCTAAAATCATACAGTCTTGCCATATGTTAACAGAAGAAATAACTGATTGTTTTACTACTAGCACTGAATAGAAAGCAAAGATTCTAGCTTGCTCCTAATCAGATTAATCATACATGTCTCATAGTATAGTAATGGGAATTGTGGAGAGTTTTTGAACTAGGTTTTTTACTATTTCTGTGATTTCTTTGCCCTGCATATACCAGTAATTAACAGGGATGCTCCTGCTGCTGCAAATACTGGTTTGCTAATTTGAGTGTTTGAACTTGAAAATAATTTGTAACGGGTCATTTGCACATTTCCAGTAAGATCACCAACTCTGTAATAATTTGGTCAGGTTGGGTAAAGGAACAATGAAGGTGACTCTTCCAGTGCAAATTTCTGAAGTCCTGTGTGTCTACGTATACCTCAGCCATTGTATTTACTTGGTCTAGCAGATGGATTAGATGGGTAGGAGCGACACTGTCACTGCTCTAGAAAGGGGCTTCCTGTCACATGGAGATTCAGTGACCTGTTACACTGATCAGAAAAGGATGTTATATTATGAGCTATCAAATTAAGGTGGTGGGGAGTGAGGTGTGAGTGTAGGAAGCATATGGCTTGGAATTTTTCTAGTTATCAGTAATAGCTGGCCTTAAAAGATAGAGTTTTAAATCGTTTTATTTAGTGTTTGGCTATAAGCTTATATCATGCTCTTGGATATGACTCGAGAAAGATATTATGTGGAATCTAGGTTGTGGGAAAATACTGATACAGTCTGCTGTTTGTAGTAATAAAGCTAATGGCAACAAACTTTGAGTGGTACATTCTGGCCTAAATAGGGCAACCCCTGTAATAGCAAAATAATTTATCAAATCCTAATTCTTCTTATATAACGTAGGAATTCCTAATTTCTTTTTGTGCTGCCCTCAGATAATGCTATTCCAGCAGTAACTCAAAGCTTTGTGACAAGTGGTGCTTTATAGATAGGACAAGGCCATGCAGCAACTCAATTCTGCAGTGGCGTTATGTGAGCTGCTCTTGGGAACAACGTTGTAAGGACAAGGAGGGTAGAGCTAGCATGTGTCTTGCTGGGCAGGAGCTTGTACGTTGGGTTTGTGGGTTTTTTACAGTGCTGGTGGTGAAATAATTTATGTTATAGGGGGGTGACTCTAATCTGACAAGTCTTAAGTTATTTCAAAGATACAGCAGGACAAGGCTGGTAGGACACTCCAAGTCTGACACTAAAACAATTTGTGAGGGAGCCAATTATTGATGTTTAACCATGTTTACTCAGTTGCTCACTAGGAAGTTTGCTATTTAACTTAGCTACACACCGGTTCTCACACCACTGTTGCGAATAAAACCCAAAAACTTGTATGCAGGTCTATCTCCTATTAAGTGCAATTGTTTTCTCCTGCTGGTGACCCTTTGCCTTTAGCACTAGCGGTACCTGACTGCTGTTTGCAGTAGTGAAAACCCGCAGAGCGGATGGGGGCCTTTGCGTCGTGCAAGTCTGTTCTTAGCAGCAGGCCATCATGATTACTGAAGAGTGTCTAGTCAGCGCATCCAGGCGAGAACTATCCCCAAAATCTTGTATTTAAAACAACTGCGTGTAAGATCTTTCAATCAAAAATACTGCTTTATTCAGATGTAACTAGGAGCTGGCCAGACTATGCCGTACTCAGGTGCTCTGCCCAGGCTTCCCTCCCTGTGTCCCCTCCTGGGATGGCAAACCCATCCAGTGCCTTATTTTCAGCAGCTTATCCTGGGAGGGAAGGCGGCTGTGAGAGCTGGGGCAGCATGAGCAGGACAGAGCCAGGAATGGGACATTCACCCTCCGGTCTGTTATGGTAGTTGGTGAGGTCCGATCCCGTATTTGTATTCCCATCCGGCGCAGAGGCCTGAGCCGCGCTGCCGGGCTGCCCACACGGGGCCAGGCCGAGCTCTGGAACCGGCGGCACGGCTGTACGGGGCAGTTGCTGTGCTGGATCACGGGGACTGCTCCAGTACTACTGTCTAAGAAACCACCGACAGAACCAGGCTTGCTCTTTTCCCCGTGATGGAGAGCGAAAAGCCTATCTCACTTGCGGTTTGGCGGTAGCTGTACTAGCAGAACCCGGGGTTCAGCCCGCCTCCTAAAATGGCAGCAACCCCAGGCCCGCCGCCGCAGAGGGGCGCCCCCGCCGCCCGCTCAGCCCGCACCCCGCGCCCTCCGCACCAGCCAACCGGCCGCAGCAGCTGCCCGTACCCGGGTCGGGCCGCGGCGCCGGGCTCCGCTCCCGCCTGCCCTGGATCATTCTAGATGCCATGGCCGCCCCTTCCCCACGGGTAGCCGCGCCGCGGCCCCGAGCCCGGGCGAGGAACCCCCAGAACGGTGGGCGCGGCAGGACGGGCGGGCGGCGCTAGCCGGGCCCGGGCCGCCTCCCCACAGGTGCGGCGGGGAACAATAGGCAGCGGCTGACGGGGCTGCGAGCACCCCTCGGCACTGCCGCAACGAGTCCCGGGCGGCGGGCAGGGATCTTCGCCTCGGCAAGCACGCCTAAAGTAGTCCCTCTTTGTTCACCAGCGGCAAAGGTTCAGATTCACCTGTGTCCTTCCGCCGCGGCGATCGT
>JAVJGJ010000030.1:16514434-16537198 GCA_035590215.1 Microhierax caerulescens | reverse complement strand
CTCAGGGTGGTCATGTGGCCTCCATCACTGGAGGCTTTCAAGGGCTGACTTCCCTAAAGCCACCTCATCTGGCCTCAAGGCTGGAGAATTCCCAAGGTACCTTCTGACCTGAATTATTGTTATCCTGAACAACAGTAAAAACAGAATATAGTTTTGATAATGTATTTCTTATTTCCAACCATTACTCTTTGCTTTTTTAGGCTGAGGGATGTCTAGGTTAGAGTCTTTTTATCCTTCTTCTGTACAGTTGGTGATGTAGTTTTGATTATACCAGAATCCAAAATAATGTAAATATAAGGAGGTCGAAGTATATCTTGTAGGTGTTCTATGACACTGCACGTTGGCAGTTCAATATTCAGTTGACTACATAAAGTAGCATGAAACAATAGACTATAATCTAGGTTTGTACTGTAACAGCTGCTTTAAAGAAATTCATGGCAAGTTACTAAAGCCTGTTAATGTATAATTGGAACAGTGACCGTTGCAACAAAGTTGCCATTTTGATTCAGACAGATCCTAAGCTTGGGAGTGGGTTGGGGCAGAGGAAATAGCCTGTTAAGTCTGCCTGTCTTCTTGGCTCAGCAGAATCTTTTTATTTGGTGGAGGGGGTATGGTTGATACAGTGACCAGATAATGTTTGGCATGAGATCTTATAGATGGCAGAGGAGCTGCAAGGAAGATGGGAAGAAACGTGGCAGGGATCCAGCATCTCTTCAGCTGCTAACAGAGGTACTGGATCCCAGTTACAGGCTAGCAGCTGCGTGGAACCATTGGTTGGTTATGTGGTGCTGGGTAAACCAGCTATGGTTGTGGCTCTCAAAACTGATTTCCCTTTTATGCTGCCTTCTGGCTGTGAGAGCTTGCTGCTTACCTGCCTTGACTAGTCACCAGACCTTTCTGTGAAGTGCTTTAATTAGTTTAAAATATTAGAAAATTAATACATATTAAGGGAAAGAAAACTGAACAGAAAGCTTATGAGAAGTCAGTTTGCTGTTCCATAGCTAGTGGGAGGGGAGCAAGCTGCTGTATTGGAAAGCCATGTGTGAAACTGCCTTGTTTTGTATGTTCTGAGTCCTTGCTAGACTACCCCGCCACCATTCCCTGTGAGATGTTAACTGTTCTGCTTTAGGGAGAGCAGAACAGACTGCTGGTATTTTGCACCCCTTTTTTCATAGTTTTCCTTGAAGTTTAATAGAAGCATAGTTTGTAACTTCAGATACAATTGTGATTATTCAGCAATTTCACACTTTCCCTGCTTAAACTGATTATCTGTGGTTATCATAAGCTCTTTCACTAGACCTTCCTCTCCTATGCCTCTATGTGATACCATACTTTCCAGTTTTGAGAGAGATCCTAAACCTGTGTGAGTTGTCTTAGTAGGATACTTTGCATGTGTGTGTGATTTTTAGTCTGAATTCCCTTCTGCTAAATCTGCTGGGCTCTCTAAACTCATCTTCCCTTCAGGGTGACTTGTATTTACTAGGAATAAATGATTATCTCTAGGTCCCACTTTTATGAGTTGTCTCAGTGGATTAGAATTTTCTCTTAATGTTCTTTGGGCACTTAGTTGTTAAATTTTGATATCTTTAACATGGCTTCCAAAATCTGTCTGTACTCATAGGGTAGTTATCATCTGTTACTGTTGCAGTATTTGTGAATCACAGAGGTCTTCTGGAAGAAATTTACTGAAATTGCATGGATTGTTAATGAAAGTGTCTATAGTTCAATCATGCAGTCTGGCAGTGCCTGTTGAGGGAGTTGGTGTCCCAAGTTGCTTGTTTGAGTTTGTTCTGCTGTGCTGACAAACCATTCTGTGAAACAAATCAGTGAACTGAGATGGCTGAAAAAGTAATACTGTCAAGGGAGTTTTTCTTAACAGAGGTTGTTTCCCAGCAGTGGTTAGAACTGAAGGAGTGCAGGAGTATGAATGACCTTAATCTGGCAGTGCTTCTGTGGAAAAAGGCACTTAGAAAGAATAGGGAGAGTGCTCAGTCATTTTATCCTCCAGCCTCTTCACATATTTTTTTCCCTGACTTTTCCACTTCTTCCTTTTGTAGGATTGCTATGGCAGTACAGGAGTCAGAGAAACCAAGTGAACATTGAAATTTTCTTATCTCTAATGAGGAGGTATAGAAAGTGTTACAAACAAGTCAAAACTTAACAAAAATCTAATTTTGATTTTTTGATAAATACAGTACTATGCATAGTTAGTTGTCATGGTTCGCAACTCAGTCTGATTTAGGTAGCTTACCTTCAGAGGGAGGTTGCCATTCCTGTTGACAGAGAATGACAGCTATTTCTGCTGCTGCAGCATATTAAAACCTAATTCATTAAGTAGATGAATAGAAGGTCTTCTGCTTGTCTTTCTTGGGAGGATCTATGATTATGATCTAGACCCCAAGGTGAAAAAATCAATGAGCAGTTTCAGTACTTCATGAGATCAGCTTCTCAAGAAATGGTGAAAGTACACTCCAATTTTGAAGTGTTTCAACATGCAGATGTATTTCACTTAGTTCCCCCACAAACTTCTGAGAGATTCTATGGGTGTGTAACTACTGGATTTGCATTGTAAGTGTTTGAGTAAGAATACAGCCACAACATATTCAGTGTTGGATAAAGGATGTAAAGGCAAGGTATGTTGGATGTGCCAGATGACATGCAGCATAGGTTAGTTCTGCAAGTTAAATGAGATAAAGTAGATTTATATGTTGGATAAGTTTTTCTGAAAACCAAAACATCTGCTGGATATTTTGCAATGAGAAGTTATTGGAGAGAAGTTTTTAAAATGGTGGGGAAATTGTTACTTAAAGGTTAGTTATTTTGTTGGTAACTAAATGGTACAGTAGGAAGGCACTGTGGAGCTAAGCTTAGGGAAGACTTGAAAGCAGGTTTCTGGAAAATGTAGAACCTTTAAACTTAACTTCAAAATTGGCAAGCAAGAAGGTAACCTCAGTTGGCATTTTCACTTCCAACAGAAATTTTATTTTAATGGTAGGTGTGACATTTTGTACTCCACTACGGCGGAGAGAGCTGTGGTATGACAGACAAGAATTTTCAACACTTCAAGCATGTAGTTTTTACACTGTCTGCACTGAATTTCTTGTGATTTCCTGTGTGGTGTTTCCAGAAGGCACTTCAGAGATCCCTACTTTAAGTAACTTATGGCTTGCTAATTAAAGTAAATTTGTTGAAATAGTAGCTCTTCCCACTTCTATGGTTTTGATGGAGATTGTTTCCCTGAAGAGTTTTTTAGCCATGTGGAAAGCAACAATTAAGCTAGCATGAGCCTACTATGGTAAACTAACCCTATTTTCAGTCCATGTTAGATAAACCATAAACTGCCCCATTAGGAGCTACTTATGAGCTGTTTAGTCATCACTTCAACAGTACTATCTCCCATAAAGAGAGTAAGGTGGACAGTGGAGAAGTGTCTATTTCTTTGGCTCAGACATTTACTATGTGTCTAGGGCCTTCAGTGTCTGAAGTTGCTATTGTGAATTTAGGCTGTTCTATATGTATAGACTCATTTAACTGCTTTGTGCCAGAAAATGATGCACAACACTTTTTTTTTTTTTGTTGCCGTTTGAATGGAGGTATGGGACAAACTACTGTACTCAAAAGAATGACGTATGCTTTTGAAGGCATTTTAAAATTCAAACATAATAAAAATAGTTGGTTTTTAAATGGAAATTGTAATATATCATGTATAATAAGTGAGTTGATTGTATTTTTTTGCTTATTCTGTTTAAGATCTTTCCCACCTTTTTTCAAGTACTGGAAGAGTGAATATTCCTGCCTTTTAGCTGCTTTCTCTAGTCTTTTTTAGTCAAACCAGATAAAAAGCTGGAAAGAAAATCTTTGAACCTCTAGAAGAGAGTAGTCCCATCAAAACACTTACAAGGTTGTTTCAAGGTGCGTTAGTGAATTTGCTTTAGGTGCTTTGAACTATACACAGCAACTTATAGTCTTGTTTGATTAGCTAAATCAGGTTCGTGGATGTAATTTGAAGTATTTAAATAATACTTTGTAATGATGAGTCTTTTCCAAGAAATGAATTACTGGCTGAGGCCAGATTATAGTTTCACAACCACTTCTAGGGTGTTTTGATCAAGCCTTGCCTAGCCTTTGAACATAGCTTGCTTTGTGCTAAGTTGGACATGTGAGTAGTCAGAAAGGTTTGTGGAACTGATGAAGGAAAACCCCTTTTTTTTTTTTTACCATCTCTTGACCAGCTGACTTCAGATACCTTTGTTTCTGAGCCTGTTTGGTACTTAGGTGTGTAAATGGCCGTAGAGGTATAAAGGAGAGAGTAGAATGTGGTTGTAACTAGTGTTAGAGGCTGGGGCCCTGCTTCAGAGGCTCTTGCAAAAATTTAAGCAACTGTACAAGATAAGGGGCAAAATCTTGCAGTGATGTATAAAGGTTGGGAAGTTTAAATAATGAATATTCTAAGAGTTTGAGGTTATTCAGAATAATGTAGAAAGTATAGCAGGACTTGAGAGTATGGAGTGACTGGATAATGCAGTGGCAAATGAAATGTGCACGCAGAAGTAATACACATTGGGAAGAGAAACAATGGTCTGGGAGGAGTTAGAATGAGAAACTGCAGTTTCTAATCATTCTTGGAAATTTCTAACTCAATGCCTGATTTGGGCAGGGGGTGGGGGGGAGGGGGGAAGGCTACAAATGTTACTAGTTGGAAAGGAGCGAAGAATAAAAATTGGCTACCCTGTAACCATAAACTTAGTTTGAATGTTGTATGCATCCTGTCCCATTTATCAGAGGTTACATTGAAACTGGGGAAAAGCAGTGGTAATTTCAGATGGCTTTCATATGAGAAGCAGCAGAATTAGTAGGATTTTTTAACTGGTAAGTATGGCTGGGTGGATCTAAACACTGGTACTTGGACATGAAGGTAGAAGATGGAAAATGATGGTTTAGTTTTCTGATGCAATGATGAAGGGTGTCAAATGAAGTGACAAGGTGCCAGCTGTGAAACAAGCCAAAAGTGCTGCGTTACAGGTTCAACAAAACATGTAGGAAAACTAGCAGAAGATGATTCCATTAAGGATTAAAAGAAATGGAAACATTACTGCTTGAGATCTTTGGATCCATAACCTGTAAGAGACCCATAAAATATTTGGGAGAGGAGTGTTCTAAGTGTGTGTGTTTTTTGGTTTGGTCCATGTTGCCCCCGCCCCCCACCTCATTCCTTTGGTCTTCCATAGTCACCTGTCTGAATTCTGTATTTGGGATCATGTGTGACTTTAAACTGGTGAACCAGTTGTGCGTAAGGATGCCAAAGTTGTTAGGCTAGGTGGAACACTCATCTGGCTGGTTATGGCTACTCTTACTGTTTAGACTCACACTGATTATAAATATGCTTAAAATGGCTGGCTAATTTTCATTTGTCTAACCTTAGTTTAAACTGTGGAGTACAAAAAAATTTTTGATTGCTTTCTAGAAAATTAACTTTTGCTTTTTTGCATATTTCTCATGTTTTAAGCCATTATAATTCCAGTTTTACTTTCATGTTGAATATAAATAGTAAACTAGGGAGAAGGGATATCCTTCTCTTTGAAACCTATATTACTGGTTTTGTTGATGCTTTGTGATTATTTCATATGTTTCTGGTGCTGGTAATGCACCTAAGTTATCTTAAGTGAGTTGAAACTTTAGTCTTTCCATTGACCCTATCCTATTTAACTCCCTGATCTCTCCTTGTGCTTGTTACAGTTATACGTATGTTTAGTTTCTAAAGAGAAAATAATTTGGATATAGGAATAGTAACTTTTATAATCTCAAATTTTACCTGTAACTTAGAAAATTCTTCTTTGTGCATTATCTGGTTCTATCTTATTTTCTATATTTTATTTCTTTACTTGGAGTGTAGTATTTGGTAGTTAGTCTGACAAACAGCATATTCACACTTACATATGCTTAGGCTATATTTTGTGGAATTGTATGAGGAAAAAATGGTTATTGATTCAAATAACTAATTCTGAGTTTCTTGTGTGAGGAAAGGTTGTATGATCTTTTAGTTTTTCTTTGTTATTCTTTTCCAAACTGATTCTAACAAAGAAGAAAACTTACTTTACATTACAAATTTAACATGTAGAAACTCTTCTTGTGCTGGAAACCTCTACAGCTGTGCTTGGTGGCAAAACATGATGCAGTGTTGGAGGTACCTGAGCTAATACAGACCTTGAGTTAGCATAGTGCCCAACCTGGGCTCTTTCTCCCCCCCCCCCCCCCCCTTTTTTCCTGAGTAACTCACTGCTAAGTACAATGTTAATTGTCAAGTACTACTCTCCCTACCAAGGTAATGTAATTAGAATCGGCTTAGGACCTCTTTACTTTCCTTGGAACTTTAGAAAACTGTCAGTGACTTGATTGATATTTTACATAAGTAATCCTCTGTTTATTATTTCTGATGCATTTTTTGATGCATTTTTTGATGCTTCTGATGACTTTATGAAGAGCCTCTGAGCCAGAAGGTCTGTGTCTCCCCATCCTCACTTACATTACTTGATTTCGTAGAAGATCTTTCTTTATGTAAATGCTTCTTTCAGATTCTGTAGACTGTTACAGTAGCAGAGGCACCACTACTAAAGGTGTGTAAAGTCTGAAAACATGACCAGGTTTTTAATCACCTCAAGTTCTGGAGTTAGCTAAGTGAGTTCTAGCTGTGAATCATATTAATATTCAAAATACATGGTTTCTTACTTCAAACTAATTCTGATTACCTTTTGTGTTGCTTCTCTTCCTGTAGAGACTCTACAGCGGTGGGTAATTCACTGGTCCATAAGCGGTCTCCTATACGTCGAAGCCATAAGACCTCAGCATCTTTGACCAAACTGTCATTACGTGATGGACAGAAAGCCAAAAAGCCACTGTGTAAATTTGAAGAAGGTCAGGATGTCCTAGCTAGATGGTCAGATGGCTTGTTTTATCTTGGAACTATCAAAAAGGTAAATAATTTTTTAACTTCACTGGAGTCTTAAAGTATCATGTCTTGGTTATAAAATTACAGTATTATTGTCTCAATTTAAGGATATTCTTCTGTTTGGTCCTTTACTCATGGTTTCCACTGTATTGTTTTTCAGATAAATAAACTGAAACAGAACTGCTTCATTATATTTGAAGATAGTTCCAAATCCTGGGTTCTCTGGAAGGACATACAAACAGGCAAGGACTTCAGTAAAGTAGTCATTGTTTGGTATTTTATTTGCAAGATTACTATGTTTGTTAAATTATTCTATTATTATCTTGTATTCTGAAGAATAATATAGTTCAGTGTGACCCAACATGATGAATTGGGGGGGGAGGGGAAGCCAACAACCCCCCCTCCATCCCCCCAAAACCATTATTTTCAAAAAAACTCCTTAACATTACAATCACTTCTTTGTTTAGTGTTGGGTGTTTTGTTTTGACATAACTATGTGTGGGGAGAGGAGAACATGTCTTTACATGTACATATATTTGCGTGTATTTGGATGGGAATAGAGTATAATACTTTGTCTTAAACAGAAAATTCCAGGTCCTAATTTATGCCAAGTTTTTCCTGCTATTTTCAGTTGAAACAACATGATGTGGAAAGAAACCAAAGACTGCAAAATCCTGGGTTTGAACGTTGTTTTCACATTCAAAAGTAACACCATAATGGTTTCACATAAGAAACCATTACAAATTTTGGAGTATTCATGCAGTACAAAGAAACATGCAGTTATCAAGTGAGGCACCTGTTCTATATTAGCTTTGACTTTTTTTTTTCAGATACTTGTGGAGTAGCTAGTATTTTGATAATCTAATGCTAATGAAGCATGGATAAAAATTTCTTCTGAAAATCAGTTACAATTTCCTCATGTAAAGGCAATGGAAATCTGATTTGACTCTCACTGATTCTTGATGTTTAAACTAAACACTTCATCTGTGAACAGGAGATGCTTTGTATTCATAACGGCAATAATTCAGTTGCTTTATTTCTGAAGAACTCTTCTGCTGTTATTCTTCTGTATAGTTATAGTTCATGATATTAGATTCATTTATCATAACTATCAAACTTCAGTGCTTGCTAACATGTAGTTTAAGAAACTCATATTTTAATCCAGATTTTTATATTGATATAGTATAATTGGAGCAAGATGTAACTTTGTTTCCAGTTTGCAAGCTAATACTTTTTTTCTTACTTCTGTGCTTTTATATGCTTGCAGATATGTGTAAGAAGTAACAGTTTGTTTCCTAAGAGTGTTGGAGTTTAATACTAAAGCACCCTGGGCAGATCTGTCAAAAAGATACACATAACTTGGTGCATATGTTTACATGAAAAGGAGCACAAACTACTGTAAATACAAAACATCAGTTTTCCAGATAAGATTTGTTTATACATACTTTTTTTGGCCTGCATTTACATTCTTTATTCGGTTACTTTGACTGTTGATACTAAGGAACTGTGGGCTGCTTAGTAAATAGGCAGTATATAGCCTATAAATACCTGATAGCCTAGATAAGTGATATAAATATTTGTAACACATACAGTTTGTACAAAACCTCTGAATTCATTTTTGTTGGGAAATTAGGCTCTGTGACAACATGTTTCTACAATGCATGGATCTGTAACTGAAACTATAAAAAAAGCTATATGCATGGTAATTGTTCCAACTGCAGATGTAATCTGGAAAAAAAAAAAAGTATCACATTTTCATCTTTGTCTAGGAGCCACTGAAAGTGGGGAAATGGTCTGTACAATATGTCAGGAAGAGTATTCAGAAGCACCAAATGAAATGGTTATATGTGATAAATGTGGGCAAGGTAACTAGATGTTTTCTATTTACTTCATTTTAAAAGATGTTTTGATTTGTTTTATGAAGGAGGATATTTGCCTGACTATGACTGCTCAGCTGATCTTAAATTTTATAGTCCTTTGGCTATTAACAGCTCAGTGAATAATGGTAATCCATGCTAAAGTGACTAACACCTATTCTGTAAGTAAAGTTTATTTTTTCTACTAAGAAAATGTAAAAGACCATTTTGAACATTACCGATGTTTTTAATAAGATTTTTGGCACGTAATGATGGATAATGCCTTTATAGTTGCATTAAAACCATATATAGCTAATTCTGTGTAAGCTTCTTTTGTCAATTTAATAACACTTCAATTGTTATGCAGGTTATCATCAGCTGTGTCACACACCAAATATTGATTCCAGTGTGATTGATTCAGATGATAAATGGCTCTGTCGACAGTGCGTTTTTGCAACAACAACAAAGGTGTGTTCCTAAGAAAATATTTATTAATACATCCCATATTGCATGCATGTTTTTGAAGTTGAAAGTTGAAGTAGCATTTTTTTCCAGTGACTTTTTTTGTTAACTTCGATCTGAATGGAAGTTTTATATGTTGGGAATAGATATTTATTTTAGAAACAGATGACATTTGACTTTCAATTTTTTTTTTTTAAGAAATATTGCTAGTATTAAAACACAAATACAAGTGAAAGTATTTTACTTGTTTATGGACAAATTTTCATAACTTGCAAATTAAAGGATTTGGAAGTTTCAGAAATATATTACGGTTTTGTAAACTAATGTATTTGTTTTCTCCCAGAGGGGTGGTGCACTTAAGAAAGGACCAAATGCCAAAGCACTGCAAGTCATGAAACAAACATTACCATATAATGCAACAGACCTTGAGTGGGATGCAGGTCATAAAACCAATGTCCAGCAGTGTTACTGCTATTGTGGAGGACCTGGAGAGTAAGTAGACAGAAGAACTTTTCTTCATAGTGCAGCTGAAAACATTGGCCCTGATCCTGTAGACTTTTACTTCTGAACATTTTAGTTTGTTTTTATAGAGTGTATGTACTAAACTTGATGGAAAGTGGAATTTTGTATTACACATACATATTTTTATATGTCTCATGGGAAATATTAATGGCTTTCCTTCTGCTTTCAGATCTTCTGATTTGTTTTAATTTTGTCATGTGACCATCACATAACACCACAGTCTATTCCACAACAAGCAAGAATATGGTGTTTTGCATTGCTGCTGTTAACATGTTCAGATTGAATGGAGTTTTGTTATCTTCTTGCATGCACTTCTAGGCAGTGTTTTTCTGACACTGTCAGCTCTGTCATTAGTCACAAATACAAATGTATCTAGAGATTAATTTATTAAATGTTATTGGAATAGACAGCTGTCTGATTCTACCATAACATCATACCCTGGATTGCAGTTAATGGTAGGGGAAAATCTTTTTTTTCCTCTTATGACGTTAGAGTCCTCTGCTGGTTCTTTCTGGCAAGAAGGGGGCTTCTTAAGCAGGTAGAGATCAATACTCTGGTGTCTGCAGGGGATGAGTGAATGAATAAAATAGTATTGAAGATTTGAAGCCAATGAAAGTCAAGAGTCACACAAAGAATCAAAGCTTTTGAGTTTATACTCACAGGACAGAGCTCTGGTTAGAGAATTTTGCAGTCTTAGACAAACGTTGCTTTCAATTTTGAATGGTTCCTTTTCTCAATGGAGAAGTTGAAAAAAGAAAAAAGTAAACTGTGAGGTTTATTTTGAGGATTCAAGTAGCTGAATCCTCAGAACAAATGTTTGACTTAAAGTGGCTGTGTCCTGCTTTGGAAAATAACAAGGAAGCTAATCTGATATGTGAGAAAGAGCTTATATGGAGTTACTGATTTATTATAGTCAAGAATTTAAAGATGGCTGTAGGGGAAATTAGATTTTTATTTTCTTCATTTAATAACTTAATTCATCCTTTTACTAGACATATCTTTTATTATTCTTAGTCGCTCTTCTTTGGTAATGATTTATTAGGGAGTTAAGTGTTACTGAAACATCCCCACAGATTACTGTTTTATAAACTGTGTAAATGGTTTTGGGTCAGAAGATCCCTTGCTATTTAATTCAAATCTAATGAAAACCATTTTCAGTAACTTCTTTAACATGTCTTGTTTTTCTTTTTGTTGGTGAAGCTGGTATCTAAAGATGTTGCAGTGCTGCAAATGTAAGCAGTGGTTTCATGAGGCTTGTGTGCAGTGCCTCCAAAAGCCAATGCTTTTTGGTGACAGGTAAGAAGATTTAAGCTGTACTTTATGGTTGTCTTGATTTAAAATGTTAAGGGAATCGTTCATACAAGTTTTTATTAAGGCATCCATAGTATAACAGTATTTTCCAAAAAGGGGGTGAGTTTGCATGGAAGATTGTATGAAATACAGTATGTGTTCAGGTGCCATGGAAATGCAGTTCTTAATCACTGTTTAATGAAAGGTGGGGTGGTGGGTGGTGCAGAGGTAACCAGTGGATAATTGAGTTCAAACTGTTACTGACTTTGTGTGGAAGTCTTATACTATAGCTGCTGGCTACTGGGAGATTAGAAGCTTTAAAGCAGACAACTTAAGTTGTCCTGAAAGTTAGATAAAAGCTTTCAAGTGTGCATGCAACAGGCACCGTACTTCAAATAGGCTGTCAGTGTGTGTGTGCAGTAGTAGTTGCCTGTACTAATAACAGTATGGGGAACTGGAGAAACCTGGAAGGATGGTGGGACTGGGGGTAACTTTGTATGCCTCTGTGCATGTGTAATGAGTAGACAAAAGGAAGTGGAAAAGAGCACCGCTCTCTGCTTTTATTTTAAGAGTAACTTGCAGCAGATGAGAGAGAAAACTGGAGAAGGGAACCAAGGAGTATGTAATTTGTTACCTATTATACTTTCTTTTAGCTGTTGGTTGTACTGGGATGCTTTTATGAAGGAAATGAGTTAGAACCCAGGAATGCATGGATCCTTTAAATCCATGCTTACACTGGTGCACAGGCTTCTGCATTTGAGAGAATGGAGTGGGAACATTAAAGAGCATCTTAAGTGATACAGTTACAGGTTGAGGGACTTTCTCAGGAAGTATGAAACAGTGGTACCAGTGTACAGCTGAGGAAGTACCTTGTATCTGGCCCAGTAGGTACCAGCTGAGATTGTGGAAGTTGATAAAGGAAGGTGAAGGATGAAGGGACTCTTAAATATCATATGGCTGGTTTCTAGCCTGCTTAACTTTTTTTTTTTCATAACTAGTGTGTTAAAAACATTAAGAGAGTGTGTGTGTACGGACACCCACCACCTAGACACATGTACATATACATATGTATATATTTTTAGGTTTTATACGTTCATTTGCTCAGTTTGCAGTTCTGGACCAGAATACCTCAAACGTTTACCCTTGAGATGGTAAGTATGAATTTAAAAAACCCAAAAAACAAAAAAACCCACGGTGAGTTGAATATATGCTCTGCTTTTCTTTCTGGTATATTCATTCTCCTGAAAAAAAAAATGCACTTGCCATCTTGATTTGTTTCCTGAGTTCTTATAGCTTCTATGAACAGGGACAACTTTTCCTTCAGAAATGATCCTTAAATATAGAGATACATTGCAGTTGCGTGTCTTTCAGATTTATTCCTGGGATTGTTCGGTAAAGTAGCAAGAAACTACTCACATGTTGTATATGTGAAGATTTGAGATACCTGAACAAAGTCTTTTTTGCCTGTATAGGGTCCTGCCATTGGGTAAGCCAAATATAGCGAGTACCAGAGTACACATCTTGACAGATTTTATAGTAGTTCCCTCGATGAGACTTAATGGTTAGTTGTAGTTTGAAACCTTTGAACTAACCCACATCAGAAATTGTATCCAACTTAGTGGGTATATCTGCTAACCTGTACATGGTGGAAATTACCTTGCTAAATGTTAATTCACCAAAATACTTGAGTGAATTCAGAACTGATACATTCAAGTATGAATCTGGAATTACTTAAATATCCCATAGTTTAGAACAGTTTTGGAGTTTAAAAGAACATCTTGACAATGAGATAAGGCAGAAATGAAAATAAGATTCAAAGCAGAAGGAATCATATGAGGAAGAGAAATGACAGGAGGCTTTGATAATGCTGTTTCCTGGATTGAGGGGTTTAAATTGTGCTTTGTGTTCCTCTAACTGTATTGTGTTAATATCTTCTAAATTATTTCAAAGAAAAGCAACTTGAAGAAAAAAGACTTTTTAATCTTTCCTCCCCAATATTTTTGAACTCTAGGGTAGATATAGCACATCTATGCCTTTACAACCTAAGTGTTATTCATAAGAAGAAATATTTTGATTCAGAGCTTGAACTCATGGCCTACATTAATGAAAACTGGGATAGATTGCATCCTGGCGAGGTAAGGAATTGGAATGCTCTTGTTTTTCCTCATACTGCATATATATGTCCTGCAAGTTAACAGCCTACCAACTGTTTTATTCTGGATTTTAAATCCTTTATTATCTTAAAGCCTGGTAATCTTAGATAACGAGTAGATCACTTTTAATTGCCTTGGAAGGAGTAGAATGGTTCTTAGGTGGTGTGTATTTTTCTGAGCTGTAAGATTTCTCAAGTGAGCAATGCAACTATTGTTCTATTACTTGTATGGCAACTTGATTTATACTCAGCTGTTCATTCTGTTGTTTACATGTATTTTATTTAATTTTATAATTGTGTCATACTACTTTAGTATTTTTATGTGCACAGATCAGAAAATCTAAATTTAGAACTATAGAATAGAGTGTATTGTATATGAAGACGTTTTCAAAGTCTCGAAGGTGTGACACATAACAAATTGTGACACATGCTTCTTCTTTCCTCACTCTTCCAAACGTGGGGGTGATCAGTTCATGTCCAGGTCTAAAGATTGTTTTGATACTGTTCCAGTCTGTTTCTGCTACTTGTCAAAGCATCTTCTTTTCAATTTACTGCCGTACTAGTTATTTTCACAGCTATTTGATTTACTGGGCAGTTATCTTGGCATTAAAGGAAACCCATTTCCCCAAGCAGATTGACTTCATATTTAACTAAGAGGAGCAGTGTAGATACTTGTTTCTACATATAAAGTTAGATGCAGAATTTATATTTAAGTTCAAATTGGCATAGTGCTAGTAGACTATGCATGGAAAAAAAAAGGTAGAGTATGCATGAAAATTGTTTTGAGTGTTTTAATACAGGTTATTTAATATAACTGGTTTTAAATACTGTTGTCGTGAGTAGTACATCCTACTTTTATGTCTTTTCAATGAATTCATACATCTGTGATGCATTTCTACTAGCAGGCACAATTTGAGAATCAAATGTATGTTCTTGGTTTAAATGAGTAACTGCTTTCCATAAATAATGGGAAGTAGTTTAAAATACATGTTTAGACTGTCAATAGTGTCTTACAAAAACAAGCAAACACTCAAGCATTATTAAAAAAAAAGACAGTGTCAGGAAAAGATGTCTGGTTTACTTTAGGATATATGGCATTTCTTAGCTAAATCATATCAAGTCAATAATTCTGTCACATCAAGTCTTAAGCTTTAATTAAAATCTGCAGTGTAACTCGC
Organism: Microhierax caerulescens; assembly: GCA_035590215.1. NCBI lineage: Eukaryota > Metazoa > Chordata > Aves > Falconiformes > Falconidae > Microhierax > Microhierax caerulescens. The sequence goes on along the minus strand of JAVJGJ010000030.1, from coordinate 16,522,792 downwards.
ATGCCATCTTTTCAGTAGAATGAAATATTTTGGCTGTCTTGATGTGCAGTTTAAAAAATACATAATCACTGCTTGGAAGGCTACAGTTCTCATTTTGTGCTGCTCTTGCCCCATTCCGCTTTCTATCCATCCATGCTCAATCTATGGAAAAACACATAACTAAGTGGGAGGAAGGAGAGGGGAGATGCAAAATGAGGGAACTTGCCTCTCTGGTACTTTCACTTAATATTTCTACACCTTCAAGGAAACTATTTCTTTTTAGTCTGAAGACTACGTTTTTGAAGCACTAGATTTTGAAGAAATCCAGAAAAGCTGTGTTGAAGAAATTTTTAAGACTTTATTCTGAAAAGATTCTAAGTATTTCTCACTAAGTTGAGAAAAATTCTGTCTTAAAATTTGAGGCAAATGTAACTTACTACTTTGGTTTATCTGGCTTCTTTATTAAATGCAATCTCATCACAGGCAAAATTAACATCTACAATATAATGGTTTTAGGGGTTTTGTAATATTCTTAAACTGCCATGGTGCTTTAGTTTCTTTAGTTTCTTTCTTTTTTGCTTGTAATTGAATAAGAGGAAAAGTGTGTTTTTTTTTTAAACCATAGATAAGATAGAAGTAAACGGTGGAATTATCAGACCTACTAAGCCAGTAATTTAAAGCATGTTATTATTTAGAATGCTATAAATATATGGCAGTTTTCTATAGTTCTGTGGAGTTGCAAGACCTCTTGATAGCAACACATTGTACTGAATATGTATGGTTAAAATGTGTAAAAATAGCTGTCACTTTCTTTGGCTAAAATTGGTTGAATATCTCCATTAACTTTGGTAGTCAAGCTGACTGAATCTTGCCCAAAATTGTGTGAAAAGATTGATTTTTTTTTTTTTTTTTTTTGAGTGTATTTACTAATTTATTCAGCTGTTAGCACATATTAATCCTTTGAGCACATCTGTCTATCCTGTTTGGTCAGAATTGTATTTAGGAAGTATTTGAAATTTGGTGGGGTTTTTTGAGCTGTAAATGTTGTACTGTCTGCTCTGTGGTATTCATAGTAATAGTGAAAATTATAAACTGTTCATCACCTCTATAATTAAAGATAAATCTACTGCAGAGCATGGCAATTGGAAATATGGTAGCTTCGCTGGAATTAAAAAATAGTTGCCTAAATATAAAACCAATCAATTTTATTTTAAATTCTGTTACATAAATGTTGTGTCTGTTTCTTTATTGTCTATCACCACACATAGTCTGCTCTGTCTCTAATTCACAAGTATTCAGTTTTTCAGAGAGAAGAATCCATACTTTGGTAGCTTGATAGGGACTAGCTGCTTGAGGCTTTGGTGCAAGAAGGGAGGTTACACTGGGTCTCAGCAAAAAGGGCATGAAAATTAATCCCCCCCCCAATCACTTTTCTGTGCCTCTTACATATTTTTGTTTTGGTATCATTCAGAGTTATGTTGGCAAAAATGGGAATTAGGTTCTGTGGCAGGATTTTGGTTAAAACTATCACCAATACAATAAGTAAGTTGTTGTGTCAATATATTTATATTCTGCTGGCCATCTCAATTTGGGAGTACATAATGTCACAAAAAAATTCTTTTAAACAGCCTGGGAGGGAAAGCTAGTATTAAGTTCTTTGAGTATATTAGAATTCTTTGTGAGATTTTTCTTGAAGTTCTTACAAGTGAAATTCAAATTCTTTGATTTGGGGGCTTGATCCTGGCATGAATTCTGTGGATGCAAATCCCAGAATGTATGCAGTAGTGATTAATATCCTTTGGGGTTAGGTAGTTTTCACAGCTAATGCTTCATTAATGTACTTCACATACAAATCTGTAGTTACAGTGACTCAAAGTAACTAGAATATTTCTGTTACTAAAGAATTTGGCAGGTTAAATGATTTCTTAATACTTCACAGCTGGCAGATACACCAAAATCTGAAAGATATGAGCATGTACTGGAGGCATTAAATGATTACAAGACCATGTAAGTTATTGGTACTTTTTGCTTTAAATGTTGTTTGCCTATTTGATGTCATATAGATTACAGTCTTCAGTCTCCTTTGCTCAGTTTATCCGATAATCACTTCGGCTGCAGATAACACTTAAATTTTAAATACTGTTTCTATTTCAAACTGTAACATTATATAACTATTTGAGTGGAACCTAAATTGTGAGGAAAAAATTTGTTTTAACTTCCATGCTTTTTCCACTTCAACCCTCTGTATTTGAGAGTGAGGATTGTGTTAAGGGAAAGAGGGGAATAAAATAGCATTAAAATTACTATTCTAATTTGCATAGCTTTGTTTTGCATGTACACCGTTAATTTAAAAGTTGCTTTACCTGTGGTCAGAATTTTAACAATTTATTTAAAATTACCTAGGTTTATGTCTGGAAAAGAAATAAAGAAAAAGAAGCATTTGTTTGGCTTGAGAATTCGTGTTCCTCCCGTGCCACCAAATGCTGCTTTTAAGGCTGAGAAGGAACCAGAAGGAACTTCTCATGAGTTCAAGATTAAAGGCAGAAAATCATCTAAAGCAATCCCTGATGTGAGGTAAAATAACCCAGTCATTCTAGCAATGTTATGGTAAATTTGGGCTACTTTTGGGTACATTTTTGATGCCTACCAGAAAGGCCTTTTCATTACAGAATGTGGATTTTTTTTAAGTAAGTGTAAAGGTGGACTAGTTGTGAGAATAAGGTCTTTGAACAAATTTAATTAGTTTTCTGTCAGGATACTTCAAAAAAACCCAGACAAACCCAAGATGAAATTTAGCAGTAAGAACAATAGAAAATATCCCAATTTTGCTGCCATTTGGGAAACAAAATCTCTTGCCTTTCTGTAGCTCTGATAAAGTAATCCAACTAGAATTCTAAATAGGAAATCTGATGTGAACTTGTGACCTGTATTAGTAAATGTGCCATCTTTTTTTACCAAGTGTGATCATATGAATAAACAACAACTACCACTTTTTATTCCTCTTCAATATTACAGAATCAGTAATGTTGCTAGAAAGATCTTGTATCTGTTAATGTTTTTGTAGAGGCAAAAATGTGTAGCTTTGTACCTGACCTTTTTGACTTACCAGGATAACCTAACCTAATTTAATGCAATGTTTTAGGAGTAGAAATGCAATCGTGTATTTATTGGCAAAGGAAAATATGTATTCAATGAAAAGTGCTTTCAATAATACAGAACGAAATATAAATTTTCTTCTAGGGAGATAAGTAATGGTATAGAAAGAAAGGGGAAAAAAAAATCAGTAGGTCGTCCACCGGGTCCCTATACAAGAAAAATGATTCACAGAACTCCAGAGTCATCTCCTCTGGTAAGGTTTTGGAGATATTTTTCTCTTCCCTCTAACTGGATTATTGTTTTTGAAGAAAAACATAATCAGTTAATCTGACTCATATTCCCCCATTCACCCTCAAACAATATTGACACAAGCAATTAAACCTGAATTTGAAGTACTACTGTTTTTCTTTTTTTCCTTAGGATAATGAACCAGTTCCAGTGATAGAGAGCCCAGGCTTGGAATTGCCCTGCGCAGTTGGGTAAATTAAAAAAAAAAACAACAAAACAAAACCAAAAAACAAACAAACAAAAAACCCCCACAAAAACCAACAACAAACAACAACAACAAAAAACAAACAACAACAAAAACCCCCAAAACAAACAAACCCACCCCCAAAAAAACCCCAAAACCAAACCCCAACCAAAACTGCAAATAACACCACCACCACCTAAAATGTTGTAATACTGTGTAATTTATCTGTTTGCTTTTGAAATGTCAGCTCAGCTTATATTAATATAAGATTATTTTCATTACATGGCACCCCTGTTATCTTGCATATCAGGAAATCTGATGGAACTGCACATTCATCCAATACCTCAGATGTGGAATCCACAGGTGCTGCCAGTATGAAAGAAACTACCTCATCTAGCATTTCCAGACATTATAGGTAATTATTCTATTACTTTATTTGCTATAAAGATTAAGATTTGCAATATATTCATTTTAATAAAATTTCCTGAAAGGGGGGAGAAGAAACAATTGACCCTTAATAAACAGAACTTGCAGGGAACCTACAAGAGAGATCTTGTCAAAACATGATGTTTAATGTTTGAAGTCTCGTTTCTTAAAACCTGAGGTTTTGTTGTACTTTCAGTCACTTCTGAACCTTTTGGCTTTTCTGTGAAATCTAATCCAGGTAGTTCCAAAGAAATTACAGTCTACAATGTTAGATTCATGAAGATAGGCACTTAGATGAGAGACTCAAACCAGCAACTCAAACTTAGAGAAAGGCAGACAATTTTTTAATCATCTATGGCCTAGTCATTACCAGTGTTGTTTTGTTGCTTGGGTAGATTTTTTTTTTTGTTTTTGTTTGGTTTTGTTGAAGCTTTGGCAAAACAAAAGTGGAAGTTAAATTAGGAGGTTGACTTAAGTCGTGAGGCAGCCGTAGTAGATGTGAAATACAGGTAAGGTTAGAAGAATTGAGGCTACTGCAAAGGAATATGACAGTGAGGTTGGGGTAATTCACTGGGATTTGAAGTAATGAGCAACTGAGACTCAGAGTAGAGCTATAAATTGCATGGGGAAATGTAAAGAAACAGGACAAAAGAAAACTAGTTTTTATTGGTGCTGCTTATAACACACACAGTGAGGGTTTTTGTGCTCACTAATTACTGTTCTTTGTTGATGTAAAATATGTAGTTAAGTTACATTTACTGAAAAGAATTAAACTCCATAAACACTTCCTGAGCTTAGTTTTCTAGTAAAGGCAACAAAAGAGCTGATATGTACCCTGAATTAATTTTAGCAGCTTCTGGTTTTGTAGGTTTGTGTATTCATGTTAAAGAATACAAAGTATGCTGTGATTTTCTAAAGTCAGTAGAGCGTGAAATTTTTTGGCACAGTCTTCATAAATAAATTATTAACTATAATTGACTTTTCTACAAACATTGTTACTTGAACTTTTCCCTCTCAAGTTCAGTGAACATAAATTTCTCTTTTATTGAGGTACGTGGATCCTCAGTCTACTTATTTTGTGTCTCTTCTTTCTGGTTCATGCTGTCAGCTGCTTTCATGAGTCATTTTTGTGTGCATTACTGCTACAAATAGGCAGTCCTCAAAAACTAGTTTAACTTCCAAGACTTCCGAAAATGTTACCGAAGGACTTAAGACACTGTTTTGTGTTTCTGCCCTTTATTCCATTTTTTTAATGTTAGAGATGTGCTCTTTTCCTTGTTATGTTACATAGGAGCCTGGAGCATCAAAGTTCATGTATCATTTAATGTAGGAGTCATCAAACATGTTTTAGTATGTGCAAATTAGATGAAGGTTTTTACATATCTTTATCTTGGACACAAAATTGGATAATATTGGTTTATTCTTGGATAGTGTCAGAAGCTTCTTTTTACATTACCAGACATAAATCTGTGTGCATTTTGGATATACTTTTTTTTTGGCCACATGTAATAAATCTTTCTAAAGTCACGTGTACTATAGAAAGTTGTGATGTAGAATAATTTTGCAATATTTTCTTTCATATTTCAGATTAATTTATTGAGATAAATTCAGCTTGGAAAAAAATTGTGCATACATTCATTTTTTTTTATTTAGTCTTAACTAATATAAAATGTCAAACTTGTAATTGAGGCCTACCTGTGTCATAAAGCTGTATTTTTAATTTGCAAATTTAAGCACATTTGATGCAGAATTCTGTGAAGACTGGTTTGTTTTTTTGAATTTGCTTAAGAATGGGATTAAGTTGTATCAAAATAGGACTCTTAAGATAATTAGGCATGTTATATCATTTAGCTAATCTTTCTGACATCATCTGATATTAGCATAATTTTCATTATGTAAATAATCTTTATTTTGCAAGTGCCATATTTCTAGTTGCCTCTATAGACAACAGATGTTTTTATCAGTGATAAATAGAACAAAGAAGTTACGATTGCATGGAAATAACTGATAGTAAAGTATATGTTTTGAATAAGTTCCTTGGAGTTAATGCTGTTTTGTTTGGTTTACTTAATAGTTTATCTGACTCGAGAAAAAGGACTCGTACAGGAAGAACTTGGCCTGCTGCAATACCACATTTGAGAAGAAGAGGTCGCTTTCCACGAAAAGCACTCCAGACTCAAAATTCAGAAATTGTAAAAGATGATGAGAGCAAGGAAGATTACCAGTATGATGAACTCAATACAGAGATACTTAACAACTTAGCAGATCAGGAGTTACAGCTCAATCATCTAAAGAACTCGATTACTAGTTATTTTGGTGCAGCAGGTAGAATAGCTTGTGGGGAAAAATACCGTGTTTTGGCTCGTCGGGTGACACTTGATGGAAAGGTGCAGTATCTTGTGGAGTGGGAAGGAGCAACTGCATCCTGACTGTAGGACTGAACATTATGTTCACTGCACTGTCATCTGTAAGTACAGTTCATAATGCAGAGCCACAAGAGAAATGTGTCTTTAAAATGTGTTTCTAAAAACAAAACGAAACCAGTTTAGCCTTAACATGTAACTGTTATCATTACAGCTCTTACGATAAAGACTTATCTTTTTAAAATCTGATCTGAAACTTAAATTTTTTAATCTGAACATTGTTAGATTGTTTTAGGTTGGGATATTTTGGGTTACAATTGCTTAAAAATGTGCATGATGTTTTAAAAAAAAAAAAGACATTTTCTAGAGAACATTCCATGGATACAGTTATTGTGATTTAGAGAAAATACTATGTAGATAGCACAAATCTTTGAAAAATTTTGGTTTGTTTTCTTACCCAAATGTTTGCAGAAATGTATTTCTATTTCAATACTTTCTAGATTTCATAAGTGCAGTGTATATAATGCCTACTGAAGACTGTAAAATACTAAAGTTTTCTTTCAAACAAAGTGTAAAAAAAAAAAAAATATATTGAGCCTGTAAATTGCTCTGTGACCAGACTTCATTGTTGTCTTAATATATTCTTTGTGTGTGTGCGTGTGCGCGTGTGTGTATATACATATGTATATATGCACACACATACTTGTGCGTGTATATATATGTGTGATTGTGACCTATGCAATACAAATTATGGGATCAGGCAGCTTCTGAGATTACGTCCCATAATTCTTTTTTCAGGAATAGTTGCCAGTATTTACACAGCAGCATTTCTTCTCAGGCTTATTGAGTGCTGTTGCTTCCTATGTACTAAGAAAAAGTGTCAAACAGTGCAGCATGTTCTGGCAATAGGTGGAGTTATTGATGTTCATATGCTGTAGGTAATATATTCCATTATTTTCCATGTGAATTAGCTGTTAAAAAATAATGCGGAATCCGAACACTTTTGGAATTAACTCTACTAGAAATAACAATTGGAAAGTTATTGTGGCACTCTGATTGTAAATTTTGTGTCCTGGTTATAAACTAAGCTGACAGGAGTCACACGAGATTCCTACATATCTCTAGAAACAGTCATATTGATAAAAGTAGTATGAACAAAGTGTATTCTTGCACAGGGTCAACAAAGAGTTTGTTGCCATTTGAAGTAACATTACTGATTTTATTACAACATTACCTCTTTTGTTTTTATAAAATGTACTGAGTTTTTAATTGGTGAGTTTATTTTACTTGTTTTTTGGTTTTTGTTTTTGTTTTTTTTTAAAAAAGGTCAAAAAAGTCTCTTGCCAGTATTAGATGGTTTTTCTTTGTCTGCTACTTTTTTGAGGGGGTTTTAGCCAAAGAGTAAACAGAAGAATATTTTTACTTTGGTGGTTATTCCCTGTACTGCATAAGGTTAGTTTTTTACATGCTTACAGTTTACCACCAAAATAAAATCATGTAATAGTTACAAATGACAGAGTGGTTTAAAGTGTACTGCCTGGGTTAGTACTTATTTATTCCATTACTTGATTATTTAACTTTTTCTGCTCATCTTGAACATCGTGAAAAGGTGATATGTTTAATTTTTTTATGTCACCTTATAGCCAAAGGAAGCAGAGAAAGCTTTTTATCCTGTGCTTGGTTTAGACTGGCTGGGTAATATTAGCTTTATAAAAATGCTAATTATAAACTGCCACTTCTGTTTACCTTCACTAAAATGTGTGAGTGTTTTTCTCACACCCTCGGCTATTAATTTAATGTTGCCTTGCCTATAGCTGCAATATTTTGATAACACAGCAACTTCATGTTAATTTTTGAATGTTTATATCTTGGGATAATGCAAAATGTAAAGCCTTTGTAACCTTACTCACACCATCTGTATCTGTCTTTATTGTTTCACTTTATCCAAGTCCTTTAATTCTAACTGAACACCAGCAGTATTTTTCGTAAAGTTTCACTTAAAGATAAATATTGGAATGGAAT
>JAVJGJ010000030.1:16500148-16514334 GCA_035590215.1 Microhierax caerulescens | reverse complement strand
CCCCCCCCCCCCCCCCCCCCCCCCCCCCCCCCCCCCCCCCCAAAATATTTGTCAATCTTAAGCTCTCCATAGACTTAACTATTGTGAATGTTGTTTCATTTTATTATGGTGGTTGACTTGACTCTGATGTTCAGTTTGTATTTTTGGAGTTGCTTTTTTCTTAGAATTAAAAGACCAACATTAAATGTGTGTATTTTTTGAGAGAGAAGAATGAGTTTTGATTCTGTATTCTTGTGAAGTACATGTTTGGTGTCATCTTCCCATCTGCTGTTTTTCAATCTCTAGCTTTCCTGTTACTGTCCTGGAGACACTTGCCCTGCACATAGACACTAGTATTGGAGCTATGGTTGAGGGATGCTTTTGTTTGTTTCAAGGTGTCATGTACTGGAAAATGCTGCAATAGTGCTGCTGAAGATACAGCTAGAGTAGTAATTAAAGCACACCTGCAAATGCCTTTCTCTCATTCTATGTGAATTTCATTGTATGTAGTAATGGAGTATCTAAAGGAAAAAGTGTTGCTGTATGTAATGATTTCATTTTGGTATGACTTGATCATTGTATGTATGCATGTGTGTAAATATATGTAATTCAACTTTGTGGTGGTCACTGATTTGGAACCATTTCTATGTGTATCAGATCTAATATTTTTCCATTATATATTATTTGTATTACAGTAGTATCGGTGTAGGTGAAGTTTCTCTTGAGGCCGTTCTAAAAATGTAGGCATCACATGAACAAGACAGCAAAGAAATTGGCATGTTACTGGTCAGAACTGTAAAATAATCATCATAGCACACTACTTGTCAAATCATTGTTCTCAACAAAAACTTCCAGAGGAATTTTGAATAAAACCTATGCTTTTCTATGCATAACAGGTATTCCGAGTGAGATTACAAAGGAATTTTCAAAAATCTGTCAGTGCTCTATGTGAAATGGAGGTCATTATTTTAATTTAAAATGAAGATGTAAACATACAAAAAAAGGCCTTGAAGGTGAAGATAGTTTGTCTTGGGGGTGGAGGGAGGGGAGGTAAGTGGGTAAACTTAGAAAGAAAAATAAAATAAGCTGTCTCTTTCAAAACACCCTACTAAAGTGATCTTTAGTGTTATATTTCAAAAGGAAATTGGTGAATTGAGATGGAACATGCGAAGGCTGGAGACAGAGCAATAATCAGAACACAGTGATGAGGATGAACTGGACGGGAGCATCAGTTCTGTGCACAGAGAGAAGACAATGAATCTTGCAAGTGCTGTGCAGGTAATGTTTTCAGGCTTTAAGTTGTGTCACTTCTAGTTCCCGCACATCTGACTGAGGCAAAGTAACGCTGCAATTAGGGGTGTGATGGCAGAAAACTATACTTTCTAGAAATGGAGAAGAGGGTTTGGGATGATGAGTTGTATCTGGTTGATGATGAACTTCATCTGATGACTAAACACCCATGTGGAAGTGTTGGGTCTATTGAGATCCTGAATTGGTCAGAAAAACAGTAATGCATGAGGGGAAAAAAAAAAATAAATCTAAGTTGTTAACCTAAAGTTTGTAGAAAAGGCATTTTTAAATGTGGGGGTTTTTGGTGGTTTGGTTTTTTTTTTTTTTGTAAATTGGATCATCTGTAGGTGAGGTATAAAGAAGAAAAAGGTAGGGAAAAAGATGACTTTGGGGTCTTTAAAGAAAGTTGAAAGGGGATTCATTGTCTTCTAGTAAAGATAATGCAGGAAAATAAGAAAAGCAAAGGAAGAGTATGAATAGAAGCTGTATGCAGTCTGAGAATGATCTTGGAATTAAGATGCTTTTGCTAGTCTTTCAGTTATATCATTCAGTAATGATGAAGCAGAAGATTTTATTTTATCATGATGTGTTTCTGTTTTGCATTTTTGAATCCCTTAATGTTCCTCTCAGCTAGCTCATCTCTGCTATTTTTTAATCTGATGTTTAATATTCCAGCGCCGAGGTCCATATACCAGTTGTTCTGGTTTCATTGATACCAAAGTACTTGTGTCTTGCAGATACTAGTTTTTCAAATACAGCTGTAGCTTATTCGTTCATGTTGACTTCCTCCTAATCGCTGATACCATTTCACCAGTGTGTATTTCTCTTTTACTTGTGCTAATTTATGTTTCCAGCTTCTGAATCTGACAGTGTTCTGTTCCTGTTACTACCTATTTTGTGTTTGGCGTTGATTGACTTCCCTGGGGCTTTGGATTCCTAGTCTCCTCTTCAGTGCCCAGTGTGGTAGCATTAACCTGCAATCTTCACATCTGCAGTCTTACTCTAATAAGCTTGTTCACTTCAAAACCTGCTTTATAGCAAGAAGCTAAGTTTTAGTTCTATTGTGCTCTAAATAAATTTGTTCTGTGAGCACCATTTCAAAGCACTTCATTTGGTCCCTGCCATTCCCTAATGAATGTTCACAAAACAGTTACTGTTACTGCATTCACTTGTGTCATCATCCAACATGATAGTTACTGATTTGCTATATACGTGTTTCTCTTATTAATGAACGTTACTGAGGTTTTTCACCTGCTTGCTCTGACCTAGTGTTCACAACTTCGCAAATTGGTTGCTTGATAGCAGAGACTGGAAAGCTCCAGGATAGTAAAATCGTGGAGATAACAACAGTTGGAAATCCAGTGAGAGGAAAATAATGAGTAATTTGAAAGATTTTCAGGCTGTAGGGTTTAAAAGACATCTGTAGTAGCAGCAGCTGGAAAAGGTGAGCCTAAGAAGGGAAAGAATATAAGGCAGAACTAATAATTGATTGAGATAATGCAGAGTTCCTAGGTTAGGTGAATGATGATAGACTTGGAACTGTGCTTTCTGATAAACTGAGTAGGGAGACTAGTTGGTTTGTTGCAGAAAAGTACGTGTATATATAGGAATATGTATACTTATGTGTGGAGATGTGCAAGTCTGAGAAATATAATGAGGAACAACTTAAATGTATTAAATTATAATGTGAAGGAAGTTTTTAGGTGGGCTGTGAAATGCTTATTAAAAAGACAGCCTTTGATGGACTGTAACAAAAAAACCCATACCACCACACCAAAAAAAAAACCCTCCAACATCAACAAAACCCAAACCCAAATGACCAAAACCTAATTTAATTCGGTCTTTGTTGTCTTTCATCCCATACTTTTTCTTCTCTGCTTGTGGTAATGACCAGGTACTGTAGGTGCTCACCTGCCTCAGTTATTCAGAGGTAAGTGCTGAAGCTTTAGAATGTGAACTCCTTGGCCACGTGGTGCTTGAGCCTGCTTCCTTCTTCCCAGTCTTCTGGTGTCATCTGGTGGGAAAGAAGTGACTGGGAAGAATGATTTCAGGAGAAGGCAGCATAAGTGAGTAATGGCTAAAGCTTTCTCAGGGCTTTGGAAGTGGGGTGTGGGATCTGTTCTTTCTTTCTTCCTTTGTCCACATAATTAAAGTCTTCCCACTAACTGTTTGGAACTGGGATTGATTCAACTGTCAGATGCTTTTTGTATGGACAGTTATTGGGTATCTGACTTGACTTAAATTGATTTTTCTTTTTTTTTTTTTACCATTTCCTAATCCTCCAGCATAATAGAAAAATGACCTTAATTAGATGGTTCATGTCAGGTCCTTTAACATAATGTTGAAATAAAGATACAGATTATAGGATACATGCTTTTAGAACTTTTCTGTTGGCAACTCTATGCTTTCCTTACACACCTCTATTCCAATTTGGCAGGCAGCAGATACAGAATGAAGAAGGATACCTTGTTTGCAGAAGCTTGGTACATACTAAGGCAAGAAAGGGATTTCTGAGCTGTGTGGGTTCCAAGTCTTTAAACGTCCTCAGCTATAGCAATTACTCGCATGAAAGATGATGATGTAATTCAGATGCTTCTGGTGAAATTTCAGCAGTGTAGGTTTACTTTTTACTAAATAGTTTCTTTTATTATTTTATTACTAATTTATCTTCACCTATTACAAAAATCAAATTACCTTAAGTAAATTGTTAGTTTTGAAAACAAAATTGTACAATAAGGCAGATGGCTTTTGATCTGCTCTTCAATAATTTATGAATACGGTGCTTACTCACTGCTGTACTAGCGTTCCTCCTGTGTGAATGGTGAGTTTCTGCAGCAGGGTGCTAATGAAGTAGGAGGAACACATGGAAAAGGAAGGACTTAACATAAGCCATTTCCCAGCAGTAACTAAGGGTTGTACATCTCCTGTCTGCACCAGAAGTTGCTAAGTCTTAAAATGCAACAGTCCGAAAGAGAATTGTTCTTTGAAACTGGGGAAGGCACATTAACTGCTGGTTTTTAAGGACATCAAGTATAGCTCAATCTGCTTATTTCCAGGCTGTCTTAATATCTGTTAAGGGATAATGAGCCTTTAGGACAGATTGCCATGTAAATATTTATTTTAAAAATAGGAAAGGAAAAAAAAATAATTGCTGTGGCTAGTTGAATAGAATGTTAACAAGATAGCCGTACCACCATACCACATGGTCTTGGACTCGGAGGATAGTGCTGCAACCTGACAAATTGATTTAAACAAGTGCTGCACTGCTGAGTGTGTGAGATGCAATGGACTTGTGCCAGTCTGAGGTACAACTTCTGTGTTGTACATAGAAGTTAAAGCAGAAGGTGTCATTGCTCCCGGTGTGTGCTTTTGAGACCAGGAAAAGGAGCTGTAGCATGCGTTTCTGATGTCTGTCCAAAATGGCTTTTGGTAGTTTTCACTGTGCATGTACCTTTTCAAGTCAAACCACTGCTCTACCATTAGTTGTCTAATCTGGCAACATCAAGAACCTTCTAGTGTTTCATGGTATCTACTTAATTGATCCAAAACACAGTACAACGAGGAAGTTCCTGTTTCTTTATTCAAACAATGTGGTTAGCAGGCTTCCGGACAAGCCCTGGTTCCTCAGTCGTCTTACAAAACGGTAAACAAGCCCGCATTTGTCATGTGTATTACTTGAATAAGAAAAAAACACTCCAGAACTTTGAGCTTTTAGTGTCAGTCTTGCATATTCTCATATGACTAATATGAAATTATGTATTAATAACTAGTAATACCTTACACTGTGGGATTCTTAATTGCTGCAGTTTGATATTCTGTGATACTGCTATCCTATTTTCCTTCTATTTTACTGTAGGTGTTTAATATGTTGACTGTATCTAATCAGAAATGAAAATACATCGCAAAATATATTGTTTCTTTAAAGGAGAATATAGGAATTAATGCAAGCACTCAACAGGTCATCAGATAATATCAGTTGATGTTTGCTGCTGAAAAGTACATTGATTTTTTAAAAAATTCTTCTCATAGCTTCATGTGACTTACTACTGTTACTTGGAAACGCACAAATATGCACATAAGTTAGGACAATGTATCAAAACCCAGCAAGTATCTCCTGTAAAATCCTTTCTAAAAAGGGTTTGTGAGTAGTACAGCATTTTTTGAGTTCAGCTGTCAGTTTGCTACTTTCTGTGGTATCATGGGCTTAAAAATTCCCATAATCTCTTCCTTGGGATATTTCCTCTTTTTTTTTTTTTTTTTTTTTTTTGAGGTGAGAAACTTGGGACTTGGTTTAGTTACTAAAAAGTAACTTCAACTAGACAAAATAGTTTCTTTTCCCAAAGTCACAGGTGCTGGTTTAATACCAAACTATTGACTTAGGCTGGCCTGAGGGTCTATCTCTTGCTTTGAACACAGAACTTTACTAGGCTCTATAGTACCCCTGACCTATGCTATAATACTGCTCAAGACTGTCCTGACATGCATCTGATAAAGTAAAAAATAAATGTTTTTTCTGTTACAAAGATCAAAAGATCAGAGATTGGTGTTGCTCTGATCTGACACCTTATGTAAATCTTATTTGCACTGATAAAATTGATTTTGGGTTAGCGTGATTAAGAACAGAATTTGAACGCTGCATGAGGAAGAAATTAAAAAGCTGCATTATTAGTAGCTTAGCATCCTTGCTCTTTTGCAGCATTCATAGGTAAAGTTTTCTTCTTTAATTATAAAATTAAGAACACAAACACAGGTTTAAACATTTATTGAAAATCTCAAGTTTTGCATAATTTTATTCAACATTTGCGAGTCTTAAAACATTTAACTTTGAATTAAAGTCCATTAAGAAAAAAATTAATTTATATTCTTCTTTGTAAATTTTATACAATCAAAAGCAATCTACTCTTTGAAATCCAAATGAAATTTTATTGTCGCAAGTTTAAATGCCAAAACCTTCACATATGATAAACATGTTCCAGCTGCCAAAGTCAAAGCGCGCAGTTACCTTTTTATAAATTATTCCTTGTTTCATTTTCTATAATGAACCTTGAATAGGGAGAAAAAACAGAGCTTTTAGTTGCAAAATAATAATTTTTTTCCAGATGAACTCTGCTGGCAATTGTTGTGTTACTGTCCTTGCTGTAGACCAGAGGCTATTTGTCATCAGAGAAACTGCTGCAGTTCAGTCTTGTGTTGTTGATCAGAGAAGTCTGCGTTGATTAGTGGTTTAAGATAATACACCATACTGTTTGACCACTGTATAACCACTGTCAGAGAGGCACAGCAGAGTAGCTGGCAACCTAATCCTTTGAGGTGCACCTGGAAAACTCGGCAAAGCTCGTGTTTTGGAGGTCTAAGCCAAAATCTAGACTAGTAGCTTTGTCGTAAGAGGTAGATGTCTTGGTCACAGCTTCACAGAGCTGGTTCAGCACTTGGCAGATGGTTTGTAGCATCATGCTCGTGGTGATGCAAGTGAAGATAGATCTCCTCTGCTAGCAAAAGGGGCAGAGCTCGAAGAATCTTGATTTGCCTGTCTTGGAGGGACCTGACCAAAACCTTGGAAGTTGACTTCGTTGTGCTCTGGCTTATGCCCTTATGTAGATATGTGGTATTTTGGTACTGGGAGATGGTACGGGGAAATGGCAGAAAACGGTATTTGCTACTCTAGCAGAAAGAATCAATTTCTTCTAGACTGCCCTGATTATAGAAACAACTAATTCCAGAAAATTTATAATAGAAAGCATCATGTGGGAAAAGATACATAGAACCCTAAACTAAAGGGAAATAATTTTATTTTGGATAAAGCTTTGCAGAAAGAATAAGTAGCTTGATAGCCTTTGGAGTCTTCTTCAACAAGTTCTGTAAGGAATAATACTTACGCTTATAAAAACTGTCTAGAAATATTATTGCTAGGTCCCATTGTCTGAAGTTGAAGCTGAAGTGCTATTTATATGTACTGTAGCCCTTGCTAGTATCTGCTTCATTTGAACAAAGTGTTTCTTCGTGCATCTGTTGACCCTGCTTTATCTCCATAAAGTAATTTTTAATCACAGAAAATCTCGAAGTTGCAATTCTGCTGTTCATACCCCAATGATCAAACAACAGGCAGAACACTAATCCATACATATTTTTTAAAATACTTTCTAAAAAGAAGGGGGGTTAAAAAGTTTTTTTTTTAAAAAAAAACACTTTAGTGACAAAATGTAGCTTGAACACATTTACAGGAAATTTCAGTGACTTGGCACATCGTAAAAAAAAAAAAATTAACTTTGAATTATTGAAAAATTAATTCTCACACACCAGGGGTTTTGGCAAAAATTCTTCATATCCTCATTACACTGTTAAAAGCCACTTAATCTAGAAATTACAAATTACTGAAGTGAGGATAGCTTTGCCTTAGTTAAGTGATATTATATATTCAGTTGATCCTAAAATTTAAGCCTGCACTTACTGCTCATTTAATTCATGCCTTACTCATAAACAGCTCGATACAGGAATGCTGCTCACAGGAATTGTGTACTTACACAGCTAAAAGACTTGTGAGAGTAAAAAAGGAAAGTTTAGATCAACAGCTTTGGTTTTCATGCCTGTGTAAGTCACCCTATTAATTGCTACATTAGTCATAGATGTAGTATACAAATTAATAAAACCCAAATTGGCAAATACAAGGGATTCTGAGTATAAAAACTAAGGTAATGTCTTCACATCTATAACACCCCCCCTTTATTAAAGGGAAAGAATAACCTAAGAAATGACTTTTTGAAAATTATCTAGTACATGAGTTAACAGTAACTAAAGAGGTTGCAAACCATGCTTTGTGTGTGTTAATTTGTATACCATATAGTCATTTATCTCTTAATTCTCATGTAACAGCCAAAAAAGAAAACAGGGTTGTACAGGACAGAAAGATTTGTGAACAGGAATGCACTTATTTTCACCAATTTTTTTTCAACACTGACTCAATTTCACATTGATGGTATTTTTTTAAAGTGCTGATGGTAGTCATCTGTATATAGAGTGTTCTCATTTTGTTCTCACAATGTTAGCTCAGTGTTTCTTGATGATGCTGTACAGCAAGAGCTGAGTTTTTTTAAGAACATGTAACTTTGAAGATAAATGATGGTAACTACAGACTACCCCTGTGGGCCCCAATCCTGTAAACACTTAGGCACATATATAAATTCACTCAGTTTTTAACAGCAAATAAATCTGTGTCTAATTTATCATTTAAAGTTTTATATGAACATGAAAAAAATTACAGTATTAACATTACTTTACATATGCACTGAGCATCCTGTGCGCTATGCACAACTTAGTCTAACAATCATTAACAAATGCTACAAGTACAAAAAGAAATTGTTAGTAGCACTTGCAAAAATAGAAGAGTTTGGGGCAAGGTCTTCTGTTCATGTTAGAAAAAAAAAACAGCCCAAACCCCAAACATAAAACCCAACAAACTAACAGGACCATCACTGCCACCAAAACATAACCAAAAAGACCAACATGAACTGAAAACCTTACGTCCACTGCCTGTTCAAAACAATCTGAAAGGTCATGTTTTTCTTACTTTTTTTCTTTAATATAGTAGTTTATTGCTCCCCTCTTTCCCCCTACCTGTTATAGTGTTATGATCATACTGAATATTAAGTTCTACTTTTCCTTTTGTCTTCAAAGAGACTTTTCAACATGTAAACCTGAACAGCTGATACCACCACCATTACTCCCAAGTTGACCATGGACCAGAAATTCACTCTGTCAAAGTTGCTTTCCTGTATATTTCGGTCACGAGCCTCAAATGCTCTGAGCAGGGTCTGAATCTGGACGCTTTTGCTTAATCTGGCTTTGACACTGTTGATGGATTCCTGGTAAGTAAAAAAAAAAAAAAAAAACAATCAAAAAACCAAACGAACAAAAAACCCCAAAAAACCCCTGAATTAAATGTATAGCTTGCAACACATACAAAGTACTAGTACTGTATTACCACCTATAATCTGATTTCTTGTCAAGTAGACAGTTAACTTCATTTTAAAACAATACATGTATCTCTCATCAGTTTTCATTAATTTGTCTAGCCCATTTATTTGTATATCACCTAAAAAGGCTTAATTAGCTTAAATAACATAGAACATAAGGTTGGACAGCAATTTTTTTTTTCCCCCTTTACAGGCTAGGGAGGTGGGAGAGACTTCAAACCAAAAATCAGATAAATGATTCCTGGTATTCAGATAAGTAAAAGCAGGGATCTCTAAGAAACAAGTCTCAAAACAAGTTACATAGTAGCAGACAAATGTAAGGGTTTTTTTCCTGGATAATAAAATCAAGACACTTCTGATGCAAACTACCATCAGGACTATAGCTTTAGCAAAAGAAAAGTAATAGTAACATTATATTCCTATCTTTTTAAGGCCTTCACTGTAGTGGCTATAAACTGCTGCTTTAGCTTTGAAAGTAAAGCAAAATTTTGATGAAAAATTGTGAGTGTGACAACTGGAGGTCCTACAAAGGATACACAGTGTGTCTCAGGGAACCAGAGGAAGCACATGAACAATGGCTATTAACAACGGCAGCTCAAGATACACTCCTTATTTTACTTATAAAGTAAACACCTGGTCCTATGATCTGTTGAAGTTTCATCCACAATGCAATAGACAGTCACAACCTAAAAGCTGGTTTCATGAAGTGATAATTTGTTCTTGATATAATTATGGGACTGTGAAATAACTTCTAGTGTGAAGAGTAATGTGTGTAGTTAACAGGAGACTATAAATCACAGAAAGAAAAGTTAAACCCAGCAGTGACATTTCTCCAGGGACACTTTCTGTTGCATATTTAACAGATTTCAGAAGAGCTATTTTTGGAAGCCAAATAATTTTATGGTACTTAAAGTTCACATGTTACACAATAAGGAACATCACCACCATAAAAAAGCTTTAAAAATACGACATAATTCCTCATTTTTCTTAGTAAATGTTGTTTATCTTTAAAAAGTTAAACGACAAAGTTGTTATGTAAGCCCTCGCAGAACTTGCAAGTAAAGTAATAACTTGACTAAGTAAACAGTGGCATCAAATACTAATGATGACTTTTTAAAATACCTACTTCATAAAATCTGCAAGGATCTTAAAGACAAGTTCTGCATTTATTTTTCTTTTGGAAGAGATACCAGTGTGTACACAAGTAGCTATCAAATCCATGTAAGTACTGCTTGTGATTAGTGTGACAGGGATTTTCTTTTGTTTCCCCTATAAACTTCAGGTTTTGTAATTGTCTTGATTACCAGTTTTAAAGTTCGGGCCAGAGTTTCACATTCTATGTTTGGTTTTAACTGTTTAGAAGTGTATTGCACATCTGTAAAAGATCTTAAATCTTGTTTGTTGTTTAAAAATATGCATTTTGTTTGTTGCAATGAATAAAAACTGTCATTCTCTGCACCAGTGTAGCCAGTGAGTGCTTGTGGATGTTAAGTTTGGATTTTTGGTTAAGACACCTGTTGTCCATAGCTATAAGCAAACAAACAATGGCTTACTTAATCCTACCAAGCACTAAGAACAGTGGTACAGGAACACCAAATGATCCTCTACTTCTAAAGTACTCTCAACATGTAATTATCATGAAAGGGAATATAAGCTTAGCTTTAACTCAGCTGTAGTCTTCATCCTCCATCAAGCAGGGTCAGCATGCAGTTTAAGCAAACATTACCATTCACAGAATGTCTGCAGCGGTGACCCTGCAGTGTAGTACAGGTTAACTCCTGTCCAGTTGATTAGTTTGAAACTATGAAATAAACTTTAGAGGGAAAAAACTAATGCAGTAATATATAAATTAAAAATAGAAATATTAATCCATACACTGTTTGGGGCACTTCTGCAAAGAGGGCAAGAAGAGGCTAACGCAGTACTCTATTTTCAAATATTGATAAAAATCTATGGAGTAATTCCAACTAAATCATTGGGATTAAGCAATACTTTAATACTGTAAATATTAATTTTGTTGCTGCTAGGGAAAAATGTGCTCTTTCAGCAGTTGGAAGAAAAGAAGCTGAAATGGAAACAGTGCTTTTGAGAGCTAGGCAGTTTCCTCTCTCTGATTGAGGGTCTATTCTGAAAATATTTTCAAGCTTCTGTGATACACTTCACATATCAGTAGAAGTAATATATGGAACTGGAATAGTTTCCAAGATAATGCACCAGAACAAGGGAGAATGCCTGAAGAACACTGAGTTTTTTTTCTGAATGCTCTTACATTGAAGAATTAAAGATCAAACACTAACCAGAATGTCTTCCAATTTCATATCCAGGAGATCTGTGCCTGTAATGTATTTCTTCCAGTCTTCCTGATCTTGTCCATCTTCTCCCATATTGTCCAGGATCAGTTCAAAGAAAATCACCTTTTCAGAAATGGTACTGAATGTGTTGTCGAAGCAGAACATGTAATCCCCATCTTCTGTTTCTACCCTGTGCATAGAAGCAAAATGTCATTAACTGCACTTTGTGCTGGTTTGCAAGAAGTCTTTTTGTAAGCAAAATAAATAACTGAATATGCTTTTTACATAAAAATAAAGACACATCACAGTGTTTTACTGTGACTGTACAACCCCACTGTTTCTAAAGCTTAAAGTGATGAAGACAGCCGCTTACTGATTTTATTCAAATTTTGAATTATTGTTAATAATTACAAAAGAAGCTATGATAACAGCAGAATTCTTATACTCTATAGTAAAATTCCCACATTTTGATAAAAGGACTGGAAAAGTAGGGGACTTGTTAGCTTCCTATTTATTTGACTGACAAGATCTTTTGATATTAGATGTGAAGACCTTTTTCAACTCCACAATAATTATTTTTGTTCACCAACTACACCAGCCCTCATTTCAACAAAAATACCTTTCACTTCATGGTAAGATCCATGTAAAAAACAATCAGTTGTTGAAAAAATCAGAGAAGTACTTTATGTAACACTTCGAAGTTTGAAGAATTTGAACTTACGTGTGAACTCCATCTGATTTTCTTTCATCAAAAACTAGAGTTTCACCTTTTGGAGACAGCAGATGAAAATCAATGTCTAATCCAGCTCCATCTAGAACCTGTGACATAAACAAAAAAACCCAAACATCCTTCCAGCCAGTGGAATCCTGTTCGCGTTGCTCATCGCAACATTTTTAGCCGAGAACTGACACAGAAGGAATTTGAAAGCTGAATTCGTCTGTATGAGATCTTACCAAGTTAACTGGAAACAGTCTAAAAACTGGTTCAACCCAAAAGTATTTTGGCTATTGGAAATCTTACACTAAATATGATCTAATCATGCTAGGCTGGGCCTATAGTGAACCTTTATCAACGGACAGAGTTAGAGAACCTGTCATACCTACATCTAAATAGCATTTCTACGGCAGACATCACCAACGGATAAGTACCAGTGCTCATTCAGTGGTAGAAATTTTGTAACAGGGGTCTGCCACTTACATATATACACATACATATTTGTACAAATCCACAACTTAGGGATGACACTGCATAAGGTCTTTGTTGGGTGAACTCAACAGTATAGAAGGCAGGATTAGACTACTTATGCCAGTCAAAGCACTACCACAGCCCTTCTCGCCATTTAATGCAGATTTAAGGACCAGGGCATTTTCATTTCCCAAAGGCAGAAGGAATTGAAGGCATTTAGCTTCCCAAGTTCATCGTAAGGGTATACAGTATTACAAAGCTGTGTTGCTTTAACTGTGTAACATGGCTACAATTGTATCACCACATCTGTTACATCATATACATTCTATAGGGAAGGTAGTCACTGGCTGCATGAGGGGGCAGACAGTGATCACTTGTGACATTACTTAGGTCTGTGCTAGGGCATTTTTGTTTGCTTGTTTTCCAGCGAGCTATTTTAGCATATCAGTCTGCTCCTGCTGAAATCGAGGGCAAAGTTTACTCTGACTTCAAGTGACACTAAAGACTTAGCAAAAAAAAGAGAAAAAACAAGGAAAATTAGTAGCTAACAATCAAATTAAAAACCTAACAGTGATATACCTTTAGGACTATGATGCAATCTAAACACCTGGAACAAAACTCTGTATCAGGATAGCATTTATTGCGTTATGTTTTTGGCAAATGACTTGCATCCTAAGTTAAATACTCGCATGCTTTGGCCACTAACAATTCACCATAATTATTTACAAAATAAATCTGTTTCTGCTGACATACGGACCTGCTTTTCTATGCATTAACAGAGAAAGACAAATCATTTCTAGTAGCAGTAGAGCTGAGAAATTTATGCCGGAGTAGAAAGAAATTCACTGTTATACATATTTGTTCTCTCTAAAATAAAATTACTTCGATTATGACTAAAATAAAATCCTACTTTGTGAGTGCAAAATAATTTTTTTTTTTGCTTAGGGCTCTGAACGAAGCTTGAGCACCTCAATCTTTCATTCTTATTCAGTTCTGCAAGTAACAATAATTAGAAAATAATCAGGAATTTCAGCTTCATGTTTTTAGTTGGGAAGCTGAGGAAAAAACGGTGGGGGGACAGATCCTGGCCAATGCTGAGACACAGTAGCAGGCTGGAAAAATATTCCCTGCAGCCGCCCTCACTGTGCTTGTTCTACCCCCCAAAAAATATCTTTTAAGGGGGAAAAAATAAAGGCGGTTCTTTCCGAGAGATTCTTTTCCTAGAGGTTCTTTCCTGGGGAACTCAGCTCTTCCCAAGAAGGACATCAAGACCTTAACGTTAGCCTAGTTAAATAAGGCTGGTTTTGAAAAACGTTCATCACTGAGATAAAAAGTGTTTGTCACCAACACGAAGATGGTTAAGGAAGGGGCTTGTTTCTGCTTCAGAGCTGCTGCACGCGGTCGCAGCCGTTAACTTGCCACGGTTTGGCCGTTTTAAAGGATGACAGCCTGGCGTCTTGTTAAAAACCA
>JAVJGJ010000030.1:16462681-16498767 GCA_035590215.1 Microhierax caerulescens | reverse complement strand
GGGGACCTCCACGCCGCTGAGGCCGGGCGGCGGCGGCGCCTCGCCGGGGAGCGCTGGTTTCTGTGAACCGTCCGTCCGTTTCCCGGTGACATTTCTCAAGCGCGGTCTGCAAAGCGTCCTTCGCCGAGGGGAGGGCCGGCTCCGCGGCCGGTGGCTCCGCGGCCTCTGCGCCGCCAGGCCCTCGCTGCGCCGCTTTGCCTGATGTCGTGGGCCGCTGGGCAGCGAGGCCAGCGCTGTGTATTCGGGAAGTGATGCCGTTGCCGTTACCGTTTCGGGCGCCTCGCCGGTTGCACGGCCCTTCTGATGTAACTGAGACAGGTTATAGAAAGAGACTTACGGCAACTGATGGATATAGCAGTTTTTTCCAGTTTTCATAAATCACAAGTTATGAAGCTTCTCGTACTTCATGAATACATGCAGAAATCTTTTTCTCAAAAAAGACAACTTGTCCAGAGTAACTTTTACATAGTGAATGTGGGAAGAGTTAGTGTGCGAAATGTATGTGTACATTTGGATACTCATTATTTCCTTTTCTGTATTTTTATTCCCCCCCCTTTATTTTTTTCTGTTTGTCTTATTCCATTATCTTTAAAAATGTTTTTGCAAATAGTATTCACATACATTTAACAATGTTTTAATATAAAATATTTTAGCTGTATGTGTGGTACCAATGGAACGTAGTATGTGGACTTGCTCTACAAGTGCTGCTGATGAAGAGCTGCTTGCAAATTTACAGTCATTACAGAGTCAGCTGAGAAGAACTGAAAAAAACCTACAAACTGTAGAGGAAGAGCTTTCCAGGTATGTGTGTTTGAGAATGAGAACAGTCTGTCTCTTGTAGCGTATATTACCTTGTTCAGTGTAATGGATTATTGCAAGTAGCAACTGTTGTGCTTTTCTTTTGAATACTCTTTATAAACAATTTAAAAATAATAAAGGAAAAATGGTGTAGCAACGTTTTACTCCTTTTCCTAGCACTGGTACAAGTGAACATTATGGCCACTGCTTCCATGAGGCTGTAGCCTTCACTCTGGAGGACCTTGTTCAGCTTAATTGCAGCTGTCAACACTTTTCCAACTGTGAGAAGAATGCTGATAAAACATCTTGCCAGGATTTTCAAAGAAAATCTGAAGTAAATATTGTACTTTGTTACTTATTTATATTACTTTCGTTTTTTATTTGTTGCTATGTTTACGAATGTTTTTTTGCTTTTAGGGCTTGGAGTTGATATGCTGTTGCATTGGGCAACATATCAACCAAGCACTCTTAAAACATATGATTTAAGTACATTCATTCTGTGGAGTTTCCACTGATATGTATATTGCTTACCTAGGCACATGTAAGTGTCTGTATGTATATATATATAACACCCCCCCCTTTTTTTTTTTTATCTAGTCTTATTCAGTATCCACAACTTCTGATAAAACTGCAGAAGAAAATGAACATCTCAAGGAGAAGCTGAATGTCCTTCATGAGCAAAATGCATCCTTGGCTTCTCAGAACCACTATCTAAAGAACAGAGTGGAAACAATGAACTTCGAATTAATGCAGTCAAAAACAAAAGTATGTATCTTTAGTGTATTCTTCAAAAAGAACAAACCCCCAAAAATGCCCCAGTGACCATGACTTCTGAGTCTGTAATTCCAAGCAGAACATGCTATTTTTTTGTCATATCTGAATCTATTTAAATGTAATATTTAAACTTTAAAATTTTATATTCTATTTTTTTATAGTATTCAGCATTAATCTTGGAACAGAATAGTTTGGAATCTGTTTCTCCATGAGCAAAACAATTCTCATGTTCCAAAGTTTAATCTAAAGCCATTAAGTCACAGAATGCAGAATACATCATGTAAGAAAATAATTCACTAATGTATTTAGTATTGTTGTAGATTCACGTGTCTGAACTACATGAAGATTAATGTGAATAACAATGGCACAGCAGTCATTTGTCTAGGGAATGAATGATGTTGGCCTTTCAGGTTGGATTAATATTGCTATTTTGAAAAAGTGAAGGGGAGTTGGAAGGAAATACTGTATCTAATAAAGCATTGCTGATTTAATATGCAGTTGTATATGTAGTTTTTTTCAGGACAGCTGTATTCTTGTATTTGGTTCATATTTAACATTAAAAAATAGCTATGCTTAATGCTTTTTGTTTGAGGAATGTTATCTCCAAGATAGTACAAATAAACAGATAAAATGTTTGACTGTCTGGCATGGAAAGAGCAGGCAGTAGTATATAAACTTTTGGGGAAAGGCAAGAGACACATAAGGAAATAACTCTGCTAGAGAGTGTATTGCACTGGAATGGTGCTAGGGAACTGGAAGAATGCTAAATGAGCAGAAAATTGGAGGTCAGTTTGTGTAGATTAACAAGCATATTCTACAGTAAGGTTAAGAGCACTATGTCATTCAGTAAGTAGACTATTCTTGTGTCTCTCCTGAAGGTGTATATGCAAGTGTTGATGAAATCCCAAATATCTTTGTATTTCAGATTTCATATCTTGAATCGACTTTAGGTATGCATTTAGTCAGCATTCCAAAGTGGAAAGAACAGATTGCAAACTTGGAAGCAGAAGTTTCAGCTCAAGATAAAATTCTGAGGTAATAAACATACTTTTAGATCAATGTGTTATTGTGGTCTGCTTGCTAGTCAGATATCTTTCAGGATGATATAATTGCTGGTACTGTGTGAGTTATGTAATCTGGGGCTTGAAAATTTTAATTTTGGAGCCATTTATAGGAGGGAAGTACAGGGATTTTTTGGTATTGAATGTACTTCAGGAAATGGAGAAAAAGTAAAGTCTGGTAAAAGAAAGCAGTTTATAATGTATGCTAAACACAAATGTGCCCTGATAACTGACTAGAGTGATTATAAGCTACGTGACTGCTTACCTTCTGTAGTAAACAAGTGTACGTGTTTTCAAACGTGACTGTGCAGCATGTAGCATAAAGGAGTCTTTCTTCATTAATATAGTAATCAAGGCAAATACTGAAGTACAGCTAATGTAAACAGTGTTCAGAGGCTGTCAGGAAGGCGTAACTGGCTGTCAGTTTATCTTACAAACTCATGCTATATAATATTCAATTAATGTCTCAATAGTCTGTCTTCACAAAAGAAGTGAAAGTACTTACATTTAATTTATATTTAAGTGTTGTTTCCCACGAGTGTATCCTGACCAGTCATATGTATTGCCAGAAAAATGGTGATTTCTACATTCAGATCTCAGGATATGAAGTCACAATGTCTATTGATGAGGTTGGACACGACTGCAGACGTAATCCTGAGGAATCTGGAGACTATGGGTGTTGCAAACCCAGTTTTGAGAGTTGCAGCGTGTTTGACTAGCATTTCCCAAAACATCATGTGCAGAAAAGAACAATAAAAATGTAGTTTCTTTACAAAAAAGTTCCTATTTTTTAATTATGCTTTATTTATTTGCTAGAGATGTAGAAAATAAACTAGATCAAAGCCAGAAAACAGCAATGGAAAGAGAAGACATGTTGCAAAGATATAAAAAGGACTATAAAAATCTGGAAATGGAGTTAATTGAACAAAACAAGCAAGGAAAGAGGTAGCTAAATAACTTTATTAAATTGAATACAGAATAATATTGCGTTAAGTGTTTTATTTCTATTGGCAGATATTTACTTTGTGGAATCAAATTATTTCTCTGGGTTAAGAATTTTTACTTTTTAAAGGGGAAATTCCGTGTAAAGATAATAATTATTTAAATAGTTACTTTTTAAATCTTAACAATTGCTGGTAGTTGCAGACTGGTACTGTACACTAGTAACCAGTTTATCACTGCTTTTTTCCCTTCAGAATAGCTGTACAGTGGAGACCTGAAATGTATCCAGAACATATTTTTCCTGAATTATTTTTGACTTTGTCTTGCACGAACCTGCAGTATATGCTTAGCGCTTGGTATTCAGCCGTACTGAGTGCTGTATTATTGGGGTTGGTGTGAGGAAAGTGACAGAAGCACAGCTTAATTGAGAGAACATTTTTACGTTATCCTTAGTCTTACCTGTCTATGTGGTACTTTCCAAAAGGGTGCTGTAATTCCATCCCAATCCCCATTTCCCTTTCCTAGTGTCTGCTTTAGCCTAGTGGTTGTGTGGCTCCCAGGGAGGGTTTGGTAATTTCTTTTGACTGTTGGAAGTTACCGTATACAATCCTATGACCTTCAAAATGTAATTTTAAAGAAATGATAGGGATAAATAAAAAAGATTTCTACCTGCCCATTTAATTTAACTGTATTATCTGGGGCAAAAATTAACTGAATTAATGACTGAGGAAAGCATTTAATGAGACCTTTGAATGCAGAACTCTTGTTTGGGTTATCTGTCTACCCATAAAATTGTCTCTAACCTTCCTGTAGCTAGACAAATGGAAATGCTGTGGGGCTTGCACTGCTGGTGAAGAACTGTGTTGATTTATGTTCATTGTTCATTCAGAGCACGTAGGGTTGGAACTAGCTCTACTTGGTTACTAGTTGCAAATGTAAATATTTTAGTGCTTTAGAAAAACTGAGCTTCTGCCAGGTGTTAAAGGCAACATATGGCCTTATGGTTAGTATTAACAATTATTACAGTTTGCTTTTTATCAGTAATTATAACCACTTGCTATCCTTTGGCCAAGCAAACTGAAATGCTTTAGACTAAAACTGTTTGTTTTGTTATTCTAAAATTCCTTTGTCCTCTTCTCTGAACGTTTTTGTCATCTCCAAATGGGCAGTGGTCCTCAGACTGAGAAATGCCAGTCTGAGGGTAGGCTGTGCTCAGATGAGGCACTTGCCCTGTCTCCACAGTTCCCTTAGTGGAAGAGAAACAAATGTTACTGAGCAGTGGTAATTCTTGTGTGCCTGTGTTGGGTGTCCTGAACAGGCTGCATACTGAGCTGTCCTGAGACTACTGTTCCAACTTCTTCCCTAGTGACTGACCATAAGGGAAAGTAAGAAAGGGTCAGGCACATGGAGTAATAAAGCAAGATAGTAGGTGGTCGGGGTTGCTGCTTGCATAATATCATCCCAGTCTCAGCTTCTTTTGCTATTATTGATACCATCTCTTCAGTATCCTCCAAATAATTTATCCTTCGATGAGTTCATCGTGAGAGCTTCCTCCAGTATCAAAATCTTTTCTAGTTCGCCTTAAGCAGTTTGAATTTTAAGGAGCATTGTCATCTTCTACTTCCTTATTACACGTGCTATCCCATTCCCTTAAACAGGCTTTTACTGGTAGAGACAGGAAGGTGATTTGAATCAAACTCCTTTTGATGGGGAATCAAAACTGTTGATTTTTACATTCTTAGTCTTATTGGAATTTTGTTTATATTAATATGCAAAAATGATATTTAAAATTGATTTATGCCTCGTGAAACTATTATCTAGGACTTGGAAAGTTGGAAGAAAGGAAGTCACCTGGAACAATTAATTTAGTAGTTGCTTTTAGTAACTGGAGGAGTTAGTTACACAATGACAGAAATTTATTATTTTTAATATTTATATACTTTGCAGAGCAGAGCAGCAAAGAAATGAAGCTTTGTTGAATGCAGAGGAGCTGATAAGGGCTTTTAAAAGGTATAAAGAGAAAATGACTGAAAAGGTAGAAAAGGTGAGCGTTTTTTGTTCACTTGTTTTTGCCATGCTATTAGGACTTTGCTTCTTCCAATAAGCTAGGCAGCAAACAGCAATGGGTTCACCAGTGGGTCAGTTGTTTCTGCTTGTTGGTGGCAAAGTTTTAGGAAAGGTGGAACAGGGTAAGCAATGTTTGTGGTGACAACTTCTGTTACTAAGTTTTAAACTGCCTTCTCACAGTCTGGACAATCTGCATCTGAGGTATCTGAATACTGCTGCTGTCTCTTCTGTCTCTTACTTGCCAGCTGGGAATTTTACATTTCAGAAGTATATGGTCCTTCTTTTAAAAGAACTCTTGACTCCATCTGTATAACCTGTTCAATGAAACACAAGCTAGAGAAGAGCTAAGATGAAAATGAATTAATTTCCCAAATTTCCAGTGGTCAAAATTGTTAATGCTCCCTGCTTTGCAGGAGAAGAAAATACAGGCCTGAGACAGTTAGCTCAAA
Organism: Microhierax caerulescens; assembly: GCA_035590215.1. Classification (NCBI taxonomy): domain Eukaryota; kingdom Metazoa; phylum Chordata; class Aves; order Falconiformes; family Falconidae; genus Microhierax; species Microhierax caerulescens. Next base: position 16,492,676 of record JAVJGJ010000030.1, on the reverse strand, counting down.
CAGAGAATTTTTATTTGATTAGACTTCTTTTCTTGTGGAAGGAGATTAAACCAAAATATTTTTTCCCAAATGACAGAAAAAAAGGAAACTTTATTCTTCTGCTTTTCTTCACAACAGTGAGCAGTAGAATTATCTACAGGCTTACCATAAGGAAAAAAGGAAACAGCATAGTCTTTATAGTATTATTTCAAAAAAAACCCCACAGTTGGCCATGGAATCTTGGATAATTGTCATGGTTTAACCCCAGCTAGCAACTAAGTACCACACAGCTGCTCACTTAGTACCTTTCCCTGACAGAGGGATGGGGAGAATAATTGGGGAAAAGGGTAAAACTTGAGGGTTGAGATAAGAACAGTTTAATATTTGAAATAAAATAGAAAATAACAGTTGTAATGAAACAGGGAGGAGAGAAGAATGAAATCCAAAGGGAAGGGAGGAAAAAAACCAAGTGATGCACAGTACAATTACTCACCATCCACTGACACACGCCAGCCAGTCTCTGAGCAGCAATCGATCGGCTGCCCTGGCCAGCTCTTCCCAATACTGAGCTTGATGTCCAATGGTATGGAATGTCCCTTTGGCTAGTTCGGGTCAGCTGTCCTGGTTGTGTCCCCTTCCAGCTTCTTGTCCCTCCAACCTTATCTCTGGCAGGGCCTGAGAAACTTGAAAAGTCCTTGACTTAATGTAAACATTACCTAGCAACAACTTCAAACACATCAGCCTGTTATCAACACTATTCTCATGCTAAATCAAAAACACAGCACCACCAGCTACTAGGAAGAAAAATTAACTCTATTCCAGCTGTAACCAAGACATTATTGTACAGTAATGAAAAAACATTTCTTTTAAAGGTTAAAGCTGATGAAGCAGTTTTGGGAAAACGTTTAATTAATTGTGAAAAAGAAAAAGAGAAGTTGAATGAAAAGTGTGTCAGCTACAGAAAGGATCTCAATATCCTAGAAGAGCAATTAAGGTAACTCAAAGGCTTTTAAAAATCTCTGTACAGTTATTTAAGAAGAAATTGCACGTTACAACTGTCACTGTGAATGTGCTGCTCAATTCACGTAGTTCTAATCAGGACCAGCATCAGTGAACACTTAAGGTCAGTTTCAGCAATACAACAGACAAACTACAATACTATACAGGTAAAAAATGTTAGCATACACTTACAAATTTTTAAATTTCTTTCTATAACTAATCCCTAAAAATTCTAATCCCATGTGCTGTCACATATTCACCATAACAAACAGCACATCACCAAGTCCTCTGGGAGCATAGCTTCCTTCAGTTGCACGCTGTTGCTGTGGGAGATGTGGGTTCTCTGGTTTTCTGTGTACCCGTTCTGCCTGCTGATGTAAATGCCAGTGAGAAAGCACCCTATGAGTTCCCTTACACTTCCAGGTGTGGGTCCCTACTTCTTGCATACTGTATTGTCAGTCCCTAACTAGAATGAAGGATACTGTTGATATCAGATGGGGAAGCTGCACTCAGGCCTGAACAGAGGTTGTGATGCTGGCTGCAATTTATAGAATTATCAAACCAGGTTTTGACTGCTATTCTGTTCCCACTCCAGGGTCCTTTCCCAGTGTTAAAATTGTTATGTTCCTTGTAAGTTTCTTTCTAAGCTGACTCCCCTTTGTTTCAGAATTCTTTTGATAATACCCTCATTACTTTCATGAGGGAAGACAACCATCAGCTGGTTGTCTTTAGCTGGTTTGGACAAACACCTCAGTTAGTTTTGGGTATCCCGTTCACACACACTGTCCACACTGACATTCCTGTCTTAACAGTTGTTCTTTGTTCTTCTCTAACAGTTTTGGCAGGGATGAGCGGTGTGTGAGCACCCTTACAGTAGCCTGAGCCTGTTTAATAGCTCTCTGCTGATGATGAGGCTGTCTCTCCTGCAGACTGCCCTTTTTCTCTGCTAACTTGCACTGGGTTTGGCACTCATCAAGACCTTTGCTGAGCTAATTCAGTTTGCTAAATCAACAGGTACCTTAAAAAGTAACCAATGTGGGTGGGCTAAAAATACATTTGGCTCATGGTACAGTCAGGTATGAAGGGAGAGAAGAAATTGGGCCCCTCCTGCTCTTGTTAGTGGCAGAATGCTGAACTAGCTCAGTCTTAGTATATTATCTTCATCCATTGTGATTTTAGGTATCATTAGATAGTTATTTTATTATGTTCTTAAGTTTCCTTGGCTTCAACACAATTAAAGCCACCTTGATCTGTTTCCTAGCAGTGACTCTTGTGATAGTGCTTAAAATTTTATTAAGTTGCTTAAGAATGAGAACTAGTTTATTCTCTCCTCTTGTTTGCTTATAGCAGTTTGCACCTCGGTCCTTAGGAACAGTGAAAGCTTAGTAAAGCTGTGAAAACTTTTCTGTCCTTTGTAAAGAGATAATCTTAAATTTTCAGAGGGAGTACACTAGTAAAAGAGTATAGTTATGATGTGTTCTTCCAGTACTTTTAAAAATTAAAATCCTTTATGTTGAGCTATACTTTTTAAAAGGTTATACTTTTTTAGACAACTGAAGGAAGAGAATCATAGTACAAAAGAAGAAATTAAGACTCTGGAGGCAAAGAACACTGAAATGGTATCAATGCTGACTCACTCTGATCAGAAGATCGTTGAGCTTGAGAGTGAACTTCGTGAAAAAGAAACAGTACTCAAAGAGAAAAATGCTCTAGTAAGTGAAAATGCAGAGCTGAGAGCGCTTACAGCACAGCAACATAACCACTTGAAGTTATGCTATCAAGAAATTGAAGATTCAAGGGAAGAGCTCAACATACTAGAAGCCATCATTTCCCAGTTGTCTCTAAGTACATCTGAAGAGGTACAGTGATTGATACATCCTTAAAAATTGTATTATGTCTTAAACAATTCTAATTGGCATTGCATGGAAATCCTGTGACATTCTTGAGAAATAATCTGAGTAAAATGTCTTTGGTTTTCAAGATGCATGGATGACATGTTTTCTTAATTTAAATATTTTACTTTTGTCTTCTCATTAAAGAACAAGGAATTGGTGCTTAGGAATTGTTTGATCAGGAAGCATTTAACATTCCATTCCTCTGTTCTATGTATTGATTCTTCGTATTATGTCTGTTCTCTAAAACATGATGATTTCCCATTATATGATGCAGAGGCGGTTCCCAGTAGAACAGTATGACATTTTCCATATGGCAGACACATTGTGTCACACAGCCAGAGTTGACGTATCAACCTCAGCACTAGAAAAGTTAGAGCAGGAGAGATGTTTGTAGGAACTTGTTTTTGCTGGGAAAGAGAGGGTGCACCAAGAGAGGGTGCACCCCAGCTGCAAAGGAACTTCTGTTTTGCCAGGGTAAGCCCTGGCTTAGGAGCCTGAAGATTGTACTGGTGAAGTTTATCACTAAACTGATCGTGATGGGGGGAGAACCATGTAAAAAAAACAAAGTTGTGAACTGATTTGGGTCATGGGAGAAACTGTTTGGGAAGTGTTGGGAAGGGCTAGCGATATATGAGGTCAGGAGTACGGATTGCATCAGATATTTTTATTTTTGAAGTGTAAATGTGAGTAGCTGTAACGAAAAAAAATTGAAAGTATGTTTTCATAAACATACTTTTATTTCAAAATTCCAATTTTGGAATTGCCAAAGTGACCTCAGCTTAAGAGAATATAGTAATTTTGTATAAAACTTGTGTTTTGTGCTGTTGTGACCATAGACATTTATTTGGAAGGGTCTTAAAATTGTTCTAGGGCCCTTTTTGGAAAATACATTTACGTTTTCTGGGAAAATTTGGAGTTATTCTAGTAATGTAATGAAATACTTGGAAGACCTCTAACTTGAGGAAAAAGTGGTATTGAATGCAATCATGAAAATCTGAAAGGAAGCATGATGTGAGAAGTTCAAAACATGGAATTACTGATAGTATCTTCATTTATTTAATTTTTCACAGCAAAAACATTCATGCTTTCAGTACAAGTACAAAGATATCGAAAGGAATGGTCTCTGTTTCAGAGGACCTTTTAATACCTATAATTTCTACTTATGATGTGAGACAACCTGCAGCGCTCTGCAAGCACTTACTTAAAAGAATAATGATCAAGTTATCTAAACTTTTAACCTCCTGGTGTGTGTGTCTTAAAATTTATATGCTAGTATAATAACACATGAATTAATCACACTGTGAAGCAATAGAAAGTTGGTTTTGCATTGATCGTTGTTTTCCCTCAACTTCTAGTTTAAATGGCACCACTTGAAACACCAGCTATCCAGTTCCTCAAGAAAAGAAGGTGCCTCTGAATCTTGTGAATTGAATAAACCTTTGATTGCAGACCTAAGGTATAACTTTCTGGTTACTGAATTATGGCAAGAATAGGCAGATAATAAGGTGGTCTTAGAACCAGCATGTAGAAAGAATGTTAAATAGTTGTCTCCTCCTTTATAATAGCATTAAACTGGCAATGAAAGAAGCAGAAATTGAAAAACCTTGTGCAAACTTGATCTGTACTGGAGCTGAGCATCTTTCTAATGGTAAAGAAGTACAAGAAAATAGCAGGTTATGTGGCCTGGAAACAGAGCCTATCAAATTGATCAGAAGTCAAGGAGGTAAGCTTACCAAAACAGCTGTGCAGTTCTGTCTGATTAATCCACAGAATAGGAAATTTTGGTGGAGTTCAAATCGTTTTTATAGTGTTTTTGCATATAGTTTGATTGAACAGGCAGCATTTACCACCATGGAATTCTGGATATTTATTGTCTTGTTTTCCAGGCACATTATTATTCTTCCTTTTGCTAGTTAAGTTTCTTTTTCAGCAATATCCAAGCTATGAGTTGTTGTGTTGAAATAGAGCCATGTATTTTTCTTTATGGATGTTATGCTAATATCTCCATGTTTTCTTGATTCTTTTCTCTGTATCCTGCTGTTGCAGAATTTCTGCAGGTCTTCCTGCAGTTACTGGTAGAACTGCTCCACGAAATTACTTCAGGGCATCTATACAATGATGCTTTCTTCAATAATTTCATTTGTCAGGGTTTTTTTTTGTTTTTTTGTGGGGGTATTTGTTTTCATGTGTCACAGCTTTGTTACATTGGGGGGGAAATAAATAGTCTTGTTACTGAACTAATGCATACAAGATTTAGAATGCTGTCAAATTATACTTCTCGTCTCTTTGGTTTGTATGATTGTTTGCTTGAGTGCGGGTTTGTGTGTTCTTTTATAAATGAATCTTAATTTTTTTTTTTTTACTTGGAGAGAGCAGAAAATGTCAACAGTTGGAACTTATCAGCAAACAATTTGAAAAGGAGAGGCAAAAATTCCAGAAAGAGATAGAAAAGTTACGCACTAAAGTGACAAAAGCAGATGATGAGAATTCTTCTTTAAAGATCAGCATGGATCAGAGAGCCAGTCAGTTTAAAATCATACAGGAAGACCTATTGAAGAAGGCTTCAAAAACTAGTAGCTTAGAGAAAGAAGTAAGTACTGAAAAAATGTCACTTTTTGTTTAGTTTAGTAATCAAAGATAGTTACTGAAAAACTGCAATTGCCATATTAACTTTAAAACCTGGCTTAGTTAATAAAAATGGGAAATAACATCTTTCTGCTTGCTCAAAAGCTTAAGATAGAAGCCTTATTTTGTTAGTTGCCAGAAATCTCATTTTAAAGCTGATGTAGTTAGTGGGCTTTACTACTACTATTTTGATTTATGTGGAGAATATGCACAGTCTTGTTGCTTTGGTAAGGTTGAATTAATGTGTGATCTTAAGAAAAGGATGTTGAAGAAACAGTTGTATTTTTTTGCATTAAGAGTTAATACAGTTGCCAGAGATTACCATCATTATCAGAGAGTGACAAAAAGAAATCAAGCTTCAGCTAGCTCTTCTCTGGTTGAGTAAGTTAAAATGCTAATGTTTCCATTCTGGTGCTAATGTGTTTATAGAATTCCAGTGTAAAGGGAATTGCAGTGCTTCCTATAAATAAGTGACTATAAATAAGTATGTAATAGCTAATTCATTCATATGGCACTGATAGTTATCTTTAATTAGATAAATTTGAGGTAAACTCTCCTAAATTCTTCTCTGTACGTAATAAGGTTTAATAGATCATACAAAACCAACCAAACAAATAATTAAGAATATTAGGAAATAGTAGTAGCTAAAATGGAGTTGCTGGTAAGAAAGTATATACAAATACTTGAATGAACTTGAAACTGTTCTTTGTGCTGTTTTGTGCCGTATTTTATTTCAGATAACAAAGAAATCTTCTCAACTTTCTGCACTTGAGAGACAATTGGAAGTAAAGATTATTGCTTATTCTGCTGCTGCCGCAAAAAATACAGAGTTGGAACAGGAACTCATGGTAAAGTGTTCTTAGGGAGAAACTATATGTAGAAAGACATAAATGGAGATTAAAGTTCAAGTTAAACTAGTATAATTCCATGTGTTCAAAATGGATAGACTTACAGATCTGCTAACAGTCTGTGCAGTCTTTAAAAGCTTAATCTTGCTTCAGATTAAACCATGCTTTTTTCCTGCTTTTGAACATGGTAAGTTATTAATGGATGTTACTTCTTCCTTGTGATGATATGTGCAATGAAAATCTGGTCCTATTGGAGTCAGTTGTAGCATTGCCATTTGTTTCAGTGAGATACATGTAGACCTGTGAATATCTCATAAATGGTAATAAGTGAAAAAGCTGATCTAGCGCTTGGAACACTGTAAATTCTGCTCTGGATATTGTTACACAAAATTTGTTAGTTTTGGGAAAGTTCTAAGGTTGCCAGAAAAGGAAATTGTTTATGTGGTCCCTTTCAAATGGAAAACTGTATTCTAAAGAGTCCATCTATCCATGTGAACATAGAATTAATTTTTTTTCTTTGTCAGAGGTTCTTTGCTCTGGTTGCTGTAATCTGTGCCAGTAGTCCACCTTGGCAGACACCTTGTCTTTCTGTAGTGGCTGCACTTAGTGACATTCTCTATGAGTTATAGGTATGACATCCTTTGCAATGAAACATGCTGTAACTGGAGTATTTTCTGTGTTGTTCTTTTGTGAAATCTGGGAACCTCATAATCAATTAAAACACCACTTAATATCACAGCTGAAATAAAGTAGTTTTTGTTGTTGCTCTTTCCTAGGGAAAAAACAGACGCATTCATGAGTTGGAAACAACTATCATCAAAGAACATGAGCAGATAACTTCTGCTTTTGAAAAAGCAAACTTGGTTCACCTTGAGCAGCAGGAAGAGATGGAGAAACAGATGGAACTAGTAAGGCTTTCCTTGTGTGCTACTATGTATAAGTGATATACTTAGTAACGTTTTTCCTCTGTTAACAACTTTGTGGTGATATTGGAGGCAGATGTCCAGTTCAACAGTTACCTCTTCTCCCTGCATTCCCTGATTTTAGTTAATTTTCCATCTAACACTACAATCTTATGATTTCCCTCTTTGATACTCATTTTTTTCGGAGTTTTTCTGAGAAAACTCAGAAAACATAAGTTTTCTGCTCAACTGAAGAGAAATAGGGATTTATGAAGAATACTGTTGTTCTTTGCTCCAAATATGGGTGTGGGGGGGGGAGTATAGCTTTTTTGCCTACTGTGGTTAAGCCATGACAGCTTCTAACAATATTGTCTTGTTTGCTGAACTTCTGCCAGCCTGAGCCTTACGAGCATCTGTGTTCAGGGGGAACTGTAGGTAGGTTTTTCATCTTTAGAGAAGAATTCTGTTGCTTTGTGTGGTTAGGAGTATAATTTTGGCTATTTCTAGCTGTTCAGAAAGCTTGTCATCTTTCAATGAAGAAGGTGTGCATGTCTTGCTGTCTTGGCTGATGACAGACAATTACATTCTGCCTGCCCTTATTCTCTTGATTCTCCTGTTGCTTTACAATATTGTTTGGGGTTTCTTGATATTTTTAGGGCTGTGAATACTGCTGGTGACAGGAATGTATTTACTTTTCATTCTTAAAGTGATGGATGAATAGAACGAATGAAATGTTCATATGCACAAATTCTCTGAGAAAAGCTTATTTTAATAACCATGAATTACTTATGGACAGCTTCAGACACAGCTGGAGAAGAAACATCAACAATTCATTGAACAAGAGAAAATAATATCTGTTTTGCAACAAGATGTTATACGTAAACAGCATCACATTGATTCATTGGATGGGTTGCTGACAGAAAGCAGAAAGGTAAGTTTGACTTTCTTTAAATGCAAGTCAAAGTGACTAATGATGAAAAGCATATCCATAAACACATGAAAAAATTGGAGAAAATAAGATACTTACAGTTTTGCTTCTTAATTCTTGTTTGAGTAATTGACTGAATCTAGTGCAGTTCCAGCTGCTGCTGCTACTCTATATTTTACAAACTTTATGACTTTTCATTATTTTGTATCTTGGCATTCTATTTATGCTTCTGACTTGCTCATTGGGCATCTTTCTCTAATCAAAGGAAAGAGATCTGGGAAAAGAACAACTGCATCTATTCTGCTCTAGGTGGAAAACCAAGAATATTCAATTATGGCTGTGCTTTTATTTCTATTAATTTCTGCTGCTGCAGAATATAAAGGGATATCTATCAGGAAAAAAATCACTTTGGAGAATGATGTACATAAATACTGTATACAAGCAATTGTGTTTTAAATACACTGATCTACACACACATAGCCCCCACACCACACCCCTGATTTCTTAGCATGAGTTTGAGGTTTTATTGATTAAATTACTGTTACTATATTTACCTTTTGTTCTCTTGAATAAAAATATGTGTATAAACAGGAAATGGAAAATCAAAATGTCAAGAAAGATCAAGGATTGAAGGTGCTGAAAAGGCAGTTAGAAGACGAAACAATCAAAGTTAGTAAGCTCTTTGTAATTTTTAATTAATAGTTTTAAAGTTTGCAGTACTGATGTATTTCCTTTTATACTCTACAGAAAAACTATATTAAGGCTGCTTTATAGAAATTTGTCTCACGTAAATATTTCATGTCATTAACCTGTAGTCTTGCCTTTTTTTAATAGAAGTATGGCGAGAGAGATTGTGCCATGTGTAATTTCTTTATAAAATTACTGTAGTTACAAATAGGGCAGATCTGTGCTTGTTGTACTCTTGAAGTAAAATGTTGTCTAATAAAGGTAATGTTATGTAGGTTTCTGATCTAGACACAGCATATATTTTAGGCACGTGTGATGGTATGAGTCATGGTTTTAGTCATCTATACCTCTTGCTAGTGTTTGCCTGATAAATGTTTTCCATGCAGCACTTGCAACACTATTTTAATAAACCATTGCTGTGTGCTGATTTACCATAGTCAAACTATGAAATATTCAGGACATCACTAGGAGAAGATACTGGGGACTTAGCTGGTAGCGTGCTCATTAGGAACTTGTGTTGGACCAGTTTTCTATCCAAGTGGCTCTGTAGTATTTGGGATGTTTTCCAGAGATTTAAAATTAAGACCCATTATTGCTTTTCAAAAAGCTCTTGAATTCAGGGGGGGAGAGAGGTATATAATCCAATATGGTTTAGAGAAATGGTGCTATTGATGAGCTAATCTGCAGTTAACTTCAGTACAAATCTGGTTGATGAGAAAAGTCGTCTTAGCATTGAAATCAAACAGTTAAGAAAAGTTTAATTACTATGGCCTAAGACCTCTGGGTTTGTTCATTGTAATTTTTATCTATTCAAGGTTATAATACATTTATTAGAGATTACACCGATCCAAATCAGTATAAAAGGGTAGAACAGATTAACAGTGTTGACAGTGGTAAAAGCTTTTACTTTCCCTTTTGGTAAAACTGAGGTACTGTCTCTCAGTGCAGAAATGAAAAAAAATAATAGTTGCTGTTTAGTAGCATTCTGAGAGGAACTGTATTAAGATATGAATGTTATTTTGAAAAAGACTTGTCATAACCCACATATGATCATTCCAAATTTATTTGTACAGTTCTGTATGTAATAAAATGTGGTGGATTAATTTGGTATTGAGCATATGTTTGCTTTTAAGTTCTAGCTACTGACAAATAGTGGAATATTTTCTCATAACTGATAGTCTCATCTGATTTAAACAGTATAAAGTATTGTAATTTAATTTCACAAATAATTTTAATTTCTGGATACTATTTCAGTTTTAAAGTTTAGTATGATCTTCCATGTCTGCTTTAATGCTTCAGATAAAAATCTAGCTTTTGAGACATTTTACAAGATGTTTTCTAACACTTTTTTTAGATTACTTAAAAACAACGCCATGCAATTTTAAGTAATCTGTTATATTCAACTAGGTGAGACAACTTGAGTCAGCACTAAACATATGTAAGGAAGAAGTTGTGCTGTATTTGAAGCAGTCACAAGAAAATAAGGAGATATTTGAAAGTCAGCTCAAAAACAAGTCTGAAGAGGTAACAGCTTGTTTTAACAACTCTTCTGTATTGCAGAAAACACTTGTGAATGATTTAATCTGAAGGTTTATGAAATAAAAGACAAAACATTTGCAGCAGGAACTGAATAGGAAGGAAGCTGGGAAAAGACTATACAATTTATAAGAGTAAAGGGAAAAATCATAACCACGAAACACTGGATAAGCTTAGGGAAAAGAAGTACCAAGATAAATGAATTGTTAAAAGAAGTAACAAAATAAGAATTAAGTGAAAGAACGTATGGTCTTGGGAAGGAATAGAGAGAGCGCTATTGCAAATACAAACTTCGGTGCACACAGTTGATTTGTGTTTCACTATCTAATGGGTAAGAAGATCTGGGTATAAGAAAATTTTTACTTTAAGCCCCTGGGTTTTATCATGTTTTCCACTACTACATGAAAGCAAGGAAGAATTAAGTTTAAATATTATTAATATAATGAATTTTTATTTGTGGGAATGCCTAACCACAAGAATTAATAATCATAGTAGGCTGTTCATGTCAGTGCTGCCCTACCTGCTGAGAGAGGCTTTAGTCAACCGGAGGTTACTAGACCCTGTACAGGAGTAACTGGATAGAGATCTGTGATTTGTGTTACGCTTATGATATTTATTGCTGTTTTCTAAGCCCTAAAAACTGTGGTTCTTATACTGTATATGAAACTCAAGCATAGCAAGTGAGGTTTTGTAATTTTGACCAGTGTTTTCATAAATGATAGAGTCATTACTTCCACTTTGGGGTGAGCAGTGTATGATATTTATTTATTTATCTATTTACCACTCTACCACTCCACCCCCCCAGATTCTTGGCACTCATCACTGAGAAATCAGACCATGTGACGAGTTAGACACTCAGAATTCCTGTTTTTTATTGTCATAGAGGCAGGAAGAAATAAAGGGGAGGACTAAGAACAAAATCTCAAGGGGAAAACAAGGACTTTTTGAGAAATAAAGAAGAGTGACAGAGAAAAATAGTTCAATGATTTAGAAATGGTAAACCTTTGATATGTATGTTTTTTTAAAATACTGACCTGTTAAGGTATATTTAGAAAGCAAGAAGTCAAAAACTGGGCCTGGTAAGTTACTTTTTTCCTCACTTTATTAAGCACCACTCAGTGATGAATTATGAGGTGTGTTCTGTACTGTTGAAACTGTAATACAACTAAATTCAGAGCCAGAAGTTTTATTGAATCATAGGTGTGGTTCTGTGCTTATTAAAAAAAGAGTAGCTGATGCAAGTGCAAGTAAAAACACTTTATTATAATGGAAAATAAATGTGTTTTCAGGTTTATTATTTACAGAAAGAAATAAAACTAAAAGATCAAAATATTCAGGACACAAACGAACAAAATATTCTCCTACAACAAACTTTGCATCATCATCAGCAAATGTTACAGCAAGAAACAATTAGAAATGGTGAATTGGAAGATAGTCAAACTAAACTTGAAAAACAGGTACTAAACTTGAAAAACAGGTACAGTATGGTGAGAAATATCTACATAAAGACCAATAAAACTAAATACTTTTATATGTGTTTTTGCAATACCTTTAAATCTGAATGTTTATTTGATAACTGAGTTGATTGTTACTGTTTTAGATTGGTCTGAGATAAAGAGTTAAGTGATCTGGGGTTTTTTGAAGGCTCGTTCTGTGCTGTCAGAAACACTAGCTTGTGTTAGTGGCGAAGTACTTGGAAAATCAAACCCTAGACTGCAATTAAGGGGAGGCGTATTGAAATTCAGACAGTTGAATCTTGTTATATTTACTAGAAACTATTTGTCTTTCAAATGTGACTGCAAAGTTCTAGCCTTAAATTACATGCAATTTTAGACAATAAAGAAATCCAATCTGTTAAAACTATGTGAGTTGCAAGGCAAAGATGTATATTTCTTTGGTATGTAATTTAAAAGTACCAACGCTTTTTTAAAATACCATTTTAAACAGGTATCCAATTTAGAACAAGAGATTCAGAAGCAGAAAGCATATGCAGAAGATGAGTTGAGAAAGGTAGAGGAGAAACTTCACCTAGCTGCTGAGGAAGCAGATTTAAACAGACAGAAGGTGGATGAACTTAACAGTACAATCAGGTAGGTGTAGAATAACTTATCCTGCAGACAGGCGTATCAGTAAGGAAGATTGCTGTCTGAAATGATACTCAGCTGTGTAGTTATATAGTTCAGTCTCTGTATGAGCATAGACTGGAAATGAAGGGAAGTTTCTAACTAGCAGAGGGATGAATTTCTGGAACAGTCTTCCAATGGGATTAAATGTGTGTCCTGGCAACTATTTAGCCTTAAGATGACGCTTCATAATGCCATTCAATTCATAAATGTATCAAGTTGCTTGCAATTCTAGATAGTATATTCTAGGAGAGCTTGGTAGTCTTAAAGAATATGGCTTTATTGCAAGAAAAGCCTATTTAACATGTCTTTTTTTTATTCTTATTTTATTCACAAATCTTAGAGCATGTAAGGACATGCATGTATTGCTTTTATTATTACAAGGTTCATTTTGTTCATGTTGCTTCTATTTAGACAAATTAAATGGGAGATGGAGCAGTGCAAGAATGAACTTAGTGGTATGGAAAAAGAAGTAGTGCAATTAAAACAAGAGGTTGAAAACAAAACAATGCAGATAAATCAGCTGGATATTACTTTGGAAGAAACAAGATCAGAGCTTAATGAAAAGGCAAATGAGGGTAATTTCACTATTTTCTTTCTCAAGCTTCCTTTTATCATGCTGTTTCTCTGTATGTATTGGATTAAACTTTTCCTTTTTCTCCCATTTCATGGTCAAGTACAGGAAAGTAATGTGGGTTTTTTTTTAATGTGTTGGTAATTCCATAGCTTAAAAAAGAAAAAAAACCCCCACAAAATAAAAAACAACAAGAAAACCGTCAAACTTCTTTTAATATGCTTTTGAAAATCCTTATTTTTGTGGGATCTGTCTTTATCCCAGGTAAAATTAATATAGTTTTCCCTGTAAATTGGTAGTGCAGGTTCTTAATGTGGTAATCAAACGATACACACAGATTTAATAAAGACTTATGCTATTCACAGAAATTCAACTCTTTAAAACAAACAGAAAACCCCACAAGAGGATCTATGGAAATGAAAAACTTTCCGAACCCACCTCCTCCATTTAACTTAAATTTACCATTCCTTTAAACTGGAGGCAGACTAGCAATTCTGTTTGTGTTTTTCGTAGCGCTACATATTCATTTAGTATGTTGTCTCTGTACGTTCTCCTTGGCCAAATGCTTTTAGATAGATCCTCATATTTCAAGTCACTTACAGATTATGAGCTGAATAGAAATAGAGAAGACTTAAGTGCCATGAAAAGCTTGTTGCATAACCTCAGAAGTAACTGGTTTTCTACATTTTTCTAAAAACAGATACTGAAAATGAGTTATGACCACAAGTCCTAGCAGGCAGTGGTCTTGCATAAAGACCCTAACTTACTGATGATCAAACATTTTGTGTTTTGTGTGTGTAAAACAGTGAATGATTTAGAAGATAAGCTGCTTCAAAGTGAGACTTGCCACAGGGAAGCCTTACAGAAAATAGTAGAACTAGAATCTGCGTTACAGAATGCCCATGGAGAATTAAAAATCACTTCAGCAGAGCTTCAGGAATTACAGGATGCGTTACAGAACGCACAGTCCTCTCTGGAGGAGAAGCATGTTGCTATTATGGATCTAACAACTGAGCTCAGGTAAGGTGATATCTTTTCCATCATGAAAACTTAGCTGTGTTAGTTTTTCCTTACGAGTAACAGCTAGTTTGTATAGTCTTTTTTTATATTCTTAGCAGCTCCCTGTGATTTTTAGGTGGTTTGTGGCTGTAAGGTAACTTGATACAGTAGCTCCTCAGCTCACTTTAATTTTGAAAAGTGATGCTGAATTCTTATTTTTTTTTTTAATTCTGTTTTAAAATATGCTAAAATTAATTTCTGAATTTATTTCCTAAAGCTGTGAAATAATCGTAAGATGAATCACTTTCTTTTATAGTGAAGTTGTTCAGTTTCCTTCCTGACCATAAATTAACAATATTTTCTTCTGTATTTTTCTTTTTTTAAGAACATGTCCTGATAACCAATTAAATAACTTGAATTATGAGGTTATTGGGAAATCTCCACCTGGAATATAGTTAACAGAATTATTCTATTTGGGTTTCTTTCTTTGCAATCAATTAGTTGATCAACATTTTGCAGTAATTTGGCTTTAAGTAATAGATCTCATGATTTTCAAACTGGATACTTGAAGCTAAGCAACTGAATGTGTGTTAAGCAGTTAAACATGAGAATTTCAGGTATTGCAAGGGAGAAATTGAAGACAAAAACCAACAACTTCTTGACATGGACCAAGCGTTGAAAGAAAGGAACTGGGAACTGAAACAGAGAGCAGCTCAGGTTAGATCATTCTGAGTATGTTACCGACAGTTATTCCTGTTATGTAGTAGATAACTTATAAAAAGGCCTGCTAGGTTTAATCGCCTTTGCCTATCATTCCAAACTGTACTGTTAATATAGCCACAGTGTCAACCTCAAAACCAGCTGTATGTTACTGAAGCCTTATGGTACAATGAAAATCGGGTTGTGCTCCCCTAAGGGGTCACAGATTACTATTGTGATAGAACAGAAGCCTCATGCAAACCTGTCCCTTAATTATTTTTTAGTGATAAAGTTACAGGACAACTATTGTCAAAGTTGATAAAATGAAGGAGCTGTACTGAAAGTGTGCTTGGAGATGATAGATTCCTTTTCTTGTTTGCACTGGAACATATTTCGTTAGCTCTAAAGCAGCCTCTAAATATGAAACAGTATCTTTGTTGTGAATAAATTTCTGTAGCTCACCTGAAATATTTGCAGTCTTTTGGTCTGGCCTCAGGATTTGATACCCATCATGTAAAAACTATTCTTTTGTCACTTATAATTAGCCTTCTAATAGCTACTTCCTGCAGGAGTTAGCAGTCATTGTATCTGCTGCTCCTGCAGTTCTTGGAAACAATAGGATTTTTTTTTTTCTTCTGCAAAATTTGGCACTTCCTAACAAGATGGATAATAAGCTACTCCTTCCATTCCATTTAAAATGAGAACTAGGTTTGCGTTCTGTTTATATGAGGACAAAACATGTTCAATTACAGACTTCTTCCCCGTTTTCCCCTTCTCTTTCTTTTAAATGTGATAGGATGCATTTTTATATTGACTACTTGAGAGAATATTCTTGAGACTACAAAGGATTAGTTTCATTCCTTTTGCTGTCATATTTTTTAATATTACTATTTTAAATCAGCATACCAGTTCAAAATAAAGTATTTCCTTTTCTTTCTTTCTTTCTTACATCTAGATTACACAGTTGGATATGACAGTTCGTGAACATAGGGGAGAGATGGAACAACAAATAATTCGATTAGAGTGCAATTTAGAGAAGTCAGAGTTAGAAATTAAGGAATGCAATAAACAGGTAATTCTTCCTTAAATTAAAACCCCAGTTTCACTAACAAAGTGCAGCTAATTCTAAGACAAAGTCTGGTCCTGGGACACAATAGCTGGCCAGGTTTAGTCTAGAGGAGTAAAGGTGGTTCCTTATTGTAGGGAGAGGGAAGGTAGTACCTTAATAATGTACCAGCAAAAATATTTTATGTTTGTCAGTTAAAACTAAAAATTTTGCAGGGATGTACCAGTATAAAAATGTAAATCTTACTTTTACTTGAAATGATACAGCTCCCAAACCACTCTTTTGACAAAGGAAAATGTTGACAAAGTAAAAATAAAATAAAAAATTGGCAAGGAATCCAAAGTCAGAGGTAATACTGACAGTATTTGTGAGTTTTGTTTGGGGTTTGTTATGGGTTTTGTTTTTATAAATTGTCCTGATTTCAGTAAAGTATCTGTTCTGATTTAATTGCATTTTCTGTTCAGATGGAGAGCTTGGAGAAGAAACTCCAGCATTCTAAAGATGAGCTTCGTGAAAAAGAGTTTGAATTGCTCCAGAGAGATCAAGAAATAAATCAGCTGAAGAAAAAAGCTGGAAGAAAACAACAGAGCCTAGAAGTTCTTGAAAAGGTAAGATGTTCCTTGGACACACAACAAATTACCAATTTATAATGCCATTACTGTGACTGCTTAGAAGGAACAGTATGGTGTTTCTTCAGAATAAGCATCATTACTTCTCCCTGAGTAATTGTATGTTATGTCCTGGTGTTTGCTGAATCTTAATCCCCTAAAGTTAAACCAGTTTAGTGATATAAAAATTAGAAATGTAATTGCTTTAAGGATAAATTTTAATAGATTATTTTCTGTAACTCAATGTTCTGGCTATGGACATGGTCTTTGGAAAGAAATGAAACAACATGCTGTGTGATGAGAGTTTCCTATGACTTGAGTATCTATCTTGTGAAAATAATTGCATCAAAAGAGCACTGAAATCTAGCATGCTTATAGGAATGCAAAGAGGTTTTTTTTGTGTAGTGAATGGGAGCATACAGATGGAATAGATAGCCAATTTTACTTTATAAATGATACATATCTTCAGTTTGGGGCATGAATCAATCACTAGAAGTACAAATGCAATCTGAAATAAACAGGAATAAGTTCAGTCAAAGATGCTTGCCAGCTAGAGGTAAAAAACCTGAAATGGCTCCTGCCATTTTGATCATGCTAAGGAATATCAGGTAAGGGAGAGGCCCAAGAATGATAGAAGAAAGGCTTTGAAAATAGACCTACTTAAGTCCTGTTCCTATAGAGACTTGTGGTGAAGGAAATGAAATTTCAAGTTTATTTTTATTGTAGTGAAGTAGCTAAAACACTGAATTTCAGAAGCATTCTGCATAAAATATGAAATACATTGCAGAGGGTTTCTGATTCCACTTAAAATATGATATGGTTGCTTCTTTGTTTAAAAATTGTATATATTAACATGATGTTAGAAAAGACTTTCTCCATTAGTAACATGTTGCTGACTGACCATCTTCCACATAAACTTTCTGTCCTAGTTCTAAACATCTAATTACCTAATCTATCTGGGGAAAAGGGTGTGTCTGTCTGTGTGTGTATGTGTCTGTTGCCTGGGGATATAGTCTGTCTCATTCTTTTTCCCCTTAATACACCACCTTCCTTACTTAACACAGGAAGTATATCAGTTCAGGGAAGTAACTGTTGGATAGGGATGCTTTCTGTCCTGGACCACTCTGCCTTTTCGGTACTCATGAAACAACCAGGTCACAGATTCTTCAGTTGAATCGTTCTTTGTTCTTACTCTGCTTTAATCTGCAGTGAAGATCTTGCAATAATACAACACTCTGCTATCCTTAGAATATGTAAGTATTGCAAGTAAAGGAATACCTTACTGAACATGCAGAATGGCTTTTTTATTTTTCTGGGAAACTGAAATAATTCCCTTTATTTAAAAAAAAAAAAAAAAAAGGCAGATTTGATTTACAGCAAATTAATCTTTTGTGACCACAGTTCCTTACTAAAATGAAAAATAGAATTGTGTTAAAAATGGTAAGTGAAGAAAAAAACAGTGATTACAAAGGTTGATTTTATTTTTTAAAAAGTAATTTTTACAATGTTTTTCTAGAAGTATACATAGTATAAAAATAATTAGGAGTTATTGTAATAATCTTTCATTAGCTGTAAGCTTATTATATGCTACTTATAGGACTGTGTACTCTATTTATAGCATTCCTCATAAAGCATAAGCAGCTAGCTAAACATGATTAGATACAACATGATCACTTCTTATTTATCATTAACAGGAGCCGTAGTATAATGTGATGTTACGAAATATTAGTAGCTGATACAGCCTCTGTTGTGCCACAGTACTGCCTCATGTAAATATAGCTGTTGTGTATCACATACTAGAGAGACCATGTTGTCCTAATACTACTGGTTTTTTTCTATGAATGAACTGTCAAATAATTGTCCAGCATGTAAGCCTGTTTTTTAAAGAGGGAAAACCAAGCTAAATCCCTAGAAAATAACCAGGAAATATTTCAACCCCGAGCGTACAGTTTGGCTGCGTTTATTTCTGTATACTGTAGAGCATCCAGAATACTTACATTAACGTTGATGAAGATTTTCCTCACTTTATATTGGTGGAAATCATAGGCTTTCTTCCACTTGATGTTGTTAAAAGGGTATTTACAAACACTTCATGAATAGTTAGGAACATAACTTTTTAGGAACTTAAACACAATAATGCAGTTCGACATCAAGCCTTAAGCCTAGAGGAGTCATTTCAAAAGGAAGTGCTGCTTTAAGCTGTACAAAATATTTACAGGGATTTGTATATGAAGATTTCTTCTCAAAATATTCTGCATAATATTTTCCTACTTAAACGCTAGAACTTAATACGTGTTGAAAAGTTTGTAAACTTTGCTCATTTTGAAAGCAAATAAATTTCCAACTACAAGGACAGTGAATAAAAATGCATTAATAACTTCAGTCTAGGGGGCAGAATTTGAGAAAGAAGCCATGGACTTGAGACCTGCAGCTAGTTTTCTTGAATTTGTGAGATAAATCTTATTAATGAAGAGTAACGTCTTAGTACAAATGGCTTTAGATACGGTAAACTGAGTGCAGAAGTTTAAAGGAAGGTTCTGATCATAGATATTTTGTTTCAGGGGCATGAATTGTGAAGAAATGTTGCCTGTTGGAAAAGCAGCAACCCAGGAATGCTGTTACTGGCTACATAATCATGCAGTCAAAGAGGAATTTTAACATGTATTTGTAAATAATTAATGGGTTATTTGTATTAAAGTAAATGACAACCTTTTTATTTTTCCAACTGTTTTTGAGATTATTGCCTTGATATAATAACACCTTAATTTGTTTTTGAGAAATAAATTTTATTTTTTAAGAATCTTGAGTTACAGGAATTTATTTCAGCTGTTATTTTTCCCTGAAGGATTTTAAACAGTGTAAAAATATGTTTGACATCTGACTTCTAATTAGGAGCACAATGGTACTACCTTATTAACAATTTTTTTTTAATATTATTTTTTTTTTACACGTACAATGTTGTAGACACAGTATCTTATTAAAATTGACCTGCTTGTTAGATGTTTTAGGACATTGATTTGATCATACATACTGGCAAAACTAGTTTCCTTTACTCCAAGCAGTACCTTTCAGTTGCAAAGGGGTGTGGGACAGGGCCATAAAGCTTGAATTACACACACACACACACACACACACACACACAAATCCATGCAAAAATTACTGTTGATTAAAATGACATTGTAACTATGTACTCTAAAACTTATTTATTTCCAGTTTTCCAAAAGTTCTACACAATTTAATTAGTACAAATGTCTACTGGCTCAGTTTCTAATACTTTTATGTTTACATAAGCGTCAGAAATTGTACATATGGTCATAAGGCCTAAACCTGAGTCTGATGCAAACATGACCTATGTGCATTAAGACATGTGATCCATACTTCAGAAAGCAGAGGAACAGAATTGAATGTATTGCAATTTAGAGATTAGGCCTGAGTTAAGTGTTTTGTAGATTGAAAGTGTATCTCGGCCAACAAACCTGTCTATTGTATTTCAGCAGCTCTGCGGGTGGAAGTGTGCTAAACTCCTTGGGTAGCAGGTAGGTCTTTCTCTGTTTATGCAAACGTGTTGCACAAATGGCAACCATTCTACTTTAAGTGGTTATATAAAACCAGGCATGTATTTTGCTATTGTTGACAAGGTCAAGATACACTCGTCTGAAGTATCTCTCTGGTTTCACGTTATTTTGCTATTATGAAAATTATGATGTAGCAAAAAAATACTATTTACTTACGGAAATAAATGTATTGTGTGTTTTAAATCAAGCTATTTGTTTCTTTACATAATAGTAAATAAAAAATATTGGAATTAGGTTGACCAGTGTAATAATGGAAAAATATTAAACTACTATAATTTTTTTTCCTCTCTTTAGCCAGATCAGTTTGCCTTCAGGCTAAAAATCTATGCATCAAATTTTAGACAGCTTTTTTTA
This sequence comes from Microhierax caerulescens, assembly GCA_035590215.1. Taxonomy (NCBI): domain Eukaryota; kingdom Metazoa; phylum Chordata; class Aves; order Falconiformes; family Falconidae; genus Microhierax; species Microhierax caerulescens. Next base: position 16,472,279 of record JAVJGJ010000030.1, on the reverse strand, counting down.
AGTAAAGGAACATGCAAGCCTTTCAAACCAGGATTTCAAGTGGAAAATGTAACCAATCTGTAATTACAGTTGCATCACACCACTAGTGGAATTCCACTAAGGTAGTGTTGCATAAAGCTTTGCTTGCTCCTCCTACATGCACTAAATATAAATGTGCATGAACAGCAAAAGCAATTTGCGTAATATCTAAATCATCTAAATGGCATTTGCATGAAAATTGTGTATCTGCATACTCACTTCTCTGGTAAAACTGTGGGTCAAACCTGATAAATAAGTAGAATCATAATTACATTTTCTCTTTAACTTTAGATGCTGTCTTTCTGTTTTGTTGCTTGCCTGGAAAGTTACTGATTCCACTTGTTACAATGTTCAAATGAATTTATTTGTTTTGGAAAGGAGGGACTTTCCCCCACCCCAACTTGGTAACTTCAGTTAATGTTTCTGTAGAGTCCTATTTTTCAAGTTACTAACCGATTAACATCTATACAAATACTGGAACACTAAGTTCATTCTTCTAAACTGCATTGCATTGACATGGGGTTATTGAATCCTGGAAGGAAAACATTTTTCTATGTATAATGGCGTTGCAATGAGAGAAGACTAATTGATTATTAAGGTGATTCTTTTTCTGTCACCCAGGATAGGTTATAAATTTCACAAGACCCTGATTTTCTTTCTGAATGTAGTGTGCCTACTCTGTTAAACGCAAATTGCACCAAATTGCCAGTCCAAATGTCCTGCTGTTTAATTCAGACTTTACATGCAAAGTTGGTGAAATATGTTCTCCAAAACTAAAATGGAGTCAGACATCATGCTAGTTCTGTTGTGTTTTTCTTTTTAAAATTTTTTGTCCCCCCAACTTGTCAATTGGAGAACAGAAAGTGTTCAAAGAGATTTTCATGTAGTGAAGCTGGTATGTTCAACATCTTCCTGGCTGTTCTCCGCTGCCAGCATACCTGCTTACTTTCTCTATTCTTGGCTAGGAACAGTGACAAAAAGAGATGTAAAGAATCTGTCTAAACAACTTGTTTCTTTCCAAATCCACATCCCGTATTTCTATTTGCGTTTGCTGTAAAACCTGTTAGGAATCTTACACTAGTAAGGCATCAGAAAAGAAATCTATTTGTCCATCTGTTGCAAAAGAACAAGGTGGGTGCTGTAAGTGTAGGAAGCCTGAACACCTTCAGTGGGGGATCCCATTTTGGGTGCAGTTTACTTTGTAGAGACATGAGTAGAAGACCTGACACTACAGATTGTAATCATGGCAAGGCTTTTCCTGCCCAGTAGAATGTGAACTGGTCATTCCACTATTGAAAAAAAAAATAAAATCTGTGTAGCTTACAAATGTTTCATTTTAAAGATTAATCAAATTTTGTATTAAGTATAGTCCATGTTGATAATGCAGATTATAAACTCATGCAGGAGCATCTGCTTCTGTTTTTGTCGAGTTGGAGATTATCCCTTAATCATGTAGGGTCCAGGTATGCATTTTCAGATTTGTTGACTCAGGAAAGCTGAGGACAGCATTAAAGGCCAATGACGCTAATACTGTGTAGCTACATTTAGGTTGTTGCTCCTCTGAACAAGAACTCTTGCTTGGACCACTCACTGAAAAGAATGGCAAGAAGAAATGTTCTCATTACAGGTTGCTCCTCAGGAATTGGACTGGCATTAGCTGTAAAAATGGCAAAAGATGAACAGAAAAGATTTAAAGGTAATAATATATCTGTTAGTTATTTTTATAGAAATACATTCTTCAGTGCAGTAGTACTACTTTTTTTTCCTTCTGTGATTTAATATGTGATTGTATTCAGTTTGACTTGTTTCTTGTTAGTTTTCCCGCCTCTCACTGTCAAGAAATTACGGCACAGTGAAAATATACTACTTTCTGTAAGCAGCTATTACTGTACCTGTGTTGAAGCTGAACAACTACTTGAACTGAATAGTTTGCAGGAGGAAAAAAAAAGATGGTAGTATGAAAACAAATAGCTGAAAATGTCTGTAGTATGCTACCTTGAATTTACATTCACGTTTGTGGTTAGCTTTGCTTCCGGCTGCTGAAATCTTTGCTGAGTGAAATGTACATGCCTATGTGAGGACCAAAGAAATGAAAACAATTCTTAAATCTGCCATTTTTCCCTTAAAGCACATTTAATTATTACAACCCTGTGTAGGCATAAGAGGGTGAACAAAGGGGCTGGGATTTGTCTTTCTGCTGTAAAATGGGATTTTTGCTATGATTGAAAATGGATGGCAAGGCGAATACAGTAACTCTGGTAACTGAGTTTCTCACAGCAACCCTCACAGTATTTTACTGCTGACTGGATGCAGATTCATAGTTTTCTGGGTAATTGGACCACAATAACGATAAAACTAATTTCTGTTTTGAGAAGTAGCTTGCAGAAATAGACATTTCTGCAACCTAAGGAAGCATCTGTCTTCCTCTTTTTAATAAAATTATGGTTCTGCCAAGTATGTTGATGGTGACTGGGGGGAAAAAAAAGAGAGAGCTGGAATCCAAAATTAAGTTTTAGTTACCTAAAAATGATTCAGCAGCATAATTTGATACCCAGTATTTAAAGTTTTGGTGATAATATTATCTTCATATGCTGCATGTTCTTCATTGTGCATAGTGCTTTAATTCTCCTTTTGAATTTCTTGAAGATTTCAGAACCAGACTCTGGGAGATCAGTGACAATTTATGGTGAAAAGGGTTTGTTTCTACTTCAAGTTTTTATCTGGGTTCTATCACTGATATTTAAGATACAGATGTAAAAGTGATGTTCTTCAATACTCAGTAAGACTGCCACATGAGAGGTTTTATTTCTAATAACTGTTGTTTCTGGTGTGTTGCAGTGTATGCCACAATGCGGAATCTGGCCAAGAAAGAGCCACTCGAGGAAGCTGCAGGTCACAGGCTGGGCAAAACCCTTGAAATAAAACAACTGGATGTCTGTGATGAAGAGTCTATTAAAACTTGTGTGAATAGCATCCCTGACAGAAGGATTGATGTCCTAGGCAAGTTGAGGATGTATATGCTATAAACAGATACCAGTTTTCCATTTAACATCTTTTCAAATATCCTTGAGAAGTTTCAATAGTATATTTTTTTTAAATTATCAAAGTAATAATAGTTACATAGGGTATTCTGTTCAAAATTCTTAATGCTTCACAAAGACATTAGTGGATTAAATCTCACCATGCTACTGTGAAATAGGAAAGCTTGTTTTCCCTGTTTACAAAGTAGGAATGTGATCAGAGAAGTGTCTTGGAAAGATGATGCAGTTTTTAGTAAATATGAGAAGAGAACTTTTGCCGAAATTGGCATCTTTATGTGCAGGACTTTCTGCTCTATTGGCTAAGCATAGTCATATTTACAATGAAGGCAACAGCTCTCTGTACTAAGAAAACAGCAGCATTTGGAAATCATCAAGTTAAAGAACAAATGCAAAGAAAGTAAGGGTATTTTAAATTTGTATTAAGAATTGTAGTTGTACTTTACAAATTCAACAAGAAGTGTTTTCATGCTGTTTTGCTAAAAATAAATATTAATATCTTAGATGGAAATTGCTTACACCATCAACTGTTACATCTTCCCTAATAGAAAATTATTGGTCTACCTTTATTTTGATTAATTATTAAGGCACTGCTTAACAAGCTTCTTTGGCAAATTGTATTATACTCTAATTTGGCATACTAGTTCTAGTGCAGAATGCCAGTTCTAGCCATCATTCCCCACTTAGAAGCATCCAGGAGGCAAATAAAAATCAATGGAAGTGTGTGTTGTGGTTTTGGAGTTTTTTCAATAAAAAGGCCAAGTGTATTTGCAAAGCTTTAGTGACAGAATAACGTTTTTTTTTAATCCTTTCTTACAGGATCATTTAAGGATTAATTAATTGTTAATCTTCATTTTAATTTCAAATGCTTTCCAGTAAAGATTACAAGTTAATGTTTATAGAGGTTATTGCTCACTGTTGTCTTCCATTTTGTGCAGTTAGCAATGCTGGAATGGGGCTCATTGGACCTATTGAATGTCAGACCATAGATCAAATGAAAACCGTGATGGATACCAACTTCTTTGGACTGGTTCGACTCCTGAAGGAGATTTTGCCTGATATGAAGAGGAGAAAGAGCGGGCATATAGTTATAATAAGCAGTGTTATGGGAATACAAGGCAAAGTTGGTTTTCTTGTTTTTCAGCTAAGAGTTCAGTACTCAAAATCTAAAGCTTATCTCTTCTTATCTTGAAAAATAATAAAAAAAAAAAGTAGGAGCTAGCATATTGTGCTTTCTACTGCCGAAGTTCCAACTATAAAAGGCATAGCACTGAGACCTGGTGGGTTTCATGTGATCTAGGTAGAATGTTTCTACACAACTACTCTCAAGGTGTTCTAACAACAAACCTCCAGAGTGAATTTTACATATTTTTTTTTAGTTTTAACTCAAACTCTGATTAATTTTATTATTTTTTTAAAAATATAATTTAATTTGTATTACCTGGAAAACAGGATTGGTGTTACTTTTCTTTTTCCTGTTGGAAAAGATTATGGGGACAGGCAAACATGCTTACTACACTCTGCACAATAATAATGGAATAAAATCCAATCATGTCCTGGACAATTGTACCACTTTTTTGTAAAGTTTCTCCTCTCATAAAACTCCACAGAGTCTAATTTAGCAACAGATGATGGTGCTCCTACTCTTGTGTTCCATACGGTCTAGCTGTATTTGTTTCTGTTGTTACTATGGCATTGATCTTACCTGGATTATGCTGGTGAGCAAGGGTCCTAAGTCAAACTGCAAGAGTTGTTACTGTTTAATGCAGTACTTACCTCCCACCTAAATGGATTGGTGCAGTGCTTTTTCTAAATCGCCCGGATGCAAGCTGGGTCTCTTGCATAATCACATCTCCAGCATTGCACTCAGCTTTTGTGTTCATCTATAGCCTGTTAAAGTCTTGCTGATAAATAATGCAGATTGTATTGTATGTACAGATGCTTTAATATCTTAGACTACAAAATATTTAATATCATCCGAGGAGATCACAGCATCAGCTAGGAGGAAGAAAAGCATTAGCGAAGCATCCTTTCCTAGAATGAGCAATTTAGAGAACACAGGCAGAACAATCAGTATTGTATTTCAATTCAGTGTACAGAAGGGTTTTTCTAATTTTTCCCAGCCAGACTGTAGAGATTTTAGGAAAATAGAAGAATTTTTAAAACTAAACTACTGTTATGTTGAATATAATCACATTCTCAGGATGTTTTGTTTGTGCCATCAGGTATCTTATTTAATGATGTTTATGCTGCATCTAAGTTTGCTGTGGAAGGATTCTGTGAAAGTTTAGCTATACAAGCACTCAAGTTCAAACTGCAGTAAGTATTGATGCTTGGGTGTAAATTGTATTTCAGACAGTTCTAAATATATTCAGAGCTAGCAAATGTTTTTGAACCTGCTATCTAGGAGAAACAAATTGAAGAACCCATGGACATTGTCTGTCACAAAAGGCATAGAAATGTCCACATTATTCACATTACGTAAGCAAATAAAAAGATTTAGATGCTAAAATAAATGTGTTCTCTTCAACAGCTAAGCTATATTTTATCCAAAACTGAACAGCCTTTATGTAACTGAAAACAGATTCTTGCATACAATATGATAGGAATAAATTTATAATATCAACCTGTAATATTTTCCTTTAGAAAGGATAACATACTACTTAGGCAAGTCACAAATAAGAAGTTCAAGGGCTTATCAGAGAGAACACAGGACACGATACCTAAAATGACAAGAGGTACGAGTGAGAAGTGAGAAGAATGTAGTGTGCTATTTCTTCATTGTCTGTGAGACTTTGGGGTTTGATTTGTCACATGTATATTCACATTCATGTAATTCTGCTACTACTTTTTGTGTGAAGTCCAACAATTGTTCAATATCCGTTGCATCTCTGTGAGCCTAAGCATTTAGTGGTGCTGTGGGGGAACAGACAGCTGCTGTCATGGGATTTCAGAGACAAAGCAGCATCCAAACTGTGATATTTGCATACCACTCTGAAAAATTTGGAGGGATTTAAAATAAATATATTGTAGTGATATGCAGGATATGCTAGAATTCCTAATAAGATTTCACAAGTATAAGATAGAGGAAAAAGGAGGTTAAAAAAAGAAAGAATGGCAAAAGTTCAAGGTCCAGTGTGAAAAGTGACGCAAGAGAAAAGGCTTCAGTTCCAGCAGCAGCTGGAATTCTGCTGTTAAGGTCAATAGCTTGATTTAGTTCTAAAGAAAAGCCTGATCAGAATTCAAGTCTAGGAAGACACCCTGTCCCAGAGAGTGTTTTGGTAACGGTAGTGGCTGGGGGTAGTTACTGCCTGAGAAAAGAACTGACCAGTAACTGTATTTCAGTGATTTGCTTTAATACAATACCGAGCAAAATAAAATTTTCCAGATATGGCAGCAGCCAAAATCTGTCCACCCGCAGCAAAATTCTCCATATTGACTTTTATTATAATATTTTGTGGTTCTTTATTTAACAGTGACAGCTTGACAAAGAAAATCCATGTTTGGGCAACTCCCCCATCTCTGGCAGCTTCCAGTATTGTTGTGAGAAAGGTATAACAAAGACCTATATATAGGATTTTGTCCAGAAAGTAGTGAATTTGTCACCATCTTTTAACTATTTTTCTTAATAATATTTAATAAGCTTTTGGGGATAAATTGTCTATTAGATTCCACAGCTGTGAGATAGCAGTTAACAACTGCACTGACTTCTGCTGTGAATTAAATTACAGCACTTTGATGAAATTTAAGCTGCACAGATTTCTACTGCCACATGTGGATAGGTAGGAGCATGAAACCAGTGATGTGGTATGGATTGCCTTTACAGAACATACTGTTTGGTATTGCTTGCTAACATGTACTCACAGTGCAATTCCTCTTTTGAGAAGGATTGAGGGGTACATTTCCCACATCAATAACCAGTATATCTTTGCTTTTTAAATAGGTTGAGTTTGATTGAACCAGGCCCAGTGGTTACAGAGTTTGAAAGAAAAGTGTTTGAAGATGGAATGAAAATGGATCTTTCAGCTGCAGATGGAGAAACAGCTGAGATGTTTACTAATATTTACCTTAAAAATTACAAACAGATTTTCCAGAGCCTGGGACAAAGTGCTGAAGATGTTGCAGAGGTAACCCATCTTCTATCTATCTATCTATCTATCTATCTATCTATCTATCTATCTATATCTTCTATTGTATCTATCTATAGAAGCCTCTATCTTCTCCTTTCTCAAAAAAAAAATTTCCCCCTACCTTTTGTCATTTATGAATGCACTGATTGGTTGGTGGGTTTTTTTGGCAGAGGCATTAGATTTAATCAAATGTAACCTATGCAATTTAAAAATATTTTAAAAAAACTCGAGAATCTTGAGTTTTAAACAAAATCCTTTAGAATATTTAAATAATATTTATTTTGAAGTATTGAAAACAACTAGGAATTGTAATTTCAATGCCACTGAGGTCGTAGATGCACTTATACATCATCTACTGGGCATTCTGTAGTGTTACCATACATCTACACGGGGTTCCCACCATTAGGTAAAGCTGTTCTCCCCTCCATCTCACTAGTAATTCTACTGCTAATGGGAATTTCACTCAGCTACCCCAGACCACCAAGGCATGATAGAAGATACATGGATGTAGTTTCTGGTGCCTGGGGCTTCCTGCAGGAAGACAAGTTTAGGCAAGCTGTAGGAGGAGACAAGGGTTTCAGGTGCTTGCTGTTAAGGAGTAGCGTCAGTGTCAGCTGAAGTTTCTCTGATCTTGTTGCAAAGTGCACTGTTATGGTCCTTCCCCAGTGAACTGTAAAAGAAAGGATCTACCTGGTGTGGGCATATAGGCATAATTTTTGACTATTCAGGATACTTAGCACCTTAGACCTGTCACCGTGGTATAGATAAACAGAAATAGGAATAAGAATAAAAAAGTAGTACTTCTTAGGGCATTAAAAATATTTTAAGAAAAATTTCTAATGGAATTCTAATAAAACTACATACAGGGTTTTACTTAATTCTAGCGCTTTATTCTTCCACTTTTCCTCTGGTTAACTGAAAACGTGGTTATTATTATTTTGATAAAGGTTCTTTAACAATTATATTTCTCTTTCTTGATAGCATACAGTAAAGGTAATTCTTGCAGAAAATCCACCTTTTCGCCATCAGACCAATACCTTGTATACTCCAATGACAACTCTGAAATACGCAGATCCCAATGGAGATCTACCCATTGATACATTCTACAAAATGGTTTTTCATCACGACAAAATCTTCAGTGCAAGTCTTAACTTTATCAAATTGCTAAGGTGGAGAAGTAGAAAGAGTTTTGACTTGGGAAAACCCTCACAATAAGTATGAGATTATATAGTGAAAATTGGAATTACTTTTTGTAGCTACTGATAATGCTGTATGTTGTTATTCAAATGCCTTGGTTCTGTAGTTGTGAAAAGGCATTGAAGATGTTTATTTGAGCATAGCTAAGATGTTCAGCCAGGTGTGTTTATCTCAAATTTTATGGTTTGCAGAACCTTGAAATTAAAATCCTCTGACTATAGGTTTATTCTGTTTAGTGTTTGCTTTATAGAGAGCTGTTTTCATAGGAACATGGCCATTGACTGATACTTGCGTATTCAGTATAATTTGATCCCCTTCACTTATTAGAATATAATACATACTGAGATGTATACTGTAGGCAAATAGATTCTTAATATCAAAAAATATTTTACTTAGTAGAACAGAAATCCCTCTATCACAATAGCATTCTCATTTTCAGAAATCAGATCTATTTACCAGTAATGTAAGACTAAGTCTCATCAATCCTGAAGTGTCACAAATAGAATATTTATTATTTATATATATTTGAATGCTTCCTTTGTAGGCAACAGTTACTGGTATATTCTACATAGTGGACAAAAAAATGTTAAAATAAAGTACTGTTTTTTGCAAAAATAAAAAAATATTATTAGTAAGAAATAATTTAAATCCATTGGTTGCCTTCAGTGCCTTGAGTAGCTGAAACTGAGCCACATGCTTTCCTTTTCCAAGTTAAGTATATATTAAACCAAAATTCTAGCATGAGAAGGTCTTTTTCCCTCTCTTCCTCACCAGAGTCCAACAAGTCCGCTGAGGCTAAGCTGGGGGCCTGGGTTTAAGTGCTGTTCCTGCCAGGCATTCTTGTTCTCTGACCACCAGCCTTCCCTCCGTGCTGCCTCGCAGTTTCTCAGTGCGGTCCTTGTTCCACTGGGAGAGCCCAGCTGCAGCTCACGGGGGATGGGGGAACTGGCTTTCTCCTTCCCTCAGTACTTTCTCACCAAGCCTAAATCCAGTTCTGTGCTGGGCCTTGCATGGCCCAGCCCAGCCTCTGCCCAAAGGCTGCCGCAGAGGAGCCAGGCAGCAGCCCCCGCACAGGCAGCAGCCCCCGCACAGGCAGCTTCTGCAGATACCAAGCACTTCAGACGGTGCTTGGCTTGCTTTGCAGCTCACGGGAGATGGGGGAACTGGCTTTCTCCTTCCCTCAGTACTTTCTCACCAAGCCTAAATCCAGTTCTG
>JAVJGJ010000030.1:16446277-16461543 GCA_035590215.1 Microhierax caerulescens | reverse complement strand
GCGGCGGGAGCGGAGGGGGAGCCCGTGAGCGCGGGAGCGGAGCGCCGCCCGGGGGGCGCGCGGCAGCCAGCATGGCCTCGTCGTCGGGCAACGACGATGACCTGACCATCCCCCGGGCTGCCATCAACAAGATGATCAAGGAGACGCTCCCTAACGTGCGCGTGGCGAACGACGCCCGGGAGCTGGTGGTGAACTGCTGCACGGAATTCATCCATCTCATCTCCTCCGAGGCCAACGAGATCTGCAACAAGTCGGAGAAGAAGACCATCTCCCCCGAGCACGTCATACAGGGTGAGCGGGCGCCGGCTGCCCGCCGGGACCGGGGCCGCCCCCCCTGGTCTCTGGGGCCGTGAGGAGGCAGAAGGCGCGGGGTGGGGGGTCCCCGGGGCCCAGGGAAGGTGCGCGCTGTCCGGTCCGGCCCGCCGCGGGGGTCGCGCCTTTGTGCGCTCGGCGCGGCTGCCGGGGTGCCCGGGCCCCGCTCCCGCACGGCTGTGTCCCCCCGAGGGGGTCACCGAACTCCATGGTCTTTCTCGTACCTGTGAGGCGAGGTCTGCTTTTGCGAACGGCCACAAAGAATTCTTTGACAGCGTGTTTTAAAACCCTGAGTTTATTAAACGTCTTCTGAACTGCTGACTGACAGGAGCTGTACGACGGAGTATGTGGGGGCCAAGCTTTAATCCAGAGTCGTCCTGTCTGGGTTCTCTGAAGAGTAAAATACCCCTAAAATACTCCTCTAGCGCTGTCCTGGGGGCCTGTAAAAAGCATTTAAACGTAATTTAGGCCCTTGTATCTCTTTCTGCTATTGACTTCCCCTTGCTTGAATGGGAGTTCTCAGTCTTCTTCGCTTTTCTTTCAATTCTGTTACAAACAGGGAGTTTACTTGCCTCCTCCTAAACTCTGCAACAGGCATCTTTTGTCAGGAATCATTCGCTTAGCTGCTGAATCAGAGGTGGTTGATACAGTGTCCGCTGCAAATAAATTTGTAGCGGTAACAGTGAAAGAGTGAAACACTTTACTCTGCAGCCTGGTAGAGATACTAACAGTAGCATTTGCAGTAGAGCAATTTTCTTATGATGGTATGAACTTAGTTTAAAAAAAAAAAAAAGTGGGGCTTTTTTGGTAATGAATCTCTGTTGGAACAAAGGAAAAAAATCCAGTACTGTTGGATTATATCAGTTTGCCTACCGGAAGAATTTCAAGTACTTGACTGAATTATGAACAGCAAAAGAAAACACGTGGCATGTATGAGCTTTAATATTAAGTAAAATACATGTAGAACTGGAAGTTTAGCAAAGCAATTCCATTACAGAAGCTCAGGATGTAAAGAGTAAAACTTGTGCTTGCACGTGGAAGCATACTTCGGGCATGATGCTTCTTAATACAGAAAGTTTCTTCAGGTGACCCCCAAAACATTTGAGCTCAGTTCTTAACAGGGGAATAGACATGATCTTCAAGGTTGAGGACAATAAATAATTCACATATGAAAGTATTTTTTGCCCAGTATTGGTGGTACTTAGGAAAGATTTCATCTGTTGCTGCCCTGTGGTTAGTCTGGTTTTTTTGGATAACAAATTGAAAGTAAAATGTGTGTGTGTGTTCACCCAATGTGCATGTGGCCATCATCAGCAGGTGGTCCCAAACAGGTATTTTGCTGGCTTTTGTGTCTTTGTGTTACCAGATTGGAGAGTTAGGAGAAATTCTTTTCAAATTAGATCTGTACTTTTTAGTCAGATATTGCTAAGGTGAACTTTGGAGATGTATCCATTTTTTTAATGCTTTGGAGATGCTGGGAGTTGTTCTTGGATTTTCTGCTGCTGTTATCTCTAGGGAGGTGTATGTGCTATTAGCTTCTTCCAGATGCTGGTCAGTTGGCAGATGATCCCTCTGTGAGGTGTGAGGGTTTAGATCACTAATTTTGGAAACCATGGTTATGTGTATATAGTCGTGGTATTTCAGCATTTTCATCCATATTCATACTGCATACTTAACTATTTTGACTGCCCCTTAATGAAGCTCCATGATAATGATGCTAACAAAGTAATTGAAATAGATTTCTTGTAGTCATCCAGGTATCTTGCCTTTTGAATACTTAAACCAGTTCATTTAGAAGTACAATGAGGCTAATGGTCATCGCATCATACCTGGACCACCCTCAACGCAGGGTGCTGCCAAGAGGAATCTTTTTGTACCCTCCCTAGAGCTGGATCTAGCAATTGCTGATGTAACTGATCCTATGGCTTTTTGAGAATCTAGGAGGGAGCAGAGTTTTCTGTCAGGTGAGTTTGCTGATCTGACAACTCCTGTAAACAAGAAGTGACTAGATTAGAAGCAAGGAGTAGAAAGGGTGTTTCACCGGGAAGGAGGAAGGGGAGAGAGACGCTCTGCACTTGGTGACACCTTGCCATTGGACTGCATTAGAGGTAATGTGAAACTGCACTTTGTCACTGTACTTACCTGTTTGGCAGCAGTGGTGCTTAAGACACACCTTCCTTTGCACTATTGGAATGATTGTGGCCCCGTGCTGAGCTAGAACTCTTTCCCCCTACCACTGGGTTATGCTTCAGATAGATAAAGGCCCCGTGGTATTTCATTGTGCAGTAGCGCAGACATTTGACTGGCACGGTGCTGTCAACAGCGTAGGGAAAGGAAAGCAGAGGCTTCTTGTGTCCCACGAGAGATCTGATTTGATAGATGTACTCAGGCTATGCCAAGCACTCACTACCAGCGATAAAACACACAGCAGCTTCCCTGGAGAGTACCCAAAGGCATCAAGGCTATGCAGCAGTCATAAGTGGAGGTAGTCTCCATGTTTATTGCTGAATTCTGCTATCAGGAGCCCAGCTGTGAGTCTGAGACTCTAATAAGCAAATGAATATCCTTCCGTCATGGAACAGAAAATAGCCTCATTTGATAGTTATGTGAGTGGTGATGAAGAAGGCTTTTTATGAGAAATGAAACTTTCATTGAATTCTAAAAATGGTGAGATGTTGAATCACTATTTTTGTGAAGTTGATTACTTGATCTACATAGAACTGTTGTGCAGTAAGGTAGGCTGTGGATTGATGGCAAATCCTGTAGCTTTTCATGGGCTGTTAGGATATTGACAATGTTTATGTTAGTATTTAAAATTCAAAAAAACTCAAACAACTGTTAATGTTAGGGATTTTACTTTGGAAGCTATTTTTCTTTGAAAGGAGCATAAAAAGTTTAAAATCTCAGCTATGAATAACCTGATTGTATAAAAAAACAAATCTAGAGCTAATTATTCTTATGTGATTAATCAGAGATCTGCACCTTCTCGCAGTCATTAAAGGTGGGAAGAAACCGGGAAAAGGGTAGTTGTGATTTGGTGTCCCCACACACACCCCCAGCCAAAAACAAACAAACAAAAAAAAAAAAAACCCAAACAGACTCTTTTGGGGTTCCATTGCTTAAATTTGGACTGGGCATTGTGACCTCAGTAAGATACCAGATTTTCAGTCATCTGGGTATACATGTAGATTTCAGACTCAAGAAATAAAGACTGAGTATTGGTGCTTAAGTAGTAATCGCTTAGTAATTAATTGCTTAAGTAGTAATTGCTTGTCCTGATTTCAGCACCATGCTAGTATAAAGGGATTCGTGTTCCTTCCATGCATGTGTTTGGTAAAGCCTTGATGTGTTTCAAGATGACAGTAAATTTCTTGAGTCATTTCACAGGCAGCGGAATTTTTATGCACTAGACCTATGATGCATATATGGTTCTTCATAGCTTTATGATGTTGAACAATTGTACAAATCTATCTTGGTTATATCACTTGTTTTGTTTTGCATATTTTTTTTTAGTGTGCTATATTCAATACGTAACAATTCTTTCCATTGATTTATTTTCTTTTAAGGGCCATTTAAAATTTCTATAAGAACATATGTTGCTGAGGACTTCAGATTGGGCAGTTGGTCGTGTTCTGATGTAGCAGATTGCCAATGCTGATCACTGTGAATTTTCTTTTGACAAACACCTATGGTTTTGCTATGATGGTTTGTCTTAGTCATGTTAGACTTCTAGAGTTCTTAAAAAAATTATACTTGGTTTAAAAAAAATTATGCCTTTAGCTAGTTTACTGGATATATTGTTTACATTTTAAAATCAAATGAGTTCTTAAATATTCATAGACAGCTTGGATAACCAGTTCTGGACCTTGAGACATGGATTTGCCTCCTATCTGCTGAGGTTGGATTAAACAAGTTTCTGAAGGTTTTTGGTAGTTCTCGCAGAAACTGGGCCAGTTGAAAAAAGTGTTTCTGGTGTCTGTGTGTGTGAGCTGAGGCTGAACTGGCATACTGTCTCTGAAGTGAACTAATTACCTTTAAATTGGTTTGTCTTTTAACTTTGTTTTTCTTAAGAAATAGGTATTATGTACATTCATTTGCCAAATGTTATTTGTTAAAGGAATGGTAGTCCTGCGTGTCGGGGCAGCTGCACTGTGCTGCCCTGTTGAAGACAGTGCATTGATTGTCTCCTTGTCCATAGTACAGGTTGGAAGCTGAAAACTTACAGAATGCCTTTGGGTTATTGTTTAGGTGCACGATACAATGGCATCCTGCCGTAATTGTGGGTAGGAAAATGTTGCTTACAAAATTGATGTTAAAATGTAGTGCGAGTTAGCGTGACCAAGAGCTTGTTTATAACAGGTTGTTGATTGCTGTTGTGCAGTTTATATTAGTGCTGTTTCTTGAATAGCTTGTGACATAAGCTTAAAATAAAGTAAGATAAAGTTGAAAAAATGTCATTCTGTAAAGAAAGCTCTGACTTGTGTAAATACAGGAAATGAACCAGCTGTTTTATTAAACAGAGTATAATTGGTGTTTATGTAATATTTCTAGCTTATTCTGTTACAGGTTCCACTTTGGGGTCTGTGTATTTCTGAATACATTTTCACATGGAGTTAAATAGGAGTGTTTATGTTGAAAACTAAAACAATAAAAAGCTTATACATAATTTTATATAACTTGGAACTATGCATTTTGAGCTTTTTGGCACTTGAAATATGAATTTAGATACTAAAAGACAAGCTAAAACTCATAGGTCTAAGATAATATTAATTATTTTTTAATGAAGGATTTGTGATCATTTCAGATGCGTTACTTTTGCTCTGTGGTAGGCTGCTAATTTACCTTCCACTGAAGATTTGCAACAAAACTGGAAAGATAGGATCCCCAAGAGATTAAAGGATAATGGTTCAGATAGAAAGAACTTAGCTGTGTAAACTTTGCTTGATTTGGATATTTAGAAGATGGGAGAAAGATGTCTTTTGAAGAATAATGCCTGTCTCTAGCAAAATGTATCTGTAAGCCCTGAATTCTCTGCAAGTGCGGACTTTGGTTGTACTTGACTACCTTTAACTTCTCTAGCCTGAAAACATGCACTCTTAAATGGCGTAGGAGATGAGACAGGGAAAATAGCTGTCAGATCTTATAAATGCGGATTTTTGTCACCAGATGATAGAAAAGTGATGAAACTTACACTATTTTTTTTTAATCATTTAAATAAAGAAATCGATATCTATTCTCAAAAGCTTTGTAAAAGATAAACAATGAGTTTTCTTTCCTTCTAGCACTAGAAAGTTTGGGGTTTGGCTCCTATATCAGTGAAGTAAAAGAAGTCTTACAAGAATGCAAAACAGTAGCACTAAAGAGAAGAAAGGCCAGTTCACGCTTGGAGAACCTCGGCATTCCGGAAGAAGAGCTTCTAAGGCAGCAACAGGAATTATTTGCAAAAGTAAGTGAAGCAGTACTTGTAATGATGAGGTTGGAATAATTAATGCTGCAGATCTAGTGCCACAAAAACGTGCACACCTCACAAAGTATCACCTTACTTGGGAATTGCTGTGGCATCTAAGGTGCTATTGAACTTGGCCTGTCTGAATTGGGGAAAGTAAAGTAAACGAATAAGATGCTGCTACTTTTTACTTCTGTGATCTGATGTACAGGGCTTTGTATACAGACAAATGTTGTATTCCAGTTTTAAAATCCACAGTTTTTTGCTGCTACTTAAGTATTTCCATTCTACTGTATTAGAATGCATCAAGAGTTAGTTGACTGAGGAAATAAAAGAATGACAGCTGGTGTTCTAGGAAATTACCAGTTTTGATGCATTAAAGTGAATCTTTTCTGTTTCTGGCCATCAGTCCATAAATGTTACTGCTTAGGCTTTGAAAGAAACATTTAATTGTTCAAAATTTCTAATTTGTCCTTTCTCATCTTCCTTTACTCTTGGCAAGACTGTAATTGAGCAAATTCCTGCATAAAATTTTAAAGAGGCAATTTGGGCATAGGAAGAGCATTGCTTGTAAATACTGTATGTGGACACACACACATTCTCCTTTATCCCAGCCTTCTCCCCTCCCAGCTTCCCCAGATAATTTAGAGAATGGTGGTCTTGTTAAACTAAGAGAATAGTAGAAAGAAAGATGGTCTAGAAAGATAAATAAATAAAATTGGCTTTTAGTCATTTAACACTGGAGATGTTCACAAACTTAAGCGATGTGAAAATTATCTTGTATTTCTTTCCTCTTACCCAAAGCATGAGTCTTATTTTCTCAATTTTCTTACTTAATTTCCTCTGGTGAAAATGCTTACTCAGTTATGCGCTATTATGTCTGATTACTGTGACCTTCTTTCCACTATACTTGTATGTTACTGAAACAATAACTGTTGTTTTTCATATTACAGCATGCCAATTATTTTAATCTTAATTGCATGATTAATTTTAAGGCATTTAAAATTTCAGCATACCTCATAGCTATTGTTGACATGCAGTGAACTAGTTACGATGAATTCATGTGTGCCTAAATTTTTTTGACTGTACTAATATTAGAAAGACAAATGTGGCTGCTTCTGGATTAAGGGTAAGATTTAGAAATAATAGTCAGTTTGATACCTGTTTTTTACTTACTGTTTGGTTCAAATAACTTAGAATGGTATTTACAGTAAAAAAGCAGCAAAAATATGGTGTGTTAAGGGAGTACTAGCTCCTGAGTAACATTTTAAAAAATGCTGAAACCGTGGCCACCTTATGTAAGCCCCACTTAATCTAAGGAATGACCCCTTGAGGTATGATCTTTGAAAGTTCTGTAATACTGTGTCTTAATGTCTGATTTAAGGCAATGCATGCAAGTCTGATGAGATTGTATGAATGATTTTTCAAAATAGTCTTTGGTAATATGGAGAACTTTTGCTTAGATTCAAAGATGGCAGTCTCATTTTTGAAAGAATCTAGTTGTGATATGCTGTTGGAGGTACTGTAATTATTTGAAAGAATATATATACAAGTGCATGTTTATTTGTGCTAATTTTATTAATATTCTAAAGCATAACACTAATGCTGACTTCTTGCTCTAGTTTTAAAATACTTGCCTGTTATTGTTATGAATGTTTGATGCCCATAGTTTGGATGATTGTAAATATTTGAGATCAGGGGAATGGCTTATCCTGATGTTCATGCATGTATGTAAGTTTCTGTGCAAGACAAGGGCTGGAACAGATTAGGCCTTTTTTTTGAGGCTTTCTCACTGAAGTTCATCTGTGCAATGAATGAGTTAAGTTTACTAGATACTTACAAAGCTTCTTAGTCAATAAAACTCAATGGAATTTTTCTTTTTTTTTCCATTTTTGAAGTGGCTAAGTGATATCGTTATAAATATGTCAGTAAGGGTAGGCACTGACAAAATGATCCATCCAGTGTGAAGTGCTGAGCTTCTTGATTCCCGGTGCATGCATGAGTATCACCTCGTTAAGTGTACAGTAAACTTAATTGTAGCAGGGTCAGTAGGGAGCCCTGTTGTTACACTGTGTGTGATAAATGTTTGTGTCTCTTATGTGTACAGATGCTGCTGTCTTCCGTTGTTGAAAACTTTACAATGTCATAAATAGTTTCCTAACCCTTGTAACTTCACTACCACTTGAAGTTTGAAATACTGAAACATCTTCATTGAAAAGAGATGTCTACCTCTGTAAAAGTGTGTTCTTTTAACACTAGAACAGACTGAGGAATTGTGACACTTGTTATAATAAGGGACTTTGCTAAGTAGGTAAACTGGTTTTGCTTGCTTTCCAAAGCATCATCTTTTGGCACCTTGAAGTCTGCAGAAGTACAATTTGTTGATGCTTTGGAAAAAAATAGGAAAATTAAGTGAGTGTAATGGGATTTGGAAGAAAAATCATTACAGTCTTAGTGATGACTTGTAAAAGTAGAAAAGTAAAGAAGACTGAAGATTTTTGATTTTAAGAACTTTTTCCTTAATGTTCATTCAGAATAGAAATTGAAGTTTAACACAATTGGTTGGTATACTGTTGAAGTCAGTAGTTGCTGCAAAACGAGTAAAAACCCTGGATAGAAAAATGAGAGGTCACCAGTTGAACTTCTTGAAATATGTTAGTACATTTTGTACCGTTAAGTGAAGGACTGTACCTTTCTGTAGCAAAGCCATCCTCGGTCTGCATTTCCGAATTTGAGAAGACCTTACCATTTTCCAAAGATTGCTTAGCAAAGTAAGATAATGGCTTTCATTATGTTTTTGTGGTAATGTGTGCCTTTGTGGTACATTTGGATGATCTAGTAATTGCAAATTTTAGTATTTGTAATCAACAAAGTAGGGCAGTTCTCATCTCTGAACTGTGATTGAATATTAAGGTCCCTTGAAATTAAAGACTTAAAATTTCTGTTGCTCAGAAATTTTCCCTGCTCTGTTCCCTCAGTTTTTCTATTAGGAAGTGGTTCAGCACGATCCTTATAATGGAACTTAAGTACACTAGCTCCTGCCTCTTGTTTTTGTAACTGTAAAGCCTCCAAATGGTGGCCTCTGCAGAGGAGGAGACAATGTAGCTAATCATCTTGGTACAAAAAATCAAGGTACTTCTAGATGTGGTTTTGCATGCACAATTAATAAAAAAAATTGCTTTTAAAGATAAGGTGCTCTAGAGATCCCTCACAAGCTATGTATGGCCTTAACAATTAAATTCATGTCTTTAGGCTAGACAACAGCAAGCAGAACTGGCACAGCAGGAATGGCTACAGATGCAACAAGCAGCTCAACAGGCACAGCTTGCTGCTGCCTCAGCCAGTGCATCCAATCAGGCAGGATCCTCTCAGGATGAAGACGACGAAGATGATATCTGAAATTCACCAGCTGAGTTTGTCTTTACTAAGAAGTATTTTTCCTGCACAATGAAAACAGTGAAGTGAATGCTTACCTGTAAGTTTGTATGCATCATGGACTGGCAATTGGTATTCTAGGGGTGTCTGCTGTTGTGTGCTGTACATGTATAAACTGTCTTTTTTTGAACTCTTGGAAATTTAAGGTTCAGTATCATATCAACTTTGGATTTTTAATGGTGTATATGGAAATTTTAGATAGCAGTGCGTCATTTATTTGATCAATAAACAGTGTTACAATAAACGAGTTTATAAAATATAGTGAGATTTATACAAAAAGCTCTAAATCCACATTTGCATTTCTTCCCTTTTAACTAAACTATAAAATCTTACTTAGAATTTTTAATTGTTTTTTGGGGGAATGGTACAGTAGACATAATCTGTTAATGGGGAAAAAAGCAAGAGTTCAGCATAGTAGAGTCTGAATTCCCAGTTCTTTTTAAAATGAGGATGTATATGGCAATAAATATTATATATGCTCAAATACCACACTTGTTAAAATTTGAAAATGATCAGTTTTCACCAAGCTAGGAAAAGGTATGTTTAATAGGAGTTGTACAAATTCAGTCATTTTTTTTGTATAGGGGTGAAAAGAAATAAACCCATGGTTTTATTATGACATCCTTTGACAGTCCTAACTGACTATTTCACTTCAAAGACTGCCTAGTTTGAAGAACTAACTCTTCTATTACTTCACTCCAGTTTAATGTTAACTGTTGTTGATGGTATTTTGTAGTCCAGATCTATTCATATTGTTGAAGTACAAAGCTGGAACTTGATGAAACAACATTGTTTCAGTTCCACTGACATAACTGGGAATGATTCAAGCCTAAGAAGGCAAAAGCTGAAGCTAAGAGCATGCTTACCATAAAAGAGGCAATTTATTTAACCTTTATTAGTCATTGTTGTCATCGTAATGCTAACATTCTCTGGACTAGATTGCCACTGGGTTAATAAGATACCTTGTTGAAAGATAACATTTTCTTCATTCAGATTGGTTCATAGGTAAGTCCAGGTTTTTGATAAACTATTCCCCAAGAGTGATCAGCAATACATGGAACAGAAGTTATGTAGTAGTCCTTTTGGTAGATGATTTGAAAATTCTGTTGATTAATGGATGAGCAGCTGTTCTTTGTGTTGAAATAAAGCACAGTAGTGTCCATGGCTGAGTTTTAATGTGTTACTTGAAGTAATACTGGCATATCTTCTGGTACACTAATCTGAGCAGACTAGAAAAGCCACTTGCATGCTGCTGTAGATGATCCCATAGCTTTCTTAACTATGTAGATTGTTTTATTAACTTAACGACCTCAGCAAGTTGCCCTAGCTAGAATTCTTGAGGATGGATGCAGCAGTCTGTTTACATAAGGATGCAAACACAAAATGGTGTGCCCGTTTTTACATAAAGATCTGAACAGGGTACAATTGGCAGATGTTCAGATCTCAGTCACATAGTGACTTCTGATTTACATTTGAGATATATTAAGTTGCGTATTGAATAAATGTGAACACTTCCTTAAAACGCATTAATGCAGTGAAAACTCATTAGAAGTATTTGTTTGAATGTTTAAGTTTAAAAAAGAAACAAAAACCCTTTTGTGGATACTATATGAAATATGTTAGGCAAGGTTTGACTGAGGAAGTGGTTTTCTGTAAAGGTTTAAGTACCAAAGGTAGAAAAATCTAGTCTAGTGATACAATGTTAATGTGCAGTGTTGGCTTTTCTAATTTGTACTGTAACACCTTCACACTTTCTATTTTAAATGAGTCTTTTCCTTTTAAATAATATTAGGTATATTTTCACACCTTTTTTTTCTGATGCAGAATTCAGGTTAACATTTTACTGCATCTGGTATGTATGGTGTACTATGTTTGGATCCTTGTGACCTTTCTTTTGGACATTCTTGTGCTTTTTCATATGCTGTATTCTTCAAGCAATAAAATTCTGATGTGTTTTTATAAAACTGCTTTTATATTTACTGAATAGTCTGTCTTCATTGCATTTATAAGGAAAATTAAGGCTACATAAACTCTGCTGTTATTTTGACCCACTGAACGTTTCCTGTGACCAAAGTCTTTACAACCTGAGTGCTGTTGGATGGCATTGCTGTTCACTGGGGTTTGTTAATGCTTGTAAGTACTATTTCTGGGCTTGACCTGCTCTCTTTCCACTTGAGAATTGCATTTTGTGCATATGCATTTTTATAACCTCACCTTCGTAACTTGAAAAGTTGGACAAGAAACCCCTGTAGGTCAGGTATAACCTACTGAAATACTTCCAGTTTAATGAAGTGAAAGACCACAGGCAGAGGCTGGGGAAGTAAGAATATATGTTACTCTCCTGTTGAATTAATTTCATTTAGATAGTCTTGTTTAGGCACTACTTTACTTATTCAGCCATTCCACCTCAAGTATGAAAAGTAAACTCAGCAGTTGCAGGAGAGAATCTTTTAAGAATCTTTTTTTATCACTTCCCTATGGTGCTTCCATGTGCTAGCTGTTCAGACAAAAGACTCCTGAATTTGTGGTACCGCTGATTTTTTTGGTACACCAGATACGTAGTGTGTAAAGTTTGGTTAGTGAACTGTACTGTTACTTTGTCTCAGAAGAAACATGTATAAGGATGTTTCTGTTTCTTAAATATTGAGTTGTTGAGATTATCTGTGGGTTTTCCAGCATTATTCTGAGAACTTGTTTCAGGGTGCTTTAAGTGACTTCCTTGCAAAATCTTTCTTTTCTGTTACTTTAATAAAGTGTGTGTCTGCGTGACATTGTGGATGATGAATATAGTTGTATTTACTATGCTGAGGTACTTCTAAAGGAGGTGTCTTAAGGATTAACATCCAATACTTAGTGGTATTTGAATGTTGCTATTTAAATGTGGCTAATTGAGTTTGGTATTGAAATAGTGGAAAGGAATATTTCTGCAAGAATGGAATAAGTCTCTGAAAGTTACAGTTATGAATGATGCTCTTCAGATTTTGTAAAAGTACTGCTGTTAAGGTTATTATCATCTGTGTAATAATGCCTGTAGTGATCTTTTCATAATTTTGAAACAGTGTCAAGTCAAGGGCATGAAGTAATTTAATGATTGTTGTACAACAGTAACATCCTTTGTCTGAGATGTGCACCTCATTTTAGTCTCCCAGTGTTGGATTGTGTTTTGTGTAAACCATGCACAAAACAGTGTGGAATGTGGAGCATAATATGAAAGGTTAAGAGTGCTGTGGTTAAATGTACTTTTGGTATTACACTATTAATCCAAGATGGAAAAGCTTTACTTCGCAGCTTACACAGGGGGAGCACATCAGTGGGATGCTGGCCAGTGTTAAGATGGATTTTTCTTACAGATAAATTAGACAGTCTAGCTCTTTGATCCCTTGGACTTGCCAAAAGTCTACTCTGTGAATGTGCCATGTGTGACTAGAGCGTGCTGGGTGTAACTCAGTGATGAAAAGGAGTGTCAGTGAGGCTTAGCACATGCCAGGGAGGGTTTGCTGGCAATCAGGACTGATAGGTTCCTTACCAAAAGGTGTTTGTGCTTAGTTTGACTGTTACTTTTTTTCTCCCTGATTGAAATGAGTGTGTTTTCCTTTTGGTTCCATGCAAACATAACTGCAGAAATCAGTAATTTTGAGAATTTAGTAACAGTATTGAAAGTAGTTATCCCAGTTCTTGGGTACGTGGGACAAGAAGTATGCTAGAGCTGTGCATTCCTGGAAAGCAACAGATCCAGTGAATGCTTGAACTGGAGGGTATTCTTTTCTGTGGTACTGTGCTATAATGCAGCTATAATGGGGAGAGGAGGTTTTGAAGCAAAATGATTAAGACATTGAATGCAGTTGGATATACTGGATCCTATATATCAATCATTCATAAATCCAGTAAGCATGTGATTTGCTGTGCGGATGAGTCTAGTGTAAACTTTAGTAATCTAGGGTAGAGATATGTAGTAGATGATGCTCTTACATATATTGGGGAAGGGGACATTTGACTTGAATTATTCATGGCCATGTCCTGTTGTCACATCAGCTACAGGTATACAACATGAAGATTTCTATTTAACAGCCTGAACCAAATGTTCAAGTAAGGATTGACAGTACTACAACCTGTTTCCTTTTTCCTGAGTTTTAAATGTGAGCAACTACAATGCTTTACATGTCATTGGTGAAGGTTTATAAGAAGCATATTAAATTATGTAAAGATTACATTTAATTTTAAGACTGAATGTTTATGTGGTTAATTTTTGTATTTTTTCTTGTTTCAAAGACAGTAATTGATTTCTTCCCTTTCCCCTCAGCCCCCACCTAAGACGACTAATTTTGTTGGAGCTGTAGTATTGCTCGGTGTAACTTTAAATGATTTTTCACACTTGTTTCAGTAGGAATTAGTCCAGTTTTGTTATTAGTCAATACTGTTACTAGTCAGTAATCATAAACTTTTATATCTGTAAAGCATTGCACAAGCATTAATTAGGCATAGGCAGTGTTACACTGTCGAGTGTAATAATGTTGGTATTTGAACAGTCTGTGCTGTACTTTGAAGTTAACACTTTCACATGCTACAGAACTAAAAAGTGGTGCACTGTGTACAGGAAAAAGATGTTATCTTGGTGTCAGACTTCATGGAAGGGTGACTCATCTAGAGAGCAAGTAATTGGGAAAACAAACAGTCTTGTTACAAAAGTCATTGTCAGAGATGAAAGTGTTTGTTTGTAATAACCCAGTGCTTGGGACTGCTGGTTATGGGCCGGGACTCGGTTTTATTAATGGTGTGTTTACATTTCATTCAGTCACCTACAGAGTGAAAACCCACAGCTGAATTAGAAATCATATTCACCATACTTTTTGTTTCAGGTAAAAATTTTTCTCAGGCAGCAATGTAACTCATGGAAGAGAACTAAATTTGTTAGGGCAGTGGCTATGTTAGCAATGGAAAAAATCTGAAAGTTCTCACCATCCCATCCTGCAGTAAAGGAGACTTCACTTCTGAAAGTGTTAAAAAACCTGTACAATCAAGGAGGAATGCGAGCAACAAGGATTTTTTTTCTTTTCCTACTGTAATGCAAAGAGCTAACTGGTGCAACTTTTCATGCATAGATAATTATTTTTCAGGCAGGTAAATTTCAAAACTTAAATAAGCATCTTCAGTCATGGGCTTGCCAAGTTGGTGAAGAGGGCTTTAAAGTTGCTGGGGGAGAGGAACCTCAGTCCGTCCCATTCCTACCACTTTGAGGCCAGTGCCAGCAATAGATGTCCAGAGCCCAGAGAGGCATCACAGGTCAGCAGGAGGGCACCCGAGGAGCAGCACAAAGGAATTTCAGCCACTCCAGCCAGTAAGTCAGCTTCATCAGGGGCACAACATAAATGCCTCTATGGAAACACACGTAGCATGGGGAATAAATGAGGAGTTAAGAGATGTGCACTCACCTGCATGGCTGTGTTCTTACTGGCGTCATGGAGAGGTGGTGGGATGGAAGGAAGGATAGAGGCTCTTTAGGAGGGACAAGGGGGGGGGTGTTGATCTCTGTCAGTAATGAGCTGGAGTGCGTGGAGCTCTGCCTGGGAATGGAAGAGGAGCTGATGGGAGAGCCTATGGGTCAGGATCAAAGGGAGGGCAGGACAAGGGGCATTATAGTGGGGGTCTGCTACAGGTTGTCCAACCAGGAAGACTGAGCAGATGAGGCCCTCTGTAGACAGGCACTCTCATTTTCACAAGCCCTAGTCCCCATGGGGGACTTCAGCTACTGTGATATCTGTTGGAAGGGCAACACAGCAAGGCATAAGCTATCCAGGAGGTTCCTGGAATGCATTGACAATAAATTCCTTCTCCAAGTGATAGAGGAGCCAACAAGGAGAGGTGCTGTGCTGGACATTTTTCTTGCCACGAAGGAAGGGACTAGTGGGGAACATGAAGGTCAAGGGCAGCCTTGGCTGCAATGACCAGGAAGCAGTGGAGATCAAGACCCTTAGGGCAGCGAGGAGGGTGCACAGCAGGCTCGCTACCCTGGACTTCAGGAGAGCTGAGTTTGACCTCTTCAGGGGTCTGCTTGGTAGACTACCATGGGATAAAG
>JAVJGJ010000030.1:16327096-16446177 GCA_035590215.1 Microhierax caerulescens | reverse complement strand
ACAGGAGGTCGGATGAACGACACCAGCGACCAAACAGTCCGACGCGCAGCCCCTCCCGGCGGCACGGCGCGCCTCGGCGCGCGCGAGGTGGCCCGGCGCGGCTTCGGCGCGCTGCAGCGGCCCGGCCCGGGCGGCTGGCGGGGCCGCTCCGCACCCGAGAGCCGCCGGGCTGCCCTGCGAGCCCCGCGTCCTGCGCGGCCTCCCTAACTGGAAGCAGCTCCTACAGGGCTTTGTCTCCGGGAGCACCCCGGGACGCTGCCCAGCGTTAAATTCTTTTAAACCCGAAGAGCTGGTAGCGGGGAGGCGCGGCCCCTGCGCGCTGCTGTCCGCGGGGCCCTCGGGCTTTCTGAAACCCCCGCTCCTCCCGGGGCTGCCGGGCTGTGCCGCGGGCAGCAGGGAAGGGGCTTTTCCCGGGGGATCTGCCCCAGCGAACACGGCCATGTCTGCTCGCAGGCAGCTGCGGGATGTTTTATTTTCTTTGTCAGATTTCCTGCTGCTGCAGCTATAACTGGAGCTGACAGCGATCGTGGGAAAGCTTAGGCAAAAAAAAAATATCTGGTAACAAGGAGGGTTTAACGGCCCCGTTTTAAATGCTGCCTGCCTTTCGATTCTTTGCTTTTAAAGATTGTGAAGCACGGATACTTGGGCTCAGAAAAAAAAAAAAATACAGAAGGCTAAACATTGCAGCTTGGAGTCTTAGTCAAGAACCCTTAAATTGGACCTAGTATCGTACCTTTTTTATTTTATTTTTTAATTTTGAAGTTGAATTAAATTCCTGTATCAGTAGGTTGTAGTATAGGACTGTTAGTCTCTAGAGGAGCAGAGATAGCTCAGCACCGAGACAACTATTTCCTGGGTGAACTGGGGAGCCAGAGGCAGGGTGGCATTGTGCTGAGGGTGTAGGTGTGGGGGCTGTAGGAGTTAGGCCATTGAAGCTCCTGAAGCCACCTGAATACATTCCTGTCTGGCTATGCAAAATGAAGACGTAATAGCATTTCATCAAGTGCACTACATGGAGAAGCTTGATTTAAAGATATTTAGGGGTTACTGTAGTGCTTTGTACAGTACCTTAACTCAGATTTATAGGCATGTTGAGAATTCAGATAAAACGCGCTTGTTAAGTACTGACAGCACTGCTGTAACAAAACTGAAATATAAAAATGTTGTAATATTAACAGTAAGGAGTAAGTAAAAGTGATTTATACTGGTAGCACAAGTGTGTCTTTGTAGCTTGTGCTTGTATATACTTTAGATGAGAGTTTGTAGGTCAGTGTTTTGGAAGAGTGGAGTTTTGCATTTTAGGGGAGCACTGCATTTTCTGTAAGCACTTCAGTGTGTATCACTTTAGGAAACAGCGCTATAGCTTACTGATCTCAGTTCCTTTTTACAGCCTCTATTTTCTTTGTTCAGCTTGTAAATGATAGTTAAGGTGTAGTCTGTTTTGTATTCAGATTTGTAGGAAAGTGTTTATCTTACTTAGGTGCTTAAGGAACATATACAAAAAGGTGGATTTTGACCTCAGACTTCCTTCTAATGACAGGTATTTCATTCACGGTCTCATGAAACTAGTTGAATTTTATCTAGACTTACTATATGGGTTTTTTTCCTAAGTCACTAATTCTTACGTGTTACTTTGAAGAAATAACGCCAGAATTTTAAGCCAGAAGATATACTCCAACAGTTTTAAGTCAGCAAAATTTAATACATTTTTTGCTTGATATCAGACGATAGCTACAACTCTACGCTAATGAGGTAACATGCATAAAATAGTCTCTTTGTAACTATATGACTAGACCATGACAGTACAAGTTTTCCCTTCAAAGTGTACCTTTTAAATGGGTTGTTTTTTCTGTTGAAGCTAATCATACTTAGAAAAATCTGTTAGCGTTACAAAGCAAACTGTTTTCTTAGTTGGAAAAATATTCAGTGTTTCTCTTACAGGTTGAAAAGAATATCAAACAGTTGTTTTAACAACTTGTGTTGAGCAAATTAAGATTATTTTTTTAAAATCCTGTCACAAAACTCGTTAAAAATTAGCTTAAACCTAGGTTAAAAACACAAGAAAACCAGCATTTGTGAAGCTTCAAAGACAGGGCTCTGAACAAGGAGTAAATAAACTGTTAGACGTGTGTTCCACTGTAGCTTTTACCTCATCATTCCCTGTTGCTAGCATCAGTGCAGCTTCAGAAGGCACCCCAAGCCGCTCCGGGTTTGCTAAATGGCAGCAGGGCACTAGGAAATCATGGTGTTAAGAGTCACCAGCTGTGGAGAGCTGCACACGTTTTCTGGAGACCTCGTTGAACTTAAAACTCTCCCTCATTAGCGCTTGCACCTGTGGTCATAAAGTGGAATAAGACTGGTATCTAGGTGATAGTTTTTTAGAACATTTGCAAATATGTATGTAGGCTTTGCTGATTTACTGAGGCAGATTTGATGATTTTGTATCAGGTTGATGATTTTAATATCTCCTTAATCCTGTGTTATCAAATATTATCTCTTCATGCTGTTTATTGGTATTTTATGCTGGTTCACAGTTCTGATTATATTTTTTTTCCCCTGGAATCTTGCGCTTTATGCTTTTTCTGATGAAGTAAGAACTGTGCATGGATGGATTTAGAGAAAAGGAGCCAGAAGAAAAATCAGGGAATGAGGGAAGCAGTTTATGTCTGGTATTTATATGGTTCTTATTTAATATGGCTGTTCTGGTGTTGAAATTATGCATACGCTAATTAAATGGTTACATCAGGGATGTGACAAGGGAAAGATTTTCTTTGATGGGCCAGTATTTTCTTACTCTTTAAATTCTGTAGCTGCTATTTCTGTTTGTGGATTATGTTTTTTGTTTTCAAGCAACTATTTTTGTAAGTACACCATCATTCTCTGAAGTGGATGTGCATTGGCCAAAACATACATGTCTTGAGTAGGCTGAAGCACTTTGTCCTTTTCAGTATGTCCCGGCTGAACAGCATGCTCCCTGTTGTATAGCATTGTATGAAATGATGTCAATTGATAATGGTAAAATTTTGGCTCATTTAAGCCATCCTGTCATTAGAACTATTTAATTCTACAACGTTTTCTATGCTGTGTAAATATGTTCCCCTTTTATGCTTTTTTTTATCACAACAAAGAATTTTGATCAGTTTTGAAAGTATTATTCCACAAACAGTTTTATTTTCATCAGTGTAGTTACCTTTGTGGTCACTCTGCAGCATATTCCTTATGGTATATCCACACAAAAACTAAGATACTTTGGTGAACTGCCTTGCGTGGTAATATTCTCTTAATGGTTAGAACAGTAGTGAGAACTGGGAAGTCTAGTCTTCTGTAATCCAGTTGAAATTACATTTTCTGAGAATTTGACTGTTGTGTGCTAAATTTTCCTGTTTGTAGTATTGAACTTTTTCCTAGGTAATATTTGTAAAGCATTAATTATTTCATGAAAGGGGGCGTGTGATTGCAAAGTAACATTGCAGTACTTCATTAGTAATAAAAAATTGTTGCTGTTTATTTAGATACAGTACACTTTCCAGAGTTTTAAGTTCCTTTTTAACATGCTTTTTTCAAATACAGCATGCTTCTGTTCAGCTCATGCGCAGTGAGAGGGTTTACACATTGGAATCCTGGGCAGACTTGTGTACTTGCTTTGTAGGGTGCGTGTCTGACTTTTATCAAGCTGAGCTGCCATATCCAAGGCAAGAATAGATGAATGGAACTAAAATTGATTATTTTTTTTTTTTTAGTAACTTTAAACATTTGAAAATGATGGATTATGATATCTTAAAGAATCTACTCAGCATGAGCATCTGTTCAGTGTGTATGTTTCTGTACATCTGGAGTTCCTTTTGTGATGGGCGTAAAGTGTGCAAATAACATTAGCATAGAATATTTAACAAAATGTATCTGGTAATTGTTGTCTTGGGTTTTTATGCAGCTAAATTGAATATGTAGTACAATTGCTTTGATTCTAAAGGCTCACTGTGCTTTGGAGACTGGAAGATTAGTTGATAATGAAGTTCTTGGCTTAATGAGTGGAGACAAGTAAAACTGTGATTGGCAGTCTGAAGTGGCTTCCTTGAAAATTAATTAAAGAGTTTGTGCTGTCTCTCTAAAAAAATCAGGAAGGATGTTTTTCAGCTTTTAATGCATATTCTGTCTTTCGAACCTCTGAACCCCTTAATAGCAGTTGGCAGAAAAAGAGTTTGAATACCATGTCAGAATGTTTCAGTCTGTAAAACCAGTCTAACCATCTGTTTCTCACCTCTTGATAAATATTTAAAGCAGAAATTTTGCTGAGGGCTTTTGTGTGAAGATTTCATGATTAAAAAAAAAGGCTATAGAAGTTTTAATGATACTATTGTTGTGAGCTCCTTGGGGGCCACAGGCATGCCATCTTTTGTAATTAAGAAACCACTGGCACTGTAGAATAATATTTTGGAAAAGAGTTACGTTGGACCAAAGAAAGATCAAAGTATATTTGGTGATGTGCTCTTTTAATCTTTCTTTAAAGAAAATCCATTCCATGCCTAAAACCAAGTTCTATTTACAAAAAAAATAAATAATTCTCAGTTGCATCAGTAATTTTTCAAAAGCTGTTAAAAATTCTCTTACGCTTTCAATGCCTGTTTCAGACATTGTTTCCTTCTTGTTTTAAAATCACATGTTCTCTTTTTGTTGAAGAAGAAAAAATTGTGTGGTGTTGTCTAATCTTAGAAATTGCCAAGTTTAATTATATGGAAAACATCCACAGACTGTAAATAAGAAAAAGTTGACTTCAAAAAGTAGCTAAGTATTATGTAGCATATTTCTGTTGTAGTAATTTATTGTATTTTTGTTTACTAGATTAGAAAATTTGATACTTATTTCTTTTTTTAGCTAAATAATTATTTTTTTTTAAAGGGAGTTTGAGAAACCTTTTGCTACAGTTAATATGAGTGGTTATGTAGTCACTAGTATTGTTAATGCTAGTAAATTGTGGTTTTAACCAGTTAGAAAAACATTGACAGCAGTTGTAAATATCAAACCATATCCCATCTGGAAGTTCTTCTGTGCTTTTGAATCTTAATCTTTTGTAAACTTCTTTTTCTGTGTGCTGACATATACACTGTGTTAAAGGCAATGTTCTATTTAATATGTAGATGTTTGTGAGGTGAAACCTGGATGGTTATTTTCCTAGATTTCTCCTTCAACTTAACCCAAAGATTACAAGCAGTATGGATTCTCTTTTCTTCCAGTGTTCTTGCTGTTGTGGTCTGCAGATGTGTGCAAGGAATGTGTCTTGTGGCTAAAGTATGAAATTGCAGAGTTTTTCAGATGCATGGGATGGCCATACATTCCCTCTGTCATGGGTGAGATCCTGGATAAAATGCTTAACCTCTGTGAGGCTATAGTCTTGTACAAGGAGCATGGTGCAGCTTATCTCATCCGTGTGAGACCTCTGAGATTTCCAAACAGAAAAGTTATGTAAGGATTAAGTACTTGATTATTGAATGTGTAGTTACTTCAGGCTCTGGGATGAAAACAGTTATGTCAAATTTTAGTTAGAAGTAATGTTTGTCTGCATTTTTCCAGCAATTGTCTGGTTCATAAACATCTGACCTTTTTACTGATGTTTCCAGGAAGGGGTGAGTCATTGGCTTGAGACTTTATCAGTTTGGTTTTGAGGTTGAACATAATTTAATTTAAGAAGGCATATGTTTGTGCCCTTGAGTATCTGTTTGGAAAGTATTTTTCAGTTTTGAAAACTATTTATCACCCGATATCTATTAAAATGGCATCTGTTTTTATTTATGGTCCCACTTGTGTATGTCTGTGCTCTTCAAGGAAGTTTATGTGAATATATGCGGGACTTCACTAATCTGGAAATGCTGAACGCTGGAAAAATATTTCTGTCACGTAAATAAAGTGTGTAGTATCCTTATAATACAAAACCTGAGAGTTGCCTATATCAAGATTCTAGATGCTACAGCTGGCAGTTTGATTTTCTGAGTGAGGATAGCAGGAGGTTGGTTGAGATGGCAAGGACTTGTATCTTAACCTAGCAGAGGACTTCTTTAAAGTCTATGTCGGTCAAGATAATGATCCTTTGCAATGGCAAATCTGTCGGAACTTAGGATGGAGAAAGCATAAGTAGAGAAAAGTGTGATTTCAGTGTGCTCAGGTTTCCATTCTTGGTGAGGGGTGTCCAAGTAGGGGATTTGTTCTTTCAGCAGTTTACAAGTGAATACTGGAAGACAGGAGGTTTCTGTTAATGCTTGTGTAGTGTTGTCACTGGTGCTACAGACCTACTGAGATAAGTCTGAAAGTTCATTTGTGTATTTATATTAATTCTTAACACTGGATTGATCTGGGTGAGACCGTTATTAACACAGTAGTTAAATACTTCAGACCTTACATTTGCAGAGCAGCTTTTTAGCGTGCTTGGTAAAGCCAGTAATAGAATTTTGGAGGGTTTTTGTTGTAGTTGTTGGGGGGTTTGTTGGTTTGGGTTTTGGTTTGTTTTTTTGGAGGGGAAGTTCTTTTAACATTTCAGATTAATTTTCTGTTGTTCATAGCACATGTGTGCATACTTTTTCAGCAACTTGAATTCTTTTTGGTAGCAGAAGAATCCCCAAAGTCCAGATACGTTCAGCTTTTTCCTTGTGTCGGTGAACAAATTGTTCAGTGAAAGCTGACATTCCAATCAGCTTGTTTCATTTTGCCCCTAGTGAGTTTACGTACCCTGGTCCCAGTGCTCTCTTGGCAGAAGGTTTAGAAGTTTGTCTTCAGATGCATGTCAGTACTTCAGCTGGATGGGAGGAGAAGCAAAAAAAAGTATTATGTTAATGAAAACCTTCTGGTTTTCGTTAAAATGCAGACCCTCTACACTGCCTTTGTTTATGGA
This sequence comes from Microhierax caerulescens, assembly GCA_035590215.1. NCBI lineage: Eukaryota > Metazoa > Chordata > Aves > Falconiformes > Falconidae > Microhierax > Microhierax caerulescens. Next base: position 16,439,297 of record JAVJGJ010000030.1, on the reverse strand, counting down.
ATTATCTGCAATAAATTTGTTAGTCTGAGTTGCTGGTTTTTCTCGACTACAAGTTCTGTTCTAAGGGAGGAGTGGCAGCAGTACTGTATTTCCTGCCAGGTGACAAGAAAGGGCTTAATTTCAGGTGTACTTACTTTTTCGTTAATTTTGGTTGTGTTGAAATCTGAAATAGTGACATGTGAGATTCATGTATACCTTTTCTTGATTTTTTTTTTCTTTAGTTAGAACTGAGCTTTTGCTTTGTTATTTACAGTAAAAAGGACATTAGACTGCTAAAACTGCTTTCTGGTGTAGTGGTTTGTACATAGTTGTGTTGCTTTCTACATCTTTCAAAGGAGAAGTGCAGTCTTACAGTGAGCTAATATTGCAAGACCTGAATTTTTCTTGAGCTTTACTGTGGAACACTTGTGTGGTCTTGGGCAAGTAAACTTACTTTTTGTCTCTGTTAGTTGGGTTGTAAAATTGGAATAAAGTTTGGAATTTTTTATTAAATAAAACTGATATTGTAACGATACCTGCATTTGTAGAATACTTCAGCATTCTTTAATGTGTAAGTGTAAAGCAATATAGTGTTTTAAAATGTTAGAAGCAAAACACAAAAAGCAATTGATTCTAATAACTTGTTCTGATTGTCTTTGATGGGACTGGCTACTCAAAGTAACCATTTAAAACTCTTCACTTGAATGGGTAAAATCTGCTGTGTACTATCAGGAAGGTTCACCATTTTGTAATGTCTATTCATGTAATGCTTAATGCTTAGCAAGTATTTGTTCAGGAGGCAGGTGCTGTGCAAATCAACTGGTACACAAAAAATGCTTTTTTGTAGTTCTGTATTAAGTAAACAATTTTTTTTTTCAGCGTTGTGCAATGAAATGACATCCACTTGAATTTAAGTACCGAAGAACTTGTGCAATACGACAGCAGTTGCACTGGAGAGTTGAGAGGCAGTCTTCATTTTGGCATACATGGGGGAACCAGATGTGAGTGAAGGTGATGAAGATGGGTGTGCCTTTTGGACCTTTATCTGCTTTGTAAATCCTTTGGAAAGACAGCATTTGATTGCTGGATTTTCTCTTACAACAAATGCCCAACTTAGGTGGATGTGAAAGCCTCACTTTGTAAATTCTGGTTGGCAGAGGAGGGTTTCTGTGAATGGGGTATGCTTCTTGCATACTTTGGTTTTCCCCCAGGTGCTTAACTTCTTTCAAAGAAGGTAAACAGTGATTCGTTTTTCTAATGATGTTTTCAAATAAGCATTTGCTCTAGGTGGCACAGTGTTTTCTTGTGGCTGTCAGGAGGAAAATGATATGCGTGAACCCAGGGCAATACCTGTGCTATGATGCAGTTGGCTCTCTGCACCAGAGGAATATTCTGGTAGATCTGTAATGTTTCTAATGCCTAACATTTTTTTTCTTTTTTCTTATAACAAGTATATGAATGTCCCTGTTCAGCTATCTGTTATAATGTCGTTATATCTGTTAAAATGTCCTGCAATTTCCCCCCCTATTTATATGAAGTCAGTCACAATGAGAGAAATATTTAGGGTATTTGACATCTGTAATTGATAGTTGGAGTGTATTTTGCTTGTATTTATGTACTGCCTAGAACTGTTAGTCCCATAGCAGGTTTGTGTTGTGCTGCGTTCTATACAAATACAGAGTATAAAGACCATCCCCAATTCAGCTAACTTTCAATTCCAGCAGAAGATGGGTCTTTTAATGATCCTGCCACATGTCAGTTGTGCAAAACCAAATACCGTTCAGCATGACAGGCAATGATCCCAAGGGCAGCATCTTAACTGTTTCTTTAGGTAAGCCTTGCAAGCAAAGGATAGCAGTGGGGTGGACCTTCGTCGTGTTTGCAGGGGATTAGCACATAAGCAGCCTAAGAGGATGCAGGAAATACTTGTTGAAATATGCAAGGGAGTGTTGGAGTCTCATGAAAAGAAAACAGTAATCCTTTGCTGTAATGAGGTAATAGAGCTGGAATCAGCCTGCAGTGCCCTTGAAAGTGAGGTTAAGAAGCTAATGTTTGATGTGATAGAGAAGGATGCAAGGAGACAGGGAGAGATAACACTCAAGAAACCCATGTGGGTGAAGTGATGATCTCTCAATAGCAGAGAAGAGGGTGTTGCTGTAATTAAGAAATTGGATGGATAGAGCGTGGATAAAGATTGCAGCTGTTGGAATGCTTAGGAGGAGCCAGTTTTTTCAATAAAGAGTGTAGAAATTGTTAGCAAGTCTTAGGATAGAACATAGATTTGAGTTTCAGGGAAGAAGTTAAGTGCTCAGGTGAAAGGAAAGGTACAGGTTTTCTTTTTCACCCTGTCTGGCCCCTCCAGCGTGTTTCTGTGGTTAAAAGTGCAGTATATCTTGAGTTACCACTTTGCATCTAAGCTCCCTGGCTCTACCTGTAGATTGTAGTTGTTGTGCTGCATTATTTAAATGAGCAAAAACTACCCGTGCTTTGTTATTTTCCTTAATTATTTAATGGGATTTCTTTTAGGCTTATGAGCTTTGCTGTAAACTGGGATTTAGTAGAACAAGGATATAGGTTAGTACTTGGATTTATGAATGGTGAAAATTTTACTCTCAAATGATTTTAAATTAAATCTATTAATGAAAAATTTTATCTTCATAGCTATGTTTATTATTATCTGGGTGGGATATTTGTTAAACAGTAGATGATGACATTTGAGATCTGTGTAATGTGGTCGATGTCACAAATTTGTTTGGAGGAGGGGAAAGGATGAACTTGTGTTGAAAGGTTCTTAAGCATGTGATAATAAAATGGGAAAAAACAGACTAGAATATCTGGTTAGGTCTCATATCTAAGAAGATGGCATTTTTTTAAAAGAGAAAAAATTTTTTTCTTGAAAATAAATAGTAACTTGCTAGGCAAATCCAAATGCCTGGGATTTTTCTACTTAAGTAATGCAAGGGGAATGTAGAAGTATAGTTCCATGAAACTTGCATAGAAAAGTCACCGTGTGAAGCAAGCCAAGCAATTTTGTGAAGTATCCCGACTCTTTGTATGATACTCAAATATTTGCTTCTGTAGCAAGAGGTGTGGCAGTCTGATTAAATCTTTGGGTTTAAGACTAAGGAAGTAAGGGTAGTGGATTATTTGTTTTGGTTTATCTTGATTGCTGCTTTGTTTGGTAAAAGCTGCGAGGCCTTTTGTGTTGTCACATTCTCATTCCTGCTGTAGTATTGCACTCATATAACGTACATTTTTTTAACCTAACCTGCATTTTTTTTAACCTTTCTCCCTGAGTTTGAGGCTCTGATAAAGCTTTTTCATGACTGATCTCTAATAACAAGGAGAACTTCTTTCTTAAATGACTTTTTAAGAAACATTTTACTTTGGTGCTAGGGAGTGTAATGGTTATCTCTTCTCCAGAGCAGTGTTGCAGTTCTCTGGCACTAGCCTAACACTTGAGAGATACAAGTGTTTTGTATTCCCAAAGTTTCGGCTTTATCTTACGCATTCCTGAGCGGGAAACAGTGAGGTAGGAGTAGTTGTGTCTAACTAAGAAGTTTCTGCTGGAAGAAACATTCAATCACTGGATTGAAATTGGAGTCTTGTAAAACCTTGGTAAGTGCAAACAAACCCAATGACAGACAGGCTGTGTGCTAGCTGCTTTTTGTGGCGTAGCACCCAGTGGCTTTCAATTAATTACTTTGGTTCTGAGGGGATATAATTCAGTTTCACTGAGGTTTCAATAGCTGAACTGAAGTAATTTTCTTACAGGTTTAAAATAAAGTCTTAAAGATGAGATGCCAGTGATACTTATATTTAGTTATTCTTAAATAAAACATTTTTCCATGTTCTGATTTAATACTGCAGGGCTGTAATTGTGGACTGTGTAACAAACACATCTTGACACCATTTGTGTAAAATGCCATGCAATTTTTGGGAAACTGTGTAATCAGCTGAAGGTGATAGTAGTGAATGGCTGGCATTCATGCTTTTTTCACTAACTAGATACCGTGGAATATCAGTGTTCAGACACAAGTTTCAATGTCAAGTTTTAATTTATAAAGGAGGGCTGTCGTTTCATCTTTATATGGACCTTAGATGGGAGTACTGCTACTAGTTTATCTATACTGGATGCTGGGAAACTGAAAACTGGATTTCTAACAGAAGGCCATATATGTAAATGTTTCTTATGATCTTGATAGACTGTTTGTAGTACTTTGTACTTGGCATTTCAAACTTTTATCGTGCAGGCATAATCAGACCATAGGTCAAACCTGAAGCTTGTGGCTTTCATGACTGTTTTTCTTCATTAGGTCATTTGGAAAATGTTTTTTGCTGACTTCTGGTCATTTGTGGGAAGAGGATCATGCTGCTGTATCACCAGGTTAATCTGATAGGTGTTTGGTGTTGTCTGTGATACTTTCAGGACTGGTAGCAGTTACTCTGTTAGGAAGACAGCATAGTTTTACATAATGTCATTTCTTCCTGTGCTTCCTTAGATTTTTAATTTCTCTTACGCAATACAGTGTACTCTCAAACTTGTTAATACTCTCAGTGGATTTGTAGGTAACATTTGAGTAATTCATTCCACTGTAAGTCTGTTATGGAATACATTCTTTTCAGTTCTGGTTATATATATTGAGGAATGAGTGATGCATATTTTAAAACTTCTGGGCTTTTTTTTGTCTTGTTATTGGTCACAGTAATAAAATACAAAGGAAGGACAGAACACTTGGCAGGCTTTATCCTTCCTAAAGCAATCAACATAAACCAATGTTTCATATAGTGTCAAAAGTTTTGTTCATTAAGTAAGGTGATGAGTTTTAAAGCACTTCTTCGAGAGCACTTTGCGGATTTTTTATTTATTTCCAGTTGATTTCTGTTATCTCGAAGGAATACAGTATGCAGTTTAACCTTGTGCAAGAGAACATTTTATTTTGAGATGTTACTGTGTTTTGTAGAGAGCTGATGAGGGCACTTAAAATAATCTAAATAAAAATCTGTATATCCCTGTCATAAGTGAAGGGTTTAAGGCTTTGCTTGAAGTTGAATCCTTTCAATATTCTCTACTACTAAACAAAGCTAATGTAGCAGTAAGTATACTCCATGAAATGGTGCCCTAGCATACTAAGCAATTTTTTGCCATGAGGTTCAGCTTTTCTTTTTTCCTGAAAACAAGGGTTTTTTACCTTTTTTTGATTGAAGTTCCTAATAATTTACTTGCTTCATTTTTAGTTTTAGACTATTGTCTTATGTTGTATTTATTAATAATCTTTTATCTCTTAAGAGTTACAATATATTCAATCGCTTCAATAAGTTTCTGTCTTCTGCCTAATATTCTATTTTATGTGGAAAGTAGACAAAGAGTTAGCATGGCAAGTTAGCAATGAAGAAGTACTAGTTATGTAAAGTTATTTCTGAGAAGGTCTTTTGCAGTATGGCTTGCTTTCTGTTTTCTTCTGGGGTTTGTATGAGCTGTGGTTTATCTCAGTTATATGGTATAAAACATCTGCACTATCTTAAAAAGGTGTTACAAAAGGCTTCCATGTTAATGCTGCAGCAGGCTTTCATAACCAGTATTTCCAACGAAGAACACTTCTCAATAGCAGTCATTGCTTTTAATTTTTTGAGTGGAAACAATGGTAGATATGCTTTATATAGTGCTTTAATGTGCAGTTTCTGAGTTTATCTTTTGGCTTTAACCCTTGAGGACAGTATATGACAAGATATTTCCAGCAAAGCCGTATTTAGTACTAGCTGACACAGAAGGTAGTACAGCTCATCCAATTACATTAATCTGGCTGGAAACAGTTTACTGTTTCAGCTGTAAGTAGTTAATTTGAATTACACTTGGTATGCTGTTAACCTGCATTAATATTAGGAATCCTAAGTTATATCTCAAAAAAAAATCCTTATTGAGTATTTTCTCTGTGATCTTATATGCTTGATTTCACCTCTGTATTTATATACTAGTTGTGTGTTTTTTGATGTTGTGGCCCGATTTTGCTGCTATTCAATATTCTGCTGTAGTTACTGGGAATCTGCTTGTTTCTATTTGAGTTCTTTGCCTATTACATCTATTTTATTGCAAAAAAGTTGTTAGTTTAAGCATTACAGTTGTAAAAAGTAATAGACTTGTTTCTAAGATACACGGATTCGGAAATCAGAGATGATGATGCAGATGTGGTGTTTTGTGTAATATCTCCACTTGTTTGTTGAAATGGGGAAAACTTTTGTGGCATGGTGGAAAATATTTTGATTAACATTGTAGTTTGTTGTTGAGTTTGGAATGCTTGATACAAGGTATTTGTAATACCCGTGAGTAACAAAGTTCTGTATCAAACAAAGCACTTCATATAGGCTTATTTAAAAGTATGATTATTAAGATATTAGTATATTGTATCTCAGCATAATTTAATCAAGTAGAACAAATGAAATTAATGATGATGACAACTATAAAGATGGATGCTAAGAACTGTAGCAGTTCAGAGACTACTAAATTACTTTTAATTTGCTGTCTTGTTACTAGTGATTGCATCTATGAACTGGATTATATTTGATTGTTGTATGAGTGATCCAGTTTGTGGAATACTAGAGATTCAAGTATTTACTATGTGTTTGTCCTAGTATATGTTCTTGAGAGGCATAAACATTTTGGATTATTTGTAAGTAACAAAAAAAAAAACCCAACAACCAACAGACACACACACACAAAAACCCAAACAAAAAAACTTTGCAACAGGTTGGTATTAAATGAGTATTTCTAGCCTAATGGACTGTTGCAGAATGTGTGTTAATGCTGAGCACATCTCACATGAGTTGGTTCCTGCATATGTATCACCTAATTCAAACCCTGAGTTTTTAAAAATTACAATAAACCCAAGTCCCATATAACTTTCAAAGTTGAAAAGAAATTTTATTACAGTATAGGCTTTTCTTCTTTTTTTTTCTTCAATTTAAGACATGCCAAGAATTAACCTGTGTTTCCTGCCATTATCGTCACAATTATGTTCATTTAAATGGCTTGAACTAAAATCTAGTTCTCTGGATGACTCCTCCAGATAGGAAGATCAAATTGTAAGCAGTATTCTTTCTCTTGTTTTTTTCTCCCTGTATAAATCTTTCTAGACTGTACAAGGTTATTTTTGTTTTGCCCAGGAGTGAAATTGCTTCACAGTAAAGTAATCAAAGAAGTCTAACATTCTGAAGTGAAAACTTGGCATTGAGGATTTAATTCCTAGAGAGATGTTTCAGGATACTGCTTGCAGGTTAAGATAAAAATATTTTCTTGACTGTTATTTGGTTCAGTTCTGCTACCTTTGTTGCAGTTTATTAATTTACTTTGAAGCTAGAGAGTAGAGATACTTGATCTCGGTACAAAATACTATTTAATGTATCTCAGTTTATCAGTTACATATTTTGTTTGGATTTTTTATGATATGAAAGCAAATTTTGCTGTCACAATAAACCTTGTGATTTTTTTTTTTTAAGTGTGAATTGCCTGTTCTGCTGTATAATAATTGTGCTTATTCTTACCAAGCATTTTAAAGCATCTGGGAAATAAATCCTTCATGTGACTGTTTTGTGATACAGAAGAACATTCAAAATTTAGTCAAACATTTTGATAAATGATGTTTTGAACGTTTTAAATATTTGGTGTTTATCTGAGATTCATGGAGGCAAGTTACAAACAAAAAACATCTATGACAGTGTTCTCCTCCACAGGAATGATACGTAGTTTTCTTTAAACTCTTTTGAGATTTTCTTGCTTTCTTCCTTCTGAAATCATTCTCTTCAGAAAAAAGAATGGCTGAGGAGTGGCTTTAATTTCCTATTATATACTAAAGATGCATTGAATTCAGGTACTGACACAGATAAGAAAATTACTAATTTTTATTTTGTTTTTGTTTATTTTCTTTCTGAAGGATAGACTTGGTTTTACACATTGGTATGTAATGATTTATGAAATGGAAAAAGAGATGTTTAGGGCAAAGGCACTTCTTCATTTTTTCTCCCACAAAATCCTGATGTGTTTTTGATTACAAACTAACATGCTTTAATCACTGATTTAAAAATGTTTTTTGCTAGGATGCAAAGTGTTAAGGCTCCCCAGATATGAAACACAGATTTTCAGAGGGTTTTTAATCAAGCTCATAATGTTAAAAAAACAAAGTTGGAACTCCCATATGCAATTAGATGGTTTCAGTTTTATAGTAAATGTAATGAGAAAAGACATAAGTTTTATTCAGTGTAAAAGAAAGTTTTGTGGTTTTGTCATTATTTCAAGTTTTATTCAATATTTGAGGCTGTTTCTCAGAATTTATTTAGCATTTTATGACAGTTCTAGAACATTTATTATTTACTGAGATTTATCACTTATTGTTTAATATTTTTCTATTCTAATTCCCTGAGGACCTAGTGAAATGAGTACTTAGTAAAGACATGAGTAGTACTTCATTTTGAAGAAATTTACAAATAGCAGGGGTTTCCATATGGGACATAAAGGATGGGATGTGGCAGTGACACAAAATCTGAGAGGTTCCACATCTTCAGGCAAGAAAAAGGTGGTGCCGCTTTCTTCTACTTTCAGGTTGATGCATAGTAAGGAGTGTTAGTTTTATAGGGTTCTTTGGTTAGAACTGGATTTTGAAAGGGAAGTACTATGATTCATAGTGAATTACTGTGCTGAATTGCACTTGAATTTTGAACTACATCTCAGGTATATTGTTAGGCACTTTTTTTACCGTTTTGCTCTTGTATCATTTCTCATTTGGTAATACTGAGAAGTCATTAGGAAAGAAACCTACTAATTAGTTACTACACTAGTGTTTTTTCTGTGGTTGTCATCAAGGGAACAAGCTGCTTTGCATGGAATATAGAATTAGCGTAGTGCTTAAAATATTGTTAAATTGATTACCCAAAGTGTTTCTTGATCAGGGCACAGAAAATGTTCTCAGTTACGTGCCTATTATTGAGTAAACGGTGAAGTTAGGTCAGTAGAATAAATTGTGCAAAAGAGGCTTGAAGAAGCCATTAAAAGGGAAGTAGCAGATGGACAGGAGATGAAAAACCAGGTTAGAAGATGTTTAAAAAATGATCCTGAGAAATCGTGAGAGGGAAAGTGTCCAAGACGCTTCTGTTTCAATCGCAGATAAGGTACCTAGATTGGATGCTTGTTATCTGTACCTTTCTGGTCTGCACTGTATTTCAGTGTGCATACCCTTGTATTTTTATTAGTTTAGTCAGGAAGGAAATAACTGCAGAAGGTAGGCTGCTGCTGAAGTACCATTTAATTTCTACATTGGTTGTTTGGTTTGCTCTCAAAAAGAAACTCTCTCTTCAAAAAGAAATGGATGCTGACTGGTGTCAGTATTGCCACATGCAACTCCATCCTTCCATGGTTAACTTCTGTCCTGAACGTGAGTACTATTTGTCTGGCTTCAGAAATACTTGCGCTGATTGTGCTAAAGATTTGCTTGTTTTCAGTATTGAACTCCTGGAGTGGTGGGGAATATATTTATGGAGCCCATTGGATTTTAATAGCAATGTAATTGCTATGCCGGATTACAGAAACAGTATGAAATTGAGCTGTTCTGAGTTTGGGCTTTTGTGTGTGTTTTGGAAAGAATGAGAAACATAACTAGTTTAAAAATGTGGGGTTTTTTTTTCAGTATGCTGAAATTTGTGCTCAGCTTTTGTACATGCAGTTTCAGTGTCCAAATGTGCTGTAATAGGGGTGTTTCACTGTTTTAAGAATCTAACTTTTCTAATGAAAGTGCATATGATTATGCTTAATTTACATCACACTGATACCAGTTTCCCTTGCAATTTGAGGTATTTGGGAAGGAAAAATACCTTGTTAACCTGGAAGGGGAACAGTATGTGTTTGTATACTTGATCTTGAAAATACAGTACATTTCTATTAGAAAAAAAAGTTTTATGAATAATTTTGATGTTATTCTTGCAATACAGATTATGATTCTGACATCTATAGTGAAATATAAGAGGACTTTACTGTATATTTCTAGGGTTGTATCTTAAAAACTCTGTGATAAACTCATACACAATAGAATTGTGCTACATTTTATCTGAGTAACAAAACCTTGAAAAATTCCATTGTTTTGAAGATGCCAGTAGTAACATCTGGTTTTAGTTTAAATTCTTTGTTCACTTATGCTAATGTTACTATGAATTTTGCTTTAGAAACAATGAGTGCAGTAGATTCTGTTGTGAATAGAGGATGATTTTTGTGGATTTGGTGGTGGTTGGTGTTTTTGTGTTTTGTTTTTGTTTGTTTGTTTTTCCCTAGGGTGTTATCTTTATCTGAAATAACATTCCAGAGAAGATAGGAAGGCTCTAATTTACTGACATGTTAATTTCCTGTTAAATATGTGGATCTGGTTTTATAATAGTTTGAAAAATATTACTACTGCTTGCAACATATTTGTGAAGCGTAAAAGATGTGGCTTGTGTATTCTTTCTCTTGAACACTAAAATATTCACAGGTGAAACTGAAAAGGGAAGTTCACCTTAGGGTAGGACTTTTTACAGAAAAACCCTCTTGTCCTTGAGTTGACAAAACCAAACAACATACGATGAATCATTTAACAGATAAGCCTTCCAGTTCTGTAAGTTTACCTGACCAGTCCCCAGTTATCTCTAATCTGAAGTATTGAAGACTATTGCTCCCATTTAATGAGAAGCAAGTGTCCTCAGAACAGTCTGTGCTGATTATTTTTCTTAATATTTGCAGCTTTTCCTAAAGAACGAAAGGCTAATAATTCAGTTCAATAAAATGGAAGAGCTGATCAGAATACCTGCGTATAGGTATCTTACTCTGCGTGATTTAGAAGAGCAAGTATTTGTTGACAGTCTGTATAGTACAGTCATGTCTTTTGAATGCCAATAGCAACAAATGTAAGGTGTATGCATTCATTGAGCTGATAATAGGAAATACATTCTTATGTTCCAGTTGCATTCACTGTATGTTCCTACATTGGGTATAGAGTCAGTACTTGAAACAGCTTTATCAGAGCTTTGCTAGATTAGGAGATGCTGTCTGGATCTCTGGGTCTGTGTTTAAAGGTAAGGTTCACATTTACCAGAAGATCCAATGTATATTATTTCTGTACCAAGTTCGTGTAGGTTTACTGTGTGTTGTAGTTACACTTACTGTGAGAAGTGATCTAAAAGTTAACACCAGGATACATTTGTTTTATTCCTGTGCTGCAAGTTTTATTTTGAGTTTGTTTACCCCAATTACTGTTCAGAAATAGTGCCATGAAATATATTTTGTTTAAGGAACTGTTGACTTGGGTTTAATATTCTAAGTAACATGCACCTTTATTAAATGCAATATGAAGAAAGTTATAAGGGTACTCTCTCTGTTGAAATGGTGAAGTTCTGCTGCTGATACTCAGTGCTTGGGTTCTGTGTAGGTATTTTTATATGATGTTTGTCCTGATTGTCAGAATGATAAACAGTATGATTCAACCCATACCAAACAGGTTTTTTTCTTTCTACTTATTCCACTGACACAAGGCTTAGAAGCGCATCTTTAATGCAAAATACACTGAATTGACCCATCTCCGTGGGATTTGTGCACCCTACTTGTTAAACACTTTAAAGTTTTTAAGTCAGTTAAAAATGGGATCCTCAGAATGGGCTACTTAATAGTTGAGCAGATAAATATAGGGAAGTGATATTTGGATTACAGGGAAGTGGATACTCTCCCTTCTTTCTCGCCTCCCCCAGCTGGCAGAAAGTACTTCCTTGTTTTAAATTTGTATTGCTTGTTATCACAGTCATCTTGGCTTTTTGGTGAGCTATGCTCACCATAAGAAGCATAGCTTCAGAGCTATGACTCTGTTACAGACTAGACTATAGTTCAGAACTATAGTATAGACTCTGACTAAATTATATGTAAACTAATAGTATTTTACTTATGTCACAATTCAGTAGAACTTGGGTGGTAAGCTGGGTTTCATGGTAGTGCAACTGGGCAGACTGCAATACAGTTTGTATAGAGTTGTGCATGTACATGTAGGGGATGGAGATGTAATTTGACAAGCAATGACTGTCCTGCAAAGCAGTGGATGCATGCTCATTGCAACAGAATGAGCAGCAAAGCTGCTGGTGGAACTTGTTTTCTTCTGAATTTGTGATGTTAGGGTATCTAGGTGTTGTGTAGTAATACTCCATTGGCAAAACCTTTAGCTTTTGCCTGTTGTCTCCTGTGTATGTACCTCTCCCCTTTTCATTTGTCATCCCCTTGTTAATAACCACCTACTCTTGGGGAACCATTTTCCTTTGTAGCATCAATACCCTTCCTTTCTTTTCTTGAGTACACTGTTCTAAGTTCATTCCCACAGTGTATGGAGAGGAAAAAAGCAGTGGGTACTCTGCTTGTTAGATGCTATGCCAGACTGGCCAGAACAGGAGCTTAAACTGGCAGTAGGTAAGATCTTTTTCCTGTTTCTCCAAGTTCTTAGAAAACAGATACTTTAAAATGCAAAAATAGATTGTCACACATCTAAGAGCTGGAGAGTGTCAGGGCTGCTTGCTTATTTAGTCTCCTGTGGAGGCATTTTTAATAATATTGTGGAAGTATCTATAGTTATTTACTATAGTAAGTAGAGAGGCATTTAAAAGTTTTTAAAGTTTTCAGTAGTTTCACCAATTAATTGTTTAGTCATACACTGAAATACTCACCTTGTACCTTGAGTGTCAAACCATGCAATAAACTTTTCTAAATGAAGAATGAACTTATTCTTTATGCCATTTTTCAAAATGGAAACATCTTGCAGCATTTTTTTTCCAAGCCAGATACCTCGTTCTTGCAAGTGTTCTGCAGGCTGATGATGTTAGTCATGTAGCAAATGTGCTGGTTTTGTACAGAACTTCTGTTTCACGTGAGGTCTCACATGACTGTCAGTCATACAGTGAATTCAGTATTCTGCTGCTTTGTTGTCGTATAACCCTACTGTTTTAAACTTAGTGTTATTCCAGTGTTGCTGTAGCGATGGGATCTTCTCCAGCTATTTCTTACAATAAGTGACAGCATCTCTAAGCATTGTACCAACAGTAATATTTTTTTACTGTGGTGCATCTCAACACACCTACTTCATTTATGGTTAAACTTAGTCTTCCTTTCGCAAGTGACATAACTAGAACTGAAATCTGCCTGAGCTTCTGTCTGCTTATTAACAGCATTCAGCCACTCCCAGAAGACTGAGGGAAGTGCCTGCTTTCTGGCTTGACTGTGAAAGTAAGATTACTTGGTGTTATGGGGAATGGACATAATTATGTCCTTTGTATATACAAGTAGTGCTGTCCCTCTGTTAAAGTAGCAACTATTTTAATCCAGTAATGCTTGAAAATGTATGATTTGTGATCTGCTGTTGTCTTGGGACAGAGCTGTGTGAAAATGGCCTGATATGTGTTGAAGCGGGAATTAAACTCGAAGCAGAACTAAGTGGAGAGTTGCTGTTTCAGAATTAAGCTTTGGTTCAAATGCAAATAAGACTCAAGTATATTTTAAAGATCTGTATAAAGAGCATATGTGAAAAAAAATCTGGTTAAGTATTTTTAAGCAAATTTCCTCACAATTAAAAGTAATGAGATTAAGGAGCTCTTTGAAAGCTAAGTGAGTGGATTCTGATCCGGCTTTCAAACTAAGATTTCCTGATATATACTTTATTTATGCGTGTATTCTACAAGCAGGGACGTATGGTTAGTGCTTCCTGCTCTGTGTGTGTGTGTATATTTTTCTCAAGTGGTGGTGGTAAGGAAATCCATTCTGTTTGCTTGAGACAGTGCCTTACCTCCTTACTAACTCATAGCTAAAGGTGTTAAATGAAAGCTGATACGTACCCAAACCAACCAACCCTGTTTGTTGACAAGCAGAATGTGAATAGACTGCAGTGGGTTGCAGAGAGGAAGGATGCCTGTAATCCACCTTCTGTCTGTTCTGTCTGCTGCTGTGCGTTGTGTTGGTAGAGCTTCCTGAGGAAGAGGAGATGGTGCATTTAGGAAACAGCCCTCCTGGTGGAGTGAGGCAGGCAGCAAGTCTGCCACGGGGAAGGCAGAGAGGAGACCCCTGAGATAAACAGAAAGCACACCCGTAGAAGAACTGAATTTTTCTTTACTTGTTCGCGTGCTGATACAGGGAGGTAAATACACTGTTTTAGTTAATATGGACATGCCCATCCATTAATTGAAGAATTCTGGAGGTGATTTGTAAGCTAGAAAAACAGGAGTGGTTGTTGAGATGCCCTCTTGTCTTAACATTGGCATTCAGTGTCCCAGCTGTGAACTGTTTAAATCAATTTGCTCTGATGGTAGGAAACAAACCCTGTTAAAATCTAATCCTCAGTCCAATTGATATGTTCAGTTGCATGGGTGAACTGGAGTGCACAGCTGTGATCTCTAATGTCTTTCAGCTGATCTCCAGATGCAGAATTTGATTCTGTTGTAGTTCTGGCTGCTCATTCCAAAAGCACTCACAAATGTTTCTGCTGCTGTTCTCTGTGGTAGATTGCTGCCCTTTCCTGGAAAATAAATGGTTGTCACACCTGTGAGGTTGTTAGCTGCTGAACAGACATAATCCCCTCTTGCCAGACCTGACTTTCTGTTGGAAGTATCCAAAGCAGTTCCTTTGCTGCTGGTCTGAGGACATCTTTACAGAGGAAAGCACTGACTTTGTATTTCACTTCCTCAATTGTGGCTCTCCATTTTTAGCTTCACTCCAGAATCCTGACATGCTGTGTACATTATCTTACAGCATGGATAGGTCTCCAGCAGTTCAGTACTACTTCTGAGTTGTTTGCTTACTTTACCATGCAAACATTTTCCTAATCATAGAAATTGACTCTTTAAAATCAAAGTTGACACTGGTATTGCTTTTAAAGAATGTATACAAAAGTTTAACAGGCAAATGGATTTCACATACTGCGTTCATGCTATGAATTTATTAATTCTTTATCCCTTAGAGCAAAATAGTCTTTCATGCAGCTAAAAGTAATTTTTTTAATTCCGATTCTTTTGCATATTAGAACTTCAAGCCTGCATTTCTAGCCAATTTTCTTATTTAATATTTTCAAGCTACGACATGTGGTTTAATGCTTACACGAGGTCTCAATTTTTGCAAGCAAAATAACTCCATGTCCTGAAGGTCAGCCTTGTTGTCAGAAGTTCTTTTTAGGAAACACTTTTCCTTTTCTTGTCTCCAAAAGACTACTAGATTTTCTTCACACTATCCTGCCTGTACAGTCTATATTGAACTGTTTTTGTAATATGAGGCAGTTTAGTTCATGTATATGCACCAGTAACTTTTTTTTATTTTAATTTCTGAGTGCCTCTGCTTTATTTCTAGTGTCGGTATGGCTTTTGATTTGCTGCTCTGAACCATCTCATTGATATTAATCTTGTAGTCTGTAAAATGTTTAGCCTTTGTTTGCTCACAGCCACATTTTTTCCACTTTTAACTGTAATACATAGATTGTTTGCAGAGAGGAATGAGGTATGATTTGCAGGTTAGTCTGGAAGATACAATCCAGAACTCACAGGAAGCAGAAAAGCAAGACACTCTTTGTTTTGTTCTTTATATGGAAACAGCTCGTTTGTTAGTTTTTAAATGTAAAACTAACAGGATGTTTGAAAAACATAAACTAGTCTAGCTGGAAGCAGTTCTTGTCTGCCTGTTAGGAAGAAGCACATTACAGTTGCAAGGAGAAAAGACAGACCAGAAGACCAGATTGGTAATTATAAAAACAAGCAGGCAGGAAGAGAGAGAAGTGTTAATCAGTTCAGGCAGTAAAACAGAAGAGCTATTATCCTAGGATAGAAAAGGAAGCGGGAATGCATAAACAAAGAGAAAAAAGAAGAAAACAAAAACAGTTAGGCACTGGAGAGGTTTAAAAGATCAGAAAACCTGAAATGTATTGTTGGAAGTGTAACATATGCTAATTAAAATAAAAATTTATAATTAATTGTCCTGAAGACCAATAGGGAAAGGTGTACTACACTATACTGGTAACATGTTGAACCCCAGTTGGCAGCTAAGTACCACACAGCCACTGGCTCACACCCCCACCCTGCCGCTGCCCATCCAGTGGAGGACTGGGAAAAAGTTAAAACTCATGGGTTGAGATAAGAATAATAATTGAAATAAAATATAAGAATTGTAATGTAAAGGAGAGAGAGGAAGGGAGGAATAACGCACACATGAAATCCGAACAAACCAAACCCAAGTGACGCACAATACGGTTGCTCACCTCCCACTGACTGATGCCTGGTCTGTCCCCCAGCAGCGATCGACAGCTCCTGGCTGGCTCCCCCCAGTTTAAATACTGATTGTGATGTTCTATGTGTTATGATGGTGTATCCCTTTGGCTAGTTGGGGTCAGCTCTCCTGGCTGTGCACCCTCCCAGCTTCTTTTGCACCGGCTCACTGGCTGAGCACGGGGAACTTGAAAAGCCCTTGATTCAGGGTAAACACTACTTAGCAACAACTAAAATATGTTAGTGTATTACCAACATTCTCATACTAAATCCAAAACACAGGACTGCACTAGCTACTAAGAGAAAAATTAACTCTATCCCAGGTAAAATCAGGACATGTATTTTATGTCCAGTTACGATTCCCATAATTTTTAATGTAACGGCAAGTAGTTCTTTACACAAACACTGTAATTTTTTTTTATTATTTATTTATTTTTTAAATACATTAATTTATCTGCAGTTCTCTCGTTCATGTAAAATGTTGAATAATTTGTACTTAATTCAAGGCCTTCATCTTTATTTAAAAATAATTGTAATAATTTTAAAAAAGCAAGGTGCATAATGTTTCACAGAAATAGCTTGTATTTCAGGAGAAGAGTTTGATAAAATCTTAAGATGTCAAGTAGTTGCTGTAACTATGGTTTGTAACTTACAGTACTTCTTGAATAGAGTTGGGTCTTTTTGTGTTCTGCAGTACGGCTGGTGTAGGAAGGAAGAACATTATGCAGAGTTTAACCTGTCTTTTCAATTTATTCATAATTCAGGTCTATTTGAGAAACCCTCATGGAATTTAGTAGAGTAAACAAGGACTGCTGTGATCAATGTTGAGTTATATAATCAGCCACGTTTTCTCAGTCTGATTACTGTGGGCTTGCCATTGTGTTGTTAAGTAATTTGTTGCTTTTCCTAAAGTGATAATAAAATACAACATTTCCATCCACAAATGCACTGAGGCTTTTTTGATGCCAAATCTTTTGGTCTTTTTCCCTGAACATGACCTGATTCCTGCTTTTCCATGTTTTGAACAATTTCTTTGTGGAATCTCATGAGGGCATAATATGTATTTCCTTATACTGGACCCCGTAAGTGTTAAGAATTTAGAAAGCAAAATACGACATAGAGCTTTTAATCCCCCACTCACTGAATCAGAAGCTCAGACGGGTGATGCTATGCAGCCTGGAGAGCAAGGAAGTGGGGGGGAAAAACCTACTCTTGTGCCAGTGCTTCAAAACTGCAAGTAAGATCTTTTGAGTAATTGCAGACTGAAATCATGGTCGGATAAAATTATGGAACGAATGATGTACAATTCAGTCAAAAGAGAATAAAATGATGGTAGTGTAATTATTGTGAAGTGTCATGATTTCAAATAAAATGTTTTATTAATTAATATATTTTAAAGATACTGCAAATTTAATTATAGTAATTAATTGAGATAGCTTGCTTAAACTTGTAAATTGATGTAGTTTTATGTTTAATATGATTTGTCAGGCTTTCAGCTGTGTTGTCTGGAGACTGTTGAAGATGAGACTAATCAGCAATTACAATATACTAGACTTCATGGTAAAAGAATCATTTAGTAAAATGAATTTTTTTTTACAGGATTTGATACCAAAGTCCTAGCTTTTAATGCAGGTAGAAATGCTTTTCAAAGTTGATGAAGCTGGGAACATTAAACCCTTTAAAAATCTGAGTCTGGTTTAATGCCTTTTATTTGATACACAACCGTGTCTGGACTGGCTATTGATAGTCTTAGGAAGACTACAGATTTGGTATTTATGCTGTAGTGTTCCCTCCATGCTCATCCCTCTGAAGATGCCCTCACATGTTTTTATTGGTTCTTGAGGCTTGTTTGAGGAAAAAACAGGTGTAAGAGGGGGAGAGCAAATCTTGAGTTTAACCCAGGAAAGGCTGTTTTGTCTTTGGTGGAGATTTGATTCAACTTGGCTCCTTTGATGCTTCAGCTGCTATTACCTGGTATCTGCAAAAAACTGATAAGTTTACAAGTGCGTACATGAAGTATTTGTAACATTGATCCCTGGTTCCAGTAAATTAATTTGGAAGTAGAATTTAGGGAGGTAACATTTATTTTGGAATAGTCTGTATTGACCTACTACTAAGTTTTTGTGGAGTGTCAGATTTGTTTGTTTATAATGTAGGGGCTTTGGGACTGCATTCCAGCTTTTGAGTGGGCAGTTTCCACTTAGGGCCACCATCCATTAACTGACGTTAATCAGTTTCTTAAAACTGCAGCTGGCTGTTCTTAAAGTTTTTTATGCAGATTGCCTGCTCAGCTGCTAAGGGGTGTGAGGAGTGACTAGGCAAACAGCAATACGTATTTGCCTTGGAATTTTGTTGAGAACACACTCAGCTATCAAGGTAGTAAACAGCCAGATACTGTATTTGCTGATCTTTAGTTAATGCAGTTGTCACCCTTGTAAAGGAGCCAGCCAAATTAATACAGTGATACATTTATTTTGAAATTCCAGGCTTAAATTCGATTGCAACTATTTGGACCATTTTCTCCTCTGTGCAGTATTGCCTGATATTTGTCCTTTTTTCCATTCAAGATACTGTTTGTCTTGGCCTGTGTCTGTGTGGAAGATTTTTCTGTTTGTGTTCCTGGATGAAAAAGAAACTTTTTGCTTAATTGAGTCCCAGATCTCAAACATGGATGCTTCTGGAGAGAAGTGGAAAGGACCACCAGTAAACCTGTGACTCAACTCTAGAAGCCTTTCTGAAAAGGCCATTCCTTTCTACTCATTCATTGATGCTGCCTTCATCTTCTGCTGCTTTATCTCAGTGTCATTACCAAGCAGTGTAGGGTGATTTTTGTGACTCTGGGCTTTCATTCACTGGTTTACTGTTTATAGAGAATTTGAAAAATAGTTAAGCTGATGTTTTTTTCAATTTCTTGATCTGTTAGTTGAGAACTCTGTTCTACAGTACACATATGACTTATAGAGAATTTAAGAGAAATCATCAATATGTCTAATCTAATGAATCAATGTTTATATTAGAGTTTATAGTGTTTTAATTTTTAATACAAATCTAAAAATAATTTTGTGTGTGTGTATACACCACCCCCCCACCCCACCCCCCAAGCATCCAACTTTGGTCATTCATGATCCAGTGTTCAAAAAATGCTTTGGTACTTCTTGACAGTATTATTTTTTTTATCCTTCATACTGTGTGCGTCATTCTAAGAGACTGCATAATGTAATTGCGGACCAAAAAATGGCAGTGAAGCCATTTGTTGTGAAGCTGTCTCACTCTTCAAAAGAGTGGAAATGTACTACTGCCTTTTTTTTTTTTTCTTCTTTTATTCCAGTAAATGTGGACTAATGGCCCACTAAATTAGGATTTCAGTTTCTTATCTAGGAGATCATTAATGCATCCATGAGTAGATGTCAGTAATGGTGGAAGAGCTGGACTAATGCAGAAGTCTGCAAAGTGGTGAAGTTTTTTTTTTTACATGAGCTTTACTCCATTCAGGTTGTTCCGTGTTTGTTCTATGCATGTCCCTCATATAGGGAGGGAAGAAATTCTGTCTTCCCTTGAGGGTGGGCAGTGGGATAATCCTACAAAACTGCCTTTGCACAGAGCAAGCTATTTCTAGAATTATTGAGGAAAGGGCGTGTTGTTGGCACTCAGTGTTAAAATACTTCTAGTAAAGCGTGAGGGGAGAATAGCATATCAAAGGTACTTACTTTTTTCCATTCCAGTTTCGTATTAGTAGCAGATAATTAATTTTGACCAGAGGAGTCCTTTTTTGTTTGAACAAAATAGTTGCAAAGTCATCCTCTCCAGTTACATGTTTGGAAACATAAGTAACGTGGTATTCCATAATGCTAATGAAACCCTAGCAGCAAATGAGAGCTTTGTGGACTAAAGAGCCTAAGTAGGACAGCAAAGGCTTTATTCTGCTGTACGCTGAAGGAAGTCAGTTCTTTTAATGGTCTTGGATGTTGGCTCTGTGCCAAAAGTACCTTTTGGAAACTTCTGGATGCTAGGTTAATGCTGTCAGTGATTACCAAATTGAGTGGAATATAAAAAAGAAAGTAATCTTGAGATTGATGATGTATTTTTATGTGTATATGCATCAGGGGTTTGACACTACAGCATGGTAACAGTGTCCCTTTTCCCACACACAAATGATGGACATGTAACTTTTCTAAAAATAATAGCAGGAACGTCACTTTATTTGACCAAAGATCTTTAATGTGGAAATGTCCAGTTGGTGTAAAATGAGTGCAGCAGAACAATAAGAGATAGAGGCCGTGGTTTCCCAGATATATTACAATCTTGTCTTTAGTCCTTCTCCTGTCTCTTGGCTGTTCATAGGGTTCTCTGGTGAAACTGATCAGGGAAGTGGTTGTGGTTTTGGTGGAGAGAGTGATGCAGAGGCAGGAGCACATGGCTGGTGGTGGAACAGGATGGATGCTTTTGGTTGGCAGTACTTCCATGCCATTGGATTGAGTGTTCAAGGCACGAAGCCCACGGTTGTTAGTCCGTGGCATAGGATACTAAGAGCTGCAAGGCAAGATTTGAGAGCAACCTGAATCCTGTTAAGTTCTTTTTATTATTATTGCTGGTAGTATATAGTTACATTGTCTTGGTATCTTTTCTAGTGAATGCATTTGACTTGAGTCTTAAGCCCTGCAGCATTTTATGGTGTTTTTTGATTTAATTTGAGACCATCCTACTGCATGCTGAAATTGAACTTAAATTGCTAATACTGAAGGTCAACATAATTCATTAGGTTCAGGCAGGTTACTGAATCTGCAAGAGACAGCCTCTGATAAACACTCCTTACAGTTTTTTTGTGCAAGTTAAATCAACTTTGCCTTCAAGTGCTTTTGCCATGAAGCATGTTTGGATTCAGCATATACATGACGCAGACTTTGATGTTGCAATTACTTGTCTTTTTGGATTACTCAGTAACTGTTAAGAAAAGTTTACTGTAAATGCTGTTGTAAGCTGAAAAGCCTCGATTTTGTCACTGGCAGATTTTTAGCATAAAATACTAATACGTGCTAGACTAAAAATATTTGCTAGGCTGCATTTTGTACTTTTATTCATTCCTGCCTAATTCCTAACCCCCGTATTTCTTTCCACTTGTTTTTTGAAATTTCAGCTTGTCCTAACACCTGTTCATCAGTGCAGAATACAGTGAAAGATTGATGTTGAAGATGATTTAATGTATTAAAAATCCCCACACTTTTTTTGGAAGTGTGCTGTATTTTTGACTGTTTCTTCTCTTTGTTTTGTGCGTTAACTTTGCTATAATTTCTTAATGGCTGAGGACAGGTTTGCTTGCTTTGGCATCTCTTGCTAGAGCTGATCATGATCTGTGGATATAGATTTGCTTTAATAAATGTTTTTCATAGGTAGACTACACCCAACTTAGTCATGCAGCTATAATTTGTATTCTTTTTCTTTCAGTGGGTAATTGTAAAAGTAATTTTTTGTATCCAATGAAATGACAATTTCTTGTTTTTTACAGCTGCCAAACACATTTCTTACGTGGAACGGTCTCTTACTTAACCTAATACTGATATTTGGTTGTATCTTTGTTATCTTGGTGGAGGAGATCCACCTTTGAATTAAAAGGGGTTTTGGGGGGAAAAAGACACATTTGCATTCTGAAAGTGATCAAAGACTGCATACAATTTGAAATGCAAGTATTTAAAGCTGATTTTACAGAAGGAGGTAGATCTGTGCCTGCACATACAGCTTACTGTTAAGTATATGGCTGGTGTATATATACATATACACACATGACTTGATTTATAACTTGAATAATTTCTATCTGAGTAGCAAGCATTCCTTCACAGCACAACCCATAAATAAATCATGTGTCATTTCTGGTGCTGCTGTGAGTAACTAATTCTGGGTATTTTTGTTCCCTTTTGTTTTTATAGGATCAATTTGATAACTTGGACAAGCATACACAGTGGGGCATTGACTTCTTGGAGAAATATGCAAAATTTGTAAAAGAAAGGATAGAAATTGAGCAAAATTATGCAAAACAACTGAGGTAAGGATTTTTTTTTATTTTTAAAAGAATCTTACCACTTAACTTAAAATCACTGTATCAGATGATCGGCAAGTATGTAGTGTGATTAATGGCCACTTTTCATTTACAGAGTGAATTAGATCACTAGTTCTCTTCATGACAGACAAGTTGTTCTTTATACCAGTCCAAAACAGAAATTATCTTTGGGTGTGCACTTGCTTGCTTGTTTTCATCTTCTTCCCTCCCTGTCTTCTCACCCACCCTTCAAATCTTTGAACTGAAAAGATTTAGGACTTAAAGTTCAAGATTCAAAACAAAATAAAACCATGCTAATATTTTTCCACAGACTATCAATCAGCCTGTTTGTTGTAAAGTGCATTATCCATGTCTGCATTTTTCTGTGTGTGCAACCAGTTTCAAGTCCCTGCTACTAATTAATTTCTCATGTTGGGTTGGCAAAAGCTACATTACATTTTGTTAAGAAATCTGATTGAAGTCATAGAGTAGAACTTGAGAAAGCAGCAGATCTTCCTGTCCCTAAAGTGTGCCCTTTCCATAGCTGGTCCTGTCTCTTTGGGAGAGACTGTAACCCAACCATACTTTGTCTTAACTCTCCAGTCTGCTTTCTACTGGTGCCATGTGAAATGTCTTTTAGGTCCAATAGGAATTTCCCCTCACAGATTGTACATGAGTAACAGCAATGAAAAGGCAGAGAAGCACATTCTTCAGAATAAAGTAGGATTGATTTTTTTACCAGAAGGTGCACACAGTACTTGAAGAACAAGATTTAAAATAAGACATTCCTGTGAACTTGGCCTTCACCACAGTTTTTGCTGTCTTGAGTCTCTCCGGAGGTTCAGCTGAAGCTGCTGCCTAGCTGTTGTTGGACTGAAACTGGTAGCAACTTCTCTCCTGTGGTGTCTTCCATCACCTCATCATTGGCAAACTAGATTGTCACCAGTTACAGAACTGAGGAATTGTTCCTCATAAATGCAGCAATGAGGTTCACAGGTGAGGGTATGGATGGCCTTTGTCCAGACTACCCTTTTTCATTGTGATTTCTTTATTAGTTTCTTTTGATCTAGTTGTGTATATTTACCTAACATAATACCCCATTACTTTACTGAAGAAGTTTTTTTCTTAAAAGGAAGGAAATAAATACCACTTTTCCAAAGCTGGTGTAGAAGAACTTCAGGAGGTAAAGTAAAGTTTGAAGCATGCACAGCACCAGTTCACAGCCCAGTTTTGATTTGTTTTCAGTTGTCTGTTTAAAAATGGAAATGTGTTTTTATTTGCACAGACCTATCCAGATCTTTTCCTGAAGTAGTATGAACAAATGCTGTTTTGCTTAATTATATTGAACGGTTCATTCCACAGCTAGCAAGATGAGCTACCACATTATTACCTCAGGGTCTGACTAAAAAAGGAAATCTCTGTTCAGCATTTTACTCTCTTGGGGCAAAACTATTGATTTTTCTTAAAGTGTCTTTGTGAAAGATTTATGTCAAGTACCCTTTCTGCCAGATGACTGGACTGACTGTCCATGTGCAGTAAGTATAACAGTTCTGGGAAGCACATGTCTTGCTGCACACGTGTTGTACAGTGCATGCATGCACTTCCTGACTGCTGCCAGCAAGGGTCTGGGCAGCCCACACCTGAGAGGTGACTGATTTTCTGCCAGTAGACCTGTTCATGAAGCTACTCTTCGATATTCCTACCTGCGTATTCCTTGGGGGAGAGTTGATTGTTAGTAATGAATGTCTTGTGATAACTTGATTGCAGCCATCTTTGCTTTTGAGGACACTCAACTGTTCTTAACTTTGTAAAACAGTCATGAGGCCCCAGGGAACATTGAAGTCTAGCAAAATTTATACCTCCAGAACAGTTAGCCATCCTGCAGCTTGCTCCTGAGAAGTTCTGGAAGAGAAGATCTGTGGGATGGACTGTGTTTCTAATGAGTTTTAATGCTGGCAGCATATGGCTGTGAGACATATCAATATCTGTGATAGAAACTTCTAGTTTATTGTTTTTTCCTTTTGTAATGAAATACAATATGAAAAATACTGTGTTGAGAATCTCTTCATAATGAACCTTTTAACTTAGATTTATTATTCACTTGTTTAGTAGATGTGTAAACAGTATGGTGAGTGGTCACCTCTTTGTACTTCCATAGCTCTCTTAGTGCTTGGATGGGAGACAAAGGAAAAACAAGTTTACTGAGGGAGATCCTACTAGTAATATATGTTGGTATTTTTCTTCTGTCTTGGTTTCAGTGTGGGCCATGAACATTCTGTTGAGATTGTTGATGGATCTTATTCTTGTATACTTAAACCCAAGGATAAACATTTCATAACAGTTTTCACAAATTAGAGTCCATGTCCTGGCAGAAATTCACATTCACTTTGTGTATACCCTTGCATTTTGCTAAACTTTTTTTTTTTTTTTCTTTCTTATTGTCACAACTTAATGATGAGACTTTCCCAGGTGCAACAGCTCTTGAATCTTCTAAGGAGGTGACAAGTCATGCATGTACAGCATACAATTAGCTGTTTGAGTGATCTCACTATATTCTTACTGTATGCAGTTCTTGCAGTTTGTGGTTGCCGAGTGATTCCAGAAATAACTTCTGAGAATCCTGTGCAAATGCTGTTTTTAGGTTGCAAGTAATTCCTTGCTGTTCTTCTTTGATAGGCAGTTCTTGATACTCAGAAAAACTGTAAGAAAATTTGAAACCATTGAAGAATCCTCCAGTGTCTACAGAGAAAAAAAATTCTCTAGAGAGCTGATCTTGTCTTTGCAATATACTTTGTTCTAAAAAAACCCCAACCTATAATTTGATCTTTTTGAGCTAACTTAAAGGCAAACATTGTTTTGCGTAGCTTAGTTCTCTACTAACGTATTGTGGTACCCCAAGAATTGTGAAGGTAATTACAGGCCATTACTGAGTTACAGGGATGTGAATAAGGGCAAACATATTGCAATATACGTTGTAGATTAATGAATTTAATTTTAATTGTATGACTTTAATTTGTTCTTACTTCATAATTGAAAAAAAAATAGTTTTAATATGTGCTAAATTACTGGGCTCTTGGCCTAATTTTGTAATTGAATTCTCAGATGCTGTTCTTGATCATCATTGTTGCTTAAAAGGGGTGAGGCAGAGGTCTGTTTTGTTTGCTTACCTGTTGTCACACACAAAATAACTCCCTTTTTGTTGCATTATGACACTTGAGAAGACAGAGGAGTTCCCCTTCCTGTAGTGTTGGGCAGAAATACAAGTTATACCTGCAGCTACAGGTGAAACTGCCATGTGGAATAAGATTTCAGAATTTGGTCAGCTTCTCTACTGTCAAGTTTAAAGAAAATAGCAATGATTGTTCTTGAACAATATGAGTGTTTCCCTTTAAAATTGTGTTGTGATCTCTGGAGATGTCTATTTCATCTAGGCAAATGTATTTTTCATGTTCCTTTTGCATACTGTTGTGTATAAGTGGGATTTTTTTCTGAATACAGTATTAATATATGCATATGTCTAGTCAAATGGAGACATAGTAAATGCATTTTTATATGCAGAATCTTGGAAACGTTATTGAAAATGGGTGTTGCTCAAATGTGAAGTTGGGGACACAAATTATGACCATATGTGTTCATTTCTCAAATCTCTTCCTTTGATTGGAGCTGAGAATATATGTTACTGATTATTACACAAATATGGATGTGACAGGGTCTTTTTTATAGTGATGTTTCTGCAAGCTAAAACATATAAATTCTTAATGGTTCCAGGAATATTCAGCTCTGTAAACTCAAATTCCATGTTACAATTTGTAAAGATTCATCTCTTAAAACTCTTTCCGATTACGTTACTAAATACACTTCATTGTCATTGCTTTCACATTCCATGATACTGATACGCAGTCACCGAAGCTGTCAAAACCCCCTATTTGGAAGTATTACTTTACATATAAATAGGAAATGCCATTAAGTACTTACTACTTTTTTTTAGTCACTTATGAAAGCAGACTTCAGAGTTTGTTCCTAGGCTCATTTGTAATGTGATTAGAGGCTGTGGAGGTCTAGTATAAGCAGATGCTGCAGTACCTGAGCTGCTGCCTTAATACAGATTCTACCATATTGATGATGCTGCCCCCAATTCTTTACATATTGTATTAATTGACTGAAGAAAACTTGGTTTTGAGTTGATAAACAGAGTTTTTATACAGATGTCTAAAATTTTATGCAGATGGTTTGTGTACATGACTGTAAAAAAAAAAAAAAAGAATTTATTAACTAGTTTGCTTTTTGAAACTTCTGGCTACTTGACTGAGGTACTACTTCTCTTACAAATCAGTAATACAGCCCAAGCTGCTATCCCACTGGTGTTGACCTGAGACCAATTTATAATGAGAAGAGAGGTTGATAAAATCACAGGGGCAGCAGAATTGGATGTGGTTAGTCCTGCATGAAGTCTGCTTCCCAGTGGCTGTAAGACAGGCTGTGGTAGAAGTCTAAACTGTACTTCCAGAGCTTGTTAAACTGTCATCTACCTACACTTTTCTAAGGAGCTATAGAGCAATTTATTTTATAGATTTGGTTCAGTTCTGAGTCTGCAATTACTTCTGCAAATTTTCTTCTAAACTAGCCCAGATCCATACTTGGATTGTGAGGGTTAGACACGTTTAGATAAAGTGTTAAGAGAGTATTATGCCCCCTTGAAGTGTGAACTGGCTCCTCTTTGAAATAATGCTTCAGTCTTCAGATCCACTATCCTACTAGCAGCTTGCCATCTTCACTTTTTCAAAGATCTAAATCTAATTTTTCTGTTTTTTCTAAGTGTTGGCATTCACTTCTTGGGAAAGCCATTTATGCTTCATTGTTCACATGAACACTGGCTTTTTCTTTGAACTTTAAATTCTGCATTTGCTTGTCATTTTGTATGTGTTGACTTGGATTATTGTATCTTAAATCCTGATCACACAGTGTCTCAAAACTGCATGTTCCTGTGATACTAAGGTAGACAAGATTGACTAATGAAACTGACTTCTGTTGGGAGAAAGTATTACATAGTATTTTTGTCTTCCTATAAGTAGTAAACAGTTGCATTAAGAAGTGAAATCAGAACTGAGATCAGCATGCTAGTAAATAATCTGTATTTGTGACCCTTCTCTCCTGCCACTTCAAACTGTCTGGTTTTTAGTAAGTGGTTTCTTTTCTCATTTTTAACACCTCTAAAAATCTTCCCTTTAAAAGGCTTCTGCGTGGTGCTTAGCTACAGCATTGTATGCTTTTTATGGATTTTACCTTCTGAATAATAATAAGGTGAATTTTAGGAGTTTCCCATTTGTTAACAGGCACTGAGGAGCAAGGCAGAAATGTAAGGGAAAACGAAACATGGGAAAATAATTTAGTGAAATGATTGTTTGTGTTTTTTTTCTTGGGTTTATGCATTTACCAATAAAAATGTCTGCGTTTAATCCCTACCAATTAGAATGTTGCAAGAGGCAGTCGCTTACTGGTGATAGCAAAAAAAGATTCTTGCTTTAACTTCAGTGAGAAAGTTCTTACAAAATGAGTAGATAAATTTTACGAAGTCAGTGTTTATTTTGTTTCTTAGTACATACTGATATAAAAAGGCCTCGACTGTCTTATCATAGTTGTTCTTTCTGGTTGTAGTCTCTTGAGGGTATGGAAAGAGTTAAAGCGTCTGAGCTTGCTAGTTCCACAGAGATTCCCTGCTCATATTTGGGTACATACTTCATGACTGAACATAGGCTCAATACTTGTACCCTTGTACCATAGAGATAATATGACTTCCAAATAAATTGATTTGAGAAATTGCACAATGTTATTTTAGATGAAAGCAGGATGAGCACCCTTGTTTTAATGATAAGGTAGTTCATAGTTTCTAACAACAAGAGTTATACATGGACAGTGGGAATGAAATACAAAACATGCATGTGAAGCTTTGTTTCATAGAACCTTCTGTTACTCCTCTCTTTTTTTTTTCTGTAGCACTGGGGATGTAGATTGTTTTATATAGTCCACTTCATTGCTGCTTTTTGGGCTGTATTGTTTAAGAAGTCAATGACCAGTTTTCTCAATTACTTCTGGACAGATGGAAGAATTCTATCCAGAGGCCGATTAAAAGACGATTGTTAAAGCAGCTCTGCTAGGTTTGCATTGTTTATACTTCATTTATCCTTTGTACGGATGTGTGAGATAGTTTCACTACAAACCACCATCCCTTTATGCAGTACAGCAGTGTGAATGTAGTCTATTCCACACCAGTTAAAAATCAGGAGCGTTCCTTGCATAAACCAGGCCCACTTCAAGAGCACACTTCGAGAAGCCATCCCTGATAAGCTCAAGGCAAACACTGTCTCAAACAAAATTACTCAGTTGTGTGCACTTCTTCTGTTGTTTCTTTTTTTGTTCTTATATGGAAGGTATGATTATTTAGAGATGTATGGGGAAAAATATTGCCAACATTGTGTTGCTTCTGTCTGTGGGTTGTAAAGTAAATAATTGATGTGCGTTATTTTCTGGGGAGATGTTAATTCACCCTTAAAAGTATTACTTCAGTAGCTTAAATGAGGGGTATCATAGCAGACAGTCTGGTCCACACTTCAAACATTACTAGCAAGATTTTGATTAAGTGCTGCTAGTGTTTGGAAAATAATGAGAACTTTTTTGAGGGTGGGCATTGGCATTTAAATACGGGTCTGTTTAATTTGAGTAGTAGATCTCTCTTTAAATACTGTTCAATTTTAAAGACACACGTTTCACTTCTTTGACCTCAAAAAGCACAAAGGTTGAGGGTAAGCAATTTGAGAAAAATCCTGTGTCTTGCCTGTTTTTCTTCCATACAAAGAAGGAATTTTTATTTGCTGTAAAATGACAAACTCTCACAGGGAAGGGGAAAGAACTGTAGTAGGGTTATAATCTCGTTTTTTCTGTTTCTTGGAAAAACCTGACAGTTTTGAACGTTGCTAGAATGAAAAATGCAAGGGTTTGAAGGTTTGAACATCCAGCTATTAAAAATGAGAAGGAAATTACGGATTTTTTTTTTCGCCCAAGACTGGATCCTTTTGTATTTCAAGAATTTTAGATGAACTCATTGCTGTCAGAAAAAACAGTATGGTAAGTCAAGGCAGAATGCTGTGCTGGAAAAAATGTATACTTAGAAATTTAAAACAAAGATTGACATACAGGAAGGTAAAAATTTCAAAAATCACTGGACATTCTCTCCTCTTACCCTTCCTGTTTGTAAAATTGCGTGGCTTCATTTCATGTTCATCACAGCATTTGGGGTATTTGTAGCAATATATGTAACTGCAAATATTTTGCAGTTGCTTGTGTAAGCTGTGTGTGCCTGTGTTATTTATGCTCTAGGGTAGAGTAGGTGATGTGGTTTTAATGTTTCTTAAGGTACTGTTTCTGCGTTGTGTGATAGGCAAATGAATTCATATCAGTTCTTGGTAATTGGACTGGATCATCTTTTCAAAATTTTATTGGTTTCTTGAAACCTGATGCTTAGAACACTGGTGGTAGGGCAAAATACCATCTTTCCAGAAAAGAGGTGTTGCCTCTTCTGTTCTGGAAATAACCCTTATTGAAAGTTTGGAGCTACTGTGGTTAAAACCTTCTACCTGGATGTACACTTAAAGCTTAATTTAAGTACAGGGTTTTGTGCTTATGGGCATAACATACGGTGTGTGCTATCTATATGTTACACAGTGATCGTACACTTTTTTCTTGTCTGCTAGCTTCTTTTGCATGAGTGAAAAGGATTTTAAATAAAGAACTCATTATTTTATGTCTAGTCACTGTGCAGTAGAAGTTTTAAAATACTTCTAAATGTATTGTTCTAGGTCAAAGTGACTTAAAACTTTGAAAATGCCATAGATTTCTACCTTGGGTTATCTAAAGGACCTGTATGACAGGGGTAATCAATTTGTTCCTTGAAGTCATTACAAAGAAGTAATGCGTTCATGCAGTTTTCTATGTGTATGTGTTCTCTTCTCAAAAGAGACTCTAAAATAGCATCTTTTTTTTCATTCTTCTTTAATAGAAATCTGGTTAAGAAGTACTGTCCTAAACGTTCACCCAAAGATGAGGAGCCCAGGTAAAAATGTACATTTCGAGTTCTATGTATACAAAACAAGGACTATAGTATACTCTCTCCTTTTATGGATTTTTTTCTTTCTTTTTTTTTAAGATGAAGTATTTAATTGTCTAAGACAACAAAAGAATTGTGCTTGGCTTCTTACAGTTCTGCTGTAATTCTTAAGCGTGAAACCTGAGTTTACTTCTATTAGTATTTTAAAGTAGTAAACATGGCAGATTGTACTTGCTCCATTCCAAATAAATCTTCAGCTAGCTGAAAGTTTGAAAGCAGAAGTTTAGAATGCTATGTACAGTCTAGTGTTTTGTGGTTGTTGGGTTTTTTTTCAATAAAAAAGCAGTTATGAGTCCTTAGGTTGTGTTTTTTGCTTAGTTTAATAAGAATTTTTCAGTGCGTTTGTATGACAATACAAATGTAGCTATGCATTTTTATACTGAGACTTGAACGTACACAAATGATTATGTTTTTGGCAAGAAGAGCTCTTAAAACTGCTGATTTGGTTGGCCTCCAAAGACAAAATAAGTGAATGTCTTAACTGTGGAGGAGCAATTTGTGCTAAATGACTTTATGATTATTTATCAGACAGGTGCTTGTTTTGCTGTCCCAGTCCATAGCCATTTTTTTAAAATTTATTTAGAAAAACACAATACTCTTTTTCTT
This sequence comes from Microhierax caerulescens, assembly GCA_035590215.1. Lineage (NCBI taxonomy): Eukaryota > Metazoa > Chordata > Aves > Falconiformes > Falconidae > Microhierax > Microhierax caerulescens. The sequence continues at coordinate 16,408,236 of JAVJGJ010000030.1, read as the reverse complement.
TAGGAATGACTTATGAAGTAAAGAAAGCGGGCAAAATTCAGGTGGCAGCCAGCGCACATGCTTGTGTGCGGAGTGCCTGAGAGTTCACACTAGGATTTCCTCTAGCTCTTCCAACTATTTAAAGATCCTGAGCCACAGGGAATGGCGTTTCTGGCGCTTGAGCAGCATTTGAACTCCCCAGAACCAAGCCTATGGAGATGGCAGTATTCCACAGTTAAAAGAGAAAAAGATGTATATTTTAATGTGGTGCCTGTTGTTTTTTTTTTTCTTTCTTCCCTCCCACACACACTTTCTACCCTTTGCCCCTCCTCTTCCCCCCTTTTTAGTGCCAGCCATAGTGGCACCTTACTTCCAGCCAAGAGGTGGGCAGGCAAACAGGCAGCTGTCTCCAGAGCTGATAGCAAACTTGTTCTGTAGATCATCCATCGGGATGCATATGAGTGGTATGATTGGCATGTTCCACCCTCAAGACCACCAAGCACAGCACATCATCTCTGCAGCAAGTTCAGCCTCCGAGCCTAGGGACGTATGTATCCGTTCCCAAGCTCAGGCCTCTCAGTTGGCAGCTTAGGAGATACCACTATACTACAGGGCTTTTCAGGTAGTATTCTTCTTCTTTCTTTTCCATCCACAAAAATCCATATTCTTAAAAAATGTGTTTGAAAGAGACATTGCAACATATAGTACATGCTAGGCTTTAACACAGGCTTTCCCAACTTGGCGTTTCTACTATAACTCAATTAGCGTAAAGATAAGGTTTATTGTAAAAAATGTATGGGTTGGTTTATTTATTTATTTAATCAGGAGTACAGACTGTACTAAAAGAAGTTCATTTAAAAAAACAGTCTCACTTTTATGATATGTATGTTTGTGTGTGTGTGCTTTCTGTCAGGTTTACTTCGTGTATTGCCTTTTTTAACATCCTTAATGAGCTGAATGACTATGCAGGACAACGAGAAGTAGTTGCTGAAGAAATGGGACACAGAGTGTATGGAGAATTGATGAGATATTCTCATGATCTAAAAACAGAGAGAAAAATGGTAATTCCTATATTTTGATTTGATAATAGGATATCAAAATGGATGTGCCTTTCAACAAATTGATGTATTTGTTTACCCAATTTAATGAACTTGGCAATAAGTAGGTTTCATAACACATGTATAAAACATATTTAAAGTTATTCTATATTTTAATGTACTGGTTTACTACAGTTACTAAAACTAAAAATTAGAATCTTGGGAGATCGTGCTTACTTGTAACTTTTTTGCCAGTGCAGTGTTCATCAGCGGTACTGTTCTTATGTGATGAGTAGTGTGTCCCAAAGAGTACTGGGAACTTGTGGGAGACAGTGCACGTTACAGTGTATCAACTGGAGCAGGGACTAATTAATTGTAGCAGTACTAAGAAGACAGGTAAATTAAACTTATTTGTGGTGTTTTTAGCATCTTCAAGAAGGGCGAAAGGCTCAACAGTATCTGGACATGTGCTGGAAACAGATGGATAATGTGAGTTTGTGTTTCGGGTTTTTTTCCTGTCTATGATACACAGTCTGTAAGTGAAACTGCTGTCATCTGTCTTGCTTACACTTTAATATTTAGCTATATTACTGAATATCCAAATCAGACTTGGTAACATCCAAAATGCAGTTCAGTGTATTTGTAGTTCCCTTTTAAAAAAAAAAAATAGCTGTAAACAGCTCGTGTGTGTATGTTTGGGTGAAACCTTGGCTTTTATCCAGTGTAGAGGAACCTATTTTTAACATAGGTTTCAGACTTCTTGGTTGTTTGTCTGTGGGCTGCTTTTTGTTTAGGGAATAGTTAATAATGACTGCTTATATGAAGATGAAATCTTAAGTCACTGTATTTAACTTGAGTTTGAGGGCTTGTTACATGATGTTTGTTCAAGAATACCACTACAGACTATTATGCTTTCAGGAGGTAGAATTACTTTTTAACAGAAATGCGGAAGTGATTGTCTCTAGAGTAGATTATAAGCTCCTTTTTCTTGAGAGCTGTACTTTTAAAGGAGAGGAAATACAAAACTCAACCAAGTGTGTTCAATATTCTGTTGGGTTGGTGTCTCAGAAATTTATTACATCTTTGATCCAAGTTATTGTGAAGCAGTACAGGAGAGGTGAATTTCTGTTTTGTTGTTGTGGACCCAGATAAGCAATGTCTTGCTTCAGTGTCACGTCTAAGAGTTTAATCTGTGGTCAGAGGATCAGTGTAGAAGCAGATGTGGGAGTTTCAGATGTTATCAGCTTTCACCAAGATAATTCCCAGACTTCACCTCAAACAATTAGTTGTATGTGCACTGCATTTACTTGACACATTAACCACCATTTGCCTGACTTTGCGCTGATCAGGAGAGCAGTGCTCACACAATGTCAGTTGCCAGTTTGTCTCTAGAGGTACTAACTTTTTGAGCTGCAATGGTATTTTCTACAGCTGTTGTCTTGACAACAGACAGATATATTGAACTTCAAGTGCATTGAATAGTGTTGTCTGTGCTGCTTACAGCTAGCTGCACCAGTTGATATAAATACTGATGATAATGGATGGATAATGCTCAGATCTCTGTAGCGGAGCCAAATCGTTCAGACTGCCTTCAAAATAATTTAGTTGAATTCATGCAATTAAAATTGATCACTGAAGAAGGGAACTTGAAAATTCTACTCATACGAGTCCAGGATTAAATTTTATGCCCCTGTACTTTTATTTAGGCTATTGAAGTCATGCTAGAAAGTGAACTTGTTTGTTCATAATTTACTGCAGATCCTTGTAATAGGTTATTTTGTATTTTGATTATCTGATACTTTATAGCATAATTAGAATTGTTTCCTTGCTGGCACTTCAGGGAAATAAATTTTAAATAGAATAGTTGAAAATTTTTTGAGTTTTAGTTGCTATGAGAATCGTGTACTTACTGAAAGGTATTGAGTGAATGTAAGATATTTAAATGGATGCTTTGATATTTAGAATTCAAAATTACTGTACAAAACCAAAAGGAGATAGTGGCTGTTGAAGCAGTAAGTTTGTGCCTTTTGTAGAGCAAAAAGAAATTTGAGAGAGAATGCAGAGAGGCAGAGAAGGCACAGCAAAGCTATGAAAGACTGGACAACGACACTAATGCTACAAAGGCTGACGTTGAGAAGGTAAAAGCAGTGCCATTTCTTTCATTACTCTCTTTATCTTAAGAAATATTTGCATGTTTGTCATCAGTACTGGAACAACATTCTTTGAGCATAAAATGTGCTTGCTTATTATGTGCAAAATCAAAGTTAACAGTAAAATCTAAAACAGGGAGTGTGCTTTGTTACTCTCAAGATGATGCTGTTGAGATGATGACTACCTTAAACAGGCTTACTGGTGTTTGGTATCTTGTGGTATACATGTTCAGTCATTTCTATATTTTAGGATACGCATTTAAACAATGTGGCTAAGGGAGCTAAAATAATCGTTGTTCTGTATACAACAAATCAGATCTATAGACTGCCAGTATATATGAAGTCTTACATTCGTCAGTTTTGATGACTTTTATTGTTTTTGCATCGTTGGTGAAATAAAATAATGCTGTATGTCATTGAAAAGCACAAGACGTGTTTGAACTGATAATGCTTTCTTACTAGGCTAAGCAGCAGTTAAACCTGCGCACGCATATGGCTGATGAAAACAAAAATGAATATGCTGCACAACTACAGAATTTTAATGGGGAACAGCACAAGCACTACTACATTGTCATTCCTCAGATTTATAAGGTAAAATAACTAACAGATAAAGTATGTCTGATCTTCTTTTAAGGGAGAAATAGGTTTTAAAATTTAAAACTTCATTGTGGGGTCTTTAGTGGGTAATTTTATCAAGGAATTAGTGTAATCTTGATACAATCTGCATTTTATCATGAGACTTACTGCTTATAGTAATTATGCTTAGGCTTGTAATGAAAATATTCTGTTGCATTTTCTGTGAAGATTTTATGTTACATAGAGTCTTTAAATATCGCTGAACGGGTATAGCAAAATAAACATATGAGACATCTGGGTGAGAGCAGAGATTTAAAACAATCATTCTAATAAAGTTTGATCACTAGTCCTCTTGATATTTGTGTGTGTGTGAATGCTTTGACTCTGGCAGAGCTGAAGGAAAGCATACAGCTAATGCTGAGTCTGGTTTAATGTACCTCGTGTACAGGTATGAAATGGGTGGATTGGAGGCAGAAGTCCTCCCTGCTCATTGCTTCGTCAGTATTGCCAGCAACCCACAGAAAATGCTTCAATAACAAAGTTAAAGGTCAAATTAGACTTCAATAAATATATTGTGTAAAAATACTTCACATCTGAAAGAGATTTCTCAAGGTGCTTCATGTAATGATCAAGATTTTTTTATTTATTTTTTTTTTTAAGATTCTTTCAAAACCAGAGAGGCTTTGCAAAATTAGTTTGGGGACGGGGGGGGAGGGGGAGGGCAGGGCAGCACATCAGATGAGGGAGAGTTCTTCTGTAGTGTGTTGGCTGTTTGGGAGAATGCTGTGCCTGTAGAGACTGGTTCTGAGACATGAGTGAGGAAATGGGAAATGGAACAGTGACTTTATTTGAAGGTGTACCAACTTAAGAGTGCTTGGTATTTTCCAGAAGCACAAGGGAGTTCTTCTTTTTCAGAATTCGAAGGTCTGGGATTCACAGGAGAAAGTTGAGTTGGCTTACTAAAGAATTTTCTGATATTCTAACTAAGCAGCACTACAGTGGGTCTGACACGAGCATGCTGATGGGGGAATTGCAGTCAGAAACAGTTCAGTGTGTGTAGCTTGGACCAGAGTTCTGGTTTACCGTTATTTCTCTAGGGCTAAAATCCATTATCATTTTAAGATATTACTTAATGGTTTTTGAAATCTCCAGTAAGAGCAGAAAGTCCTACTCTTGCTTTCTCTTGGGACTACATGTTTATTATTTCCTTGCAAGTATTCTATGGGAGAACCTTGGGAGAGGGATTTAGCATGACTAGGTTGTTGCTTTGTTTCAAAGAGATTAAACTGGATGCTGTTTAGGAAATCTGTCTTTGTTAAGAGTAGGTATAGGAAAGAAACTTCTCATCCTGTTTTTGATAACCTATTGATGTATGTAATTCTGCTTTTTGTTCTCTTTTGTTTTTGGTTTTTTTTTTTCATCCTTCAATTAGGTGACAGGTCCAGGGTTATTATTTTAATAGTATTTCTCTCTAATTTTTTCTTTTTATTGTGTTCCAGTAGATTTCTATTACAAATCTTATGTAATGGTATTCTTTTCTCTGTTTTCTTGCACACTTCTAAAGGAAATGGTTTGTATTTCAAATCAGACAGCATGTCTAAACAGTATAGAATTGTAATATCTCTAATTTTTCCTAATCTTTAATCATTGGTATTTTTTGGAAAGTACAAAAATAAAAGAAAGATAGAGATACTTATCGCCAGTGAAAAATTATTTGGAACTAGAAGGAGAGAGTGAGGAGATACAGAAATTACTGGAATTTCTTTACTATAGTTTTCATTTTTGCATGAAACATATTTTAAACTAAACAGATGGCTGTAGACACTGTACATATGCTTTAAAAAGGAGTAAAGAGATGAAAGCCCAACCCTTTACATAATTTTTAAAAATCAGAGAGTATCAGAGCTTCATAATTACTGTTCTGGGCATCTTAAATCTATGTCTGAAAGGACTTGATTATTTAAATTAAATTCTGTTCTGTTAAGAAAACAAAAATACTGGGAAAGCACAGTAATTCTGTACTACACTGGTAACCACAATAACTGTATACATCAGGATCAGGGGAAAAAATAGCAAATAAAAGCTTGCTTTTATCTTTATGCTTGCAGCAACTTCAAGAAATGGATGAAAGAAGGACTATCAAACTCAGTGAGTGCTACAAAGGCTTTGCTGACTCTGAGCGCAAGGTTATTCCGATTATCTCTAAATGTTTAGAAGGGATGATCCTTGCAGCAAAATCAGTTGATGAACATAGAGTAAGTAGAACTGAGCAACTTTTTTAATGTGCATGAGCAGTTTAACTGATATGGAAGCTGTGGAGAGGGGAAAGATGGACTTAACCCTGTACATTATCTTTCTGTTGTCAGATATTTGTCTGCTTCAAAAGTGTTGTGGCTTCAGTTTTAGCCTAAAGGGTCAAGTCCACTTTCGGTGTCTGTTCTGTGTCTGTTTGCTTTCTTGTGATCTGAAGATCTTGATGTTTCTCCCTGTATGTGATTTTTGGACACATTGTTCTCATTATGCTGAAACATCCTGGAATACCAGCATGGTTGGTATTTTCTCCAGTATGTAGCATTAAATGATATAAAAGGTGTTCAGTTAACAAAAATACCATTCTATGTCATGTTTGCAGCTATTTGTGCTTCTTTCTTATTCCTTCTAATATGGGTTCTTCCTTACTACGTCTTACTACATCTAGTTTCTTAATTTTATCTTTGTTTCAGTGCTCATGGTGAAGAATTAGGTGTAGTAGTAGTTTGGCCCTACAGCATGTCTTGTTTTAAATTTTTGATGACTCTTGGGGAGTATTTGCTGGATTCTGAATAGCAAGGTATGCTCTGACTTACACTCACAGTAACACTGCTGAGAAAAAAGAGCATACATTATCTTAACTTCATCTGTCCAAAAATTATGCATCCTGAGAGCTCTCCCGCTTCCCATCTGTGCCTCTCTGCAATTAAAGGGAAAATTTGTGTGTGTGTTTTTTTTCTGTTTCTGGTTCTTGAAGGTTTTGCTTGTTTTGCTTTTTAAACTCCTTCATGTCCTGTGTTTAGGACTCTCAGCTAGTGATAGACTGCTTCAAATCCGGTTTTGAACCTCCTGGAGATTTTCCATTTGAAGATTACAGTCAGAATATTTACCGAACTATCTCTGATGGAACCATCAGTACACCAAAGCAAGAAGGAATGAGAATTGATTCAAAAACTACAGTGGGCAAGGCTAAAGGAAAGCTGTGGCTATTTGGAAAGAAGCCAAAGGTAACAATTAAGAAATTACTATTTGGAAAATGAAAATGTGAAGATCTAGAGTGCATGGAAGCAGCACTTTATTTATTTTAAAATAACCTTCCCCTTCCCTGCCACTCTTTTAAAATAAATGTAAAGGAGATCTGAAGGTTTGAGTAGGGTTGGATACTTAGCATATTAAAAATCAAGTTCTCACTGGGGGAAGTTTTCCAATTTTTCTTTTAGTGATCTGTGTCTGGGAATGTTCTTAATAGTTATTTGGGAAAAGTAGCTTCCCATTTCTGTAATGTTTATGTTTCTGTAAAGAGTTTTTGCAGTTGCATAGAAAAGGTGCTAGTTGTGCATGTAAAAATAAGTGGAGGGGGGAGTATGCTTTGGATTCAGGCAGACTTCAGGTCTCTCTGCTGTACTACGAAGAGCCAACCCCCTTCCAAATGTCACATTTTGCAGATGTTTTATATATAGGAGTGTTATTCTTTGTTACACCTGCTGCTAATTTTGAAAACTTGTGAGGCTTGCCGTAAAACATTAAAATTTCTAATGCCTCATTGATCAAACATGATGTTGAAGCTCCATACAGGTAAATGTCCCAGAAGAAATACTATTATGAAATAGGGAAAAATAGCCCTATGCTCCAGAAAAAATTGTAAGCAGAGAAATTACTCCTTTCTTGTCTTATTATCAGTTAACACTTTCTGTGCAAGATGCCTTCATAGATCAAAGAAAAAGATTATCAATACATGCATTACCTATATAAATGAATAATGAAGCATATACATATTTAAATTTTATGCTTAGTCTTTATTTAGTATTGGAGCACCTCAATGAGTCATTGTAATGATTGCCACAAATTTCTGAGGTTATTTTAGTGCTCCAAGTCAGTTTCTGCCATTTATTATAGGAAACTATTCTTAAAGCTTGCTAGTGGTAGGACTTAATTTCTACTTGATAGTATTCCAAGAAGCAGATCCTTACAGAAAGAAAGGATATATCTGATTCTTTTTTCCCTCCTCAGTATACTATGTAAGTGCAGCTGTGTGTTAAAATAAAAAGTGACTGTTTACTTTTCATGCAGTATAATGATTGATAGTAGTTTAAATGCATTAATTCATCAGCATATTTATTGCATTTGGCTGCAGAGGTGGACGAGATTCAGCCTGTTCTGAAACTAGATCGCGATTACCAGTTTGACAAGACAACTTGCCAAGAATTTTGGAGAGGGAAGCTATGAAAATGCATTGGTTTTCAATCTGGACCTTGGCATTTACTGTGGTTTTACGAAGTTCCCTAGTATGACAACAGCTGAAGAAAGCTGACAGGACTTCCCCTATTCTTCCTTCTCCCCAGTTCATTCACTTTTTATGTAGTATTCAGAGTCAGCCTTACTGTTTACTGTATAGAATTACAGGTATCACATGTGTGTATACATACTAGATGTATCTCTTCCTTAAGGACCTTTAGGAAATAGAAGATCATGACCCTTTTTCTCACCTGTTTCTGGGGAGGATGGAGGGGCACTCTACAAAACAGCAGCTGGGACCAAAATACTTATCATGAGATATATATTTAATGCCAAATATTCTTTACAGGTTTTAAAAGATAATCTTAAATTTGCTAATATAAAAATAATGTTGATTTATTGTAGCTGGGGTATTCATGGTGGCCTTTGGGCTTTTATTTAGCTGAATCTATGGCTGGTCTTGACTTCCAGATAGGCATTTACTATTTTTGGTGTTGTCAAAGACAGAATTCTAAGTCTTTTGGAAAGGGAATGAGTTGTGCAGTAGAGGAAATAGTACCAAAAAATTGAACTGGGAAAAAACAGAGAGCAAGAAAAATGAAACAATTTTTAAAAAGGGGAGGAAGGAAGTGGAGGAAGTTCTTCTGATGACATAAATGCCATGCAGCCATGGTGTCAGTCCAGCTTGACTACAGAGATAGAGTATACTTTTTGTTTTAGTCCTTCTCCACAGATGTACCTCATATTTCTATTTTAGTGCACCTGGTAGGGTACCTCAAAGTGTAGGAAGAAACAGTGCAGGAATGCACAGGCTTCCAGAATGGCTGTTAGTTACAGCTGAACTTCATGTTTTAAGAAAAGAGACAAGCAACTTTGCGATCTCGTTAGGATCTTGAGGAAGTGTTGAGTCTAAAGCTTTTTTGCGTATTCCTTCATTCTCTGCAGCAACCTGTAACTCTGAAGATAATTAATGACAGAAACCTTTAAAACCAATACAGTTGTAGTATAAATGTGTCTGGAACGTTACAAGCTGTTTCTGTGTTGGATGGAAATTTTATTTTTGTAAGACAGAATTTTCATTTTAAAATCACTTTTGAACATTTGGCTTATTTATTGCTTTCTTTATTTCCACATTAGCCACAATCCCCACCCCTAACCCCTACTAGTTTATACACATCCAGTACTCCTAATGGGTCCCAGTATCCCATATTCTCCATTGAACCAGTGCATTATTGCATGAGTGACATAAAAACAGGGAAGCCCAGAATTCCTTCTTTCAGAAGCCTCAAAAGAGGGGTAAGTTTGATAACAAGTGGAAATGCATGATGGGCTATGAACAGTGTGTTTGTGATGTGGCTTTTCTAATGCTCTTCACCCTCATTATAAGGCTTACTTCGTTAAAGTAACACTTCAGCTGTAAGGTCACTTTTAGGATACTTTGTTTCACAGTATACAGAAGTTACCCACAGTTAAAAAAAAACAACCAAGACTCTTCATCGCATTTCAAATGCTTGTGTATAAAAGAAAGGTGTTATAAAGAGGGTGCTCAGCATGTGTTTGATACCTTTCTTCATTGTTGTTCACATTCACAAATGTTTTCCTACCATCATGTAACATACTTTTGCAGTAATTTATCATTGGGTATATAGTCACCACAAAAAAAACCTTAACAAATCGGATGTCTTATTTGCTGACTTTTACTTGAAATAGTAGTAGTCGATTACAAGACATTGAACTGAAAAGGGAGAAATTTCATTTCTTTTGTACATCAAATGCTATATAGCACATGGTGCTTGCAGATTTCAAATACTGACTTCTGAAACATTACAATTTTAATGCATTTTCTGATTAATAAATTGTTGATTGTCCAAGGTTCTTTTGGGTAAAATTATTGAAAATTTCTTACCAAATGCCACCTTCTGAGATTTATCAATTTGTTTACTAATTTATAGTGGCATATTCTGCAAACAGAATTTGTTTGGAAAGCAACAAAAGGGAAATGTTAATTGGTTTCCTAGCAACATTTATAGTACTAGTGATAAATATACTGGCACTTTCCTCTTACATTGGTGAAGCATAGGCTGCCCAGTTTATGTACTTCTGAAGATATTTATTGATCCAAATAATGAGATAATTGGATGCATTTAATTATATCTAATTCATGATTTTCTGATATTTGCAAACAATATTGACTTGCTGTCTCATGTGCATCAAGAATGGTTGACTACTGTTGACTTAATAGGGAGATCAAAGTACAGCAATGCTATATTGCAGTAAAGTTATAATTTAAAGGCTCCCTTGCTGTCATTCTGAAATATAATGAGTTACACTTAGTTACTTTAAGTCATGTTGTGGCATCTTATTTCAGGCTTCCAGATATCTTGGAAATACCCTTTCTACCGTCACCATTTTAAAAATTTTTTTTTTTTTTTTTTTTAGAAAATTCTTGTGGTGCTCTATTTAGGAGGACAGTTTCTCCTTTCCCCTTCTGAGTCATTTACATCATAATTTGTTCTGGTTATGAAGATAATGTTCCTTCTTTAGTACTCGGTTAGGAACTGACTGGGTTAGATGGTTGTTGAATTGCCACAGGTCTTGGTTACACCTCTTTTTTGTTGCTTACTGAATGTATCAACTCCTGGCTCACCATCAACACCTTGTAGTATCAGTAGTTCTAGAACCTGTTACTGAAGCAAAAGATCATCTAACAACTACAGAATGCTAATGGAAAACAAAACCATATTCTTACTTAATTTTTTTATTCTTACAATTCACTGTTCACATTGTAAAAGTGAATGAATTAATATAAAATAGTATTGCCTAAAATTAGCAAGGATCACTAGTGCCCTACAAATCTAGATTAACTTGGATATCTCACAGTATTAAAGTTAAGCTCTGTAAATCTTAAGGATGAACATTTAATTATTAGATATTTTGAAATCCTTTGCAAGCATTTTAAGATTACATATTATCACATATTAAGTGCCTTTTCAACTTAAATATATACTTCAGTTTTAATAGCTTTGGGGTTCTATTATCTTATCAGTCTTACATTTAGCATATATCTTGATTCAGTGCTTAGTAGTTGCTGGTACATGATGCTGTTTTCCACAGTTTTGTCCCTGGAAAATGATGTCCAAACGATACTGACACGCAGAACTACAAAATGGTATTAATTAGCTTCTGCCAAGGTGTATCCCTGAGCTGGCATCGATCAGGCAGTAAGCATGCTAGATATCCTGTTTCATGTGCCCCATACAAGATTTCACAGGCTGCCTCCGTTCTGCGCTTCATGCATTGCATCTTCTTACCGTGATGTGCGGTGAAGGTGGCAGCAGCTGTAGAACAGGCCACTGAAAAAAGGCTTTAAGTGCGGGCAAGTGTAACTTGCTTTATTAGTACTGCTATTACGTGCTGCTTATTGTCTGTTGAAATCTCAACATTTCCAGGTAGTGTTAGTGCATATGAGAGGTCTTTGCTTAATGCCACTTGATAAATAGATGCTTCGTCAACAGTGACAGGTAAACCTCACCTGCGTTTTCTTGGAAGACCCTTTCTAAAGGGAACAAGAAGTTTATTCTGTAGCCATTTCATGTGTCTGGACTTCATTGGGGTTTCTACCACAGTATCGTTTGTGAAGGTGCTTTACTTTCCTTATTGCCAGAAATCCTAATTTTGTGTGTGTGCCCCAGTCAACAGCATTAATGATTGCTGAGGGTCTTAAATTACACTGGAGGTACCTGTCTTCTAAATTGCTTGATGTTTCTCTGGAAACGGTTATCTGAAGTCACTGAAAGCATGGTAGATCTTGAGAAGGCTGTGAATGTCAAACCCAAGATACAACACCTGGCATCCCATGTTTTATTTGCTTCCCCTAAGGATAAAGTCGTTACTCTTTAAATGTCAGTATTTTTATCCGGACTAAAATATTTCTAGGATAGCAGCAATAACCCAAATGCTGTTTTCAGAACATAGAATTACTGACTTCTAAACCTGGAAAAGATCTTTGTTTATTGTCGTGCTACCGTGATAGTAAAGTAAATACATTGTAAAAATTATGTTTGTAAAAGTGAGGGTAGTGGATTGTTAGCTCTAATTAACAAATGATTTGCATATGGCTGACCAGTCTTTCATCATCATCAAATTCTGCTGTTTTGTGCATTTGGCTGTGTGTTTTCTTTTCCTACAATAGAAGTTATTTAGCATATTATTCAAAACACTGGCATTCAAAAGTAGTTTAATGAAGTTGTGTATTAGTATTTCATGAGTTAAACTACCCATTATCACCTAGCAACTTTTAAAGCATAATTGCACTTTTGATTATTGTATTTTTCTTTTCTTACATTCATAGTAAAATGTATTTTTTATAAATTAAAATCTTAATCCTTCAGTAATATTTTAAAGGTAGATTTTTAGGCATTCATCATTTTCATAACTAGTCGTTGCATGTGAATAATTTCCCGTTTCTTTCTGTTTTCAAATGAACTGTGCAGTGGTCGGTGAAGATGGTAAGCCCGTGTGCTGATCTGTCTGCTGTACTTCTGCTAAGATAGCATGAAAGTAATCTTTTGAAAAGTGTTGCCATATCATAACTGCTTTAAGTCAGGTGCTGAAATACATCTTCAGATTTTCCACTCATATACACAGTTGTCTTTATCATCCATGCTTAAATGTAAGATAATTAAACTTGTGATCTGGCTGCAACTAAATCTGGGATTTTGGGATTTTAGGGTTGAGGAGTTGGTCATGATGGAAATATTTGGTGATTTCTTTGTCAGGAAAATTGTTAAAGCAGCATAGAATAGGTAGGAAACAATTACAGAACTCGTGTAAAGGAGAAATACTGCAGGGGAGATGATCCTTTATGCTTAGACTTGCTAGAAAGACGTTATATTAAATGAAACCCATACCTTACTTAATACTATTGTTTTGCAGAATAAACCAGTAAAAATTTACAAGACAACCTCTGTTCTTCTGACTATTGCTGTAGGTTACTCTGGTTTTAACTGACCTGTGAGGAAGAGTGATACAGGGGATGTGACTTTTTGTTTCTTTGTAGTGTGTTACAGCACCTGAAAGGATTTTTAATTACTTTTTTTCCTCCAGAAAGAAACAATTCTGCTTTATTTTGGAAATATTATATCTTGATTTCCCTCCTTTTATTGTGTCTTGTATTCCCTCCTTAAAAAGCAGTGAGGTTATGATTTCGCAAGTGCAAAAGAACCAAGAAGTTGAGGCGCAAGATCTTAGGAAGAGGGGGTATTAGAAACTTTGCATCTGAGCCTAAGGCTGCTCGTGTTAGAATCTCGGCAGCTGAATTTCTGTCAAGTTTCTTCTTGACAGAAGAAATGCAACCAGGCCAGTTTGCATCCGTGGAGGGTTAGTGTAATGGCAAGTGGGTTTCTTGTGCTAAAACCAGTTCTCTTAGGCAATAGGACGCAAAGTGTGTAACTTAACCTTCTGTCATTAAGACACGTACCATAGTTCCTTCTTAACGTTGTTGGTGTCTGTCACCCTGAGCAAAAGAGTTTTCATAACAAACTTGGAAGATGCATAAAAATTTCTTTCCGTGCTTTTCACACCAAAGTCCTTCCATTCTGTTTATAATCCTGGCACAAGTTTGCAATCAAACCTTTGCAGGTTTTGGCTTATAACAATAGGTAGTCTTAAGGGGGGTTGGGGGTTTTGTTTGTTTGGGTTTTTTTAAAATAATCAAAACCAAAAATGTTTTAAAATAAGAGGTTTTTTATCTCCTTAAACACTATTTTTTGTAATGAAAAAGGTGTCCTGGACCATTTGAGCAAGTTTTGATTCAGATTAACAAATTTAAGATAAAATTTTGATGTCATAAAGGCTTTTTCTGTGCTCTGTGAACTAGTTTTACTTGAGGTAAAATGCATCAACCACAAATGTAAGTTTTAATATGTTTTCTAGCAAGATTGCTGAACTTCAGGAAGAGAACTGTAAGAGCACTTTGGAATGAAGATCCAAAATACAGTAATTTTCTTGTGATAGCATCCAAATCGCCATAGAACACACACTCCAGAGAAAGAATCACATATACCCTACGCACATCTTAAATTTTTGTTCTGACTGAAATTGCTCTGTAGTAATTAATTCTGTCCTTTCTAAATATGTTTTAAGTGCAGTGGATGTAACAGGAGGTACATGGCTCAGCTTTTCAGAAAAGTAATTAAGTCTCCAAGTTTTGAATTAAATCTGTGAGCCAACTGTTACAGAAGGCAGAAAGAACCTTGAATGAATGACTGCGATGTGGCAGCAAGAATGTGCATTTTTTCTGTTGCGGTCTTATAGAGCTGTGTGTTGAGTAGAATTTTTAAGAAGGTCCATCTTGCTTCCAGTGAACACTTGTCCATGTGTGGGTATGTCAGCTCAGCTGGCCGGGGGTGTGTGTGTGACTTGTTTAACAGTGTTTCTACTTGCAGGGCCCTGCACTAGAAGACTTCAGCCATCTCCCTCCGGAACAAAGGCGCAAGAAACTGCAACAGAGAATCGATGAACTTAACAGAGAACTACAGAAGGAAACAGACCAAAAGTGAGTGTATTTTTTGGATTTTGTCTTGGTTCTCTGGCTGTTTCTTTTGAAGAAGAGAAGCCAACAGTTCTCTGAAGTTAGGAGAGAATATACTGGTTCAGGCTATTACCCATATCTTCTTAATGCTGGTTTATTGTGTGTAGGTTCTGCTGGCATTGCTTCCTCTGCTTCACTGTAATCCACATTTTGATTCTAATGTTGCAGAGGAGACATTGGATCTAAAAGCATGCACTAAACAAAAAAAATAATTAATGTGTAGATCTGTTGAGCAAGAGAGCTGCAACTTAGTGCATTAAGAACATTATTAATATTTAGAAAATTGCATACAACAAAAAGCACGACAAACAGTATTTAGGCTGGATAGAGAAGTTGACAGTTGGAGTCCTTGTGTGCTTGTGCACAACACAAGAATGGCAAAGTGCAAAGATGACAGAAAGGGGAAAGGATTGAGGTGGGGGGAACAGTAGTTCCTCATGTCTGTGCTCAAAATTGAACCATGGGTCAGGATCTCCTGCACATAAACATTATTTTGGCTTTACTGAATCAGTACCGATGTATGTAACTTCAATAATTGTTGTTGGATTTTGATTGTTTTTAGAGATGCCCTCATAAAGATGAAGGATGTTTATGAAAAAAATCCCCAGATGGGTGATCCAGGCAGTTTGCAACCAAAATTAACTGAGACTATGAGCAACATGGACCGTCTTCGGATGGAAATACACAAGAATGAGGTAAGATTCTAAAAGAGTTTCTTGGAAAATGTAACTGATTGGTACAATTGCACTTTGCCTTACAGATTTTAAATATAGCACCCAGAAAAATGACTTGATTGAAGAATAGACGTCCTGATACAATTTTTTATGGGGCACTGTATTTTTTAAGTATGTTCATCTAGCCAGAATAAAAATGTACATTATTAAAGATGTAAACTGTTCAGAAGAATTTCTTAGTAGTCACTTATTCTGAAATCGATACATGATTAAAGATTATGTTTTTCCTTAAAGCTAGTATGGAGTATAGGCTAAGCATGAGGGTTATGTTTATGCTTTGTGTGAAGGAATTGTGAGACTTCACATGTGAATGCAGTCTCTACGTGGCTGTGTACTGACAAGTAAACTGTATGCAGTGAAGTGCAGTTAAATGGTATTTTTTGGTTTAGAATCAGGTTTTCTTTGACACCAGTATTTGTCTTTTCTCTCCCCAAGGCCTGGCTCTCTGAAGTTGAAGGTAAAGTAGCAGCCAGAAGCGACAGGCGGCACAGCAGTGACATCAACCACCTTGTAACACAGGGCAGAGAGAGGTCACTATTCTGTCTCTACTGCTTTTCTATCTTATGCTAGACTCAGTACGTCTGTTTGATAGTTAACAGTTTTGGTGATGGTTGTTACTTACCCTCTGAAAGTTTACATCCTTCTAAAAGAAAATCTTACTGGTTTCGAATCCTAGAGGTCACTTCATGTCGTTATGGTAACGTAAAAAACCCACGAGTCTAACTGAAACACTCACTAAACAGCAGTGCCTTTTAGAACTGTCTTACTCTGTTGCATAAAGCTCACCAGTCTTCCATGGCGGCAGGTATGTCAAATTGGTGTTTGTGTTTGTAGCAGAGTTCAGTGAGCCCTGCGCTAGATCAGTGTTTTCAGACTGTTACCTCCAGCAGTAAATATAAAAGCTGCTCCCAGCCGGAGCGATACCCACGCTCTGCTCTTCTGTGCTGCATGGGTGTTCTGAGTCAGGAACTCTTGGGCGTCCTCACACTGCAACCATTGCGTTACAGCCCTGAAGGGAGTTACACGGACGATGCAAACCAGGAAGTGCGAGGCCCACCACAGCAACATGCACATCCAAACGAATTTGATGATGAGTTTGAAGATGACGATCCATTACCAGCTATAGGACATTGCAAGGCCATATATCCGTTTGATGGTAAGGTTAACGCCACGCACTGTGATTCCTTGACTATATGGCATGGACTGTATGTTATAGAGAAGACAGGTAAAATGATTTCAAGTAAATGAACTATATGAGCAACCAGTTGCTTTTAAGATCAGTGGAAATACTTTATAAGTCACTTGAATTCATGGGCAGTACTTTTGTGCTGTTTTAAAATAAATACTAGCACAGCTATTGGCAAATATTTAGCTTTACAGATTGGACTAGGTTTTTCTCTGTAAGCCTATCTGACCATATGTTCTCGTGCACAGACTTTTTGTTCTTCCTGTTTATATATAATCTGGAAACTATGCCCTGGGAAAAAGATGACTTGAAATTCTGTCGAAACATTGAGCCGCCTTTGCCTGTTTTTCCCAGGTCACAATGAAGGCACTCTAGCAATGAAAGAAGGAGAAATTCTGTACATCATCGAGGAGGACAAAGGAGATGGGTGGACAAGAGCTCGAAGACATAATGGAGAGGAAGGCTATGTGCCAACATCATATATAGATGTAACGCTAGAGAAAAACAGCAAAGGTGCAGTAACCTATATCTAACAGTAAACTGGCAGCTTTCGGTTGTACATTCCCCAGGGTAAATAGTGGAAAACCCAGGAAGTTACACAGGTTCATGGAAAGCGTTAAAATGTCAGAAATCAGCAATGGTCTGTTGTTTGCAATGTGAGTTTGCTGTAGTTTTTTTTCAGAGATGACCACGTTAAATTATGCATCTTACACTGGTCTGTAATTTAGACCAGTATCTTTTCCTTTGTTTAACTGATCTAGGTGCTCCTGCTTTACAAAGCACTAAATTCCATTCAGCTATTAAACTGAAAAAGACCAGGATTCTTGCTTGTTCTATGGAATACCTTGTTTTTATAGAGAACTGAAAAAAATACTTAGTTTTAAAGTTAAATCTCTAAGATTTACTGTTCCCACTTTTATGACTTAAACTACATGCTTAAAACAGAGGTTTTTCCTCTAATAACTAACTGAACTCAGTTACTGAAAATTATTAATTTCCTTCCTTAGCAAATACTTGGCAGCTTTCACTTCTTAAAACAGGAAAATGTTTTCTGACTCTGAAAGCTCAACAAAAACACTCAGGAAAAAACATTATGATTAAGGACAGAAAGGCCGCTGACCTGCCTCTCTCCTTCCCTTTTAGTACTTGTAATGTAGAACGTTGTGTATTGGACACAGCTTTGTTGTTTTAACTCTAGGCACCTTGAACAAACAAAAAAAAGAGATCACGTGCAATGCTTGATGCTTTACTGAAACCTGTGAAAAGGGAATGATTTCCATATTCTTAATCTGTGCCTGTAAGCTAAGTCTTTGAATTGCATCATGTTTAGTTTGAAATCAAGGTCTTAAATGTACAGTAATTGCCCTCACTGTTAAATCACTGAGGATTGGAAGCTGCGTTGCACTACTTGATGACTAGAAAAACAGCTGATCTAAAAGCTGTGGCTTGTGTTTCCAGTGAGTTTGTGGAATTGGGTACAAAGCTAATGTACAGCCACCGAGAATGGCCTGTTAGAACTGAGCACGCTTCTCTGTCTTCTAAAGGCCTTCAGTAACTTTGTTCTTTTCTTTTTCCTCTTGGACTGCAGGTTCCTGAAGCGGGTTTCTGAGAAAATGGGCGAGATCTTGAAGGAGGTTACATGCAGCTGCTGGGGGGTGGGTGGGGGTGGGGTACTAGACTGGGAGGCCCAAGGGGAAAAGCTAGTTGCATGAATGCATGCAGACATACATTTAGTCACTAACATCTTAGCATCTCCATACATAGGTAAAGATGTATTACAAATTCTTCCATTTGTGCAGGAAAATAGAGTTCCATTACCAGAGTTAAAAGGCTACTGCTCCTAAAATTGCTTTGTTTTTATTGTCCTAGGTTGTCCCAGATGCACAAACTGGTTTTTAGCTTGTGCTGTGTTTTGGTTATCAGTTACGCTCCTTTCCAGCTCGTTTTAATTGGCGGTCATTTAGAACCATATGTCAGTTGTCAGTCTGCCTGTGCCACCTCCATGCTCGCCGTTAACCTCCTGCATGCCTAGGCCAGTCAGGCATGTCTGCATAACACTTTGCCATCATTGCTTGTCTTATTTTGTAACAAACCATTTTCTTTAAGTATCTTCAGCACTAGAGTTTCATCCCAGTATCCATGTATGCTGCTATAACTATACCACTGCAACCATCATTACATTCCAGTTTTTGGCATAACTGATAAGAGACTGTAACGTGTTTGTGTTCATTTGGGGAAATAATACATCTCAGCTCTAGCCTACAATGCAATCGAGAGAAACTCCTAGAACTGTGGTCCATCTTCGGCACTTCAGTAACCTGTTGGGAGCACTGAAAACCTGGAACAGAACCACCACCACAGAGATTCACCACTGCAAGCTAATGACTGTTTTCAGAAGTCAACCACTTGCCATTCAAATGCTGCCTTAAACTAGAGTGCCTAAACCTGTTGTTTGCCAACACTACCACTTACAGTATCCCACAAAGGGCTTTGTGTCTCAGCTCTTTTCACAGCGCTGCAGCTGCTGAGGTAGCCACGGTAGGTGTTTTCTAGAGCTCTACTTTACTGGATACATGGTGCATCGTGAATTTTATACATTGAAACGTGTATCTCTTCATTTGACTTTAATATTTTTTTTTAATATTTTTATGGAAACTGTCTTTTAGTTTTTCACTATGAAGTTCCAATTTTAATTACTGCAGTGCTAGTCCATTTCTGGGTGATGCTTCATTGTATGGACAAGTTGAAATTCGAGTGATACTTCGTAATGATCTATGTGCACTTTTACTTGTAAACAATTGAAATTTGGATATGTTTATACGTGTAAATATAGTTGTCTGCAGTGCCCCTATTGCTTACGTTGTCTTGCCTCCCATTTGTGGTCCTATTAATAAGTACATCGTATCTGATTGAATAGGGTGATAAGAATTAGACTGGAAATGTCGGGGGGAGGGATACTTGTATCAAACAAGCTTGTCAACGCAGCCACCTGCTGTTTGGGGAAATGAAATAATAATCAAAACATCCTGTTTTTCTGGGGTCTGAAGCAATATTTAGATGCAGCGGTGCTGGATTCTTTTTCATTTCAGTGTTATTAGGAACTGTACTACCAGTAAATCTGAATTTGAGTGACTTGTGTAGAGGTTTATTCCTTTTGTTATGTATACCACTATTATACAGCTTGACCTAGTGTATTATGGGGGCTATTAAACTCTAAATTTTAGATTTTTGGAGCTTCTATACAGGGTTATTTATATAATAATGTGACATTACTCAATACTGACAAAACTACTTAGGTAGTTTTTTGGGTTTGGGGTATTTTGGGGGTATGGTGGGCTTTTTTTTGTTGGGGGGGTGGTTTTTTTGGTTGTTTGTTTTTTTTTTTTAATTAGCGCTTTTTTATTTTAACGTTAGAGAAAAGGAGGAAATGTGATCTGTGTATTTTCTGCTAAAGGGCCTGTGGTTTGCCTGGCTAACAGCCTTGCAGGTCAGTAATAACACTTCCTGGTAAAGGACTAAATGTTCTCATCACGCTACTGTGTTTTTCTGAAACCAGGATTTGCTTCCTTTGGAGGCAGGTTGCTTTCATGAGGGATAGTGCAACTTGTATGAGGGTTATTAAACATAGGAAAAAAACATTTGTACTTGCACAGCTAGTTAGAAGTCACTTACTCTAAAATTCTGAATGTGAGTTGTCTTAAAGAATCTTACATTTTCCAGTAATTTTTAATCCTTTTTGTGCACATGTTGATTTCCTAAATGTTAAATGCTTTGTTTAAAGATAGTGTTCTCTGTTGAGAATATTTTCATGGAATAAAAAAAAAATCTTTTCATGGTCTAAGTAATTAGCTTCCCTGATTATCTTCTGTTAAGAATGACAAAGAGACTTACCTCTTCTTATGGTGGCAGCACCTCTGCTGCAGTTGTAGATGGGTGGAGCATGTTGGTGTTGGTTTTGTCATTAGCCTGCTCAAATACTTTCAAATGCTGTAAATAACATCTCACTGCAGCAGTAGGCTTACTGACAATGAACACACGCAGCCCTAACCATAGGTCTTGCTTAAAAATTTATACAGCTTCTGAGGATAACGCTTGTACATCAATTCTGTGTGTGACAAAGTGGAATTTGCTGCTAAAGCGCTCTATTTAAACACCATGCACACTGGTTTCCTTTGAAAAGTGCTAACAGCTTATGCTTTGCCTTTATCCAAGGGAAAAAAAATACTACTTACCGCAGTGATTCACCTCAGTAAATGAAGCAAGTTTTAATACATACGTACACCCACATTTACTCATATCTGAAAGCATTTTAATTCTCTGGATTGTTTGTTCTTGCCATTTCATCATTCATTCCTGGCACCGTAGCTGTTGTGCAGATTCCAGCAAAAGCCAGAGTACTACAGATGTTGTCTTAAAAAAAAACAACCGTAAGTTGTCCCAACACATACATAACTAATTTTCTACTTTCATAGGTGCCTGGGATATTTGAGCCTTCCGTTGTGGTCACAGATAAAGGATCATTCCTGCAGCCTGAAAATATGCAAATTATTTTGCATAAAGATACACTTTAATTCACAATTCTATGTACAATGTTTTATATTCATTAAAGGAATATTGTACAACAAATTTTCTGCAATGTCACATACTGAATCTATCATTTTATATACACTGTTCGCTTCATTTTAATGTAAAGATGCCAATGCCCTTACTCCTAGGCATTATCAAAACATTGCCACTCTGGGGAAATACAAAAGGCTGTAAGACTATCTTACAGGGATAACCTAACTGTTTAAGGGGATCATTAAATGACATGGTGACACAGTAAATAAATAATTTGTTTAGAAATCAGTAGTTTTAAAACACGTGTGCATTGTGCAGTTAAAAGTTCTAAACATCTTGTGAAATGCAAGAAGTTTGTGCAGTATCAAATTGCCAAGAGAAAGCTAAGGTTATTTCAAGTATATAATTTAAATAGTGTTTAGAAAGTCCTATATACTTAATTGTTCCACCTGCTTCACTAGAGGAGGTTCCAGTTTTCGGGAAAGTGCAGTTAAAATCTGGCTGAACTTCTCGTATCTTTCATTTTGATTAACTTGTGCTCCTTTGCTGCCCCAGAGCAATCTCATTTGAAATTCTGTCTTGAAGATTTCACTCATCTCTTCATCTGGCTGGAAACCTAGTAAGCAAGAAGAATCCCACAATAGCGGTGTCAGGCAAGTTTTTTATTCAGAAGAAATGGCTTTTCAACTGTACTCCCTCCAGCCCTCCGAACAAGATAAGCTTTAGTCTGCTGGGTTTCTTTTGCACAATGATTTTAACATGTAAACGGTGAAAATCTTTTCCATCTGTGACTTCCTAATAGCACTCAAATGGCTTTAGGGACACTGGGATAGGCGATCCTTTGCTCAAGTCTAATGGTGTAGAATTGTCATTACAACCTGAACTTAAATAGAATTACTGATGTATACGTGCTGCCTGCAGAAATACCTGTATTTCTCTCCCCTCAACTTTTTCACTGCAAGTTTAAAGTATGTTGCTGCTTCCTGGCTGCAAGCTGTCAAGATCCCAACGTTGATCTTGTGCTGCTGTAAAGATTCTTATTATGATGGGTGGTGTTTTGTTAGCAAAAATCAGAGCAAGTTTTAAATAGAAGACAGGAATTTATCCTTGCTGCTTACTGTACTTCTGTTGCTAGAGGGGTCAACGTATGGAGTCATGCGTATGTTTAGCAAAAATGTATGCTCTATTGCTTACTGGAGAACTGTAGTGACAGATAATTTATTGCCTGCTTTTAAAGAGTACTGACGTCCTCAGTCAGTTTCCTGCAGGACATTTGCTGCTATCTCAGCGCCCATGAAACAGTAGAAGAATTTTCTTGCACTGACTTTCAGTAGCCCTTAGGTAGAGATCCTGCTCTTCAGCCATAACCCACACTGGGTGGATGTGCAGCAGTTTTGCCTGCTGCTGCTCCTTACCTTCCAGCATGCGCTCTGCGGTCAGGCTGTACATTTCTGCATTCTGTGCTATCCGACGGGCCGCAGCCAAGTGTTTGAGCATTATTTCGCAGCTTTGGTCACTGTTTTCCCACAGGTCCACGCCTTCAAAAACAACAGCTTGTCGCTCCATCAGGGTAATGAGAGGCATCAGCAGTGGCACTGTTACGTTGTTCTGTGGAGCGCTGATGGTCTCTGGGATAGAGAGTAACAAACAAATCAGATCATCAGACATTAAAAGACCCTGCTACCTGAAGGAGGTAGTGTAGCTGCAGTGTTCTTTTCAAAGCTGAAAACTACTACTTGTCTTCCATCTTTCAAATTAACAGCTTACCTCAGCTATACCTGTCCTACCAGTTTCCAGTTGACTAGTTGGGGGAGAAGGCCAAGACAAATTAGTGTTGGAAAACTATTTGCTACAGGAGGAGGCTCTGCTGAATTACAAGTCAGTGGCACAAAGATTTTCAACACGTTTCACATCTGGGTCATTCCAGTAAATTCTGAGAGGCTAAAAAGTCTTCCATCCCCACCCATTCTCTCCACCTTGCACCCCTTTGGAGACTACAGCTGCAAAGCATCTGATGCAGGAGCACCTGCTGTGGTCAGAGGAAATATCTGACTAACCTGTTCTTTGTATTTGAGAATTAATCCTCTGATCAACAAGCAAGGCAGATAAAAAAGCAGAATCTGCCAGAAGTAACTCTGCTCTGAGGAAGATGATTTTTTTTTCCTGTCCTTGAGGCAAGGTGATGGAGTGTTTCAGCTCCACAAAAAGGGAGCATGGATTTGGGAAGAATCTTCTGTTCTGCATGGGTACGTGCGCACCAGCACACACTGATGGTTGGCTGGCAGACCGTTGCCTCCTCTCTCATTGTCTTACACTGCATTATACAAGTTTGCATAGTCCTTTTAGCATATCATGCACAGTTGCTGAAACAGCTACCTCATCTCCCCACGCGAGAAATGAGGAGTGGGGGAGTTACAAGGCTGGACAGAAACCAGTGTCACTCATACTCACTATTCCACTCATCTTGTCCTTCATGCAAAGCTTTGCTAAATGGCTTCAGCTGTTTTTCATACGTAATGGCAGTTTGGGTATAATGATGTCTTAGAGAGGTCCAGGTTTGTTCTAACCGAGTGACCTGTTCATACAAAACAGAGAATACCCGTTACTGTCTCCATAGCCGTCCACAGGAAGAGTAAGTACACTGGTAGTGATGAAGCACCTGTTCTGCTGATCTCTTTCATCTTGAAGAAACTGCATAAATTAAACCATCAAACTCCCATATTTTGCAACATTAAGAGAAACAGATATTTACCTGTGGCATTTCCAGTGCTTTCATAATGGCAGAAAATGCGTACAAATCTCCCAGCGAGTCCTTCAGCTCCACTGCGACTTGGATGATCCTGTTCAATGTTGCTGTTCTATCTTCTAGATTTCCTGTGCAACCCAAGATATCCACGGCTATTCCTATTGCCATGGTATTGTGCCTGTAAGTGGAAAAATTTACACTCCTGGTTACAAATTGTGACATTTAGTAATACATTATGCTGTACACACATTCAGAGGAGATAAATTCAAAGTTATATTTCAATATCTTGGTGCACCCAGCAGACTTACTAACATCTCTGTATCAAAAGCAGTAATGGAATTGTATGGAATTATATGAAATAGATACTGGCTTTGAATTTAATAGATTTTCCTAAGATATTACTACTGTACAAAATTCTGCTCAAGCAACAAATGAACGAACACTTCCAGGAAAATTGCCCTGATTTCCTTTGTCCTCCACATTCAAATCCTGGGACCTTCCCCCTAAATTTCAGCACCACAACTACTGAAATCTGAATCAGAAAAATCAGATCAGAGATAGAAGACCCTAATTGTTCGTTCCCCCGCCCTTAACCTGATCAGAAAGCTTTGCTAATGATTTTTTACTTTAGTAGATCCTCTAGCCTCTTCCCCGCTTGCAGGAGGCTGCTACCTTCAGTCTCTTCCACACACACTTAAATGCTGAGCTACATTATAGGTCCCCTGAACTTTAGTTTACCTGAGCTCTTAAGAAGTGTTCAGCAGCTCTAAGGACCCTCTTTCAATACAATTCCCCTTTTCCTATGTTACATGTATGGAGTTGCCCCATGACCTCAAGGAATTTTTCCTGTGCAAAAAAAAGTTAATATGCCACCTCACTAAATTATCTTCTGTAATCATGAATTCAGAAGACGTGCAGGAGAGCATTCTTTGAGGAAATCTTAGAGTGCAGCACAGCAATGCTCCGATCTCCTGGCCATCTGCCCTGGAAATGAGTAACAGGAACACTCACCTTTCAATGAGGTCAAGGCGCAGTTGATGTCCGTAAGGCAGGGTAATCAGTTCGAGACCAGAGTTCACTCCCATAGTCCTCCTCATTTCTTCAGAAACTTCTAGTATCCTCGCCACCTGTCAGGTGCAAAAGTGCACAGGTTTTGAAACCAACCTCAACCAACTAACCCTAGCCACATAGTCCTCCAGATTAGTGCAGGGGCTACAGAGCCAAGCGCACAGCATGCAACGTTAGAATACAGGCATTAAGAGAAACTGAACCCAGGCGCATGCAGCGCCTTACAGCAAGAAACCAATAAAGTGGGAGGGGGTTTTGCACAATTCAGCCATCAGAAAACATGAAAAAAGGTGTGACTGAAGTGTTTCACTGAGCTGCTGCCCTCCACTTCCAGAAGGTTCATACACAAGCTCCAGGAAATGTGCTCTCGTGGCCTGACCCTTGTCAGAGTGGCACACTCTGGCCTTAAAAGATGTACACACTCGCTTTGCTGCCTTCATTACTGTAAAGACAACTGCTCAGATTGTTTTTGGATTACAACACAATGTCCTCATAAGGATTAATTAATAAAAAGACTTTAAAGAGGACACTGAATGTTGAGCACCTAATGAAGTCAGTATATGAAAGCTGACACCCTCACCAATTAGTCTTTGCTTTTTAAACGTACAGTATTAGCTACTGCTTCCATCAATAACAATTATATATGCTAATCCTAAGCAAAACCACATTTCTATGGTAATGTGAGAGTACCTTAACTGCTGGTTTAAGGCCTGTACGACACATTTACAAACCAATCCACGTGCTATTTTCTGAGACACCCATCAGCAGGCTTTCTCGGTTATGAAGAGATTAAAGCAATGTAGGCCACACAACAAGCCTCACCAGTACAAAATCCAGCCTTGCAGAGAAACCTGTTTCACCTGTAGACACAGGAGGGATGCGAAGCCCCTGGAGACTTACCGGTTGCTACTCCTTCCTCACAAAGAGCCCTCTCAGGCATGCAAGTGGCACTTACCATATGGGTGCTGCTTTCATTATTAGAAATGTCATTATTTAAAAGGTGAACTGGGCTACTGATGCCACAGCGTATGAACTTTAGCCTTATCACAGATCTCCATAGGAAGCATTTATTCTGGCCCAGTTCACATGCCAATCTCACTGTATCATGCACTTCTTACCAGTGCAGTCGGATGCAACCAGTTACCAATGAATGACAGTCACTGGTTCTCAGCAGTGCGAGATAAAGATAAATTCTCTACATGTCCCAGCTAGTTACTATTCCTGTTCCAAAATCCAAAATTCTGTTTCTGAAAAACACTCCAGTGACTTAATTGTACAGGCTCCCACACTTCCAAGCAGGCCAGTTTCCTTGGGCCCATTCCGAAGTTTATAGGACTTAAAATAAGTAGACTAATAATGAGCTAATTGACTTTTTTATATATAAATAAATACGCTTACTACTTCTGTAAGGCATGCATAACCTGTGCTTTCAAGCAATGTACTCTTCAGCAGTATGTTAAGTCATTCTGGTTATTGTTATTGGGTTGAGGTGAATGCTGAAACTAAAATGTTACAGAATGCTGTTACTACTCCAGGAACCACGGTAAAGACGCCGGGGTCTGTCACTCCTGCAAGACCAAGCAGAGTGGAGCTGAGATTTCCTGAGTCACCATGTCTGCGTGAAGCCTCACTTGGCAGCAGCCAGCCCTGCTACCGAGGAGAGAAGCTGTGTTTGCTGTTTGCACACACACACTCATCCTGCTGCCGCACCAGGCAGCTGCCCCCCTCCCAGACCCACGTGTGCATCGGTGCAGCAGCACTAGCAGAGCGCTCCCCACACGTTTCTCCTGGAGCACCGCCGCCATCCCCTGCTTCCTTATCTGCCATGGAGTTGCCCAGTAAGTAGCCACGTGTGGCCCCGTGACACGTGGTTCCTGCAGCTGCTCCGTGGCAGGTTCAGCAAAGTAGTGCAGCTTCAACTGCAGCGGCACTTCTTTTATTACACAGTCATCATCTCATAGGGAGATGACCTTTCCTGTCCTTCCACATTTCTGACTGAACAGCTGATCTCCAAGCCCTATCAGCTGAACAAAGTCTACATTGTCCAAAGTATTTTGTATTTCTACATCTTTCTAAACAATTCCACTAGCAATACAGAGAAATGCAGGAGTATTGTTAGCTGTTTTCCCACGCCACCTATCCAGCTGTAAGAGATTAGACGAGCAGCTCATTTCAGAAGTTTAAACATATTTAGTTCCATTGAACGTGGTATATTATGGCCAGCAGTACGGCAGCCAGGTAACGTCTGTCTCCTGTTTGCCCTTGTAAGCTAACGAGCTCTTTCCTGTCACCAGTAGTTCTTTCCACAGTGGAGCCTACAGCACCGACAGCTCTTCCCCCAGTACAGAAGAAAGGCTGAATCACAGATATACAGCAACTGATAGGAGATTATAGGAGATTAAAAAGATGTATGGAACACTGAGAATCTGAGTCTGAAGTCAAGGATGGTGGGAGACCTTTAGTTGGTAGAGTTTGTTAACATGCTTGTTCTTCAAATGGGAGCGGGGGGTGTGGGGGGGAAACAAACTCTACCCTAAAAATTCCTGCAAGCAATTCGATACATTCATTACATTAGCTGCAAATCTACCCATTAATCTCTTCAAATCAGTTCTTTGAGAAGTCTAAACTTGCACAATATACAGTAAATGCAAGAAATTCTTATCTTTTTTACCTTGCAGTCCATTCTAAGAATGTGCTGTGCAATAATCTTTGGATTGTTGTTGGTGAAAAGCTCTTTAACTCTTCTTAACATTGATGTTTCCAACGGCTTGTTTTCAGGAGGAAGTAATTTGGATTCAAAATCATTTGGTTTAAAACTGGACACCATCTCAAAAACAGGTGCAGAAAAGATGCTGTCTCCTTCTGCCACCTCTGCTGAAGCTGGTAAAGGATCTGCAGAGTTCATTGTAGGGTCATCTTCCAGGATCAAATAGCTTGTTTCAGAGTTCCTGAATGAGTGTGTTCCCCTCTCCTTTTGTGTCAGATGTTCCACGTAGCTGCTTTTCTGACCTAAATGTTTTGTTGCTGCAGGATCTCTGGCAAGGCTTAGTTCACAATAGTGTCCTTCTGAACTGTGGAAAGCCAAAGGAGAATCTGGGGGCTTTATCAGGGATGCTTTGCTGGGTTTAGGTGGAGGCTTCGGACAGAGCTGACTGTCTGATCCTCTAAGAGCTTCCCCTACTTGTGACTCAGAGGTGACTTTCTGAGCAATGGTGGGGCTTAGAGAAGGTTCGCTGCCTGTTCTAAAGGCAGGAGAGCTTGGACAGGAGTCTGCATCTGCTTGAGGTGATCGAGGTGGATGTCTTGAACCTGCACGGGACAATGGTATTTTAGAAGAACAAAACATACACAAATCCTGATGCCTGTCCCAGGGTTCATCTCTTAATGCTACTTACTGAGGAAAATAATGGTCAGTTCATGTCAATTATTCACTGACAAAAACGTATATGAAGTTATATTTTGTGGAAGAAGCTAGCCAGCAAATTCCATTCACTTGCTGATCCTCCTGAAATCCCAAATACACAGAACAGCTGCACCATAATATTATTCCGTGGTAAGGCTGACAATAATTCCAGTCCCTGCTGCATACATAGGCTATACTGTCAGAGCTGGATAGTCTCCATGGCTTGGAATAGGAGGTTCCTTTGTAACCTGATCAAGGCTATAAAAACAGAAACTTCCAGCCACACCACATAAAAGATGAGTCATTTCTGAGAATGACAAGTTTGAGATGAAAGAAAAACTTCCCGAAGTCAAGCCTGAACCTGCAATAGGTATGGAAGGAATGAATTTCAGGGATGCTAATCTTTTTGCTAAACAGTGGCTGATTGGAAGAGCTGAAGAAACACATCCATATACTGGTGTGTATTTATGCCTCATCCCGTACTCACTGCATATGCAAACCTCAGCATCCAGTATAGGACTGAGCCCTGCACTGGACATGCCCGATCTCCAGTTCTCAGTGCCTTTGCAGGTATCTACAGCAAAGTGGCCAGTTGCATCATGTGGGCTTCACTGCTTGTTTCCAGCTGGCTCTCAATTCATGCAGACAGCAAAATCTGCAAATGACAGCCTGTTGCCACTCATAAGCAGTACAGTACCAGAAACTGCTTGGAGGACCCCATGACAAAAGACACAGCAGTACTCTTCACGTTAACTGCTACAGTACCAAAAGAAAAGTTTTTGCAGCCATGGACTGGAATAAAATCATCAATTCAACTACAGATAGACAGAAACTTGTTTTACAAATGTCTGTCCCTCCCACTGTTAAACACAGAAGCACACCCTTTCTATCAAAGTACAGTCTCACTATACAAATACTTAATATTATAATATTATCTTTGTCTTGAGAAGTCTTTCCACAATAAACACTAAGTTTTAACAGCTACTGTATTCAAAATAACTAGCAGCCTTAGAAGTCAAACACTACAATTTGTCCACATGGGAACAGATGCATCACTGCAAGCTTCCTTACACAGTATGTTAGTTTGGAAACAATTACTTAAACCTCTGAAAAACGTGAGAAAGAAAAAGCCGTGGTCAACAACCAACAAGTGTTGGTAGACCTTGTATTGCTGCAGGAAGACAGTAACAGGAGCCGTGGAACCAGACAGCAGCAAAAGGAATGAAAAGTAAAGGGGATGGGGGGCAGGGGGGGGAGAAATTGGGAGAAAAAGATGAACTGAGTACAAAAGCCATGGTAGTGCTTTTCTCCTGGTGAGGAACACTATCACATCTGCATAATTTACCATGAAAAAAAAAGCAGTTACCATGATTTTCACGAAGCATGGCTTCTACTTAGACTTCTTTCAGGATGACATGAGTCAAACAAGGCAGTTCTTGTGAAGCAGGAAAGGTAATACTGTCAAAAAGGGTATTGATGCCGACTGTAGCTGATGTTTTTTTGGTGTGGAAGCCTGCTGAGTTGTGTGCTAAAGTACTCAGCTAGCTGGTGCACTGTAAATAAAAAACCTGCCCCAATGGCTTAAAGAGCAGTAGTGTGCTAACACAGCTGACACTGGCCATTAAATACAACTGTATATGCAGGTACTCTGAACACTCAACAGACGCACTCTGAAGTGCAACAGACCACCTGGGCACAGACAGGCTCTATAAGCACAAAACATTGAATTACAAAACATACCTATCAGCAGATAGCTCTCTGACTGGTGAGCCTTCAAAGGGAATCTTTTCTCCAGAACGTGATCCAAACTAGCTGGCTGGCTACCACTTTTTTCTTTGTTTCTAGGGTAAACAACAATGCAAACAAAAACATGTCAATATATGCAACACTCTTAACACACACACCTAATTGCCAGAACATATCATAACCAGGGCAAGGATCATTAACCTTCTACTTGGGCAGCTTATAAGAATAAAAGGTACTTGATGCTGTCGTGGTAGCAATGAAATGGGCGATAACATATGTGACCCTGCAGCATTTGCAAGGGTGTTTCTTTGAATGTTGAGACTTCTTAATCAAACAGTAGATTTGGACACTGAAATTAGGATCCATTATCCCACACGGTATTTATTGCAGAAGTCACATACGGGAAGACAGACCTCTCTGGGACAGCAGCAAGATTTTATTTTAATCCTTCATCTCATAATAGTCAAGACTTGCCAAGTCACTGCAGAACAAGCTGCACCACTGTTGTGCTTCCAAAAGTCTACATTTGCTCTTGCTCTGTGGATTTGCTGATTTTTAGCAAAGGATTTTTCAGGGCCTAAAAAATGCCTCAAGCTAGTCTTCCATCTAAAATCAGAGTCAAAATTCACATCACCTACAGCAGGGGCTGACAGTTACCTCATTTCCCTCCATAAGAACAGCAAAATTAGAGTACCTCAGAAGATTTCCTCTGGGTATGCTCTGCTCCGGGGACTGCATGCTGGATACGCCAAGACTCAACCTTTTTGCAGTTTCTGTTTTTCCTTCGGGGATACTTGACTCTCTCTGTCGGGCTGGAGTTACACCATACTTTTCTTCTAGACATCTGAGAGGCACAGTCCTGTTGATCGGCTGAAAAATAACTGCTCCGCTCTGCTTTGATATCGGTGTGCGATTCCCAACATAGTATCTAACTAAGCCGGGGATACTGTCGAAACTTTCAAGTTCAAACTGATACTGAACACGGCAGTAGGCTTCATTGAGTCTTAGAACTGTTCTGTTGATTTTAAAATGCTGAGAGGTATTTTTCCACTGACAGGTAAGAACAAAGTTCCCAGGACTCGAGAGAGAATCCCTAATCAGAAAATCTCCATCTCTCTGAACTAGGCTTTCTGCCACCTTTGAGAAAAAAACAAATTATACAAAAAGAATTGCTTTCAGAATCGGAAAACAAGTAGTCAAACAGCACATCGCAACAAAATATTCTTAAACATAGGACTTAATTTCACTGCTCTGGGAGGACAGACAAAGAAAGAAATACAAAGCAAAGCATGAAGTGTGGTAGAAAAACGATGTCTTCAATTCTAAAATTAAAGGCTCATCCCATAGCAGAAAGCTGGAGGTGCTTTTTGGAAAATGCCCAGCAGCATGACCCACTCTTGCATAGGTATTTCTTCTAGTTCACTTATAGAAAATAAGGCATGAAGGGAAAGCAATGACTCAGGATTTTAGAGTTTGAAGCATCTGAATAGACAATCATACTGAAGTTTAGAAGCTACTACTACAGGACCCCAGAAACCGTCCTTCATTATTACTTGAACTGACAGCAGCTTTCATTTTTTATTCTTTGTGAATACTGCACTGTACTAGGAAGAGTCAGAGAAACCCTGTTTTTCTGTTTTGAGTTAGTCTTTTGATGTGATAAATGACACATCTAGCAGTTAACCTTCAGCCGGCGTCCATGGCTGCTGTGCCTGCCCTGACCCGCTGAAGGGCAGCCGGGGCTCTGCGGGGGGAGGTCCGTGGGGGAGCTCCAGCTGCTGCGGGAACCTGCGCTCCAACCCAGCCACAGCGTGAGTGTATTTGTAACTACGTCTGTAAGGATCAGAATTATGTTTCTGCATAGATTTTGTTGTGGTTGGTTTTTTCCTCCCCCAAATTCAAGGAAGAAAATAAGAACATTTTAACTTTGGTTAAGAATACCGAACCAAGTTAACGTCAGCCTGTCTGAACAATATGTGGGGAAAGCATTCTCAAATAAAGCTTAAATTCCATTTCCACCTTTATTCAGTGAACACAAGCCCTGAAATACCTGTATTTTTCCACCAGTGTCTGCCCTGAATCCCTTCTCAGCCTTGTTTTAAGCCAAGCTGTGATAAATACCATAGCTTTCACACAAATATGCATTACATTTCTACTAAGTTAATGCAGATATCAGATATGTGTATAGTACTTCAGTGCAATTCTGCTTGTCTATAAAAGCTCAAAGCAGATTTGGCAATGCAAAGACCACGTACCTGCCGAGGAATACGTCCATGGTACCAGGCATGGCTACGCAAGTCTTCACTGCTTAGCTGTAGTTCTTCCTCTAACTCCTTCTTCAGTTTTTCTGGGCTGTTATCCATAACTTGCCTCTCCCTAGAAAACTACAATAAAAGATTAAAAGCTTCAACTGTGCCAAGTTTAGTGATTAACATTTTACCTGGGTTATAACATCCATCACATGATCTGCACTAGCCACTGGAATGCGGGTGCTGCTTTAGCAGGCTGGCTTGGCCTCGCTTTCCAGACTGTATCTGCAAAATCCAGCATTCGGTGAGATAACGTGATTGTTATACACCGCATGGAACAGAGGCAGAGTGTTCTGTCTGCACAGCAAGCTAACAATGACACACCTACAAAGTCACTTCTCTTACTTCCTCTTCCAATAAGAATTCTAACTATACCGCAAAAAAATGGAGCTGGACCCAAATGCCCTGCTCCAATATTCTTCCTTCTGTTTAAACTTTTGTTCTAAATTCAGATTTCCCCCTCCCCACCCCCAACTGGATGGAAGAAACAATCCAATTAAGAATATTCCTAATGCATCAACACAGCCTAATCTGGACATAGATAGTTGTTCAATATTTCTGTTGCACTAAAAACAATTTGCCAAAGTAAATTTTCAACCTTAAAGGGCTTACTTCTAACGGTCATTAAACCTGCACATCCGAGACCTTCCATTCTTAAGGGGAAAAAAAGCTCTTGCTGCATGAGATCTGCCTGGAGATACCTCCATCACTTCTATGCAACTACTACAGGACTTTCTGGGAAAATTCCATCTTCATCTCTTCTCGGCGTACAGCTTCCATGGTAGACTGCTCTGGCTCATTAGTCCTTGCTGTACACGCAGTGTTGCTAACGAAGTAAGGGGCAGTATCTTCTCTAGAGAGCTGTCACGTCCTCATTCATAAGCACTCGGTGGAGGGAAGCTCTTTGGACTTCCTTACATTCTCCAATTTATTACAAGGCTCTGGCCCATCTTTACTGTTGCTGAAGAGTTTTAAAAGCCTAAGATACCCAAGAGGAACAGGTTCATTGCAATGAACATGTTCTACATTGAACAAAGAATCAGAGTATACCCTCTCTTAAAAGAAAGTGCATTTTAAAAAAGAGAGGGAGAGAGCACACTGATGTAAACACACAACACAAGCATTATTTAAAAAAAGAACTGGGAATGCTTGCCCACCGATCCTATTTCTGTGAAGACTGCTCCCTATGGCATTCTCTTCTTCACCCTGGGTACTGACAGCACCCAACTGTGGGAGCAGGTGGCATGCATTTAGCACTTCTTTCAACAATTCTCCCTGCAATTTCAAGCAGACTGAATTACAACAGGTTACTAGACAGCAGATTTTTGGTGGAATAGTGCCAGAAGAGGCATCCTGCTGCCAAGACTGTATTAACATGCTGGGAGCCCAGAGAAATTCTGAGATTTCTCCTCTTCTCTGCTTTTCTCAGGGAAAACTAAGGCTTCTCTTCAGCAAATACAAATGAACACAGTGGCTTATACAGGAAGGCAAAAGATAAAAACAACCTGGTAAAGAATCACTTTTCACCTCTGTTTTTCTTCTGTAAACCATAACAGGGTGGTATTTATCCATACAAATGTGGTTCAATGGACAAGCATTTTCAACAAAGAGTAAATCCTTTGTGCTTTTATACAGTCCAGGTCTTTCACCAACTCCTCCCAAGCTTTACAAGAAGAAAAGTCTGTACAGGAAGAAACCATGCCACAGAGAACAGACTTTCACTGCAAGGGCTCTTTGATAAAACCATGTACAATGTGAAACGATCAAGTTACTGGGTGTAGAAAGAGTCATAGAAGAGGTTTGTTGAGGTCTCAAGTCCAAAAGCATATCGAAGTATCAAAGCATGGTCAAAAATCCCCATTCCACTCCAAACCTCTGTGACCTGTCAGGCTAACGTAGCTACAGGACTAGTGGCACAGGCCTGCCACCCTCACTTCCCAACTCACATGGCTGGGTACCCATTTAAAGCTGACGGGATTGACTCCAGGATTAATGGCCATTTTACTGCCACATCTTACAGAACGACAGCAAGTATTACAACATTGCATAAGCTGAAGGTAGAGTGAAGGGCAGCACACCAACTGAGAGTAGACTTCTCAGGAGCACCTTTCCCCTGATCACATGAGGAAGTGGCCAGACCACTTCTGAAATACCCCCTCCAGTCTAAACAGCAGCGTTCGGTTGTAATGGAACACAAACCTGTTACGTTCACAGCTGTGTATTTTGCTGATCTTCTTGAAGGAACTGCTACTTTAATGGGGACTGTATTTAAGTTTTTAAAAGATGCTTTTGATTGAATAGGGATCTTAAAAACCCCGAAGCTACCCCAAAGCTACCATACAAATTGTTACCATCATTCCAAAAGCATCTCACTGTATCTCAGTGGTAGGCAAAGCCATTCTGAATGGCACAGACTACAGCACACGAATGCAATAACTGAATTTGCTTAGGAGAGCTACATTCTTAGCCAACAAAAAGTTATAGGTCTTTGCATATGGACTAATTTCATCCATTTTACTGACACTAATTATCTTAAAAACCAGGATGATCAAGTTACAGGTACACATGAAGTACAAACTCAGCAGAGAAACCTAGAATTTCTTCTGGTGGTTAAATAGATTTTTCACTACTCAGATGAACATAACAAGACACATACTGCACTTGAATTACATCTAGCAACACAACAAGGAAAACACTTCAGGAGTCCAAACCAACTAAATTGTTAACGTTCATGATTATTGGTTTGTTAAAAATCCTCTCTGCCACGGTCTACCACATTGAGCGTACTCTGATTGCCAGAGGTCAGATATCTCCTGAGATGAAGCGAACATACTTAAGTAACCCTTCTGCAACTCTGAACTCGGTAGAACCCCTCCTGTAGCTAGCACAAATCCCAAAATACACAGGGGGGAAACTGCCTAGGTAGGCAAGTTCAGTAATAGCATGTCTTCCTGGACCATATTTTGTTGGCTGAGATTGAGTTCTTATACGACCTATGCCAGTTAAAGGAGAAGCGTGACCAGTGAACGGCTGTAGCCATACCAGCCTATGCCTTTCTATGTTAAGTGCCACACCGAGGCCTCTGGTCCTGCAAGATTCCCTGCAGACACTGAACACTACGCAACCAAGGGCTCAAAAATCACTCCAGGCACAGCCTCCACAAGCATGGTTGTCTGTAAATGAGGAAGAGCATAAGCCTAACCACCTATGTCAATGGGCTCTCTTTCAAAAGAAAAGGTGCCCTGCTCCACACAAAGTGATGCAGGTATTTCAGCCTCGTCGCCCAACAGAACCCAAAAGGTAACAGGCAGTAACGGTATGCTGTGAATTTGTACTAACGTCATAGTAACAATCTTCATTTAGTAGTACATCCTAATTTTATCTTTTTGTGTGAGACTCTTTGTTGGCTCCTACCCAATGACAGAAAGAAACCTGAATTTACATTTACAGCTAGATAGTGAAGTGGATGGTAAAAAGAAATTTTTAAAAAATCTAGGGGAAAAATTAAAGTCTTAAGTTCATTCTGCAACAAAATGCAGCTGAAGTGACACAGGGAAGCTTTCAGTTTACGTTCTTTAAGATTTCCAAATAGTAACAACCCTGTCAAAGATGCCTGGAATATAAAAACAAATCAAGTCAGCAGAACTCTTCCAACACAGATGCTTTTCCTGACCTACAAAAAGCTTCCCCAAAGTATGTGCTTTCCAGAACTGTTTGTTCACATTTTAGTCACATTATTTCCAGTCCTGGCGTTATTTTAAGATATTCCTGCCACCCTGAGTTTTCCTGAACAGGTCTTTGAAAGAAAAACACAAAGCTATCTAGCAATACAATATTATCAACCTCCAGCAAAAGCCCTCAGTCCTACTTACATACCCAATGGAAAACCTAGAGGGCCAAGCGTTTAGAAGGGGGAAAAATTCCAGTCAGTGCAGCTATTTTAGTGTCTTAAAGAAACGTCATGCAAGTTTATTATGGATTTATTTATGCAAGTTCATAAAGGATTCCTACTTCAGGGCCATTAACTAAAAGCAGACAGTGCTTACAGATGTAACAAGTTACCCTTAATGTTACACGTTATTTTACATTTTTTTAGGCAAATACTAATCTAGCATTCCAAAACCTGCAAAGTACCAAAGTTTAAGGAAGTAAAACATCAAAATGCAATCTTATTTAGAGTAAATTTCTAAAGGAAATTTACCTACCACAACATGCTGCATCTATGAAACCTGCGATCACATTTTAATGGGAATTTCTAACAATAATCTGTTGTTTGTGCATCTAAGGGGTTACTTTCATTCAGGTGTTTGGCACTTTCCAAAGGAAACTTGCTGTATCCAAAGCCCTTGTGTCAGTCATCCTAGCTGAATTTGTCACACTAGATTAGAATAGTTTTTAATTGTTCTGAACAATCTGCTGTATGAGTTTGGTGGTAAACAAAATGGAAGTCCCACAGTTACTGCTGTTGCCTGCTGGCAGTGGATTCTTTCTCCAGTTCATACGTGCAACAACTCCAGTAAAGTACATGTACCAATGGAGTATCAAAGCAGCTGAGAGGAGAATCACACAGGTTTCTACATATATACCCAAAGTTGCATCTTACGTGTTTCAGCTTTCATTGCTTACATCAATTGTTATTAATGAATTTCTCTCTGAGGTGATCAAGTGAGGGTTTTTTGCTTGTTTGTTTGGCTTTGGGTTGTTTTTTTGTTTCTTTGGGTTTTTTGGGGTTTTTTTTGTTTTGTTTTTTTTTGACAACTTGAATTATGAGAGAAAGACTTTTACTTTTTAGATACAGTTTAGAAGTGGTCCAAAATCTGTCATGCTAGATCATCTCCTACAGTTCTGATAATGCAGAATTTCCTATCACCTCTCTCTGCATCTTTCTGGTGAGGTACTATTTACTTAAAGCACAGCCAAGGCCCATTACAGGTGCATGACTAAAGGTGGCCACATTTCAATCCACTCTCAATTACTTCCTGGTGCTTTGCACAGCTCTGCCAGCTGATACTTAAATTAGCCCAACAGCCTTGGAATCACCCAATTTCCTGTTACCTTGAAGGTTTCAAGGGGAAAAAAAAATAAATAAAAAAAGGAGAGAGAGATAATTATTAGGGATAAATGAGAACAGCTCTGTGAAAACTGAACTGTGATTGTATTGATGAAATAAATCAAGCCAGTACCTTTCCTAAACTTCTGATAAATGTACTGTATCTATCTAAACCAAATCTATTACAGCTTCCTCCCAAATAGATCTTTTCTCCAACACTGGAGCCCTGCTACATTTGCTTAACTGCACCGTGAACTCTGAACTACAACTTTCTGACCTTATAAAATCACTAGGTCCGACAGAATCTCTAAATAAACATGGAGAGATGGGATTTGTGATCCAGCAAAATCTTAAATTTTATGAGATTTACATAGCTTTTAGCCAAGTGATTAATTTAACAGAAAGACCCATCAACAAAAAATGTGAAGGGGATGCTGGGCAGGGACAGGAAATACCAAGAGGGAAGACAAAGATGTGAAAGGAGAAAGAAGGGAGGGGACGCACAGACACAGGACACTAAAAACATCTGGAAAAGTGAAAAAATTAATGAAATTCCTCGATTTCCAATCCACTAGAGAGCAACTGACTTGTTCATACAGAAAATGAACACTTGATTGTCAAAGTTCCAATTCTGAATCAAGATACACTTCACTGGCTGCAGAGATCCCCTTAAGTCTCCAACCTTGTGCTCTTGTGATCCTGATCAGATCCTGTCTGGCACTATGAGCACAAACATTTTAAAATATACAGTTACATCAATTTATGCTTTAGTTTTATTTACTGTGAGTACAAATGTATTTCATTTCACTTTTAATTCTACTAATCAACCACCAAACCCAACATTTTATTTGCTTTAGGCATTTAAAAGAATACCCATATGGAACCAGACTCTCCATCTTTATTGGAAAACATTCTTGCTGGTCCTCACTTTCTCCTGTACAAAAAAAATAGTATAATTGGCCAAGAACTTAAAGCGACAAGAACACATGGACAGAGTTATTTCTGAAATTGTTTTTTTAAGAAAGAACTAATGGGGAAAAGGGAGCATCTGAATCCAGGAAACCCTTTTCTGATTAACTTGGACATTTTGAACTACAACTGTGGCAATGTTCTTCACAGGGGCAGGTTTTTCTGACCTTTCAGAGAGCTCAAAGTTCACACAGGACTACAAGTGCTACGGTAAAGTCTCTTTGCATAGATAACTGCCAACTTCTGCAGGATTTCATCTTTGTTTTCTAGTGGTTTAACTGGTTAGTTGAGACATAGAACAAAAATAAACTTTTGCCATGCCCAAGACACAGGTGAGAAGTCTTAAAACTACTTGGATAGATTAATTAATACTGGAGAATAGAAATTTTGAAGCCATAGGTTTTCTGCCTGCTTGTTTAGGTGACAACTTTCAAGGTTACTGATGAAAAGATAACAAACCACCATGAAAACTTCCATCATGACTATGACAGCTCTTTAAAATCAAATAAACTCCATCACATGTGAGTTCTCAGTCTGCCACTCTGAACAACATAACCTGTCTGACAGTCACAGAAAAGCAGGCATCTTTAATTAACTAGGAAGTGAGATACTTGTTTGGGAGAAGGAAAATAAAAAAGGCTTTTAGTACCAAGTTCGGTCTAATGTTAACTGAAGGTAATGGGAAGACTTAATTCTAGCGGACTCTGTCTCCACCTTCCACTAAACAGTACACTGATAACAAATCCTTAATTTTCCAGGTGACCACATTCAAAGCTAAGAGGACGGCAACATTTCTAGAATCCCAAGAAACCCTGAGTTTAGAGTTAGTCAAACTCTGATCTCCTCACTCTGACTCTGGGGATTTTGACTACCAAACTGAAAGGATTTTAAAAGTTGTGTAGTTTTTTTGTTTTAATCTGAGAAATTAATAAATGAAATGTAATACCAAGAAGTTAAATGTATAAATAGCTACCGTAGAATGTTCCCATTCCCATCAAACAGGAACTGCTTACAGAGCAACATGGTCCCTGTGCTATCTATCTATTTATGATAGGGGTTATACTGCAATGAAAGTTTGAGAAACTGTATAAAAGTACCATGGGAAATTGAAAGACGTTAAATAGCGTAAGACTGATCAAAACGCAAAGTCAGAGGCAAGACAATGGGGAATCAAAGTTTAGGGAGCTACAAAAAATTTCACATCATTTTGATGTCAGTCTTTTCCCACCTGGTCTTCTCCAACGACAACAAATGTAACATCAAAAAGGCAGACCCATAATGCCAGGTGGTGATGACTTGTAAACTCATGTTATCAAATCCAACTGCCTCCACATACATGCTGAAACTGGATACATGAAGCCTGAGGATGCCAGTGAAACAGATTTAGATCATCACATACTGAAGAAATATTAATTAAGATCTACTATCTATAAAAAGGGTTTGCAATTCATCCAAGATAAGAGATGGCACTTGCAATAAGTAGCTGCTTATAAAAGGCTTCTTACGCATGCCACATTCATAGCATTAGTACATTACCCAGTAATGAGCTAGATCAACGTGCTGGAAGTTTTAAAACTTGGCAGTCCTGATAATTTGAGTGGCTTTCCTCTTTTGCACAGCTTCTGCTGAGGGTGAATCATAGCAGAGAATTAAGAATGAAAATACTTGAACTTCAAGGCCTTTCCCTCCGATCGTGACAACCGGACTAGCTAGAAAACAACGTCTTGTGGCAAAGTTAACTTTATTAATTTAGACCTCTTCATTTTTTGGTCACCGTTTATCACTGATTTATAGTCTTTCTTAACTTCCAAAAAAATGCAAAAATTAAAGAACAATATTTTGGCTTGGAAGTGGCATAAATCACAATTTAGAATTCTCTCCCTTCACTTTGCTTTTTTTTTTAACCCCAAACAGGGCCCCTTGCCTTAAATTTTCCCTTTATTTTTCTCAAGTATAGAAGCTGACCTTAACTGTAAACTGCTATTAAAACCAAATGGGATCGTAAAAGGTACTGACACATCATGACTGAAGAACGAGTTGATCCAAGTTCAGATCTTCTGCACCAATCATTATATTTTCTATTAATGTATAGGAAAACAAACCAAACATCTGCTATTGAGATCCTAATTTCACATGCTAAAATCAAGTACAGCAAAACGTGACTGCTCGAGTGCTGTACTGTTTCCTGTGCTTTCATGGGACACAACGAGGCACCTCTGAGCTTGGCCACATACTGAGTTCAATTAAATATGACAGCATAATTGCAATGAATTTATCTTGGTGCAGCAAAAAATCTGCATCTTTCAGAGGTAACTGAAGACTTCAGCATGCTTATTTATGGATCAATTTGATAATTCATTACAACTGTAATTACTATTAAAACGAAGTATTAATCTCATCTAATTATACAAACTGATTTTGCTTAAAGTGGTACATTTTCACAAATTAAGTAAGACCACGACTCAGGATGACACGAACACCTGAGCCTAGGCACTCTGGCATTTCATTTGTGCCCAAGGTGCAGACCTTCCTTGATTTGAGTGCCAGCTGTTTCTGTACCTACAGCCACTTTCTCTTCAGCAAACGCACCCCAGGTTCCCTACCATCAGAATTTCTTAAAATAGCAGTTCATCAGATTCAACTAATGCTAAATCTGCATGCTGGAACGCATCCATTCAAATCTATTTTAAATGCTTCAAATCTCTTTAAATAGAACCTTATTTTTGAAAGAGCCCAGCTGTAATTTATTTCTACATAAAAGGTTTTATTTTTTACCCTCCATACAGCAAACACTATTAATGTTTCAGTTTCTCTAGAGACTATATGGATTAGACTAAATGGAAAGTTGCCATGACAACACCATTGTTATTTTAGGTATTAGAAATTCATGCCAAGTTAAATAAAGGGCATGCATGGTCAAGAACAACGGTTTTGTAAGTGTTCTGACAGTCAACAACAAAACCCAATGTAATTTTTAAAAAGTTTTAGAACAGAAGATTAAGCCTTGTGCTTAAAATTGGAATGAAAATCATTTACAGTAACAGGACAGCATCTTCAGCACTCTGTTCTGATAACTTCTGATATTTGTCCCAGTGACAAAGAGAAGACAGTCCCAGAGTCACTTTTTCAGTGTGCCCAAAGGACCAAGCCCCACACCACACTTTCAGAAATGGACAGTTAAAAGGCTAAATCACTGGAGGAGAGAGAAGAGGGACAGCTGTTCCCCACTTTTAAGTGCCTCCATCAGTTTGGAAGCCAACAGGCCAGAAAATAGCAACCTTTATATCCTTCCTCATTGCAAGTGCTCCAGAAAATCTATACACAGTGACTTACAGAGCTGACACTTTGTTATTCAAAGAACAATTCATACATCTTAAATATAAAGATTTAAAAGTTTATGTATAGCTCACAGATCCTCAACAGTAGTTAGATAACCCACCTGGTTACAATTCAATTCCCAAGTGACATAGACACTTCTGTAAGTGTGGCTCAAAATGTTTCTAAAGGCTCTTTCTTTGCACATAATGCATATAGTGCATTTTTGCATAAAGTAAAAGGTGTCCCTGCCTATGGCAGGAGGGTTGGACTAGACGATCTTTAAAGGTTCCTTCCAACCCAAACCATTCTGAGTATACATGTGTTCGTATATTTTGTAATTTTAAAAGTTCTAAAAAATAAGGACAAGTCCAAAATTGTCTGAAGTGCTTAAAAAACCTGAGCTCCTGAGCAGAACTGCCTATACTTTCAGTAAACAGGTGAAAAAGTTAGGGAACCAAGTGGTCTGATCAGTTAAATTCTGAAAGCTTGAAACTTTGCTAATATTCACTTCATCGAGTCTCAAACCAGGGCATTTTCTTATCTTGGTGCCTAAACATGAAGACCGTCAGCTTTAGGCTCATAAAACTGAAAGTTGTTTAAGCTTCTCTCTGAAACAACGCCGAATTATAAAGATGTTCTTTAGAACAGAAACACACTGTACCCAACCATGGTATAAAAACAAATACTTCTGAAGAAAATCTAAAAGCATTACTGACTAGCACACTGTGTACTTACTGTTATTGAAAAAAGGCACCTACCTTGACTCTGATAATAGACTTACGATGATAAAAGCAGCAAAGCGCTGCAATCAGCATTTGAAAAACATTATAATCCTTCGGCATTTTCAGTTCTGCTGTTTGTGGTTCCCCAAGACTGAAGACAAAGAGCCTCTCTTAGCAGTTTTCAGAGGTTCAGCAAGCACTTGACTATCACCACTGCCTGCCAGGGCTGCTACACCCCGCTACTCACGTATCAGTCCAGGACACTTTCCACAGCTGAAGCTGATACTACCCATTCAGTGGCCACTGGCATGCTTGGTCCAGAATGCCACACAGAGAGCGCCAGAATCCTCATGTGATCTGTTTCACTCACCAGTAAAATCCCAGCTCCTCTATCTTGGTATCCCCTGGCTCAGGGATGTATTTAAGCCACCAGCTCAAGGCAAACCTCTCTTCTTGATGAGATACAATACCTGACTGTCTCCCCATGCTGATAAAGGCTTAATCAGTTCCTCCAGCTCAATCATGCAACATCTTTTACCTGAATCATCAGTAATACACACGTAAAACACACAAAATAAAAAAACGAAGAGGAAAAGCAGTTGATTACTGTTTGTCAACTGTTAGTCTTCATAGTTATATAAGAATTACATCCTTATGTAACCAAGGAAAATGATAAATCTGTTTATTTTTAATTAGGAAGCTTCTGGCAAGCAGTCCTTGGAAAAAATAGCACGAAACCAACACTGTCAGCGTGGTGTCAGTATTAGCGGCACAACCAAGGTACATTTAATATTTAAAGCTATCAGTCAACAGTTTTAGCTTGGTGATAGTCGCATGGGACTGCGCAAACTGCTAGAGAAAGAACTGAATTCAAGAACACTTCTATTTGGCAAAGTAAAAATAAACACTAATACAAAATAAAAAGCAGCAGTTTTATTTATGCCTGTGATTCTACTCTCTTGGACAGCACAGTCCATAACTTACTGACTCACCAGCAAAGAATCTGTCCTACATACCTCAAAGGCCCTCTCAAGAACGAAGGCAAAAAAGGCAAATAACTTGGCTAATTATAACAGCTGTTGGACAGAACAGCTCACCTCCGTAGCAGTCCAGCTAACAGACTTGCTGAAGGGAAACAAAATGCATTGGATTGAGGGGTACAAGAAAGCCTTTAACAGTTTAACAAAGAGAAACTTTGAAGAGATCAGTCATTTATAAATTGGATGGTGCCAAAAAGATGGGAAGTCACAGGTATTTCAGATCTTAGATTAGGAATAGATTAGTCCCAAGGAGTGGTTAAAAGGAAGAGTTACTTCTCTTTTCATCAGGTACAAACATATTCCATAATTAGGAAGGCACATATATTAAATGCTTATCAATGTCCTCGGGTACCACTTGCAAGGCAATACTTCTCACCTAATAACAGTGCCTGCACTGAGTAACGGGACTCGGCACATAAACCAAGCAGCAGCACTGTGCAAAGGA
The DNA here is from genome assembly GCA_035590215.1 of Microhierax caerulescens. Classification (NCBI taxonomy): domain Eukaryota; kingdom Metazoa; phylum Chordata; class Aves; order Falconiformes; family Falconidae; genus Microhierax; species Microhierax caerulescens. The sequence goes on along the minus strand of JAVJGJ010000030.1, from coordinate 16,364,121 downwards.
AAGACATGAAATGTGCACAGCCTTTCAAGGCAGGTGGGATGGAGAGGCCAGCCAAAAAGAAAAGGAAATCCCAGGCTTGATCACAAGGAGAAGGAAATGTGATGTGCAAAGTTCTCTTACCTGTTTGACCACCTAAGTTTGCAGATACCTAGCACCACGTTGAGCACTAAACCCAGAACATTCATCAAGGTCGTCACACTACCTGGCCATATGTTGAAGATGTTATGCCTGTGACTCTTGAAAAAGGAAAACTGTAGGAATGTAAGATCAGAGCATTAAATGGACTGAAAATTCATTATACTGGCAAGAAAAAGAATGAAGGATTGGCTTAGAGAAGAAGCTGAAAATAATTACTTTGAAGATGGAGTCCTGCTATAGGTGAGGAGAGGAAATGCCTCTCCAAGTAGTTTATGATAAACTCTGACTATGAATAAGTAGAAAAAATAGTAAAAATGTGAAAGTATCCTCCTTTTCTCTCTACTCTATGGTGCAGCATATTTTAATTTATTTTTCCACTTTGAGAAAATTCAGAGGATCGCTTTAGCAGGTAGCTGGAGAAAAGAAGATGAAAAAAAAGCCTGCAGAACTCTGAACACTAAAGCCTCAATTGTGACTTGTTGTCTGGAGTTTTTTGGTACTGTGGGAGGGCATCTCATCAAGGACTATATTTTTGAAACTCTTCTTCATGAAGTTTGTATAATAACACCCAAATCCAATGTATGGGGGCAGCTGGAGAATGACAAAAAGGGAAATTAAATTCAAGGATGCATCACTGACACATTTCTGCTTTATAATGGTGACAAGAAAGTATTAGTATCACTGAACAACACACTAAAGTTTCATTTGAATATCACAAACAGAAACTATCAAGACAAATAACTCAAACCTACAGCAGGTGACAAGAAGGGCTATTAGGACAAATGATTTTGGCAGCAGAAACCAAATGGTTTAGCAAAGCAAAATAAGTTGGGCTACTTTTGCTTTGAAAAGAATCAGAAGCAAGTTCCAAAAAGAAGAGGAGGTCTTTATACAGTTCAAAAAAAGAAACAATGGGGACAAGAAGTATTATGATCTAGTAATGAGTAAACCTACACTGGAATTTAGACAAAGGTTCTCAATCATCACCAAGAATAAATCTCCCCAGCTCTCAAAAAAAAATTGAGGGTTTGAGTGGCAGTTCTAAGAGTTCAACATGATGTACTTTATAAAAATAAAAACAACACCCAAGTCCCCATAGTAGCACAATAGATAATGTGACAACAGACAGAATGCAGTATCCTTTAAGTACTTGTGTTTTCTTACTTTGTCAAGTTCTAGACTGCAAATCCAACCATTATTGTAGTTCACTAGCTAACACATGCATATTTCCCCAAGCCTCAATAACTTTATTACATACATTCATGTCCTACAGAAAGACTTATTAGTTTTACAGCTTCTTGTATAATTCCTTTACCGAGGTATACTTATGGCTATAGTTTGATTGGTCTAGTTTGAATGATATAATTATCAATATGGTTCCTTCCCCCAAAACAAGTAGTAAAAACACAAGGCCAGCAAAGAATAAAGTTCTTGCACATTAATCATCTTCCCAAACCTTCTCTGACAGGATCAAGATTCCCCCACTAGTCTGTTCCCTACTGAGAACAAAGGGACATTAGTATATCTTCAACAGATCCCTTGGATCACAGGCACAATCTACTCCCTTCAATGGGAATACCATAGCTCAGTCTGGAAAGTAAATCTGGCCCAATACATTTTCAATGGAGGTGTGTATTTTTCATCTGAAAGGCTTGTTACTAAGCAGCAGTGAAAATAGTTTAAGTGTACATCCACAGCTCAACAAGAACAGCAGGGCATAAATTACAAATGGTAATTGCCAGTTCCTTATTTCCTGCCTGTAATGGAGTAAATGAAGAATCAAAAATTATGTATGCTGTTAGAATGCCAGAAATAATGAACCTTAAAAAATAATACTGTACCACGCCAGAAAGAAACGAACCTTAAAAAATAATACTGTACAGTCTCATATAGCAGCTGCCCACACTTTTTATCAACAGTATAACTGGCAGGAAAGAGGGTGCTTTATTTAGATACTGAATCTGTTTTTTTAAAAACAAATAATGGGATTTTTGTTTTTATTAAAGGTTAACATGACTTCTGCACGTGTAGTTCAATCAATGGATGACACATTCGTAAGAGTCAGAACCAGAACCCTTTGCATGACACTGTGATACAGCAGTATGAAAACAAGAGTACTGGAAGGAATCTCAAAGAGAACACGAGTACTTATCTGGGTGACAGTATGATGGTTCCTCCCCTGCTGGCTATCATGGAGCTGTTTTCAGCCAGCATGGTCGAGAACAACATTCAGCGTGCCCCAAATTACACTTCATATGTAGGTAAGATTTACACTTGTAAATAGTGACTCAGAGAAACAAAGGATGGGTTAGCCACATTTTCATTCTCTTGTCCTGTGACATTTTGCTGGTGCTTTGGGTTCTTAAGACTGCACATGAGAAATAAACCACCTGTTTCTTGCACCTCAGAAACACCAAATACATTATTTCTGCTAATTCAATCTATCGATGTATTTATAATGCTCTCCAGCATCAACAGATCAGCCATCAGCTTAATTTCTTCATTTTCAAAGATTCTTGCCATGAATCTTAAAATATCTGATAGTCCTTCCATCTGTTTATAAGGATGGCTGGCTAGAGTGCGTTTGACAGCTAAGTTTACTAAGAAAGGATTTTGGAATTCACAGAATTCAAGACCACATGAGTTTAGGGACACTTGATCATATATTCTGTGTCGAGTTCCTAATTGTCCATCAGTAAGAGAAATTAAGTTGTCTCTGCCAAACCCATTGTATTATTACAAAGCCTCTGGAGTTATTTAGGATGTTTTTGTGGTCTGGTTTAAATTACACTTACCCAGCACGGCATTATTGGGACTGTTTCCCTGACACACCTAGGCTTTGTCTAGCTCCACTCATAGCACATTGCATATGCAGGAGTGTGAAGCTCTTACGCTGGATAGCGTGAACTTGCTCTGGGGGAATCCTAGGATATTTTATTGTACAGGTTAAACAAGATAGAATGCAGGGATAACTTCTTTACAGGGGCTTGGTTTCTTTTTTCTCACCACAAAAAAAAAAAAAAGGAAAAAAAAAAAGGAAAAAAAAAAAGGAAAAAAAAAAAGGAAAAAAAAAGAGAAAATTTGGCTTCAAAGTTGTAAGTGGCTGGAGTAAAGCAACCAAACTCCATAAAAAATATAAACACTTGAAAACTCACAAGCAGTCTAAGGTTAACAAACCAGTCTGCAGATCTACAAGAAGCTATTTTGAACTAAATACCACTCATGTTCATGGAAGTGCTTATAATTCACACACAGAATTATCATTTATGGTATTACAGAGAAATAATTTCAGACTAAATTAGATGAGGGAATTGGTGGCTTGCCACTGTTACTTTATACCACATCAACTAATCACCAAAGCATTTAAATCAGCCTGACAATATTCAGTGTAACACATGTAATGCTTTAGATTTCTCTCTGCCTGGATTGTTTACTTTCATTTAGCGGAAAGGCAGCTGTACATGAAAGGAGGCATGGTGTACTGTACAAGGGTCAACAACATAAATTTGATCTGATACAGCACACAGCCAATCCAGTATGTGCTGCTCCCTGTCGCTGCACTAATGACATCATACGGAATACAGCTAAGTCCTGGTCACACAGTGCACATGCAATCTAACTATGGCTGCCAGTGCCTATGGCTATAAAACGGCACCTGTAATGTTTTAATGAAGTACAATACAAATAAAATTTGAAAGAACAACCCCAAAAGAAAATAAAAGTGTTTAAATCTTCAGACTGAAACATTCTTCATTTAATACACAGGACTTTTCTCTATAACAAGTTATCAGTTCTTTTTCATCTAAGAAAAAGTCAGGAAACAGGAGGCAACTGATAATTTGTCCACACAAACAACATCTTCACAATGCCCAGTATTGTTTAGTCTTAAGCACTTAGTCCTCCAGACAAGGCCCATTGCTTCTAACAAAGTTTGGGGGGGGGGGGTGCCTCCAAATACAGGTAGGGCCCAACTGCTTACAGCTGTTTTAAGCATAGAATAAGCGGAAGAAGGCAGATGACAACATGCCATAAAGTGCTGCTTACTTTTTTTACCTGTTTATAACTCAACTGTCTACAGGTGCAAAGTCCCACCACCCAGCTCATGTCCTACCATTCCTGTGTCAGTTCTTAACAGAACTGATATTTTTATGTTCTGTTCTGTAACCTCACTTCCTGCAGGCTGTTGTTGCTGCAGCTCATGATCATAAATCAATAGATACAGCTACAACTGTAATTACACTTGTTTGCATTCCATGGGAGTGGTATGGGAGAGTCAGCATAATTTCCTCCTCTCTACCCGCAGTTCTGTGAAGCAAAGTCAGAAATGTGCTGCAGTTGTACAGGAATAGTGAGAAAAATAGAATTTGCATCTATTTAGTTTTCAATCTGCTTTGAAAATCTGACTCATATAAAAACCCAGATTGGCAGCTACAATAAGCATCCAACCTGCTTATGAGCTTCCTACTAGGTCCTAATTTGCACTTTAAGACGTCCAAATACCTTTGAAAAATACTATCTTCGGTAACTAAAACATGCAGACTTTAAAGTTATCCGCCAACAGGCCCAGATTTCTGACTAGCCATCTTCCTATTAAGAAGCCACCAGCAGGTTTCATTGATCCTACCAAAAACCAGTATACATATTCTTGAGCTCCATCTACCGTCTGCCAACCCATGTACAAACATGAAGCAATTCTGTAACATCTCACTCATCTTTCCTTCAATTTATTACTTGGATGAAAAAAAAAAACCACCAAACCAAACATGCATTAATTTCCTTTTGTCCAGAATTACATCACAACTTAGAGTTCATATCTTCTCCTCTTTCCTGCTGACTTAGCTGTCATTAGTCTAACTTTAGCATTGTTGGACAGCATACAGGAGCTCTCTCACATATAAAAAGAGACCATTAACTCCATCGCTAGCTTCAGATTTCTGTTTTTGAAAGCCTCCCCAGTCCTGTCAAAGTGTTTGTCTGAGATTTACACCAATCCCAAATATAATTCAAAGATAAAATAATTCTGTTACTTCACCAGGGTAAGTGTACACATTTCAAAATCAGCTACTTATCTAAAAGTCCTGAATATCCTGAAATACTTCCTTTTTACACAAAGGAAGATTTTGGATGTGTAGCGCTTGAAAATAAAACTCACAAGTTGCTTCAGCTCTGTCAGAGCTTAGTTTTTCAGAATTCTTTATCAGCATGCATGAGTTTGAAGAGGCCTGCCTCCCTTCTGCATTTCTGCACAATACACTTTCACGAAGCAAAAGCTGCAAGGTCACCTCAGCTCATACACCTCCTTTTCTACATTTTACTGACAGAACGATCTGAGGGCATGGAGGCAAATGACCTCTGGGTGTTCTTGGCCAACACAACATTTTACTCCCTCATTTTTGTAGGTGCTTAGTTCCTAATGGTATCTGACAAGACCAAAGTCTCCCTTTGACAGCACGCGTTAATGGACGGCATCCCAACGGAAAGGTACTAACGCTCTTTCCACTGCTCTTTCCACAGGCCAAACCGTATCCAAACAGTGTGTCTCCCAAAAGAGCCAAGATGTACAGACACGTGCAATGTACCGGTCTAACTCTAATTATTGTCTACAAACACAGCTCCAAGAGGTCAGGAGCTTTACCTCCACGGGCTTTATCAGGAAGAGCACCTGAAATGCTCATTAATAATCCGCCTTCCACAAGCTATATACTCGCTCCCCCTTGCGGTTCACGTGCTACATTTAAAAACCAACCTCAGCAAGGATGAAAGAGTTAAATCTAAATATTTTCATGTCTTAGCTTTTGCTGTTAATCCATCTTCAAAATTATGAAAAGGATCCAACAATATCAAGTAACTATCCTCTTTAAGGCACAGCTCCTTATGGAACAGCACTGAAAGCCCAAAATGAATAGAAAAGTGAGTATTCCACACAAGAGAGACAGCTGCTCAGCAACAGCTAAGAAAAGATCAACACAAAAGATGGTAGACTGTAGACACATTTCTGCTGTTATCAACAGTTTAAGTATCTCGCATGAAAAGGAGTAAAATTCTGTGTGACACTCACCCCTTTTATATAAATACACACCTATTCATATATATATATAAAAGCCTACCGTAAGCAGTAAGAATTCCAGCTGATGCCATCACACAGATACGTTTTTCTTCTCTTTGCATCAACTGAAACAAGTCTTTGCACAGAAATTAAAAACTGAAAGAAAAACGAACTAACTTTATAAGTAGATTAAGTTTACTCCTTAGTCTCCACTCAAATCTTCAGATCCCTCTCATTATGCCTATGGCGTTGCTCATACCAATATAGAGAAAACGTTCACTACAGATGAGGTAGAAAAAAATAAGCAGGACAATGTAACTCGGCACTTCTCTTTCTTCGCCGTAGGTACCGCTTTTGTGGGAAACAGGCACGATCTTTCCTGGCAATGTGAGGCAATACCGTGCCAACTGCAATGCAATGAATTGGGTCCAGGATTACACGTTGGCTTAATTCTGTACAGAAAAGCACTGTTTGTCAGAAATTATCAGTCACTTCAACAATCACAGTGTCTGACAGAAGATACAATAGCTCTGTTTACAGCAAAAAAGGATCACAAATCAAGGTGAACCAGGCAATGTCTTAGAAGCAAAAACTACCCTTTTTTCTCTCTCTGAAAAGTGCATGTCACTATTTACTAACGTTTTCTTTCAGTGACACTGTCATTTTGACTTGGGAATATTATCAATAGCAACCTATAACTGTCAATACATGAGAGCCACAGGCATTATTATTTTGGAGAAAAAGGGTAATTCATTTAAAACCAAGTTTCACAAAGTTGCCAGAGACAAAATAAGAACATTTCTTTGTACCTCAAAACGTCTATCCCGTGTTTCAGATTCAGACCTTTCCAGCTCATGTTTCTCATTTGTGAATAAGGCTTGACAGTAGTTACTTATCACTGAACACCAATCTTGAAAAGATCAACTAAGTAATTACTGCCACTAGGATTACTACTGGTGCCAAGGAAATTAGCACAAAGTAATTTTACAGATAGTTTTCAACTCAAAGCTCAGTGCAATCTCAGTGTATATGTAGCGGCTTTTCATAACTCCAGATCAAACATAATTTAGGAGTTAATGAGGAATAATACAAGAAGTAGAACGCAGATATTAACAGGGTTGGATTCATGATAGGACAGATGTAAGATTAACTCTTCACATGCAAATAGAAAGTATGCATGCCGCTCTAAGAAAGATCAACATTTTAGATTTACCCGAGCGTACTCAGCATTACAGCTGATGCTCATAAGCAAAATACCCTAAACTCCCTTTCAGCATCAGGAGAAGGGAATGCAAGAGCCACTGCTATAAGACTTCACAATACAGGCCAGAATAATTAGAGAGCCACTATCCATTTGACTGAATTAATATGAGGATTATCATTCACAAAGAAAAAAAATCCCTCCTCCAAGTATGCTGGAAAAAAACCCAACTGCTAAATGAACCATGCCCCCCGCACCCCCACGCTAAAAAAAAAAAAAAATAAAAATGAAAAAATCCAGATCTTAGAGCTAATCAGGTCATCCAGGAATTGGGGGCTGGGAATGAATAGAAAGCCCCAAACACTAACAAGCTAACTCGGGAATCTCTCTACTAGCAAACCAGGAACTAGGGCAGTAGGCTGAAAAGCGCATTGTCTTGCAGAGTTGTACAGTCATACTTCCTGCATATTTACTGAAACACCAGCTTAGATTTTTTTCATCACTTTGCACACAAATGATTAGAGAACTGCTGACCCATCTTTTCAGAGACTAGGTAATCTACAAAAACAAATTTTGTTTGTTGGTCAAACAAAATTCAACATGACAAAATACTGAAACTTGGGTGTAAGGTTCCATCACTAATTACAGATAATTGCATTCTATCAAATAAAACAAGTTTTCATTAACCCCAAATAAATATGGCAAGATTCTCATAATTATTTTAGGGGAATTAAGTACTTGAGAGCTGCTGAATTTCAATTACATATGTAACTCCTTAAGACTTTTTCAAATTTTCCTGGGCTGAAAGGTTTTAGGAATAACTTAAAGAAATAGTTACTCCTTCTAAGTAGAGAAAGTGCACGTGTTGTAAGAAACAAGACTGGAATAAGGCTGAAGAAAAAATTCTACTATCCAGAATACTACTGACTACTGAATATCCAGAACTACTGACTACTACCAAAACAGGATTTAAAAAGTACAAGACAAGATAGTTTGTCCAACTTGCTGCAAAAGTAAAAACTTATCCCACTAGAAAATTAAATCAAGATAACAAAAAGAAGAGATGGACAAAAAAAAAAAATTCACCCGTACATGCAAAAAAGAGGACTTACATCACATTTTAGGAAAAACTTATCCACAGTCACACTGAAAAGACCGCCAGACTAATCCAGTTTAGGAGGTAGAACATATTATCTTGGGAAGGTACAGAATCTCTTTGCTGGAGATTTTGAACAGATCTGAACATTAGCCTATCAATCTCAGCGACACCCCAACAAATTTCTCAAGTTCCCTCTAGGGTCTACTTCTATAACTTAGTAGTGGGGAGAATCTTCCCCACCCCCCCTATTCTGTGCCTCCGGAGAAAAAAGCAGCCAACTTCCAACAGTCAGGCTACAGACTAATGAAATTATTTTGAAAAATGTGATTTTAACAGCCATGACTTGATAAAAAACCATACACTTACGGTGTTGTGTTCTCCAGCAGAGGGCAGTGTATGACCAGCAACTGCCTATCAAGCCTCAACCCTGAGCGCTTCCATCGTGGCAGACAAGCAGGGTTAGATTAGCTCTAACAGGACCTTAGCTTTCTGAATTATACAGCTCGTATACAAGAGGCAATTGCTGTGGAGTGATGTCTGTGACGCTTTGGTTCCTACTACGCATAAAAACATGGGGAAAAAGGTAAATATCTCTGACTGAAACATCACTGACACCAATAACAATCTTTGAGTCGGATGACAAATCTGTAATGACAGAGAGACACGTGTACAGTCAAAGTCAGCTGAATGGGCATACTCCTCCTCAATAAAATACATTTCATCTGATAATTATACCTTCTGCAATCAGTTGCCCTTGCTGCAGTTGCAAAAAGGAGGAAAAGGAAAAAAAGCTAACAGTTCAAAAAGAACCTCCTGATCATTTGGTGCCTTAGTGTCACGCATTCCTCCAGGCTCACATACTTAATGTGTAACACTGTCAGACAACGCAGAAAGCCAACAACCTTTCTGCTCACAAGTCACAACTCGTATCTCAACAGGCAAGTCTCCACAGAAGAGCTATGTGCACCAGCTCATGAACTGCAGTTGGCCGCTTTTCCAGCGGGGTGGGGATTTCTCTAATATATTTCCGTGTCTAAAAAAGGCTCTTTGCAATGAAATTTCAATGTCATCAGGAAGAATTCTTTCCCAAACTATGACTACTTATCATGCTGACACAGATATTTTCTTTCCCCTGAGCTTTCCCAAACATACATACAAACTTTGCTTTTGATAGTACTCTTACCACGTTACCTTCCTGGCACAGCCATTAATTAGAACGATGACAGTCAAAAACACCCACACGTACGCTTGGATTGGCATCCACGATATTATAAATTTGTGCAATTAACTATAAGAACTATCAATAAACCTCACCACCTGATCAAAGTTCCCTGAAGTTGAATTAAACCCACAAAATATTGCCCTAGCTTGCAAAACTACAGGTATCAACCAACACATTGGAATGTCATCAAAATTTTATTTTCAGTTCAACTCCCAAAAGCCACCATAAATAACAATAATTTTTGTGAGTTTGCTTTCTAACAAAATCAAGGAGAAGTAAAAATAGAGAAAAAATTAACATTATGGGGCCGAGACAAACAAGAATCCTTCTGCAGAATTTCACAGAGGAATGTTTTTTTGAGCTGTAAACTTCCTCAGACCAGTGACAGTTTTTTTCAAGTCTGAATCTAAATATAAACTTCCCTCATGACCACACTAGGCATTCAATCAGTCAAAAATTTTGTAATTTTTCCACTAATAGATTAAAATACAACTCCAAAACCTCAGGCCATAATAATACTCAACTCATCGCTGATAAATATTTCTGCAATTGCTAGTACTATATCCACAGGAAATGCTTAAAAGGTTTCCAGGGAAGGAAGAGAGAAACCTGCTTTTCTTTCTTTCTACCCTGATCCAGCCTTAACGATTACAACACAGACTTCTGATAAAAGATCCTGAAGTATTTATAGTGAATAGGAATGGGACAGAAAGCTATCTTTAGTTCACATGAATTTGATCAAAATGACTCACAAGAAGTTCTCTGACACACTCAAATCTGCCAGCACTTGATCCTTTCTCCCCTGCAGGAGTCTGTTCTGTGGATGTGCAGACTAGGGTGTGGGAAGAACCTGCTGAGACTACCAATGGGTCTATTATTTGGCTCATAAAACTTCTAAAAATCTCACAGAATGTACAACGTACTATTGTTTCCGTAAATCTCTTTCATGGCTTGGTTAGCAGCCTGACTCAAAGCAGTCTGGCCTGTTTTCACTTCTACCATAAAAGGGTTTTTTGAAAGAGCCATTTAACTGTGACCATGGTTTCAGCAAGGCTGTGAAGACAAAGGAAGGGTTGAAGCCACATGGACACTTCAAGTACTCAGACTCCAGCAAATAAGGACTTTTTTTTTTTTTTCCCCTCCTTAGAACTTTCTTTTGCATAATTAGCTCTCTTTATATACTGAATGAACTAACTCATCAATATTCAAGATGCAGGAAACTGCCATTTGTGAGATGCAATTTAAAGTATTAGAAACCACAGTGCACCTACAGAGAGTGTTCTCTAAGAAAGCACCTTCAGAGGATTAATTTTGTAGTCAGTGCTTTCTGTCATGAACAAAATAAAAGAGGAGAAAGAAATTATTTTGCCTTTCCTCCATCCAGAGTATTTCTAAATACAAGGAATTCTTTCTTTTACTTTTAGTCACCAGATTCTAGCAAGGAAAAGTTTGTATAAAAAGCAAATTGATACACTCAACTTCTAAGTTTACCATCACTCTCTCTACTCTACACAGCAACACCCGCTTGTAGTCACTACTGCCACAGTAAACATGATATTCTTTCCACTGTGAAACAGAGCACACAACCAAAAAAATAACCATATTACTTTTCCTCAAACCTGAGTGAATTCTTTACATTCTATTTACAGTAGAGTCTAGTCCTGAAGAGATGTAGATCACTCACCAAGCAGGAGCACGTTCTTTACAAGTATTAATTATCTTTCTCATGGGACTCACAAGAACTCAAGTAGCACTCTGGCATCACTGCAGAAATGGTGCTAATTTGCAGCCCTGAAGCTGCAAAATCAGCTCTGTGACCAGTTTCCCTTTTTAAAATTACTTTTTAAAAAATCTAGCTAGCTGAAAGCTAGCTGCTTGTCTTGGCGTTGAAGGAGACTAGGTATGTCTGTGTGGCCTGATAAAGCAGATCAGCTTTGAGGATGGCACACATTTCATCGCATTGGATCTTTCAAAACAGCCAGCTACAATTAGCATGTTCCGGAGCAGCAAGAGTGGGGCTGCTCCCTAAGGGAAGGCAATCTAGGAGCACTGGGTGGGCAACACGCTCACCAGCAAGGTGCAGTCCCACAGCACCCAGGCACAAGCAAGTTGAGCAGGGTGATGACACCGACAGGTCCTATCGCAGTCCAGCAAGCCTCACCTGCGACTGGGTAACAGCCCAGACCCGAGGTCCATCCACACAGCACCCCAGGACTGGGGCTTGGGGCAGGCATGCATAAGGCACAGCTCAGGCAGAGCCTGGAGGCTGCAGTCTGAGCTTAAACGGAGCACTCGGTCAGTGGGTGCAGGTGGAAGTCCTGGGGCTGGTCACAACACTTAAGGTCAATTAGTGCTCAGGGCTTGGATGTAGTATGCTTTGCTTGGGACTGTAACTCGGGTAGAATCACTAGCAGCCAGATTAATACAACTTAAAATTAGTGACATGTACTACTTTCAAAATAATGCAATTTTTTTACAAGGCAGATTAATCCAAAGTCTCTCTTCTCTTTAAGAGTCTAAACAGCAAAATGAGAGAAACAAGAATCAGTATCAAGACTTTGTGTACAACTAGCTCGTTAAAAGTGTTCGTTTTGATGTATACTTTATATACCATATGTGCTCAATATTCAAGTTTGTGTTTTCAGTCAGTCAATCAGCACCTCTCTGCCTAGAGACAATACTAACTATATTTTCCTGTGCATCAAAAATATGAATCTCTCACAGAACTTTGGTATCCTGAATCAGCAAAACAGAACTCCCAAAAGTGCTCTTCGGTTTCTTAATCCCTCTTCTCTTACTCTCTCTTCTTCATTTAAAGTTTGTTTGGGTTTTTTTTCACCACTGAAGCAACATCTATCATAGCCTACCCAACTGGCACCAAGCCCACTTGTTCAAACTACATATGCACATGTTATATGTGAAACAGACCTGTGCAAACGGCAATGTTGGTACAAGCACAGTGAGATTCTACAGAAATGTATTCTTTCAGCTTTACAACTTGATGCTGGTGCTCTGCAGCTTATACCTGACTTAAAACTGCCATCACAATTTGTTCAAGGAGCTGAAAAATTTATAAACATTAATATAATAGTTACCATAAGGTAAGTTGTAGAAGACAATGAACATATACTTGCTAAACTTAAGCCAAATAAAGTGATTCCAAGAACCTGTTACAAATTCAGGCACATCTTTTACATTCATAGTAAACTGATAGTAAATTATTGATGAGAATCCTCCTTTATTTGGCGTTATTGGTAATTTTTTGCGTAAGAATACATTTCTGGGATCAGTTTTGTTAGTAACCTGGACTTTCACAGCCAAAAAATGTTTCTAGGGGCTATATTTATTAGAAAGCAATTTCTGCCAATTTTTTGAAGTTGTAGTTTAAGATTTCTTGTCTAGAATTCCTGTTATAATACCATTGAACTGGGGACCAGACTCACAGTTGACTAAAGGTAGTGATACGGACAGAAAAAAATGAAAGAGGAAGGAGAAAAAAGGGAATGGTAACCCTTGTATTCTCCCTCATAAGTCTCTTTTCCCCAGGCTTTCCTCCCCAACATCAAAGTTTTAATAACTATGCTTAGCACCAGTGCTATTGACAAGAGTCCAAGACAAGCTTCTACTAGAAAAGTTGAAAAGATCAGAAACCACATTTATAATGTAGAACTTGCTGCAACAAGACAAGACACACATATTGATGAACTGGCACATGAAACCTCTGCCTTCTACTTGGCCACATTATTAAAACTGTAACAACATACTCTGTACAGCATAGTGCACGAGACACAGTAAATTAAATAGAGCAATTAACATGTCCACCACTTTTGTTGCCTTTGGCATCCCCTCTTCTACAGCACTCTTCAAGAAGGCTCTTGGCCTTTTCTATCTCTGCTACTTCACCATATCCCAACTTCAGGCTGGGACCGAGGCCAGGGATCTTGCAACACCGAGCTCTTTATAGCAGAATTCCAGCAGCAGTCCTCAAAATCCTTTGGCAGCCCCTTTTCCATGGACCTTTGCATTCTGCTCTTCCCCTTCTCTTCTTCCAAACCCCAGTTCCTACCTCCACCCCAACCCCAGGCAGAAAGTCCAGCAGAAGACCCCTCTACACTCTCAGGCAAATTAATTCTCAGCACTTTCCTTTCACAGTCCCTTCTCAACACTGCGTTACAGTCTCCTAGTTTACTTCTTTGATCAACCTGAACCCTAACCTGGGCTCCTCTCCATTTCCCTCAACGACGAACACCCACCAAGGGAATTCCAGTAGCAGAACCCACTTGACTGGCTCTCCTCTGTCTCTTACTCACCCAAAGCATAACCTGTAGCAGAAATTCAGGCTGTCCACATGAACAGCTACAGAAATATCCTACATTTAAGGATAATCTGTGTTTATCAGACAATTCTCAGAAGATTACAGTCTTCTAAAAGACAGGGAACAGAGCCCAACAATTAAAGAAGCCCATTGTTGAGAGACATGACATAGAAGCCAGCTTCTTTCAAGGTTCTGAGAAGTAACGTTCACTTAAATGAAACATGTTGAAAGGTACTAATTCCATGGAAATTACAGCACTGCAAGAGACTCCTCAGTACAGAATCACATCCCTATGGCTTCTTCCAAAGTTTCTATATTGCCAATCCAGGACTGATTTTTGAATAAAACTTATGAATGCTCCAGAGTGGGTTTTATTTAGAAATATATTTTTCTATATCTAAGAAATATCTAAGAAAATACATATTTACATATATTTTTCCCCAGCACTCTGATCTCGTACAAAAGGAAAACGGAACTTACAATTTTGCCAGGATTCCAGTTACTTTTTGGACCAGAAGTGAATTTTTAACTGTGATTTCATAAGTATATTGCTAAACCAAAATCTGACATTTTCATTATCTTTTCAGATGTATTCCTTTACTTGCCCAGAAATCCATAAACAAGAAATACAGATTCTTTTAATCTGTTAACAAAGGCAAGGTAACTGAAAGGAGGCCCCGGTGTAAAAAATGCAACCTACTCCCAAAGCACAATGCTCACAAGTACTTCACTGAAGCATACAGGAAATAGTCTATGTATATATATATATATACACACACACATAATTAGTTTTTCTGTAGCGAAAGATAGACAGAAGCACTATTTATCTACAAATGACTGGAAATACTCTGGCAGTGCTGGTAATATATAGAACAAAATATCTTAAGGGTAAGAAATGGCACCTTACCTTAACATATTCCAAAGTAGGATCCAGAATATTCTGATCTCTGTAAGAAAACGGGACATGAAGGAAGGAAGAAAGGACACAAAAACAAACAAAAAAACACAAATGGTGAGTCCAAATATAATCTCAAACTGAAGAGATGCATTCGTATGAGCAGTAGGCTATTAGGTCATGTCAAAATCCTCATTGAAAACTGTGTGTTATAGCTAGATAGCCTATGCTACCTAGCTTTTAAAAAATACATAAATCACTGATTTCTTGTAGAAGGTCAGGTAGTGGAACCACTAGTAATTATTTTAGGAAATAAAGTTAGTTATACACTTTAAGCAAATAAATATAATATTGGAATTTCAACAAATGACTGAAAATACTTATATACCACTTAAAACATCTGAAATAAAGTTAGGAGAGCTCTCCCAATGGCTTCTAAACGTATTTTTTTGCTTGTATGTCTTCCCTTTTAAGCCACCGGTACTGACAGCACTGATAGGGCATTGCTAACAGAAGAAAACAGGAAGCAACACATTCACTTTTTATATAAAAAAGGCAAAGAATTAATAGATTTGCAATAGTAGAATGTTTCCTTTTATGATTGGAAAAATACATCTGGTTATTGCACTGTTTTAAAAAGTTCTCAAACTTATCACAATTTCAACACTGCAATTACTTGAAAGCCAGATAATCAAGTCATTGCCCTATTTTAAAAAGAAAAGATCTCTTTGCAGGTTTTCTGTACATACAGATGGCAAAGAGCACATAAGCCCAAGTGAAGAGTGCTGCAATGAATTATAACTCTTTCCATGAATAGAAATAAAAATAAGCACGTATTTTCAAAGGCTTTTATATATTTGTTTTTGCTTGAGAGCTAGCAGGTTAATAGAGTTTACAGTACATGACTGGATGCTTTCTACAGAACCTGAGGTGACATACATGGTGCTCCCTTAAATACAAACATGTAACAGGCACAATGAAAACCTTGCAACCTTAACAGAGATCAGGAGCTTGTTACAGCAAGCAAGTTTGCCACCTGGACAGCCTATGTCCCATAAATTTAGAAGCAGAATCCTGTTTGGTGGAAGTTGTTACCATGATGTAACTGGAAACATAACAAGCAGGCTCAGATATGTAGACACTGGGTTACACTGCAATCACCATCTCTGAACTCTCTCTGTGGCTTTGAAAATGCAACTGTGTATTATCTGAAACAAAGTTATTATTTTAGACTCAGTTTTCAGCCTGGTTCCCTAATAGTAACATTTCCTTCACCATCCACATGACAAAAGTGCTTTGAAAACTTTGGCTTTAGGAAATGCAAGGTGTAACAAATCTCTTTACAAGTACTATAATATTAATCTGGTAGACTTCCACAACAAAATGTAGGAAACCCTGCAATCCACCACAAGCACAGGTTATACATGGAGATGTTTATGTTGCAGCCCTATGCAGCTTGGACACCTTTCTCCTACCAGATCTACCTCTCTCCCCATCTTCCCTTGTTGTCTAAGTCTTCATCTTTGCACAATTTTTTTGAAGTTATTTTCAAGGAATGGTAACTTCCATTGATGTGTAGTAACTAATAGTAAAGATTAAACTGCTGCATTTTCCCGTCATTCGATTCCACCATCATACTGACACATTATATGCAGAAAAACAGATTAAGCTCTTAGCCTAAATAACTAGGAACCAACCAAATGACTAGATCACAAAACTAACTCCTAATTTCAGCGTGCTCTTAGCAGTGATGATGTGCTCTTTATGTCATATGCTCCCAGCAAAGGAAATCTATAATGTCAGGAACCTAAGAAAAAATATAAAGCACTTCTTTTCCTTTCCATTTTCCCTCTCAAGGAATCTTAATAAAAACGGTGAACCCACATACTTACTTCTTGTATTATATAATCTGCAGAAGAAAATCAATACTTTTAGACAACTACCTGATCAGATGAAAGGTACCTGCAAGGTCTGCCGTCTCTCAATTCAACGGAAGGTTTGTTTCAATAATATTAAGTTCTTCATCTTTCATCAGATTTTATTATACTTCAAGTAATGCTAATGTTTATCTTCATAATGTGCTTAATTGTACAGCTGTATTCATTTGCATCTGTTTACCTACAACATGTATTAGAGTCTGCACATAAGTCAACCATTACTGTGTAAACTGTGGGTTCACAGATTGTGTTTTATTACACGTTTTGGCTTCCTAATAATCAGATAAGCCCTACTTTCATTCAGATACAAAAGCACATTTAATGCAGAAAGATGCCACCTGGAATAGATAAGTTTTCAGAACACCTCAAAGGTATGGTGTTGCATAAGGGCTGTAGTAGGACATGCAGTATTGACTTCACGCTCTTTTTGTAACTCACTCTGCCACAGAAAGGAATTTAAGAACAGGATGCAAACACACTCCCACATTCATTTAAGGTATTCACATTGCTGCCAGACTCTTTATCACCTCATTTCATGACAAAACAAAATTCCCTTTCCCTCATTTTTTTGCTCATAGGAGGGGGAAAAAAAACAGCACATGACTTGACACATGTTCTCCTGAGTAGTGCAAGTCCTCTGTTGACCCTCCTCCACATGCGCAAGGTCTGTGGGGAAACTGTAGTAGCATAAACACTCCAAAAATAATTAATCACTAAAAGAAAGCAGTTAGTCATCACAATCTTAATCTTCATGATTCTGAGGCTGTCCTAGCCAGAAACGCATTCTTTCTACAGCATCCCTACTGACGTCTGACAACACCTTTCTCTCTGCTGGCTGATCCTGCAAACAGACAACCTTTTGATCTCTTCCTACTAGTTCTTGGAAACTTATCCTGATTTCTTTTCAGGCCATCTGTAAGATTCTTAATAGAATTATGGGGCTTTTTTGTATGTATGGGTTTCTTACTGATATTTCCAAGAAAATGCACTGAGCTTGAAAGTCAGACATGGAGCTCCAGAAACCCTACAAAAAGATGAAGACAGCAAGACAGCAGAGAATGTGGAGCTGCTCCTTTTCTTGCCTCCTATTCCCCCCAAATAAACTGTTGCAACAAGGAAGAGCCTGGTGTCATACTGGTTAGAAGTGACTGTCTATGAGCAAGTACTGATACTTCAAGCACTGTGAGAACCAACATACCTTCTCAGAAAACAGGGATTATTGTTATATATAGACTCCTTCAAGATACAGCTAAAGCTGACTGAGCTGAGAAAAGGAATGCAATTCAGATGTTACTGGATGCTATTCTTCCACTTCCCGACACCTCTAAATGATGGCCAAATGTGTGGGAAGAATTCAAAAACCCCACAATCTTTTGAAGTTGTCAACATCAGCAGTCATCAGCTAAAAGGAAAGAAAAATCCCTATAAGCAACATGAATCCTACTTCTGGTATGACAAAGTACTGCTATACTGCCAACTTCAAATCATGCACTGATTTGGCAACATGTGCAACCAAACATGAAAATCTGTAAAGAAAACATTGAAGTCTGAGTAACTAGTCACTCTTAAAAATATCTGATAAAGTTGTGATGTACTTATAATCAGTGCTACATCTGAAAAGTTGAACCCTGGAGTTCAACCCCAACAGAAATTATTTAGTTTGGGGGGTGCAGGAGAATAACCAGAATCCCAGTAACTCAGAAACAGTCTTTTTTTTTTTTTTTCCCCCCAGATTCTGAGGTTTGTCCAATAGTTCTCTGTAGCACTGCTTCAATAAAGAACCTTTAAGCAGGTGTCCTGTAATCTTCTGCTGTTGATTCTACGAAATCCTCCACCTTTCTACTAACAATTGTACATTACCTCCTCTCATTGTTGCTGAAAAGAATCCTGCAGCATACAGACCTTGACAGACCAAACCATATTAAGCACCTGCTTTCTCCAGGCCTTAGGCATCCTCACAGACATATCAACCACAATTATAAATTAGCTGTGATCACTTTAACAGAATTTAAGTGTAGACACAATGCTACTATCAGACATGCCTAAATCCTCACCATCATTCAACTATCATATAAATATTCTTACAGTAATGGATAGAAACTGCTGAATGGCCCTGAAGCAGCTCTGTGCTGCTCCACACTTCTATAAACATAGTTCTGGGAAAAACACTAGAAGACACTGCCAGTAATTGATGTATGAAATTATGTTTGTTTGTTTATTTTAAAGTGACCTTTGTGAGGGCATTTTCAAAAGCATCTCCTTTCTGCTACACTGAAAGAGTGATCCCAAGAACAATCAGAATATTGTTCTCACCAATACTGCCAATGCCGTGGTGCCAACACCAAACCAGAGTGAAGACAGAACAGGCTCAAAGGGAGCCCGAGAAACTGAAAACACACCAATCTGCTGCATGGCTGCTTACACAGACAGAAATACTATGAAGAGACCAGATGGGATCAAATGCCTTCTTCAATTTTTGTCTTTGAAATCTCTCCATCTACGTAGATTTAAGAAATACACTACTAAAGTATGAAGATGCAAGTTTGAGCATGCTAGACATACTGTCTTTAAGTATATGTACTACAGACTGATATTTGTACTGTAAACTAGAGTACATGATCCAGCGATTTCATCCTCCAGCAGCTTCTGCTTCACACACACACTCCTACTACATTCCTAAGGCCATTCCACCCTTCTGTCCACAGCTGCTCAACACCATGGACGTGACTCATTCTATCACCAGTGGAAACAAGTGCAAACTGCTATGACTAACCACGTAATGAGCTGCAGTTCACACAAGAACTGTAAGGACTCTTCAGTAGTTAAAACTCAAGGAAAGATACAACGTACTTTTCTCTGAATTAAATGGAATTTCAACTCAATTCATACTTGTTCAGAATGCCCCTGCAGAGATGTTACTACCATTTACTTTCACCAATTCAATCTTCTGCAACTCCTACGCTTGCTCCATTTTAACTATGACTGCAGAAAAATCTAGCCCATTTTTTTCTACCTTTTCCAAATCAATTTATACTTCTGCACCACATACAGTACTGGTCTCTACAGCCTGTTCAAAAGCTCAGACTAGGCACTCCCATTCTTTTTCCTTTATTTTCCTTTACGTTTAAGAGTCCCAGAGGCACCCCCATTCTTTTTCCTTTATTTTCCTTTACGTTTAAGAGTCCCAGAGGCACCCCCATTCTTTTTCCTTTACGTTTAAGAGCCCCAGGGCCAAAACTCTGTTCTTCAAAACCCTTTTTATATCTTCTATTCCCAAGACTGTTAAAATATTGTGAAAGTAGTGGTTGGGCAGTAAGACTTGCTCATCCAAAACAGTCACTGTTTCTTTCTTTGTATGCGTGCTGTTGTCTGTTGACTTACACCTTCAGCTGGCAATTCTTTACATGTAGTCAGTGCTTTAGTTGCTGCAGTTACTCAAAATCCACCTACACGTATTTTGAAGTGCTCAAAATAATTTAACCTTACAAAATTAACATGCACATTCCGAAAAGACTGACAAATGCTCAGCAGAATCACAGACTCCAGCAATTCATCTGACATTCATGTAAATCTAGGTACAGTTTATTCACCAAGCATGGTTGTCACCCAGCTGGTATGTCTTTCAGGAATGTGTATTTGGACTGAAGCATAGGAAAGTTAATCCTTTGCTTTAGTACTGATTAAGATGATGGTGGGGAGAACTGTCCTCCTTGTCTATTCCCTTATCCCAGTTTAAGAAGCTCATTGCATCAAACATCTCTCTACATTAAGATACTGCAAGCAAGCACTAGGAATATATATCCCCCTATGTGACGTTTAACTACCCAGTTGCACCAATTTCCTGCTAACTAACAGAAATTTATAATCCTGTATTACAACTAATCACTCATCGCCCCTCCCCACATCCCATCATCAAAACAGTTTGCACTTTGACAAGTTTGCACCAATGAGTTGCAACAAATTGAGAACACAACTCCAAGAACACGCGACCTTAGCATGTAAAAGTGGCAAAAAATGGGCACGGGAGTACTGTTCCTTTATTGAAGCTGGTTAGTAAATGTTAGGGATGCTTGATTTTCATTTCATGCATATATGTTTCTGTGCTAAGTTAACTGGTTTCTGCAGTAGCAGCCAGAATTCGTTACATGCAGAAGTGCCACGTTATATTACCAGAACAGACATGAAAAATCCACTGGCTCTATGCTTTTTTCAGCTACAGAACACAGAGACTGAAGAGATCTTTAAGGAAAACAAATTGTGAAGTGAAACAAAGCAGTTTTTAAGCAGCATAGCAAGGGTATGGAAGAAGAGGAGATGTGAAGAAGTGACTGTAGCTTCCATAATACTTTCAGAAGCCAGCGGGTATCTCACAACCTATCACAGTATCAGACTGTAGCACAGGAGAAATTGCAGTGCAGTTTTGCCTTTTGCTAATAAAGTCGTCCTGCTGAAAGGAAAGGGTACAGCTACAAATAGTATTTTCACCCAGAAGACGACAGATTAACAGATGCCTTGCAGCATATATACAGTTAGTAAAACTTCTGATATAGAAACGGTCCATCAAATCTAAAAATGCAAGGACAGTTAACCTAGCACAATATTGTAATTACCTCTTCTGATTTGTTGTGTTCTTAAAAAGAAGGCCTCTAAAATTATTGCTGTCCTGATTAAGAGAAGTGTTCACTAGAAGTAAGCACCTAAGTTAGGGTGAGAAAATAAGATACTTTAAAATCACAGCTGCCTTTTTGCTACACACTTTCTACCTGTCTTCATTCAGGGACTGAAAATAGTCCCTTTCACATTTATCTGCAGGATTGCTGGTTGTTAGCCGCAGGTACCAACACACTGTTGTTACACCCTGCAGTAATCGCGGAAAGTTGATCTTTATTTCAAACATAAAAGGGGCAGAAAAGAAAATAAATGGTCACATGCAGACAGGAAGAAAACTGGGGAAGAAATACAGTACTTGGAACAAGTGAATAGGGTGCTCCAGAATCTTTACAAAAGAGACCAGGAAACTGCAGAGTTAGAGAGAAATTCTGAGTGTGATGGAAGGAGCAATCAAGAAACTTGCCACTACATACAATATCCTCTGTCCAAAGAAGAGATGGCCTGAAAAGATGTTTTCAGGAAGTCTCTAAAAAATAACATACACTCATATTGGTTGGTGCTTTAAGGAATCTGGGCTCAAGTTTACCTGGCAAGTCATTCATTAACAATAAGGTCCTCATGCCACAATTAACTTCAAACAATGACATAACTGTTCCCATCCCATATAGCACTTCAGTTCCTCTGCTCAGAAGCCGAAAGGCTGGGGCTTAATTAATCTCCACTATTAGAGAGATGGTCTCTCTTTCTGAGACATGTTGTACCATTCCCCTCATCTCCCTCCCCCAAGACCCAACAGAGCAGGTTTTGGTAACTGTTGCCTGTAGCCAGGTTTCCAAAATCCCCATAAAAAGCAAGAAGTGAAGCTTTGGTTTTGCAGTTCCATGTCAAGCAAGCAAAGACAGCAGATGTGAGCGTCAAATGGGACCAAAGGGGTGAAGTGTTGAGTAGAACTTCACAACAGAAGAATCTGACTCCAACAATGCACAGAAGGGGTGCAAAAGGCAGACAAGCCAAAACAGAAATGACCCCCAAAAGTTAAAGGATAAAAGGGTTTGGTACTGAATGTAAGCTGAGAACAACTAATGTTCTCTGCTTATACAACAAAGCATTCCTTCTACCACAAACATCTACCAGCTTTATGAGTAGCTCTGTTTCACCTCTGAGACAGCAGAGGTCAGATTTGCAGGTGCATGTGTAAGCAGGACACATCAAGAGAAAGAATGGGAAATTCTGGGACAAAAACCACGAAGCTTTGGCAACATCTAAAGAATTCTTCCTTTTGAAAAAACATTTATGTATGCGTGTGTATGCAGCCCTAGATTCACCATACTTGCCTATTCTTATGAAAAAAAACATAACCGCAAACTCGCAGTCTGTTTCAGCTTCTTTAGAAAACAAAACTCATACTAAGAGGAAGTTTCAGGCATTGCACCAAACCCATAACTATTTTTATTTTAAAAATTCTGTGGTTTTATAAAAACTTCCCCCCCACCTTACCCTAAAATTTAACTAAAGGTATTGATCTTCTTCTTGTTAATCTTGCAAGTACTTTCATACCTGAAGAACTACACTGCATTCTATAACACAGTATTATTTACTTTTCTCCACACAGAAAACATGCAAAACACTTATTTTACTTGATATATTCAAATCATGATAAAATTTTATTTTTATCTTCATTTTCAAAGTGCACCTAACCATATGCTGTTAAGTGCATACACAGTATAAAAAAGTAACACATATTCAAACTAAAATTATGCAACAAATAACACTTTCAAAATCAATAGTTAGAACAAAATAAATGGTGTCTAAATACCCACTCCACTCCATTGTTAGAATCCAAAGAAAAACAGACTTAGCAGCATCTAGAAAAACAAACCAGGCTGCAAATTCTGACAAGGAAGAAGCAAATCCCCAAATAGTGTGCTCACCACCAAGTACTGCCTTTCTAGCTCTCTTCCCTTTTAAATTAACTGTCAATTCAAGGACTTCAGCAGGTCTCATCTATTGTGGTAATGCCACTAAGAGAAAAGGAAAAGTTTCAGGAACTCAGAAGCCAGCCATTGATGGCTTTATACATCAAGACTAACACATTGCTAACTTCCAAATGTACTGCCCTCCAAGGACAAGGTCCTGCCAGAGGACAGAGAACCTGCTTAAGTTTATGCTGATGAAGTTGCCCTATTAATGTCACAGATACTATTCAGATTTAAAATTGCATATTCCCCCCCCGACAGTTATGTAAGATGAGACAAGTATGCAAGCCTCCCCCAGATAAGCATGCAGAGCCTTGAAGGGTACAGAACATCCTAAACAACCAGATAAACTAATCTAGAATGACTCCCTGCTGTAGCAATAGAAAGTCCAATGCTAGCTAACAGCACTTTATCTGAAGTAATGGGGGAAAAAGCTGACACAGAAAAACAAGGGGGGGTGGGGGGAAGGCTAGTGACGATTACTCAAACTAAGAGTCTGAAGTCTAGCTAAATACACAGTTGGACACAACTATCATACTTTCAGAACTACAGAAATTAAGTGAATTCTTACCATCTGTATGTAGATACTTCAGTCTAGTCTATAAAACACACTTTAGTTTAAAGACCTTTTGCCACAGTTTGATCTTTTGCAAGAGAGTTCAGTGAGCATTGGAGGACATTAGAGCTACTGGTTTGCCCATTTCCCCAGTGAAAGAGTCAAGCTAACCATAACAACCTGACTCCCACCGCACACCCACCAGATTCAATTTTCCTTTAAGAGCCCTGAACCGTGTTAAAAAATGGTTGGACATGAACAGTATGAATTTTGGCAGACTAAAAAGAAGCTGTTATGCCTGATCTACCTACAAAAAGCAATTATTTGTAGCCACACAAATAAAAACAGAAGTAGTGTTGTACCTACAATCACATTCAGGACTTTTAGCATAGCCTGGAATTCACAGGGCTTGAAAACACAAAATTGAGACAGGAGGAAAAAGGAGGAAAGACTAAAATTATAGCTCTGCAGTTACAACTCTACACTTTTAAGTATACAGACAGTTAAAAGTAAAGCTTTAAAAATGGGGGGACGGTAAATCTAATTCTGACCAGCCAGTAGGTCAGAACCTCTCATGAACAGTGATGAAACAAAGTATCCAGGACATTATATGTGATTTAGAGAAATGCACAAATTATTTTCAAGTCAGTCTGAACAGTACAGCCCTACTGTTTATCAGTGACTATTTTAAAAATGTCAGTATAGACAAAGAATGGAATTTGAACAAAAAACTGTCTTTGCATGTGTGAACAGATAAAATGGCTACCGGAAAGACAGCTAGTGAAGAGGAATTAAACCAGCATGTATTCACAAACATCCTCTCTAACAGGAAACAGTCAGTGTAAATTAATGTCAGCTTTGTTTGAAGGCTTTAATTAGCATGAAAGATCATTTCTGCAAGATGGTGCCCTTCAACACTTCCTAGGGGAAGGCTCAGCAGAAGGAAGATAGTGATTTAATGCAAATGTGTGACCACACAGTTTCTCCTAAAATATCCAAAGCTCTACTCTTTGAAGAGTCCCATACCACACATAGAGGAAAAGGACAAAATTAGTTCATCTTTCTTTCCATAAAATGCTACATTTCTTATACGCATACTTTACCAGTAAATTATCTTTTCTAAAATGTCTGAGTTGGACACACATGAAACACTAAGGGCTGTAAATAGGCATGTTACTCTACAAACTGCATAAAAAATTACTATCTTTGTAAGAATGTGTTTAGGTTTGATTTTACTACTGCGCTAGATTATCTGTCCTAAATTTTATATTAAATCCCTTCAAACCATCATGAAGAGAGGAAAAACCCAAACCAAACCAACCAAACAAAAAACAAACAAACAAACAAAAAAACCCACACCAAACCCCCAAAAACCAGTGCAGACTGTGCAAATTTGGATCCTATTTCTGGCCTCTTGACAGTTTACAATTTCACTCCAGAACTATTATTAAACTGAATTTCACTTAATTCGTTGCAAAGCCTATTTGTTTCAACAGGAATACAGGCTGGGTTTTTTCCTATCACTTTGCAGGCAGCAAAGGAATTACCAGTACTGAGAAAGGAGTATCTTTTTTCTTTCCTCCACTGTGTTTTAAGCTGATTATGAAGATCACATCTTTATTAGCCTGATTCTCTAAGAACACAAGGTTGGAACCATCATACCCCTTCCATTACATCTCCCTCTACAAAACAACTTTGGAATTAATGACCTGTTTGACAGTGAGGTATCAAAAATATATTTCTTTCTCACCACTAAAAAAATAAAAAAATAAAAAAAAAAATGGCTAGAGGCAGCAGAGGCAATGACTTCCTCCACGACAACTTGCCAAGAGGAAGACTGTGGCACGAGGTTTAAAATTTATTAGTCAAAGGATCCACATAAGAAGAAACACTGAATACCCTAACCACGGAAAAAGCCTTAATTGATGTTTATTCTATACTAAGTACTGAGGAATACATGCAGTAGCACTCGTGACTATGGAATGGATTTTTGTGTGTCTTGTAAAAGTATTAATTTCAACTTAAAACCCCAAATAAAGGAAAAACCTTCAGAATATGTCATGCTTCTCTTTATTCTTCTTTCCCTGGTATGTGGATTGGCATAGATAGTATATATGCAGCCCCACTGAAATTCAAACAAAACATAAGCCTTGTGTAAGAAACATGTCTTTTGGAATCAGACTCTGTTAGTCTTTATGAAACCTAGATATTTTTTTTTTATTAGGAAGTTTAGGAACACAGAATACTATAGCTGTCAGCTGCCAGACAATCCAAGAAGCAAAGCAGTTACTTGTTCTGCTATCTCTTGCAGTCACACTGCCTCATGAAACACACAGTACAGTATCAAAACTGGAATCTACTTTTACTACGGAGTATTTACAGAAGATTCTTTGCAAAAGTCTTTGCTCCATTCCATCTTAACAACCCTCAGAAACTCCTTGCATCCCTACAATGGAGAAACATTTAAGTATCAGAGCCAGCACCAGACCCACAGAGATAACTACTGCCTTAACCCAAGACTATATCCAACCGGGTACTGTTGGCACCCAACTGAAATACTGTAGAACGCTGATAATGGTCTTTGACAGCTGCCTTCACCACTACATTCAAACTTGCTGTGATAGTACTAATTCTGTACTGCTTTTAGGTCTTGTCTACCTGAGTGACATTTGGCTGCATTTATGAAAAAGCATGAAAATGCCAGAAGTCTGTTAAAGTGGAAAGTCAGTCAGGGAGAACCATAACCATCCAAGCGCACCGGCAGTTCCAAGTGAGACCATTTTTTAAGTTAATCCAAGTTCCGGTTTGTGCTTTTAACACGAGGCTACGACTCATACCTCACTGGATTTTGCCTGAAGTAGGTATGACAAATCTTCCTGATAAGGACTGCAGACTTGTGATGTGCTGGTCACAGAAAAATTGAAGTGAGCTTGACATTTCCAATATTCCTTTATTTGAAATTAAATATGCCTTCTAAGATCTATAAAGAGCCTAAGATTATGCAAATAATAGCGCTAGCATTGCCTGTGAAAACTAGGAAAGTATTGGACGGCAGGGGAAGAACCACTGACCCTTCCCAAAATGCTAGAGAAACAAGAATTATTCTACTTCCCTGGAACAGATACTAGTCAAGATAGCTGCACAAGACTGTGAGTATCAGCATAGTAAAATGAAGCGTTTGATACAGCAAGTACAGCTAGTATTCTTTGCCTCAGTAAGAAGAGCAGGAAAAATGTCCGGGCTGACCTCCTTCCTCATGCACACAAGTGTGAAACTTTAATATTTAAAAAGAGCTTGGAAAATCTGGGTTTCCTGATGACAGCCAGAAGACACGGGAAGAAAACAACAGTACAGGTTCTATCAACAGATCTGCATCGGAACATTTTTAATTTTAAATAAAGGCATCATAATATAAGGCAAAGCTAATAAAGATGACCCACAGACAGGTGTCAAAGAGAAATTCCAGTTGTGCTTGGTTTGCATTTAATTGTCAACACCAGATAATAAAGAACATTACACACAAGCAGCTTTACAGTTTTACAGGCTAAAATAGAAAATCCCTCTCTAGAATGTCCTTCACTTTAAAGAGAGAATTCTTATTTTTCCCAGTAAAATTAACTTCCAGGCATTTGCAAGAGCTGAGCTGCTTCTAACTTTGGCCATTTCATTATTTCTAAGAGAATCTAAAAATCAGATATAGGCTTTCTCAAGAAAGAAAACTTTTTTTCCCCTTGAACTATCACAAGTGTGCACTACCATGCCAAGCAGAAGAGAACACAATCTTATTGTATTGAAAGTTGACAAAATAATTTCTCCAAGTTTTCAAAAGTGACTATCAGGTTTGAAGAGACTTCTTGTGTGTTTTGTTGTTTGGGTTTCCCCCTCCACCCCTGGAACTGCACAAATTAGTTACAAAAGCACTCTTCTCATGTTTTAATATGTCAGAATTTTATTTTTCCATGTTAATCCAGAAGATACTAGAAATTCCATAAGGACATACTATTTCTGTTCAGATGGCTGTAAAAATCTTGACAGAATATAGTCCTACAAATAAATTGCCATACATAAAACTGCATCTTGGCTGCAGAGTATTGCAATTTGGTAGCTGTAATACAGGACAGGACAAAAGTTTCTGGAAATCAGAAAAGATCCATTAGGGAATGGCACAATTCATTATCTTTCTCCTGTTCTCCTCACTTCAGCTTATTTTTTTATTCCAGAAAATTATGTATTGTGTATCTAAGTATTAAAGATTTTATTACTCCTTTTGAATTATTGAAAATGTTATCATGGTTATATTTTTTAAATTAGAATTTATCAAACTGACACACCTGAGTCACAGTTCAGTGCTATTGGATCCATGCACACATGAACACTGTAATCCTAATGACTGTTAGTTCTGGCCCACTGACATTAAAGACAGCACTTGGGTTGAACAATGCATCGTGAAAAAGTTTGATCAAAATGTGTGTTCACACTTTCTGTATTTGTTAACGGCATTACAGCAACGAAAGACTGATTTACTCTTGAATGAGAATATCCAGGCAATGTTATACTGTTTCACAAGCCCCTACACTGAAAAAAGATATTATACAGCTTTTTTGATAAGGAACATTGACTTCCCTACACTATTAGTCCCAACTAATTTCAACCTGAGTGTAAGCATTAGAATGTGTACCTTAGCGTATATGGCAGAATGCTTACCACAGGAAAATAA
This sequence comes from Microhierax caerulescens, assembly GCA_035590215.1. Taxonomy (NCBI): domain Eukaryota; kingdom Metazoa; phylum Chordata; class Aves; order Falconiformes; family Falconidae; genus Microhierax; species Microhierax caerulescens. Next base: position 16,335,408 of record JAVJGJ010000030.1, on the reverse strand, counting down.
AGATTCACTCTCCGGATTTTCTTTTAAAATATACTAACAAAAAGTGCAGAGTCATCCCAAGAAGACTCAAGAAGTTATACAGTTGCTGACTGTCAAACTGGTAGTGACTTCTGCTCTAATACAATTGGCCTGTCAGGTCACAGAGCAGAACATATAAAGATCCATTTGGGGGGGGTGGGGGGGGTGGGGAAGGCAAAAATTAGAAGTTGTTACCGTAGCATCCTGTGTGTGTTTTAGCAAAGCAACTAAAAGATCAAACACAAGAACAGCACTTGCTGCGACGACTCAGAAGACGTAAATTCTGTGAACAGGTTGCACTAACAATATTGTTTGAAACTCTTATTTCAAAAGCACCGTGTTTTAATTCTAAGCAGGCAGAACTTCTTGACATTTTCCTCTCAAGCATTCTGTTCTTACTCTCATTGCTTGTGCAAATGTGTTCTTCACAGAACAAGGAAAGTAATCAGTTACAAGTATAAATATACTTAATATGGAAGCTTTGGTCTCCCAAGAAAACAAAACATCTCTCACAATCTTGTTCAGTAACTGCTTTTGAGAAAAAAAGACATAAGACAAAACTTCAGTGTACACCACCATATTCTTTTTATGGTAGTAGAATAGCAACCTGGCTGCTTGTGTTCTTTAAAAGTACACAAATCAAAGAAGCAAATTATATTAAAAAGCCAGTTCATGTAAGCAGGTACATCTCAGAGATCAGTGACAGAGGAATACTAAACACACTGAGGCCCTTTCATCTTTTAAAGTGAATGGGGTATAGAGAAGAAAGACTTATATTCAAATGAGATGAGCTCTTGGTCCTGTATGCCACAAGCAAAAATCATACAAAAAATACTCCACACACACAGTGCCACATAATTAGAACTGTGATTCCCTCACAAGATTTGAGAACAAGAAACCTTATAGTGATGGACACAGCAAGACCATAAATCCTAATTCAGAAGTTGTCATTTTCTTTTCTTTTCTTAATCTTTTAAGTCTGTCACCCAAGCAACCTAACCCTCCCTCATGTTTGGGCCTTTAACTTATTCACTGCATTACACTGATTTCTTCTTGTGTTAGCTGGAAATTTTTTCCTGTTTTGTAGACCTCAATATCAGAACAATAATAAAAAAAGGACATTTACAAAATTAATTACTTTTTTGTTAGCAATGCGGTATCAGTGATGATAACAGATTCCCAAAAGAAACACTACCTATGAGAGCATAATGATTTCGCAAGAGTCATGGATATTATAACCAGGAAGTCAGACAAGAATAATAAACTGGGATAATTTGCCATTAGCTCAGTGTACGTTGGGTTCCACTGAATCTTCAAGAGAAACAGCTCACATGTAACTCTAGGTTGGAGGCAGATGGAACACCACTCTCCTCTGCACTCCATCTGTATAAGCATGGAATCCAAATCAAAACAAAGTCTGAACAGTTTGACTTCTTGGTTAAAACTGCTCTGTCAGAATGATGCAAAGGGTCATTTCAAAGCAATTCAGGGACTTTCAGAAGATTCCTCTGGGGGAATAGCACATGCAATGCTATACCTTTTAAACAATCAGAGGCAAGACCCTAGTCATTAAAAATTATTTTTAAAAACTACACAGATGTCAAAAGAAAGCCTACAAATCCAAATAGCTAGATCCCACAGAGAGTGGTATAGAAGGGTATTTTAAACAGGCATGAGTATTTAACAGCTCATATACTGACCTTACTGCAAAAGGAAAATTATTTTGAAGTCTGAACTATTAAGTTAATAAGTTTAAAAAAAAAAAAAAAAAAAAAAAAAAGAAATTCTCAGAATTCCTGAGATATATGAATCAGAGATTCACTCCTCTCCCCACTTGTTTCACACTGGTTTTTGTTTGGCTTCTTCCAACAATACCTAAACTGAGTACTATGAAGAAAAATCAACCTCTGTTAGAACTCAGAGTTATCACAAACATCTGCACCTATAATTGGACATTGAGAAGTCCAGAAAAACACATAATAATTCCTATTCAACAAACATAAGTAAATTAAGGTTTTACAAGATACCTGGCATGGAGTTTGTTGCTTTTCCCATTTTGCGAAGGGTACTCTTCTATAACATGCTGTACGAAAGGTGGCTGCTGCCGCTGTGTTCTGGTATATGGCAATGCTCCCATATGGTTGAACATATCACAAGACCTAGTGGGAATTGTCCCCTTCTTCTTCCTGGGGAGAGTGCCATGGATAGAGATGTCTTGAAATGAGTCTGAACGATACTCAGCTGGTGAAGGTTTAGTGGTCAAAAGGTCCATGGAAGAAGCTAATGAGAACTGGTGGTTCGCTGGGCCATTTCTGGAAAGACTTGAACATTTTCCTGCAGCTATCATTTTTGGTTCTGCAAAAACAAAAATAAGATTCATCATAGTGCATCAATCATCAAAGTCCCCACTTTAATGGCAGTTAAATAGCACAACTAGCAAAGGCATCAAAAAGTGAACTGCTTTGCGTTGAGACACTCACATATGTCAAGATGTAGCCTGTATCATAATCCAGTCATGTTGCACCCAACTGCACGTGAAGCACACATTGCATGTTAACTGTTACACATGTGAAAAGTCACAAAAAAACCCAACTGATCTAGACACACATGCAAGAGCAGGCCCTGAGCAATTTTCCATTTTTATCCACCGAGTTCCTCCTCTTTGATCCTTCACATCCTTTGAATACTCAGACATCAACTTAGATTAATTAACAAAAAGCAAAGATTTAGGAACATTTTAGACAAAAAATAAAAGGCACTCTACAGCTTGGTTTGGAAGAATATGCTTCTAAACCCAGTAGCTGGCACAATGTGAAGAAAAAACTCTTTCTGAAGAGAGTCTTGCTCAAGTAATAAATGTAGCAGAGAAGTGGTCACGTATTTCTAACAGGCTGTAAACTAAAGAGCTCTACCCAAGAGATAAGGGCAGGAGCAGATTACTGGAATTCTCTTCTTCAGCATGCACTGCCTGCTGGCTCAAATTGTTGTTGACATTAGGGATTTGCGTAACTGTCAGTCTCTCGCAAAATCACTTGTAGCCTGCCATACAGTAGAGGTTTTTCTGTTATCATTAACAAAAATCCTTCATGAGACAAACACTTCGGGCACATTAACAGATTGCTGTTCTCTTTCTCAAAAAATGCTGCCTTGTGCTCACTTTTAAGTGCTTTATTACAGAAGACAGGCTGCCTTATCCTATCCAGTTATACCAGCCTGCAAAAGCCACTCTATGGAACATACACACAGACTTAAAGGTCAACCAGGCCCACACTATTTAACCTAGGTGGTAGTCCACCAGGTGCTTCCCACAAAAACTGGAAAAGCCACAGAAGCGGCAGAGAGAGATATGGAATCAGAAAGCAGAAGAGCTTTTGGAAATAACAGGTATGGACAGGGAGAATCTGTTCTGACGCTGGTGAATTTTCATGCTGAAAAACAGGAGTAGCACCCTGAAGGCCCAGCAGCCTGGAAGGCAGCTGCTGACAGCTGCACAGGAGCTCCTCTGGGTTTGGGGAATGTACAGGTGCTGCAAGGAAAACAGAGCTGCCTCTGTAGTCCTCCTGCTCCTTCCTCCAGCCTCAGTATCACAGGTACTATCAAGTGTTGCTGCACTGAAGCCATTGTTACCACTACCCAGAGGTGATCGTAACAGTAACACTAAAGCTGATCTCCAATTTATGAAAGAATTCTGCGATTTCCTCTCAGCTGCGCTGCAGAGATTCACAGGCGGGATAAGGTTTCCAGACTTCAACAACAAATCCCTTCCCACTTCTCCCTTATTGAAGGTCCTACAATAAATACTCACCGATTAGAGATGATTAATAATTAGCCTCTTTTTTAAATCTTCAGTTTGACAAAGCTCTGTCTGAGATACTATGTACTATAGTAGAAAAGCCTCTGGAAATAGCATCTTTGCTCAGAGAGAATGTTTGACTTTGGTCAGGTTTCTTGTTGAAAAGAGTAGAAAAGAGTTGAAAGGTTAACAGGAACTGACATTTTTAGTTAGACAGATCCAAAGAGAATTCAAAACCCTAAAGAAAACACACACTCACAAAAAATCTCCCATAAATTATCATATGGCCCTTTGATGTGAAACACTAAATCACCTCTCCATTTATCATGTCATTTGAGGACACAGTTTCTGCTGGCTATTATTAAAAATATTGCATGATTATTTTCAAAATAATAAAAAGAAGTTAAAAAAAACCCAAACAAACAGGGCTAGAGATAGGAAGATCGAAAATGCCAATGCTTACCACAAAGCTACAACCTTCTATAGCTGAAGTAAACTGACAGAGCTTGTTTCTAGTAAATTCAGCTTTATTATTAGAGAGTAATGATAAAAATTATTTCAAACAACAGGGGAAAGAAAAGCTTCTTAGGATTCACACAATCATTTGAAAGCACATATTTATGTGTTTACTGTAAGAAGGCAACAAACACCATTTATAGAGTCTGAAACAGGGGACACTAGCTTGCTCACATCACACAAACATGTTGTTATTCTCCTTCTGGGGTCTGCTGAGATTCTGTCCTTAATAATTCTGCTTTCTTACTGGTTTCTAAAAAACACCTCCTAACCTCTGAATTCTAACTATTTAAACTCAGGTTATCCAGCCAGAAGAGATTTTTCTTAGGTTTTCCTGCAAGATTACCACCATTATGCTGAAATGAAACGTGGTATTTCATGCAAATGGGTATCAAAACCAGGCAGTTATAACTACAACCAATGAAAGCTTCAGTTGAATAGCTGACACCAGATGAGTCCACGATAAGCTTACAATGACAGTAAACTGTCAACCACCTCATGTTTGAGGATCCATAAAGAAAGCTGAGAACTCCCTCTCCTAACCAAATCACAGGGAAGTTATAGCAATCCAGTAGGTTTCCACTCCAACAGTTTGAAAATTCTCAACAAATATACAAGACTCTGAAATACAGCATTTCCCATTTAACCTCCCTTCCTAAGAAGCCCTTCTTAAGAAAGAAAACCAAACACCCTGAGTTATGTCCTAATCATTGCATCTTTTAAGTCACTTTCAGTAACATCCCATGGTTTACAAATTCCATACCCAATTCTCAAATTCACACCTGAGTTTTGTTTTGAGGAATCAAGTTAGAGTTCCAAAGTTACTACGAAACACCTACATTAAGAACTTGCAAGACACTTAGCCACAATTATGTGTGTACAGAAGCTTTGATAATATTTCAATCCTCCCTGCAAAACCCCTCAAAAAAAAAAACCACCCAAAACCCAGAACCCCAAACCAACAGATCTGCTAACTTCTATCCATAAATTTACTTGCTTGCCTATGTGCTGCTGCATTATGTGTTCTTCATAAGCGTAAACCAAGAACTACAATAATTAGCTCAGTAAAAGTCCTGCCAAACTATCCATACATTTTTTTCAAATTGAATGTAAACACTGCAAGGAGGGAGCCTCTTCAGCTGAAGACCCTGGAATGTCTCAAATACTTCAGCATATGATTCAAAGAATGTTTCACTTTACTAGATATAGAAACCCTGAAAATTTTACTCCCTAAGAGACAGTGTGCTTTGAACATCTGCCATCACGCAATCAGCAATGGAAATGGTAGAAATTATAATGAAAGCCCAAAAGGAACTGAACTTTAATTGTGCGTGTTCCTATTTGTCAAAATGCAGCATCTAACAAAACCAAAAGTTTTGGAAGTCATACAAGTTTCCCCTAACCAAATAAAAACAAGACTGACTCATGCTGATAAAATGTTAAAAATGTTAGGTGAGTTTTGATTTGTATGTAGAATAGCATTTCTCTTTCTTCAGTCTGTACTTTGGGAAGGTATATGGGAATGGAGTTGGCAGGAGTCAGACTGTGACTTCAGAGAACTGGAGGCCATGAAAGGTTTCCAGGTAACTTCTGACACATTCTATTTTTTTGTTATGAATGAGGGCAAGGGAAGCCTTTAAAATCAATATGGCATTTAGGAAAACAGTATGAGATCGGATGTAGAATAAAATAGGTATCTGGTGGGCAAGACCAAACATGCACCAAGCTCTAATCCAACAGGGTGTGCATCTCTTCATGTCATTGCTCAAAACAAAAGAGAACCATATGAACAATGAAAGAAATAACCTTTGCTTTCCCAAAACAACCTTCTACTCATGCCCTCTTGTCTCTGGTTTGCAAATACAAACTTTCTGGCTCAGTTTGTCTTATGAAAACCTTCTGATGTTCACACAGTCTGAAGAAGTGCTCTGATGGTTCATTCAAGCCAGTACAGCTGCAAGAATAAGCGCCCCTTCCACACCACAATATAAGATAACTAGTGGCAATGGCTGCTACTTTGTTGTTTCTATACACTGGAGGAGGGGAAGGGAAAAGAAAATCTCTCCAGCTCAGCCTCAAGAGATTCCCGAATAGCATTAACAAACAGTCCAAGGCTGTATATGCTCATGTTGATGGAAACCTCATAAAAGGAAACAGAAAAGCCATTTCAGAATTCCAAATCGGACTCTCAAGCTACCTCAAAACTCTTGAATTTTATCTAAACCAGTTTGGGACATTAAAAGATTCACACTTCTCTCAAAGTCTTATTGATCTGGAGTCTGGTGATTCTCCCTGTTAGATCAAACTCTCTGAAGTCTACACCTGGGCTTAATATATCGCCAATGGTACAATACTTTACTCCAAGTCTCAGCATGTCTTTATCATTATGTATGCTACGAGGCGAAGAGGGCTTGAGCACAGTTTTAATGCAGCCAACTGAAGAACAACTGCCTTATGTCCTCGGGTCTTTCCAAGACTGAGTCAACTTTTGTGAAAACCTTACTTACTTTTGACATAGCAAATCTCCTTACAACCTCCTCCCACTCACCTGCCCTCCCTTTCTCAAAACCAGTAACAATAAATTACTGTGAGTGGGAGACACATTACTCTCTTCTCCCTGCTAGGTTACTTGGCACGTTTACATGCACCATGCAGATGCACAGGGCAAATAATTGAAGCAATCAGCCTTAATTGTGATGAAAGTCAAGTTCAGGACAAAAAACCAGATCAATTTCCTCAAGATTTGTTTTTTGTGTAGTAAGAGAATAAGTTAGGGAAACAGAAAAAGCGTGACTGAAAAGCGACTAAAGTTAACATTTCATAGGAAAAAATACAGTTAAAACTATAGCCACTATAAACTCAAGATTTAAACTATAGATTTCATGTTAACTGTTTCCCTAGAAGCAACATAGGCTTCTTCATTAGCATAACAAAAAAGAGGATTCTTGCTCCCAAAATGGATTAGAAGCACTTTCTGCAACCTGTGTTTTCTGGCTTTTTTTTTTTTTTTTTTTAAACAAGATAGACTGATGCAGTAGCTGCTAAAGCAAACAGGTCACAGGACTTTGAGAACACTGTTAAGGTTCAAGAACCTACAGCCTATTATGATACAGAGAAATAGATTGAGAAAGCACACGCAACAGTTCAAAGGCTCTGAGCTACTATCAGAAAAAAACATGAGTCTGTCAAACATCAAAAACTCCCCACAAGACTATGGCCAGGTCAGTGCTTCCAAAGGGGCCTGAAGTGCTATCACAACGTTCATGCTCTTTCCCCTTAATGTATGTCATTCAGTTTCCACTCCCCATACATCCTTCTTGCACTGGAATGTCAAAATCTATTTTAAATAATATTTTTAACTACTATTCTCAGGCATCAGAAAACACACAGGTCAGGATAAGTTATCTTTGAAATGTCTCTGTTTTAAGATCAGAGAAACAGATACCCACCCACCCCACCCCCAAACTCTGAGTTTTCACATGTAGAATGCCTTGGTATCTATAAAAAATGCCAGGAAAAAGTGATCACTGAAGAGGATTCAATAACAAGCAGAGATCTCTTTGGCTGGCCTATACTATGAAATTATCTGAGAAACTTCAGTGCCCAATCAGTTAGCTCAGTAATCCTGAAAGGAATGAAGCCTTGACTTGAAATAAACATTCTCTCCCCATTCCACTGGCAGAAATAGAGGACTTCACCAAAGTTACTGTCAAATCTAAGCGGTTTTTAGCTAATACAAGCTTTTGTTCCTCCCCTAGTATAGGAAGTCATTTATTATTTTGCCTGCTCCTCTGTTCCCACGATGTTACTGAAAAAAAAAAACCAAACCAAAAAACAACAACAAAAAAAACCCAACATGAAACAACGCACTCCAGCTGAAAATGAACTATTTAAAAAAACCTTTTCAGCAGTAAGTATGCACTTGATTATTTTAAACGAACAAGTGATTTACAGAAATTACAAATCTGGACAGACAGAAGCACTT
>JAVJGJ010000030.1:16274738-16326996 GCA_035590215.1 Microhierax caerulescens | reverse complement strand
ACCACTGGGTGGGCAGAGGGGCCATGCCTGGAGAAGACAGCCGCATGGGCACTTGGGGTTCATCGCTGCATGAGCTGTGGGGAGCAGCCCCTGGTCCCGGGGGCCTGGTTAAACCTAGGAGGCTCAACCTGACATGGGGAGAGGGGAGACTAAAGGGACCCCGAGGTACCTTCTTGTGGCACTGGTCCCCTGGGATGGAGGATGCAGATCTGGGGGAGCTGCAGCCCTCAGCCCCTGTCCCTCAAGTTCATGGTGCTGGCACATAGGGGACCTCAGGGAGACCCACTTTGAGAGGTACCCTTCCCACCCCTCCCCAAGGACATGGCAGCCAGGATATGGGGACGTGGGGTGGAGAGAGTTGTGCTGGGCTCCAGCAGCCACCCTGGACCTTGGGTATCACAGCCACGCGTCCGCCAACACTTGCCGCTGACCTTCCCCTGCTCCTGTGCCCTGGCCCGCCCCAGCCCACCCACTGCCCGGGGGGCCGGGGAGTGAGCGATGGGGCAGAGCCCTGTGCTGGTGACATGGCTGAGCTAGCAGGTCCCCGAGGAGAAAGTCAAGGCTGGGGCCAGCCAAGAGTTGTTACTGCGCTGCCAGTGGGCTGGAGAGTCACCGTGGGGCAGGGTGGGCTCAGCCCCTTCTCCTGGCATGGCCATGTGAGAGCCTGCCTGGGGACCCCAGGGATGGAGCCAGCACCCTGGGGCTCCCCACGTCTTCGTCACCACCAGCTCCTTGGAGCTGGGTGCGTGCAGGCAGGCCTGTCCTGCCTGCATACCCCTCTGAGTCGTAGCTGGGACTGATGCCCATGGACTACCAACCCCATGGCAACCCCACAAGTCCCTCTGTGCAGTCCCATGGGCGTTGGGAATCCAGTCCCAGCAGCCCCTGGCTCTGCTGCTCCAGCCTCTGCATCCCTAGCAGCCAAGGGTGATGGGGGTTAGCCTGAGCTGTGGTGTCTGGGATCAATGGGGAGGGGGCGAGCAAGGCCAGTATCCATGCTGGGCTGGGCCCCAGACCCGGGCTGAACCCCTGGTGTTGGAGCCATTAGAAACCCCACCCTGGACCCTGAGCCAAAGCTACTGGGAGGCTCCCCAGCAGGACTGTCCCTGGCCCAGCCCTTGCAGACGTGATGTGTTTTTTAGGTTCGTTCAAGACACTGTTCATCTCACAGTCCTGTTCCTGGGTTTGCCATGGGGCTGAGCTCCCACTTGCAGTCTCCCAAGGGTGGGAGGGCAGGTATCCTGACCCTTACCCCTCCTATCTCCTTCTCCCCATCCTCCCTCCTCCCAGGCTCTCTGGGGTACCCACTGTCCCCCACCACGTGGAGCAGATGCCGCCTCCTTCCTCACGCTGCAGGTCGCATGGTGTGACCCCCACCCTGGGGCATGGTGACCCACAACCCGCTTGGCATCTCCAGTCTGTATATTTTGTATTATAACAATATTATGGGTTAAAAAGTAAAAACCAAAAAAACCAATAAAATCTAACCACAATCGCTATGCACATCACCGTTATGTCTTTGCATCTGTTAGCTGTGGCATAGGGGGAATAGAGGCTGAGGGTCTCTGCAGAGGGTTGGCAGTTTTTTTGGGGTGCTGGAATTGCAGGGTGCTCTGTGTGGGTGCTCTGGGAAGTTACATGGGGGACAGGGTGTGCACTGAGCTGCTCAGGGTCCCAAACAGCCCGGCCATGCCTTCCATGGCCCTGTAAATACAGTCTTTTCCCTGCTAAGAGGCTGTAGGCTTTAGGCTCATGAGGTCTTACACCAAGTGGGTCAGGTCTCAGGAGTGAGGCTGTCAGGTGTGTTTTCAGCTTGTCACGAGATGCTGCTGCATGAACCTGAGCTCAGGACCAGGTGGCCCTTGTTAGGATGCAGCACTTAAAGCTGAGCTGACAGAAAGATGGTTGCCTACTGTCTTGAAGAGGTAGGCATAGACTGGAAAGGGATTTTTTCCTTAGGGATGTGAACTGTTGGGCAATCACTGGTCCTTGGAGAGGTGCAGTCTTGAGAACTGGGAAGAATGGCTTGAAGCAAAACAAAGAGGAAAAAAGAAGCAGGTAAGTGAAAAACTAGCAGAACAAGAGGGTAATGGACCTGTGGGACAGTGACACCATCCAGCATTATGCAGTCTGTGGTCCAGGAACTGAAAGCTCAATGCTAAGAGCTGCCTGAGGACCCCAGCATTTTAAGAGGATGGGCCCTGACTATAGGGGAATTACCATTGTGGGACTGGGAAAGCTGTGAGTCTGCTCTTTCCAGAGCCTCTCATTCCCCAGGGAACTTTGTGACCTGCTGCCAGCCACTCAGGTCTGTGTACAGCAACATGGACAGGCCTGAATGCATTTTCCTTTCTAAGATGCCCTTCCCTGTATATCCTGTCCCTTGTGAGTTCTGCTTGGCTCGTTGCTATTTTGGGCAATGCCATCTGCGGGCTTGATATGCCCTCTCGTGGCACAAGGATGCTGTGAGCCACCGATGGGGTCCTTGGATCCCCCTCCCCAGGGCAAGGGGCAGGAAAGACTGGATGACAAGGTGAAAAGGGGTCAGCCTCCAAAAGCTGCTGTAGCCTTTTCACACCTGTGCAGGGATCGTTGCTGGTAGCAACTGGGGGTGGGGGCAGCTGGTCTCCTGGGGGTCAAAAAATAATCTCTGCTTAGCTCCCACCCTGGGGCAGGCTCTTGGGGAAGGGGATGAGGGCAGGGAGGACTGGATCACACACACCTCCAGGTGTGTCATCAGACTGTTATAAGAATTTGCTGTGTAAGGCAGGGCTTGGGACCAAGTTGTCCTTTGTTAGGATGTGGCATTTAAGGGTTGGTAACAGACCCAAAGTTGCTGGGTCTGTGCTCAGAATGGAGGTAAAAGCTGATGGGTGCTTGGAAAAGGGCAGCCTTGTGTTGTTGCAAGCCATCTCTTTCCCAGCTTTCAGAGGGAAAAAGAATAGCAGTTATTCTGGGAAAAACAGCTGAGCAACTGGTTGAGGCAGCTGATACAGCCTTGGGCAGTGATTCACTCCAGCATCCCGAAAACTGCCTAGAAACACAAACGTCTTACAAAAGGATGAGATCCCACCATCAGGGAACTGTTACTGCAGATTTACTCTGGCACAATCAAAGCTGTAAGTGTGATGCCTGCAGCAGGGTCCCCTCTGACCTAGCAGCCAACCACCCAGCTCCGTGTACGTATCGCTATATGAGAGCACCGTGCGTTTTCCACCCAAATTCTGTGCATTCCTCTGCTCTAACCCTTCTGTAAAGCCTTGCGCTGCATATCAACACGCTTTAGCTCGTTACTGTTTAGGGTAGCAGTACAACTGGTATTTTTGCTCTTTGAAAGCTTTAGATTGGATGTGATGGTAACTAGAGATGCTCCTTGGCCACGGTCTCTGCTGCAGCGTTCTAGGCATGAAATAGAGCCAGAAATGCAGCTGTCTTGGGTTTCTTCTTGTCATGTCAAAATATCATCAGTGGAAATGAGCTTAAAGAGCAAGAAACGGGCTTCAAACATGCAAGGCAGGGTTTGGGGCAAGCAGAGTGAGCTGGGTAGGGATGCAAAGTGTCCAAATCAGCAGGGGATGTTTTGAATGGGAGTTTTTGTTCACTGTGTTAGCCTTTGGCTGAGGCACGATGTGGCTGCTGTGATGCTTTCTCCAGCCCCCCTCGCGAGCTGGGGTTGCTGGCAGCTGCCTTGCTGGCGGGTACCTGCTGTGGTCCCCCCAGTGCTGGCTGGGTGGGCAGGATTACCGGACCCGCCTCCGCACAGCCCTTGCGGGAGGGCTCCCTGCTCAGCCCCCTGCTCTCCAGCCCGTGTGCTGAGGGCTCCCATGTGGCTGGAGCTTCTCCCTGGAGTGATGCCATCTGACCTCAGGCCCCTTCTCTGATTTACGCAGCCGGCCCTCCAGCGTCCTCATAGCCCCCTCCAGGCACAGGAACACCTGTAAGCACAGCCGGGCTGTGCTGGGAGGCAGCGGCTGTAGGGGTTTTTCCCCTCGCACCCCGCCCGCCGCCCCTCTCCACGGATCCGAGACTCCCAGATTAGCACTGCAGCAGAAACGAGGCTTCCCCGGGCCCCCGTTCGCGGACAGCGGGCGCCTACAGCTGCTTCTACTACTGCACGCACACGGTGACTTCCCTTGCCTGAAGTTATCTGTGCAACAGGTTGGCGGGATAAAGCGCGTTTCCTAAAACAAAGGCTCAAGTAACTGCAAAGGGCCGAGAGCTGTTGGCAGAACAGATGGCTGGCTAGCTAACCGCCCTTCGCGAAGTACACCCTCTACAACAATCGGATAATTACAGGCAGAACATTCACTCCGACAATTACCTCGGGCCCCCTCGGCCGTCCCACCGCCGCAGCCAAGGGGCTCCTGCTTACACAGAAACCAGGGCGCGCGCGGTTGACTTCTGAAGCAGGGTCTAGGTCAAATTCTTCTGCAACACCGTATTCGTTTCTTCCCTGTTGGCTCGGTCTTTCAGGCTGCCTGGCCAACGTTTCTCTGGTTTTGCCCCGGTTATTCCAGTTGTGCAAAGCAATTTTGATAACACGGTTCTTTCCCTCTTACCAGAATTCGTGCCAACATTCTGCAAACCCCTTCACAGGTATCCCATTGGCATTAGCTTCCCAGCAACAAATATTTCTCTGCCTAACCAAACATGCAATTGATTTTGACATTAAATATTTTACCCCTAGTAGCTGCATGGTGGTTCTGTGCTCAGAGATCCTCTTTGTGCCCTGTTTTTCATTCCACTCTAACGTTCAATCCTCTCCACTCTTTCTCCATTTTAACTAGAACTCACTTTAATATGCTTCTTCTGATATGTCTGCTTCAGAGCCTGACTATACGATGTTGCTGAAGTTGTAGTCCTAAACTATCTAAATGACAGACGTCACTAAGGAGCAGATTATTCATCTCCCAGGACCTCTATGTATTATCAAACCAACCACCAAAAATAAACTATGGTATTCTCACTCCAAAGAAGTTAAGCTATATCCAATGGTAACAACAGCAGGATTAGAATTCCACATGGTGACTAACCATACTGACATCTCTGGGCACTGGGTAGAACTAGGACATCTACCTCTTTGTAGTTCAGATTCTTAGGCATTGTCCAGAACACGGAATTTTACTATCTAAAATACTTTACAGCAAAAAGCCCACTTTTTTAAAATGAAGCAATTAAAGACAGAAAGAGAACTGGACCTCCTCTTGGAGCAGTCTAAAGCTTAAAAAGCATTTAGCTCATCAAGTCAAGATTCCTTAGCCGTCTATGTTGCAGATGTAGGTATTGGGAACTTCTCAGAAGTGTCTTGGAGTTTTCATAGATAGAAGTAGAATCTTTGCATAAAAAAAACTTCAAGATGAAGCTTAGCATAAAAGAAGAGAGAAAAAAAATAAAGGCAGAGAGCACTCAAATATGCAGTAAGGGAAGGAGACAGAAGATTAAAAAAAAATAAATCAAATTTATCTAATATACTGAGGTCAAGGAAGCTCACGGTGGCATTCCTGACTGGTGCTCTTCCCACAGCAACCCCACTTTGGTTCCTTAAGGCAGGCATGAGCAGCACGAAAGCATTAGCACTGCTGGTATTGCCACGTACCTTTTATAATAACAACTTCCAAAACGGAAAAGTTGAGGTAAATGTGAAAGAACAATTTCAGAAAGGATTAATTCATTAAGACATAAATCACCACTTGTGGCATGCTGATGGACACAGACTTCTATGCTTACATAACTTTCTCCCCCTAGATTACAGAAAATTTTAACATCATATGGACACTGAAAAGACCCTTGAAGTTGATATCTGAATTCAAACTAATCTGACACAAAATGAAGCCTAAACACAAACAAAACTCACTCCAATCTTTTCTCTTTTTTTCCCCCCAAATGCAATCACATTTCAGCTACCGATGAACTAGGAAAGCTAGCAGATCTTTAGTGGCTGATGGCACTCTGCTTTTGTCATTGCCAGTTGTGCAAAACCACATTCAGTATTGAGGACAGTGAGGTACCAGAAATGTTTCAGAGTGACAGATTCCAGATCTTCACTGCCACAAGCAACAACCTACGTAAATTTCCCATTGGATATTTCAGGCACAATCCTTCTTCAAAGTACACCTGGAGGAGGGGGGGGATGAGCAGGGGGACGAGAAAGGAACCAAAAACCAGCAGACTAATCCCATCTTGGACACCAAAATGACTCACTAATATGTCCTGTGCAAGAAAAATGGAATTATGGTGAAAATACAGAAAGAGGAATTGAGATACCTGGATTACACTTCGAGTTCTAGCATTCTGACCCACTTACCTCCTCTATGACCTACAGTTACATTTTTGTAATATACATCAGAGTGGTAGATACTTTCTGTGGGAAAGATTGTACAATCCTTTATCAGCTTATCAAGTGGAAGATGCTACAGAAGTGCATACTATTTTTTTCTCCTCATTGCATAAAGGAAAATACCTAGCTCCTCTATCTAAACCATACATTCCACAGATCAGGTAGAAGACATCTAAAATCATATAAAACCCCCTCAGATCAGTTAGCACCTAAGACAGTCTCTATTGGCTGATTCTAAAAACTCGGGGAAAATTTCAGGCACTGCAATTGCATAGGAAGTCATGTCACACTTCATTGTCATGTTTTATGAATAAGAACCAGAAAAGGAGTAGTAATTTCCTTAGCAACATGACTGCACGCTAAGTAATGGGACTGGTAGCTGGGCAGTCCTGCATAAACTGTGATTACTCTTGCATGAGTCACTACATCCTTCTCCTAAGAGCTTTATACTCTCCTTAGATGAAACTGAAAACTGGTCTTTACCTTCACACATGAGAATCTGCACAACCCATCCTTGTACACACTTGATGCAAAGCTGTTAAAAGAGAATTTGCCTGCAAGCTACAAGAATTAAGAATTTGCAGGACTGCCTACAGTAGCTACATTAGTTGTGAGTTACTAGACCTAGATTAGCTTCCTCCTTGCAAAATTTTTTGTTGCTTGTCATACTTTATATCTACTTTAGAAATGGGTTTGCTGAGATGTGGGATGAAGACTTGTAAGCACCCGTGTCCTGAAGCAAACACAGCACCTCTGTCAAGCCTCCCTGTCAGCATTCCACGTTCAACTGCCACACCTCTCAGCCATCTGTTTATCTATACGGCATCACACTGTCTGTGTATCGCCTTGCCACACAAATGTTAGCGGTGAAGTGCTGTCCTTTGTGACATCAGCCTAGGGGAGGCTGAGAAACCAGAAGCATGCTGGTCATCACTGGCCATCATCACGCACTGCTGTGGCCTCTACGGTCACCCTTGACTTCTGCTTTCTGAAGGAAGGGAGTACGTACAGGTGCATCCTTCCACCTCGTGCAAAGACACCTACACAAGCAGCTGTCTAACCAGATGAGTGAGGAGGGACATAACTGGTCCTAGGTCCCAAGACCTGTGATGCTGTAGGTCGCGTGCCTTAATCACACCAAGAGCTGGGTATTTGCCAGTTCTTCAGGGACTATTTTCAAAATGTGCCTGGCTTATGTTAACAAGAGAGGTGATGGAACAAAACAAGAGAATTCACTGGAACTTTTCAGTTTGACCTTAAACCATCAGAAATCCAGTCTTCCTAAAATAACTGGGAGAAAATACATCTACTCCAAAAGCACTGCTGTGCAGCTGCAATGATAAAATGCAGAAGCAAGTACACAAGATGAAGGCATGGTATGCATGGATTGCTCACACAGCAGTTCTTGTAGATTCCCTGATAAACAAAAGTCAAAGCAATTTGCTACTGTAGACTTGTCTTAGAAGAGAAAGGACCCAAACAAACAAAACGCTACATTCCCTCAACTCCCACAGATGCCACATAGAAAAAATAATGATCAGCGTAATTATTGGCTAGAAAATAAAAGTTTCTTTGCTGGTAATTTTAAAACTAATCAAAGACATATCAGGTCAAATTAGAATGACAACACAAAGTTAGAAATGCTCCAGTAATTGAAACCTGACAATATTTAGTCTGAAAACTGTAAGCTATGGCAATTGTGCTTTCTAAGGTACCCCCTGGCTGCCAACTGAAACGGACAAGTTCAGTCAGCAGCTACCAAGACCTCCATAAGGAGCCTCCTACCAACATTCAGTCTTGCTATTTGGTCTCTCTTAGGTCTGGAGACACAAGGTCTTTCAGAAATGCCCAAAGAGCTATCTGTTACAAGTCAGAATCAAGAAACCTCATGATCCCTAGCCTCAAAAAAGTTTGCAAGTGCAAATGTCCCGCAGCTGATCACCCCGGAAATTATGCCGCAGTAAAGCAGGAGAATTTGAGGAATTATATAAACCTTAGCTCATTCAGTGACAAACTGGAGCATGAACGTGCTCTGGCTTGCTGGAGCTTATGGGTACAGCACATTTAATTTTTGCAGACCTGGAAGAGTACAAACCAGGTACATATAATACCAGATGTCTGATTTTCACTTATTACTGGCTAAAATCTACGGTTCTGACAAATCTGTATTTTCCAATAGGAAGTAGTTACTGTTAAACTAATATGCAGCTCACTGTTGTAAATCTTAAGTCAGAAAGAAACTGAAACTTTTGGAAGAATTGGAAAAAAATATTTCACTGTAGCTATCAGAAGTTCTCAGTGCTACAGAACTCCATGTATTTTGAGTCAGCTAGTATTAGCCACTGCTAGAAGCAAAAAAAAAACCTCTAAGTGCAGCCCTTCTCAGATATAATACAAAAAAACAGAGTATCATGTTTAACAGAAACCAATTAGTAATCACAAAAAACCCCCGTGAGAATTAATTATTCCACATATTCTGTGACAATAACATGTTGTGTTCCTCCCCCCATCTTCAATTTGATATTGCAAATCACGTCAAGCAACTTGTGCTGACATGGATTAGACAGACCTGTTCCAGAAGTTTGAAATACATGGGTAAAACCACACTAAAACCAGTTTTTTTCTATCAACTAGTTCATTCCAGAGATTAAACTGGACTACAACACCAGAAAGAAGCTGGACAAGGTTTTATGGGTTCCATTCTACCAGGGGGCCTATTTTCCTCTCTTTGCTTCCAAGCAGTGGAGGAACTGTTACTATGGAGCTAAGATTTCCTTGTAAGCATCTATTTTTCCGTGCTTCTGTAAAAACTCTCAAATACAAGAGAATTAACGGTCTCTCTTTGCATGTGACAGATATCAGGGGGGATGTTCATTTAGAGCATAACTGAGGTAGAGACAAAGATAAACAGAAGGCCAGAAAGCAGCAATAAACAAATTTGGAACTTTCAACAAATTAAATGGCACAGTCAGAAGTGTATGTTTACATTTACATTTACAACATTGTTACATTTGTAACAGCATCTACATTTCTGTCCTCCTCAAACAGAAATGACAAAGACCTACAAGTCCTTGTATCTCTCAGCGAGGGCAAAATAGACCACACAGGCAGCAGTACCACCTCTAACTGTTACGCACACAAAAGCGTTCAAAGCAGCCTTCTCTCCATCCATTGGCAAAGCTACCAGAATACTTTAGCACTAGTTTGGAATCTGCCAGGTTGACACCACATACCGCTGCTCCAAATGTTTCAAAGAGAACCCAAAAAAAACAGAACAAGTAAAAAGGCTTTATCTGAGAGTGACAAAGGCAAGACACTAGAGTTTGACAAGGCTAAGCCAGGCATGACTTTATGTTAATTATTTTGGCCATCTAAAAAACACATGCACGAGTCCCTCAGTTATTTTACACCTTCTTTGAAGGTGGCTTTGTCTCTATTCATATTGTTCCAAGCACAAGCAATGACCTGTACTGCTTGCTCATCTTCCTTCTTAATAGCACACATCTTAGGTCTTCTATATAATGAATGACAACAAATGACCCACATGGCAAGAATCACTATTTAACTTTACACTACTGCAGCAGAGTAAAAAATACTACAGATGCAGAAACAGTTATTTAAGAATTTAAATGCAAAATCTCTTTTCCCCACCAAAAGCAGGAAGTTAAGGAATTTACACTACTAAATTTTTTTACACTACTAAATTACTAAATTACATTTAGTCTAATTCAGATTTTGCATATTATTTTGTGTTCACCCACAATAAATTGTATCGATGTATATATTTTATTTAAATCCATTAAGGTTGCCTTTCTTTGTATGGCAAGTAAAATTATGAAAGATCTAAATATATTAAAAATATATATTAAAACTGCAATCTCTGTGTATAAGAAACCCCACACAAGACAAAAAGGAAAGATTCTTTAAACTTTTAGCCCACCAAAGGAAAACACTCTAAGGTGTTAATGAAAACACATTAAGCCATAAAATACTACTAATCAGAATTCAGCTCAGTAAAAGAAGGTACCAGAAAAACAAAGTTCTAGCTCTTAGAACTCATCATAAATAAAACTGCTTGTCACTTAGCTTTCTATTTATCTTTCCGCTCATAACTCAATGATGTGTAGAAAAGTACATAATGAATACTTACAAATGTACACAGACATTTTAATAGTCAAATGATACAAAGCTTTCCAAAACATTCTATAATTAAATTCATGGTTATAAAGGAACCAAGAAATATCTTTCATGGCCGGCCTTATCCAAGGTATTTTTTTATTATATCAAATTATATATTTGCATTACCCACTCTATATGTAACATTTCTACTGCACTGAAGGAGCTGGTCATATCATGGTGGGATTCCTCAGCACATTTGAAGCAAGATTTATTCTTCCACTATAGCTCATAAGAAATCATAATAAAATACCCTAAAACTGTAGCACAATATTGTAACGGGATTAAACATCACTCTGTCCCAAACCCGCAGAGCATCAAACCCTGTCTCAGTTGTATTAGAGGATACTGAAAAAAACACAGTTCCTTCCCGGGGTACTGCTCGAAGCACTGAGGTACAGCTTTCAGGATGTCTGTCTTGAGCTGCTGACTGTTACAGGACAGCATGCTATGCCTCATGCTCTGGGAAGGAAGACCTTTTTCTGTAATACAGGAGTCAGATAACACCTAACTTGTCACGAGTTTCTCTCATACCAGAGGCAGCTACTTCTAGAAGAGGGTACATTACTTCCCAGCTTCTTCGCAATGCCAATGAAACATTTCTAAGACTACAGAAAGGTGCTAGATGGCCACTTTAGAACACTCCTATAAGCACAGCCCATTATTTTGCTTTTTAGATGCACTTTGATTCCATACTGGGACAAGCCCAGGCAAGCTGCAGGCCCCACCCTCCGACTCTACAATGTCCCTGGAACAGAAAACAAAATGTACATCTCAAAGGAGGCACAGGATGCTATAAATACGTGAATGGATACTGGCCTAGATGGCAGGACACCAAGATCCAGAATGTACTGCAGCGCACATCAAAAGGTAAGTCAAGATACAGGCAACAGGACTGTGGAAAAAGTATTTACAGCTCTTCACATTCATATATTTTTGAAACTTCATTTTTGTTATATTAAATGCTTGGAGGCTGAGAAAGTATCCTGGGAAAGCATCACTATGGGTTGTTGTGGTCTTTCATGTTTCATTTGACATCTACTTTGCCACTACCTGATATAAGATCCTGGACTTGAGCAACTATCAGTTTGACTCAGTGCACAGCCACATGGTCTTCTGTTCATGAAACAGCGGTAGCAAGTATGTTCAGAACTGGTAAAAATTTTGCACTTGGGAAGAAAGTTTGCAGAAACTGGGAACATTTTTTCACTTGTATGTTTTGATTTGCATGGAAAATCAAATATAGTGGTAAGCCCTAAGCAAATATTTGAGATCATCAGGATTTAGAGAAAAGGAAACAAATGCTTTCTTGAAATTTGGAAGGCTGCACTCAGGAGATGACATGTTCCAGGACAACTGCCATTGTAGCTTTTGGGCCTAAATTCATTCCACTAGCTGTCAGCACTTGCTGAGTGATCTGCCAGGAAGTCAGCTACCCTGGAATATCTCTACAACCAACAAAAAAAATATAGGCACCAATGTAAGGTAATTCAAATTGAAAGTGGACTGAATTATCTGCTGCATTCATCTGTCCCTTTCTAAAACCTAGAACCACAGTGTGACTTGCCTCCTATTAGGAGGTGCTCCTTCAGCTGTGGTTTCACTTCAGGCAGCGGTGCTGTTCTAGGCATCAGGGCTCACTTCTGCTCTATCTTCCTTGGCCATTCATACTTGTGCAAATGTTTGCGCAGCTGAACAGTGAACTGCCATGGGGACCTGATCTGAATGAACATGAAGGGAAAAAGAGTTGGTTTTCAGCCAGATAAATTTCCCAATGGGTTCACCATGCAGCTGCAGGATAGTTTTACTGACAACAACAGGAATGATACAGGGATGGGGAAAAGCAGCTAAAGGAAAGCTGATGAGGGCACAGACTGGCACTTTGGAACCCCAGCTTCAATTAAGGTCAAGAGTCAATAGCACAGCAGCCTTCCAGTTTTCTAATACTGATGAAAAATAGCAGAGCTCCATTATTCAAAGCACTGGTCCAAAATAAAATTAATTCTGCTGAAGTGGTTTAACAATTCTGAATGGTTATCATTCTACTGATTAGCTAACGCTGTTCACATCAAACCAGTTATCCTAATCACTTCCTTACCATGGGCTGGCATAAAGACAGTGTAAAAGCATCAAGGTAGTGAACCTTGTTTTGTGTACTCTGCCTAATTCAACAGGTATGTGATCACATGCACAAACATGATCCAGCTCAAATGTGTTTCTGGGCATTACGGCAATGCATGGATCATGGCATTAATTACTGTGGAAACACAGCCTGAGTAGCTAGAGTTCAACAAGATGAACCCAAATCTTAGTATACTGAGACATGTTCTGTTCAAAGTAGTTTCAGAACCAGATAACATTTTAGAAAACAGAAAACATTCTGACGAAGTTTTCCAAAACTTAACTTTGCTGTACAAAGAAATGCTTAGTCCTATAAAATTAACCTTGTGAAAATGCTTACATATTAAAGTGACTTTGCACATTAAGCACTGACTGGAAACTGTTGAACCAGCAACAAATACAATGCTGCTGGTGTTTAAAGCTCAAAATAACAGCAAAAAATAACATAGCCTTTGCTCTGTACTGGTAAGTATGTTAGTAGGACATTAGTATTTATTTAATAGAATGCAAGAATTAAAAAAAAAAAAATGTTTCTTCTAATGTCTGACTTCAGTACAGTTTAGTGCTGGAAAACAAGCATTTCAGTGTTAACTGATTAGGCACTTCGCTTCCAGACACAGCACTCTGTCAAAGACAGACACAAAACAAAACCATCTCATAATAGGCTGGATGCTAGATAACAACCATTAGTCTCTACTGTGAAAACCAAACAGTCTGCACTCATGTATGAGTGACTGAATGGAACTGTTTTGCAGCCTTCCCAGAACTCTTTAATACAGTAAATAGGCAAAGCTATCCAGGATGTAAATATCCTAGTGTAAACAGAACAACTCTGGATCAATTTGGCTCTATTTTTTTCATTAGAGGGGGGAAAGGGATATACACGCCAGTTTGGAGAAAAAAATGTTTGCCTCAAATTCAAATTCACTGAAATCACCAGCAGTATGGCAAGATTAGATTTAGCCCAACAGATGTGAAGCTGAACAATCACAAGTTGTAGCTGTATTAATAGAATGTGGAATATTCCAGTGAGTTGATTGATATGTTACATAACTATCTATGTACCAATTCACCATGTGAATTTGAACCATTCATTCCTCAGGAAAAATGTTACACTGAGAACTGTAATACGTTCCTCACTCCAGTACCGAAAAGGTTACAAAATGCAGTCCCAAAGCCACATGAAAAAAGGTTCTAATTGAAATACATCTAGTTCCACTATAATAATCAACTTGAATAATACCCTAATCTGTTCACAGTAGCAGTTACAAAAATGTCAGATTTATACTGATATTTTAAGAAGTTAAACCAATGAATTGTAGAAGTTATGTAATTGTTAACCTATTTTGAACTCCTCAGGAGACAATGAGAAAATACACTGATCTACTTGTACACAACCAGTTCTAGGTTCTTCTGAAAAGTTAAAGTAGCTAATGTATTTTACATTATGTTTTATTTCTACACAGGCTACAACATCTTCTTGACCAAGGCAGGGTAAAAGCAGGAACATTAGCCAAGTAAACCACTGCTTCATGTTACATTTGTAAAAGCCTTAGGCAGTGATCTTTAGAATTCTTGGGCAGGCTGCATAATACCCGTACCTTGTTATCTTGTTAACTATTCTCAAAATATCCTGTACACTAAGTCATAGTTGAGTAACATCTCACTATATCCTTCCACTCAAATAGAATGCCTTACAGGGCTTGTTCCAACTCTCACGAACCTGAGTTGAATTTTGATACTGAACTGATAAAAGCATCATAAAAGCAACAAAAGATGTAGTGATAAAGTCTTAATTCATAGCAAAGTCCCAAATGGAAAAGGAGGGTCAGGACTGCCCGTGTAAACGCTCTTCCTCTCTCCTCAGTAGGGATGAGGTAGCATGTACACAAGCTGGTTTGGTTTTGATACCATCTTTCCAAGTGAGGAAGACATTGGTGACAGCCTTCCAACAGTTACGGTCTGCCACCATTACTGTACCTTGTTAAGCTGAAGACTGAGAGCAACAGCAAGTGAAATGAAAGTGAAGCCTTTTCTAAATGACAACTTCTAAAAACCATACAGCTCATTATTTTAAAATCCTGCCAAAAGATTCATGTTTAGCTATTCTTATTGCCTATGTAAAGCACCCCTGTGATCTGTACTCAGAGCAGTATCCTAGGCTGAATCAGGAAAGCTTGGGCAGCCTTAACTCATTGTCTCAGTCTTTAGGTGACAACATGGAAATCTTACCTCTCTTTTTTTTTACCTCTTGAAGCAGCAGGATATTGGAAATGATGCGTGTTCGGTGGCCTTGATTTTCAATCCCCATTTTTCTAAGATCAACTTCTGTAAGATGGAGTAAGTCCTGTAGCAAATGCCAGAGTAAGGAACATACTATACCTGTTAGTCCAGGAGAATTTGAATTTCTTTCAGACAGGTTTACTGTGTCTGATAGCATTAGCACCTAACAGCAAACTTAAGTATGTTTATGTGTTATATGAAGCCACTTCCTTGTAACAACCTATGTCATTAAAGGGACAAAGAATATTTCTTTTAAAACATTAATTCATTGCTTTTAAACAATCACATTGTTTTGCTGTGTAAATAAGACAATTGACACAGAATTTCTACTCTGAGCCACTGTTTCTGAAGTTGTCACTTTAAAATCTTTCTTTCAAACTAAAACCACTGCACAAGCACGACATTCTTTGTTTTAGGCTGATTAGTCCCCTAAATGCTGAAAGCCTCAGTTTTTTATGTCACTAGCTACAACTGTTTCAAAAGCTGTTAGGGAAATTTAGCCATGCCTGAAAATATCATATGTTTCTTACATGTTTCTCAAATGAAACCTCGTTATGTATCTAATGACGTGAAAGAAGTGAGTTGGATAACTATCACTCTTACTTTATCCCTTTCTAGGTTTACCCAAATGCAAAAATTGGTACTAACGATGAATTTACATTTCAGCAGAAAGGAGTTTTCAGCTTTAGCAACAGTGAGCAAGACTCCATTTGCTTCTCTCAAAAAACCCCAACACCCTCCCCCCATCTCAACCCCAAAATCACCCTCCAAGAAAAACTACACACAAAGAAGTACAAATGCGATGTGCCTGCTCGTCAAACTTCAGCAAAAAGCTGGTAAGGAGGAGCACAGAAAGGGCTGGTGCTAACTCCAGTACTGAACAGTGTATGCTCAGAGTAACACGATGGGAGCTTTTATAGGCACATTTTAGGAGTTTTTTTAGTAGCTTTGAAGAACTTGCTGCATTTTGCAGCAGACAACACTGACATATGGAAATTTTATTTATCAGGGAGAACAGTCTCCCACCCTGAAGTTTTCTTTCTTCATTTAGGATCAGAAGCATTTTCTGGTCTGGCTTAAGAACTGACTAGAGCAGCTGACTGAAACTCAAGAACTCTGTCTTCTACTGCCATGAATTTACTACTTAGCTAAGAACAATTTAATTCAAGAAACTGTGCATCACTGTCCTCCCTCATCAAAATGGATATAATCATACCTTCTACTGCAGAGATAAAAACCCCAGTGTAAATAGTTATTAGTAATTATTTTTAAAAGTAGAAGACATCAAAGGCAATTACTTAGACTTTCAAGAACTTAGAAGCTTGGTTCAACACGGTTCTTAAGTATATGCCTGGTATTAAGCAGGTCAGTAAGAATGTGATGTCAGGATATCCCAAGCATTCTCACAAATTGAAATTTTGTTTCAGGAAAACGTTCAGTTTGGCTGAGGAACTAAGAAATTATATAATGCTTGAAATCTACAGATATTGCAGAACTGAAACTCTGACTCATGGCCTTGCAATTAGAAAAAAAGTCCATTGTATCCACAATGATGCACTAAGCCTATTTTTAAGTTTTGCACTTCAGCAAAATCTTTTTACAGGCAGCTTTCAGGCTCAGCAAGCTGCAAAGTATCTTTGCTGTGGGTTTTTTTTTGTTTGTTTGTTGACTGTCAAAACAGCTGTCCCAGGGTTCTATAGTACTGCTTTCTGTGTTACAATGGCAGTATGAATCACATAACATCATCTTCCAATGTGGTTCTTACTGAGTCTGTTTGGGAAAGTAGAAAATACTGTCCTTTTCCTAGCTGTGAAAAATTCTAATTATATTTTAAATCTTTTAGATTTTATTTTGCTTGCATTATGAGATTGGTACGGGACTCATTAAGAATTCTGGTATACAAGCAGCACAGATGTGACACAGAAGCCAATTTCAAATAAACTTTTGTGCTAGTTCATGAAGCTTGAATTACTGACAAAATAAAATCGTAAAAAATTGTGAAAAAAAGTGAAACCAAAGATATTTTGAGTTGATGAGAATATTCAGTTGTACTACTTGCATTTATTTGATGAATTAGGAATACAGCAAGACAGAACTAAAGCATGCCAAAGCAATATTTGATTGATGATATAGTATGTAAGTGTCAATAAATCTATATATGGATGATGAGAACTGAAAACACAAAATTGACAATAAAGACAAAATTTTGACCAAGTAAAAACCTGTAGAAAAAGGGCTTCCTAAAAATTTCTGAATAAATTTCTAGGTATCTTCAAGATGACTGAGGTAAGGTCCTTCTGTAATGTGGTATTTGCTCATTAGAGAAGACTATTCTTAAGCGACACACTACCTATTTTCCCATAAAAAAATTCCTATAACAATTGGCATATAAGTTGTTATTTTATCAAGTTCTGAATTTTAAGAATTAAATGCATGTGTTAACTTTTGCAGAACAAATGTTATCTATGTGTTCTTGCTCTGACAAACATGTCCATTTGTTACACTGAGACATCCAAGACTAACATAGGACAATCAGCATTAAAACCAGTAAAACATTCCTTTTATCTAGCTCACCAGTAAGTGACTACTTCTCTGTGAGTTTCAGCACACAGTTACCAAAGACATTGGTTTTATCTTCCCCTTTCCTAAGATAAAAGCAAACAATCAACCTTCAGGGTTTTTGTTCCACCATCATACCATGGAACATACATCACTTGCATTACATCATCTTGCTTGACAGTCTCAAGAATTTTATTGAAAAAGCCCATTCTTACCTCTATGCCATCATACTGTTCAAAGAGCATGCAATATTCTGCAAGACCAAGCTGGGTCAGCCAGTTAAAAATGGGCAGACACTTCATTTCACCTCACAATGCCTTTGACTCTGAAAAACAAAACCAAAACCCAATTAAAAATACTGTTGCTTAGGAATGTTAAATAACTGAACAATGCAGAAAGCACTTGACAGCATGGAACCATTTGGTTCTACCACCATGGCCAAAGAAATTAATACTTTCTTGGCTGCTTGGTAATAGGTAGTTATCCATGCATTAAGATTATTACATTTAATTGTTTCATTGTAATTTTCATGCAAACAGGGAACGCTGAAGACTATTGTTTAGCTCTCACAGCTGAATTAATCTTTAAGAAGATTAATCAACAGTCACTCAATATTGTAGTACCGATTAATAAAATACTCAGTCTTTGTATCCAAAGGGAATATTCCTCAATACGCTCATTCAGTGACAATGCCATTCTTCTCATATGTAACACATAACAAAATGTAAAAAATTAAGAGGAACAGCAAAAGGAACAATGTTATCTGTAAGAATACAAACAAAGTGAATGAAATTGCATATTCTGTGAGACAGTCAAAATTAAAAAGATTCTGTGGTGGGTGTTTGTCCACAATGAACACAGCTAAAGCCAACCTGTTATGGAATATTTCTACAAGAAAAGCAGTTGGGAGATTGTTACAGTCTGGTCTCCATCATGATGTCATCTGAATTTGAGTTAGCTGTAAACAAAAATAAATTTTGGTACTTTTTTCCCAGTTGCTAAAATGAAATAAACCCCAGATGTTAAGATGGGCACAAGGGACACAGGAAGACAAGACAGACACATAAAATATTCTCCCAACATCACTGCTCTATGCAAGCAGTTATGTAAGATCTACATAAACAAATATTTAAGTTTCCAAAGAATTGCTGAGTTTCTGAAGAGATTTCCATTTGTAAGTTTGAGCATATCTTAAGTAAATTCAAGGATGCCCAATTCTAAATCTGTGAATTTATGACCTGAACATTTCCTAGCAGAGCACTGATGCCAGAAGCAGGAAATGCTCATGTTCAGACATGCAGCGTCTTTAATCATACACTTTTGATACATTTTTTTATTTGAAGATTTTCTTCTCATCTATATATACTTCAGGAAAAGTACTCGCTCATTACCTCTGTATAAACCAACTGGAATTACAACTTTTCAGTCACAAACCACTTGTTCCAACACAGTTCTACTCTGAACATGTGACAAGAACAGCCCAAAGGCTGACATGTTAGTGTCAGCAAAGAGCCAGTGTGGCTTTCTGACAGACAGAGAAAGCTGTTTAGCATTTTTATGATTCTTGGAACACTAGAAAAGTGTTGAAGATTTCCTTTTTTTTTTTTTAATACAAATTGCAAAACGAAAACCACTGTCCTGCAGAAAGGTAGGCTGTAGTAGCAATATTACCTGTGCTAAATTACAATATATTCCTAGAAATATTTTAAAAGCACTTAAATTAGAACAAGTACTGTTATTAAGACACACAATATTTTGGACCAAACATTGGTTTGGAAGGCACTATGAATTTTGTCTCAATTGTCAGTCTTGGAAAGAAGGTCACATTCCAGAGACACATACACCATTACACTACAGAAGTTGTAATCCTGGAATTCGTCACTTCAAGATCCATTAAAGAACAAACCAGCTTATCTGCAAATTGCATTGTGAAATCCCTTAATCATCCACCAGAATACCCTGCTATATTACTTGCTTTATTGCAAGTAATATAGCAATTTTTATTATTGTGAAAACATTGCAAACTATGGATGACAAGTACACATCTAAAACCTGGTCGTATTACAGTAACCAAGAACATCTTGTAGAGTAACATTGATCAGAAAATCCCAACATTTAACAGACACACCACAAAAGAATTTCTTTGAGGAACGTTAAAGCCACAGAGAACATTCTTACGTGAAGCAACAAGCTCAGCCACTGATTTCTTCCATTTATTGCTTGCTTTAAACAGGTACTTTCAGATTGCAGGACGGTCAACAAAGGCAAAAGATTTTCAGAGGGATAAAAGGAAAACATAGCTAGGTGTTTTGGTTAGGACATTAGTAAACCCATGAACAAATAGTTTTTCTTCTGGTTCATACACTTCTAGTTCAATCATAGCCTTTAATTTTGTTGTCACCAAGGAACTTGCTCCTAAACTGTTTAACAACTTCACTAGCAATATATTTTTAAGACTGTAAATGTTATATTTAATTTTGAATACTTAGCTTCCATGCGTTTACAAGACAATTTAAAAATATCTACAAGAATTGTTGGAGAGTCACCACACTTACCATTCCAGAACAAAGAGAAATTCTGCACTAAGCATGAAAGGAATCCCAGAATAGCAACATTCTCTTTAAACAATATAGTGATAAACAATGGCTATCTAATCTTACTTGGCCAGCTGCATTTGCTGTTATTAATTTATATAAAATGAAAACAAACAAACAACTCCCCCCCCATACCTCCAAATCCCCATACAAAAGGAAATTCAAGTGCAAGCAGAAAATATCAACCTTGCATGACAAGACATTAAAAGATACAAGATTCATTGTTTTCAATGCACCTACACCTTTGAATGGGATTATTTTATTTTTTGACACCTGTGTAGATTTTTCCCCTACTGTTTTAATGAAAAATTTGTTCCTACAGCTGAAGGGGGTGGGGATGGGGGGGTGGGTGGAGGCACCCATAAATCTCCTTTCTGATCCTTCTGCTAATGGCAGGTTTGGTGAAGAAAGGTGACAGAAACATTAACATCTCTTATTTAACCAATATTACACTGTTAATTGGATGCAGGGTACAACCTAGTGGTCGGGACACAAGATATATTCACAGCCTGATCTGAATGGTAAGTGCAAAGTAAAAATGGTAAGAGTAAAATGGAATTACATAATAAATTGTAAATGACCCTAAATATATTATTATGAGAACTGGTTTAGGCAGAGGGAGTTTCCTATTATTCTTCTACTCTTAAACCTATTTATTTTTATTTCTGAAAATTGGATTAACTCTTCCTTAGGGCAGGTAATGCCATCATTTTTTAACATCCCATATATGATTATAAACACACTGGCAAGGTGTGTGGCAGATGCTGGACACATATTTTTTCCCTACTGAGAAATGAATATCCTTCCTTTCCAGAGGAAGGAAGAAAACAAAAATATAAGATGACTGCATATATTGTAGGGCAATACCAGATCTATGTTCTATTTACCCATTCTAAACACTGTCACTTCCCTTATATCTCAGGTTTCCTGCAATAAAGAGGTCATCATAGGTTTAGCCAGGTCACCAGATTTTTATGGGATAAAGCTGTGGTTGCTCCATGACTTGCTTTCATTTATTCAGTGAGACTTTTGCTTCTGTTATTACTTAAAAAGCTCGGGAATGATGTTACAGTATTCTGAAATCCTTATGTGGAAGGTCTTGCAGTATTACCCACATCATTTATACAATGTCAGGGTTTTTTACATCAAAATTAACAATTCAGATGCAACCTAGGTTTGTACAGTTTTGTTTCTGAACACCAGCTGTTCAGAGGTTTTTACGAGATGAAGTTGCTGCCAGAAAGTTATCAAATGGGTAATAACAGGAGGTTCCTACGGTGGCACTCTGATCTACTGAACTGAATCTTGCTTTTACTCTCAGAGTGCTTTTCTGTATTACCTTCGTAACATGCTCACAGCTGCAGTCATACCTATCAGGGATATGTGAAGCAGAAGCACACAGAAAGGTGTTTTATATGTAACTTTTAAATCCAACTGTTTATACTGCAATACTTTACTATACTGATAATTCATTGCTTTCTTTTTTCCTCTACCACAATACCCCAGAACTATCAAAAGATGCTGCTGGTGATGTTGGCTTGTTATAGTCCAGGCACAAGGTAAATGATATGTAATACCAGATTCTTAATTCAGCTATGGTTTCATCAAATTAGCTTCACTGTAATTTCTGAAAAGTGGGTATGTGCATATTTACAGAGATGCCAAGGCCAAGTAACTCCAAATCACTATGTGGATATAGTTCAGTATTCCAGGGACAACAATTCATGCTCCTTTCTCAGCCTCCCTTGGGAATTCAGGCTCTAATATGACAAGGAGCAAGCCTCGTATCATGGTGTAATCCTGTACCCACCAAAGTTACTCAGGCGAGCCAGCAATTTCATCTCATCTGGAAAGCAATTTCTCTTGCTGTGCCTTTTCTACTTCAGCAAAATTGACTTATATTGTACTTCCAATCTAAGACTAGCTTCCTGCTGTGACACAATCATTTATTAGGAAAAACTGATTTACTGGACACCTTCATGAGTTAAGTGTTTTCTTAAGGATTTTCATCACTTGAACTTTGCATGCCTTCTTAACTAGCTCCCTTGAATCATGGGTCTACCATTTTTTTTTTGTTTTCAGATGTACTTTCATCTTCAGATGCACTTTTATTTTCCTTTGGCATCAGTGAAATCAACAAACCCTCTAAACTGCAGCCTCAATAAAGCCGACCTTCCAATACAACATTCTGTACACTTCAGGTCCTGTACTGTGGCACTAAGTAGTAACACTGACCAAAGGTCTGCTCTCTTTGCTGATCACATCTTAACTATTTATGCTTAACTAAGCAATTTAGACAGGTATTTCTTGAATATTCTATTGTAGCGCATGGTTGAATGGCAGAATGTTTCTGCCACAGGAATGCCAGTTTTTGAATGCAGAAATGAAAAAAATAGAAAAGCTGGAAGTGGTCATCATGCTTGCGATGCCACCTCTCAGAGATTTTGCCATCTTAATACAAAAGAATTACCTTTTCTTTTGCAGCTTGAGTCATATTTCTGTTTCTCCTCTCCCTTCTTTAAACAACTTGCCAAGTGTAAATCATGTTGCCAGTAGTACAGATTAAGACAGTAAATCTGTGTATTTGGGAAAAATCTCAGAAGCTGACTGTTCTGTAAAAGGAATACTAGATGCAGAGCGAGAGAGTCAGAAGATACTAGTCAATCACCCAAAGCTTGTTTCATCTTGATGGCAGTGCTAACATCTTAGTCAGAAAAGTAACCTTCTTCTCCAGGATTTGTTGATACGTAATGCTAAACTGCCATAATTTCCATGAGATTTGCTCTAGCCTACTGCCTTAAATGAAAGCCAAATTTTTCTAGTTAAGTCTTAACCATGGTTCTCCTAATCTAATAAGGCCATAATAGGCTGGTAATGCACTGATCAAAAACAGCGTATCAAAAAGACATCTCCATCTTTTCTGCTAGGGAAAAAGGGAAGGGCATCTGCAAGGCAGGGCAAGAGACAGAAGCAGCAGAAATACCTGAAAAGCAATCCATCAGCAGAATCAAAGTGTCAGGACACAAATCAAACAAATACTGGCACTATGCACTAGACAGTCCACAGAAAGCACTCCTTGAGCCAAGGACTGCGGCTGAAAGGAGTGGGAAACTATGACTGAAAAACCTGTTTCACCTGCTGTGTCAATCCTCTTGTATTGACAGAAACAGAGCTTGGTACCTTGCATATAAACTGGATGACATCAAAGATAAGCTACCACCGCTGGTTTTTTTCCTTCTAATAGGAACAATATGCAAAACCTTCAAGTTTTGGTTAACTCTGCATGAAAAGGAATAACAGGCAACAATTAGTCATCATGCATTAATTACTACAGTCAGATTCCATCTCTACACTTCCATTAAAAAACACCTTATATATGAAAATGTCACAGATGACTACGTGACCTACGTACAAACCACATGCAGAGGGCATCAATGGTGAAGAGTGAAAAAGAAAGCCTAAGAACAGAATGTAAAAAAAAAAAAAAAAAAAAAAAAAAGGCTAATGTTCTTAGAGTCATGATGATTTCACAAAATAGAAGATATAAAAGTGATCAAAGTAATACCTCTGATAAATCCCTGTTATAGCATGTAGAAAACACACAAGAAGAGGTAAATAATGGGAAAAAAAAAGTAGATGATCCAATTATTTTACTTAAGACAACATAAAGACGTGCAATTTCAGTTCAGAAAATCTGTGGCCTAGTAAGGTAAAATACATACTTAGTGCTCTTGGAAACTAATTACATCCATACAATTAAGAATCATCTGTTGACATACAACTATTCTATAGTACCATGTAAGCATGCTGAGTTAAAACAGTAGTAAAAGAGATAAGGTGCTATCACAGTACTGGAAAAGGAGAAAATATGAGGTCAAGCTATTTCCATAAGGCAGCATGTGAAGGAACTGGACCAGGCAACTGAGCAGATCTCAGAAAAAATCTGGAAGTATATGTATATGGGCAGGGGGAAAGCATGAGCAGGTACTCGGTAAGTCTACCACTAAAAGAACATAAGGAATCTAGTTCATTGACTCCCTTCCAGTGTTGTTCATACTACAAAAAGGAAAAAACATGCAGTCTTACAATTAAAATATCTAAAAAAATGAAGGTTGTCAAAAGAGCATAGACAATAGTAATTAGCAGTTTATAAAATATCTGTCAAACCACATACCTAACGTACTTCTTTCATTTTCATAACCTCATACTGTGCTGGGAGAAATTAACTGAACAGAAGAAAGAAAACTAAAAGGACAAATTAAATGAACATGATGAACCTTCTGTACACATGTTATCTGCCAGAGCTAGCAAGGTGTTAGCTACAGTCAGCTTTATTACAAATTCTAAGTTTTTCGTAAACAGTATCATACAGCCGAATTTTCATCATTACATTTATACCTTTTCCAGTGTATTATTTTGATTGGTCGTGATTTTTGCTGAAACACAGAGGAAAGTATAGAGAATTTCTCTTTTAGAGATCCAATTTAAAACAGATTCAAAGACTGACATTCCTGTGTAATGAGTCACATCAGCTATTTAAAATAAACGTATTTGTATGTATAGAGTATGCAAACAAATACTGGGGGTTTAAGTTATCTGGGGTAAGATGGTAGAGTAGAAGCAACTGGCATCCTAAATATTATCTGCCTAAGCAAATAAATTAGACCATTCCAAAGGACTACGCATTTGCAGGGCATACCATGCTACTGGCAGTACACAGTAATGGCTGACATAAATGGTGTTAAATTCATTAGGTTGCATATCATGTTCTCAAAAAATTTAGAAATGTATTTGCATTTTCAATTTTGCCTTCTATGCTGAAGAGGCAAATAATAGATTTTCTTACTTTGGCAGATAATAAAAAAACTTGAATAACAACATTGGTTTTGGACCAAATGGAAAAAAAAAAGGTCCAAGGTCTTTGGCTGATACACATTTTTTTGTGTGTGTTTAATCTTATTTTTCCTTTTTTCTTCTACCTAAACTTCATTAAAGTTAATTCAACTGAGACTCTGGAATAGAACAAAACCTCGTAAGCTAACAAAGTGATATTTGCTTGTACTGTCCACATAAAATGTGAAACTTGTCCACAATCGTGGAAACATCTTGTCTTTACCAAATATGCCCTTAATATATTGTAAAAGAACAATTTTCTTATAGTTCTATCAAGCATTTAGCTACTGTGCTTTCCAGAGATGAGAATAAAAGCTGTAAAAATGAATAGAAAAGAAATGTATTTGTATTCCAACAGACTGTCTAAACACCGCTTTGCTTTTCTCTGCCAAATTAATTTGACTCCAACCATTAGTCTTCAGTTGCTTCCAGCTATGGTTACACGTCTGGTGGCACCACTTGTAAAGCCAGTTTATGTAGCTACCATTTATTACTAGCCTCCAACTCTGCTTGTTTCTGCCTTGCACTGATTTCTTTGCTCTGCCAGCACTAGCATTTCCTTGACTGTGCAGTGAAGGGGACTAGAGACTTGATCTGGCAGAGAAAATGATGCAGAGGAAGGGGTTGCTATTCCAAGTCAAATCAGGTCTCTTATTTCCTTCACTGTACAGACACAGAAAAACTTGGGCTGGCACAAATCAAGCAATGATGAGCAAGTGGTCAAAGCAGCAAAAGTGTGAATTTGAGACATTCAATCTCCTCTCAAATTCTGCTGCAGGTCATGGACTCCTGTGCCATCCAGATCACAGTCTGTATGTAAACATGAACCCTTTTAATCCAGCTTGAACTTCAAGATACAGCAAACAAGGTACAGACTCTCTTATTTCTGCCAACTGTGTTGTGGAAACAACTATGGCAAAGGGATGGGAAAACGAGCTGGGGAGTGGCAGCACTGTAAGTCACTGCAGCTGTTTGAATCAGAGCAAAAATCAAGGCCCTCTGACAAGAGAAATAGTAAAGCTGCTTGCAAAAACTTCATTTCTGGTTTGCAATACTCGAGAGGTATAAACATCTGTTTTCTTTTGCTCTAGAACAATCTGAAAGTCTTTTAAACATACCAAGTTGATACAAGTCTTAATCAGTCCCCTTCTCTTAATGAAAAGACTGGCTTGATTAAGGTCTCTGTCTCTTTACCCCACAGGAGTCTATGCAGAAATGTATTGCTGAAAAACTAGCAAAACATATATATTTCATGAAATCATTAAATATGATTCCAGTAGAGAGATGAGTACTGGAAAACAGTATGAGAAACAAAGCAAAACAGTGTATCACCAAGTGTGACACTGGAGCAGCAACTCCTGCAACACTGGAGTAGCAAACAGATCAAAGGAAGCACTCACTTTCATTTGTATTTTAAATTTCATGTAATGTAATACAGTTACTGCTTGAATTTATGTCCCATTAGAACTTCTAAACCACCATCTAAGTCATAATCAATATTTGCAACATAAGTATTAAATAAAAAAAAACTAAACAAAACTATCCTAAGAATGTGCAGATATGAGATTTAACTTTTTCCCCTCTTGCCTCTTTCTAGACGTCCTGGCGTTTCATTTCAAGCTTTTCCCTTAACTGTGACTACTAAAACATAATATAAAACTCTGAAATTCTCAAGTTAATACAATATTCTATGGAAAATGTGAAATGGAAAATAAATTGTAATCTCCAGAAAAGGTAATCAATTTTGCCCTAATGACAAACATGTTTGCTTATAAGATATCACAAGCTGCAAGCTTCCTTTTGTATGTGTATTAATACCGATTAACAGCAAGTATAACGAGCTAGTCAGATATAGCTGGACTTTAGATATTTCACATTCTAACTATAAGAAATTGCATTTTCCATCAAATGAGTTAAAGAATTAAAGCACAAGTCTGACACTCTTACAGCATAAGAACATGATGACAACTCCTCCTAGTGGAAGCACATCTTGACAGCAAAATTCAGACAAATACATGTTTTTCTAAAAAAACCCAAACCATTTACCAGGCTTTTGCTGGTACCGGCTACCTCTGCATTTTTTCTACCCTCTTTATTGATACTAGACTCATAAAACTTTTCAGTACTACAGAATAACATCCGTGGGCTTTTAAGGAAGATGAAAATTGCTTCACTTGGAAGTTTGCTGCTGTAACAGCATAACGTGGTTTATTTATACACATAAATGAGAACCAGGTTGCAAACGAATGTAAAGTAATCTTTTACTGTAGGACTATGTCTCACCACTACCTCTTAAAACTTTGTGTGAGACTGATGAGATGTAAAGTAACTTACATGCATTGTGAACAATGAAGCTTTGCTGATTTACTGGTGCCAGGAGCGCAGCCCTCTGTGGCTCCTTTTTGTGTCCTCTTTCACTCATACTTTGTATCAGCAGTGCCAGGAATGATTTCCATGTGAATGAACCCCCTACATTTATCTGAATAGACTACTGTGTTCAACCAATTCCATCTCCAGGGGCTCAAACTGTCACAGACATTACACATGCTGTTCAGTCTGAACCCAGAGGAGTCTTTTTTACAATAATAGCTCAGAGCAGACAGAGCTAGTAGGAAAATGCAGTATCACAATATACTGAGCAGATGATCAATACTTTCATTCATTTATTTTAATCCCTGATTTGCTTCATGTTTCCTTGATCAAGTCATTGTTTTAAGCTATCATAATAAAAATATTTTTGGTAAAATTTTGACATTTTTTTGTGAAGGACTTAAAGATATTGAATTCTTTGAGAAGAACCATTAGCATAAATATTGTTGGCAGGCTAGGCACTGAAGCGTCACTTCTAACCTGGATTTTTAGGTCAGTCCAACATTTAGCAAATCTATTACAGACTATTGAGAAACACACACACAACATTACTCAACTTGTATGTCCTGTTCTGGCCAATGTTTATGTAAGGACAAAGAGTCTACAAAACACCAATCAGTTCTTAAATACATACCAACTCAGCAACCACACAGCAGATTATCATTCACTGCTAATTAAAGCGTGTGCTTTAACATCTACTCACAACCATTGGGCCAGAATAATTCAGTTATATTGAATATATCTATTTGGTTTTCTCCTTGTTACACAGTTCTGTTTTCCAGACGTTTCACATGTTACTTTATCCTTATGTCAGACTTCAGGTATTATCAATTGGTAGGCAGCCAATAACTGTCATCAGTAGCTTACAAGAAACAACTAGGACAGTAGTTCATCATTCTTTAGGTACTGCTTATGGAAGGCATAGACCAACCACCCTTCATTTACCTTCCTTAAATAAGTGCAACTTTCTCCACTTTGTAACATCAACATATTTGTAATTACTAAGCAGAAGCTCTAAAACAGAAGAAGCAATATTTCACATAATTTTATTCAGTGGGAACCATGCTGTCACAGATGTTCTGGGTAGCAAAAGCACAAATGAGCTTAAAGGACAGTACGTGCAGAGAAAAAACCCAACAAATCAAAAACTCTTTAAAACAAAGACACACAGTCAACCGAGACCTCTGAAAATCCTTACACAATGAACTACCAAACTAGCTGTGGCGATATCCTCGGGTATTCCTGTATATTCATGTTCTTACAACACTTTTATAAGCACATGCTTGTCCTACGAAGAGACTGATACACTTTTCGTCTTATTCCACCCACACAGATGCTCTTGCATTTCACTCAGTGTGGATCTGGCGCAAATCTACTCCACTGGTACAAATTAGTTCACATAATTTTGAAAGTGTCACTTCACTCTTGCGGACTTTAACAATACTTGATCTAGCACACTGGCAATTCCCTAAATCTATGCCTAGACTAGTTATTGTCCATCTTCCCACAACTGGCCTAAAGTTAACATGAACGTGCACTGTCTATGATTATTGATTGACAGAAATGGTAAATGTTCATGCTCAATGCAAGTCAGATTTGCCCTGGCAGGTGATCTGATGGCAATGAGGTCATCAAGTATTAACGAACCTAGCATTTCAACAGAAAAGTCTAATACAAATCTCTAAATTTATTCAGTACATGCAACTTAGCAGGTATTTTGAAGAGCAGGGCTAATTTTATCTGTGTGTGACACAGACTCTAGTTAAATAAATAAATAGAACTAAAATCATCAAGCACTTCAACTGAAGTGTTGATCACTACAGTCTAGCAAGTCTTTCCTCTTCCTGTAAGTGTATGTGGTCTTTTGTAGCTAGATGGGAATTCACTCTACCCACACCTCAAGCCCATCACAAGCAGCCTAAGTGTTAGTGCAATGCCGAACTTGAGCCAGTGTGTGAAAAGGCTCCGCAGCTGCTTCTCAGCTTGAACAGCCAGAGCCTATAATGCACCCAACAGAAACAGACTGTAAATGCATATGCCATATAATCAGAAATCTGGTTAAAGCTAGCATGCTAAGCTCTCTGTGGGGAAAGGGGATCAAGAGAAAATGAAATTACAGCTGTGATACCAGGGAAAAATTTCACTGTAGACTAATCCAATTTAAAACATTCTAGTCCTGCTTCTTTCAATTCCTCAGTCACCAACCCAGGAGCTACCTCCACTGCACCAAGTCTACCATTTGCGTGGTCAAATGCTAAATGGATATGTGAAATAGTTATCTTTTACAAAACAAACAAAAGAAAACAACTGCCCCCCTGCAGAGCCTGTGTTTTTTTAAAATGTGCAGACCCAGTACCACTCAAATCAAGAGCCTGTCTCAAATTTTTTGACTACTAGTTACTACTGCAAACAGTTTCTGAAATGTTTTATCATAGAATAGATTTGTCTTCACCTCCTCTGCCCTTCAGGATTGGAATACAATAGTAGGACTGCTGTATTTTTTTAATAAGGCTGCTTATACACACAGAATTCCTGAATCAGGCCCCACAATTTTTTGTTTAGTAACAATATGCTTTTCATTTGTCTTCCAATGCTTCTATGGTAAATTTAGGTCTTTCTTTCAAATTTTTCTACAAACAATGTAATTTCTTTTTAAAGACTGAGATATTCACCTGACCAATTAACTTCAGGAATTGAGTAATATCTTAGCTACCAAGCTAGACTCAAACTGGCAGCAGTAATAACAACAAAATAGACTACAGGTGTGTGTCTGTGAAATTACGACCAATGGACAAACACATGCTCTCTTCTCCAGCTGTGCTTCATTATGCCCCTATATTGCAGTGTAACAAAAGAAAGGACTGTGTTGGCACTCCTCACATACACCAGTGCTAAAAATCTTTTTAGCTTCAGACGCTGATAAAGGCAGTTCAAGCAAACCCTGCTGATTTTGCATTGAAACGGATTAGAACAGAACTCAGTTTATCTGAGCTTGATTTCTCCTTTTCTGCAACAACATAGCAGTCCTGGCCCGACCTGCCTTTGCTCTCATGTACAGATATTCTTCTTACTGCTTGACTGCTCAAAACTTCTGAAGTGTGTAGTTAACAGCAGGAGTTGTCTCTTCCTTCCCTCTGCCACTCACTCCTCCCCATGAGCCTGGTACCCCAGGCTGCAAAGCCATGCCTAGTATGTTTCCCTAGCCACCTATGCACCCGTTTTTGTTCACTTGTATTTTACAATTTCAAGCACAACTTCCAATGTAAACTACTTATACTTATTTAAATAATGGATTAAGATGAAAAGACACTAGACAAAACATTTCACATTGATTACTCATATGAAGCGTTCCAGTTAGGTAAGGAATCTCACAAAACCAACAGAACCCTAGTGACAAAACATACTTAATGGTAAGACCTAAGTGAACAGGAAAAATACATTCCTGCTAAGCCATGTTGCTTTCACTTAACACAAAAGGCTAATTCTGTGACTTTACAGTGAACTAAATTACCTTGAAATAAAAATATTTCTTCCTTATAAAACACAACAAACTGATATCACAGCAAATGAAAATTTGTTAGAAAAATTCCTGGTATTATTTCTAAAACAAGTTAATGGCAAAAACATCTACTGCTTAAGATATCTGATTACCTACCAAAGCTAATGAAGTGGTAAGAACTGCTTAGAGGTTTAGAGCAGAACATAACATACTAGCTGCTGCATCCAGATATACTTCATATAAAGCTGCATAATAAGCAATAACAGAAATAATTAACTTTGTGTGAAATGAAAAATAATTTAGTTGTAAATTCAACCCCCTCAGAAAGCAAAATCACTGGCCTATTTGTTTCTTTTTAATCAACTTATAATTACACAGGAAAAGAAAAAGAGTGCATTTCCTGAAGAGAATCAATAATCATAGAACTCTTTAGGTTGGGAAAGACTTTTAAGATCATTGAGTCCAAATAAGCAGGTTTATTAAAATATACTATTGTATTCAGTGAGAATGATCTACAGAGCATTGGGCAGAAAGCTGGAACAAACATTTTAATCTAAATTCTATTTTGATTGTTATTCTCTCCCTCTTCTAAATTGCATGTCCTTACATACAGGACATTTAGGTCTACAACTCACAAGACTAGATAGCTTGTGTTGCAATAAAAAAAATTCTGAGTATCATTAAAACTTGGGCTAAAAATTGCAACAGTTCAAAAGCTGCTTTATGAGGAGCTCAGCCATAAAGGGCAGTATGGGCCACAATCTCATCAAACTTCTTAGTAAGTGAATCTGACTGTAGGAGCAGATTTTTATTTACTACATTCTAACATCTGATTATATGTGCAAAAAGCAATAACATTTTTCTACTGCACCTTTGGACCTGAAGAACTAGCTAGCTGAAGTGTTAAAGATACTTGGGTTCTAGTTGGAGAAAACACTGGAGGCAAATCAAGAATTTCTTTGAATCAACTGAGTTTACGTGTAAAAACGCTACCAGTTGTATTTTTGTGAACACAGGGCAAGCCTGATAAACAAAGAACTATTTCCTTTCCCTTTGAAGATACCCTTTGAAGTAAAGGCCGTGCCAGGATTCCTAGAGCCAGATAACAAACACCACAGGCAGATAACACAAAATGCTGAGCCAGTCTAAACTTGTGATGCCAATTCAAATTTGTTCAAAGTATTTGTGATTAATTTTGTGGTACCAAACTTCATTCTTTACCAAGTCTGCCTACACGCGAGTTTTATTGGTTTTTCTGCAGATAGCCCAAAGGATTTCTTTCCAGTCCCTTCCTGTTTCCCTCCTACTCCTTGATGCAGCGCTACTGCACGAAAGCCACGAACCAACCATCTTTAAACAAAGGCTGATTCTATTGATTTCTCAGTTGTCTCCACTGAGCTTTCCTTACCTGCTGATTTCTGTACGCGGCATTCCTCATAGCAAGCTTCCATCAGCACTGTGCTGTGCGCTGAGCTCTTCACCAGAAAGCTCTCTAGCCTTGCCTCACCCTATTGTGGAGCCATCTGCTGCAATCACCCAGTGCCAGCGCAGAGACAGGATGATCCATACGGCTGCAGCGTGGGACACCATCAAGTACAACTTCAGTTCTCAAGCGTAACTTAGGGGAACGAGCCGCGATTCAGCGCGAAGCTTACTGCTTCAGCCAAGCCCCGAACTTGCACCAATACCCCAACACCTGCTGAGTGACACAAGTGTATCTTAGATGGCGTTAAAATGCCAATGAGCCGCAGGTGAAGCCTTGGGTTTCCACCTGTAGTATTACTTTGCCTTTGATTGTGTTATGTCTGTAATCTTGCAATTACCAGATAAACTCCCCATCACAAATTTTATGCTGTATCAAGTACAACCTGAAAGGAGTGCTTCAGTGCTTTTAAGCACTTAAATTTCACTCATTAAACTTTTCCTCTGGCATCTATCTTGAGCTTTAAGTATTCTCATTAAAAGAGCAAAAGACGACAGAAATAGCTCATTTACAGTATCAACAGCAGCTCTCCTTTGATATATTTTCCTTCATTTATACTCCACCCATTTCAAAGACATTCTAAGTGTTTACAATACAACAGTCAATCTGCATGCAAAGTAACACAGCCTTGGACACGGACAGCAGTACTCCACAAAATGAAACAAAACCAGAACCCAGCTCATCTACCCTGGAGGGCTTCTTAGAAGGGCTTTCCAAGTGAGCCTAGATTAGGTTTACTGTGGGGGAGGCTCTGTTCTCTGTTGGAACAAGGGGCTAAGCTAAGTATCAAGACTGATAGCACTGCATTGTAAAACCTGAAGTTTATTAGCCCAAGTACCCATGTTAATCTTGAAAGCCATGCTATCATTAACTGATACATCCAGAAATCTGGTGAAAGAAGCACGCCAGACCGCATGTAACACAATAGTCATTGTACCAACCGTGTAGTTGTGAGAGGACTATGTTAAAGTCTCCCAAGTACATTAAGCTGCAATATAAAGAAATATTTCCACCAGATACTTCACACTGTAAGGTAATTTTCTGCTCTCAGTTCTAATGACATGGCTGGGCATGGGTGTACAGAGCTTGTACACAGAAAGAGAGTGGAACACCAGTCAAGAACACTGCACTTGAGGACTTCTACCTCTTATCTGTATGAAAAAATACCACTCTGAGAACTCTTCTTTCCTTCACTGAAACATCAGAAATTATTGATAGTGCCCAAACTCCACAGACAGAGGTTTTCTAAACCGTTTTGGCCAATTCTGATATTTTTAATTTTTACTGCAATTCTTCTGAAGTAATTATCTCTCGAGGTATAAGTAAACAACTCTATTTTATCCCCCTCCTCAAACTGTCTTGTCCTGTTACTTTTCACTTTCCCTCTTGCCAGTTCATAGATGTCTTCACTTCTAGAGAAGTCTTTCTAAAAGTATTTTTAAAAGTACAAAACAAACTCTGTATTAATACAAAAGGCACAAATAGAGAAAAGTGAGATGCAGTGAAGAGAAAGAAATACAGAAGTTAAAATCAGCCAGATGAAGACATCATGAAAATTTTCAGCTGAAGTCAATAAAGAGTAAAAAAAAAAAAAGAACAGGAATCTAGCACAGACCAAAACAAAGATCTGAAAGCCTGCAGTAAAGCAGGATTAGAGGGGAAAAAAACCACAAAGAATTATTAGAATTTCCCTCCCCTTACATGAGCAATAGCGCAGTTTTACTAGTGGAAGAGTCTGTAAACATGTTAACTGCTCTAGAAGTACATCAGCACTTGGCTAGATAATAGGTTTCAATTTTAAGAAACAATCCTCACTATTAAAAAAACCCTCCATACTTGAATTATATCAGTTAGTATGATGTCTTTTGACTGAATCCCTCCCTGGTAAAATGATGCCTTCTTCAAGGCAGGTTTTTTTATTAGCTCTATTTTGTTAGGTCTTGAGGGAAAGTTGACAACAGAGGTGTGAGACTTTTTAAAAATCCTTAATATTCTGAGGAGTTGTGATGTAGGGTAAGAAAAAGACAGGCAACTATACTGCTGAAATACCACTGAAGTTCAGACAAGCATATGGATCACAGATTTAAAAACAATAGGATCAGTCTAAAATATATCAACCCACTACTTGACAGTGAAATTTAGGATTCAAAATCTTTCCATTTTTAATCTTTAACTAGGTAATGAAACATCAAAGTTTCTGCTGCTTTTTCCAGGTTTTGTCACTGTGCCACAAAGCTTCCAATGGTTTTGCACTACGTAGTACTTTTCAGAATGATGAGATATGCCATTTCAAAGCTGTTTTAATGTCCTTTGCCAGTGCAATAAAGCAGCAGCAAGTTCAGAAAAAGCTGAAGCCATAACTGGATTTTAAGTTTTGTTAGTTGTTTAGAAGTAACAGTAAAACAGTAAGACTTGATTTCTAAAGAAGAAATGACAAAGATATCAGTCCTCAAAGATATGGGTACATAACGCCTCTAAAAGACAGGCAACAAATAGAGATGCCAGCAGAAATTAGGAATTCTGAAGTAGGGATTGATATTTCTAAAAATAATCTCAGTATCTAAATATTTATTATACCAAAGTTAAAAATCCTGGTTGTTTCTCATTCTGGAGGAAATAGGCACTGTTACAGAGATCAACACAGAAGATTTCTGATTGAATGGAATATTGAGTTACCATTTTAGGGAACTGATGAAGGTATTCCATGACCAGTGTTAAAACAGCACCCTTTGCTACAGGTGAATGTCAGGCTTCCATATAGTCTTCTGTGCCACATTTTTGGTGCTCCTTTAACTCTTCTCAGATTGAGATTATTACCTCAACTGAGGTTAATGGAAAAAAAAAAAATCCCAAACTTTATGGTAATTAATGATGGTTTTTCTTTAAAGTTACTAATAACCATTTACTCTAATAACATCAATTAATAAGGTTACAAACTATACAGATCGTAGCCTTGCCATTTCTTGGATGATTAATTCAATAAAGAAAAATCTATAAAATAACTTATTCTGTTCTCCCAAAAACCATGTCTAAAAAGTGCATTCTGCCAAAACAGGGTTATATTGTTTTCTTAGTAAGCTACCCAGACCTAGCAGGAGGTTAATAAATAGAAGGCAATTCTGTGAAATAATCTCATTGAAGATAACTGCATAAAATATCATTCTTTTCTACAAAAAATCTCATGTATTCCCACTGAAGAATGTTTGAAATTGAGTTTGTTCCTTATTCCATTAGCAAAATGTGTACCAGATTAGTTTACCTATTAGATTACCCGTATTTCTGGATCTGCAAAATTAACTTCACATGCACATCACTGTACTTGTACTGTAAACATACAATTTAAACCAGAACTTATGTGCAATTTCAATGGACATACTGAAATTACCCCCACTTAGGTCTAATTATAAATTCAAATTAATATTTTTAAAATTA
The DNA here is from genome assembly GCA_035590215.1 of Microhierax caerulescens. Lineage (NCBI taxonomy): Eukaryota > Metazoa > Chordata > Aves > Falconiformes > Falconidae > Microhierax > Microhierax caerulescens. The sequence continues at coordinate 16,291,249 of JAVJGJ010000030.1, read as the reverse complement.
AATCCTTTTAATAATTATTTATAAACTCTTATCAATGTGTCTTATATGTAGTGAACAAAAAGGCCATGATCTATTCCAAGGAAATTCCTATTTCCTTGATTTGGAAAACAAGACAGTCACATTTGAAAACTATTTTTCTTCTTAAATGGTATCTACCTGCATACAAAGTGAGTCCTTCTTAAAAAACAAAACCAACATACAAACACCCCACTACACCCCGCAAAAAATCCGCAAACAATCCACAACACTTTTCAGTCTACCATAACTTTTGTATCAGTGTTATGGTAAATCTATATGATATCCCTACTTTCAAGTGTTTGAGAAAAGGACGATACAAAAAGAGACCAACCAAACTGAAAATAGAAAGACAGCGCATGAAGGAAGTGAAATGAAATTATTACTAATACACATTTTTTTTCTCATTCTAAGGTACGAAATGTTTATGATAATGGAGACCTCCAAAAGCACAACCATACGATATTCCGTAAATGGCTAGCTATTGTTCAAAACCACTCAACTTTCACTGACTCGCTGAAACCACCGCTAGGTTCTATAGTTGAAAAAATACTCATGCAACAGGGAACTGCTATAGCAAGCCTAATGATGGGGGGATTAGAATTGAAAGTGAGAGCATTGGACTTTCTTTTCCCAAGTGAGACAGCAGGGTAAATGAGCCAGAGGGCCTTCATTCATTCTCCAGCAAACAACACACCACAAAAGATCCATACATTACGCCAGGAAAATACTCAGCAAGAATGAGAAGCCTTGGAAACAGAAATTCTTGACTCAGAGTCTGGCTGAAGGTCACTGCTCTAACATTGCAAAGTTCACTTGATTTGCATTTGATATACTGATATGTTAAGGAATTTCTGAGGGGTTTATGATCTTTTTTTCCTGCAAATTTTCCAGAGATGGAGGCAAACATCAATCTTTTTGATTTCATAGTTTGGTGGAAGGGGACTAAAAGAAACCCTTGACATTATTGAGGGAGCTACTGAAAATATAGAGACAAACTTTTTTTCTAATTTCTCTTAAATTAAAAAAGGAAATGTCTGTATAAAGGAAAACAGAGTCAGATTTAGTTTCCAGTTTCCACACGAGAACTTCCCTATAAATTAATAAGCCTACATCCAATTTGCTAGTTCACATCCTGCTTAATAGCTTCAGAAAATCCCTGTTAGCTAATTCAACATGATTAGCTGGTATCTACTGACTTGCTAACTCCCCTTTACTTCAAAACAAACCTATGCTACATTAATTTATTTTTTTTAATATTCCATGATGCTTAAATGAAATGAGATTAGACACAGTTAAGAAAGCAGCACTAATCTGATGACACTACTCCAACAAATAAAGTGACAAGCCTTTCATTAGAAGTATACAGAAAAGACTCCAACAGTGACTAGATTATTTTCCTTCTTTTCAGAAACCCTTTTATATGACAAAAGCAGTTCTTCGCCTGGCATCTAATTATAATGCCAATCATATAATCCACTGCAAAGGATTATGCAACGCTTGCACAATTTGTAGGCGTAATTTACTGCAGGAACCAATAATGCACTGAGATACATATCTTCAGTGCAATAAATCAGCTAGTTGTCTACACATTGACACTGGTGATTGCAATCAGCTGCTGGGCAGGAAAAAATATTTATGGGCATGAAATTAATGGTTGCTTTCCAGATTTTTACACTTAGCTGTTTATTACATGAACTTAGTTTATTACTGAGTGTGACCAAAGAGAAACACACAAAGCAGCACTTGCTTCTTTACAAGCACTTGATCAAATGCACATACTCAGAGGATGTTCACCAATTTGCTCCACCATTATAATGACTGCAAACTGCTGAACGATTTTCCTTGACTCAAGCCTTACCAATACCGTCTGAGAGTATTCTTTAGCCAGATATATGTATCTTCCCCTAGCTGATGAACTAAAACCAACTTTAGAAATACACTGCAGTTCTTCAGAAGTAGGGACCATCAGGTATAGTATTCTTTATCTTTTCAAAATAAAAACAACCTATAGAATGTATGTCATTCAGTCACAGTGCCTTATAATTTTTGCCATCCAAGGTACAAAGGCACATCTCATTTCTTGGAAGTCAAATTTCTAAGCTCATAGAATGCATCTGCCTCTATCAATAGTACTTGCATTTTGGTTCCCTCTGTGTTGAAGCACGGTAGCTACACGGAGGAGACTAAAAGCTTCAGCCTGGACAAAAACATCCCATAAATAAGGGAATCATAAAATGAACTGCACCACGTGGTCTTGCCTAATAATTATTAATGCATTTCGAAGTTCTTACTAACTTCTTCCTGTGCTGACAGCATGGCATATAGAAATAGAAACCACAGCCTCTGACCCCTGCACGTAGAACTAAAGCCAGGACAAACAAGACAAGAACATGACATAAATTGCTGCTGTAGTTAAGTTTATTTGCATACTTGAAAAATCTTCCTTTGGTGGTGGCTAATCACTAGTGAGAGGAATATGTTGCTGCCATTATAAGGAAACCTAGATTCAGGAGCATTCTGGTATTATAGTATCATGGTGGTGAACATGCAAACAAGAAAAGGCTAAGAGAGATCAAAACAACAATATTCAGAAAAGGTATAATATGTATATAACACTATTTTTCTAGGCATTCATGAATATTGTATTGCATTTTGGCACCCTCTGGTGTTGACTGGTGCTGAGAGGTAACATTCTGAGAAAAAATCCACTCCGTAACATCATCGTTACTAACTGGAAAGGCTCCCGATGTATGTAAAGAACAGGATCCTATTATTCGAAAGCACAACACTGCCACTCCAAAAATAAGATGCAGAAGCACTAGAACCCAATCGGTGTAACTTAAGAGCAAGAAACCTTTGTCTGTATCTAAGAAAATCCTTGTATTTTTTATACAGTTCTGTGAAACACTTACTTCTTAAATATCTATTTGCCTAAAATTAGCTGTCATAGAAGGTTCTTTGTTTCTTTCCAGTTATATTTTTGCTAAGAATAAGACCATTACTGCTGCAACATTAAAATGAAACCCTCTTTTTAGTATGGCTCGCTGTATCATCCCTCACAAAGTCGATGCTTGTGCCATGACTGCATGCAACATTTTTCCTAGAGCAGAAACAAGTACAGTCATGTGAAATGAGCTCTGAGCACTACTGCTGTAAAAGTGGAAAAGCAGACATTACACCAACTGGGTATTACAGCTGCTGTTTTCCTAAGCCTTTTCTACCATACTGCAACAGCATTAGATCACAGGCATTTACATGCAACTTGTCTACAAAGCATGTTTCAAATCCTTTCAGTCCCTCTGTCTCTCTCTCAAAGCAATCACTGCCTCTTTTCACTTGATAGTAAAGTTGACATAAAACTATTCATTACAAAACAAAAAAAATTCCACATATTCCTGTATTTTTGCTCAAGATTCTCCCTTATCTTTTCAAAGGCAGCTGAAAGCATACGTTAAAATAAGATTATCTTCCAAATAATTTAGATTGACAAAAATACATAAAACCAATTCAGATGCCTGAAAAAAATAAAATTGTCCTGAACCTTATACAACATAAGAAAGATTCCTTGGATTACTTCACTTGCAGACAGTTAATACAGAACATTTTTATGAAAAATGCAGACTATGTAAGATCTTATTATAAACATTTCTCTCAAAATACGACATCATTACAGAGAAGATTTTTATTTTAATCTGCAGATTTGCGAATACTCCTTACTGTCACATAATCACATTTCTTTTAATTCCAAATTTTAAAAAACAGTACTAGCATACTGAGGAATAACTATGACAATTAAGATCCAAGATTAAGACCTTTCCAGATTTTAAACCCACAAAAAGTTGGTTCGGAAACATCTGCTAGCACACCTAATTATTCGTAATTAACCAGGGAGCACTGTTCATAACAATAAGATGGTATTGATTAATAAATATATATACAACAAGTCTTACCGTAGAAGAAGATTATCACGGTCTATTACGTACTCCTAAAAATGTAAAAGCTTCTTGGCAAAAGACACACCTTGAGCAGTCTCATGCCCAATCAGGACTTGGACCTGCCTAGGAGACAGCAGCTGATGAATCACAGTGATGATAACTGTGCAGTTTATTAATTTTTTTGTTTTCCCCCTAAATCAAGGAGAAGCTGTATATTGTGCTGAGTAAACTTTTTCACACCTTAATTATTATTATTACTTGTCTGCTAGATGAAAAATGTGCCAACTATTTGCCAACAGAGCCTGTATGAAATACAGAAATTCCTACTTCCAGCTGAGAGTTTTGCAGGCTATTTCTTAAAAAAAAACAAACAACAAAACAAAACCTAAATTTATTCAAGAAAAGTTTACTTATAAACTGAAAAAAACCTTGAACTAAACCAAAACAAAAAATTAACCCCAACCACAACTGTCCACAACAAACAACAACAAAATTGACACATTTACATCAACATGAAACTATGCAGAAGCTGAAAACACCCTCCACCAGTTCAAAGCTCAACAGATTAAGAGGGAGAGGTAAACGTAAACTTACCTGTTCCAGGCATCCCATTTTATCATGTGCTGCTATAATTTGATTATGGAAGCCACTTAGGAGTTTGTCAGGATCATTCCAACTCACCTAGGCTGCTCATCTGCCCCGAAAACATTTATTCTCTCAAAACCTGGAGGTATAATTGCATCGGCAGACCGCTGTGTTGAGGAGCTAGCGATCCGCGCAACGGGTGCCAGCCAGCGCCGCCAGGCACGTCCCCCTTGGTGCAGGACGAGCCCCGCCAGCTCACCAGCCCCAACACCGGACCTGCAAGCACCTCCACCTCGCAAGGAGATGACATCACCTGTGTCTCCTTGTCCGAACCTAAAAGGGCAGCAAACAGTTCTCAAGTGAACTGGCTTTCTGTTTGACAGCAGAAATGAGAACTAGAATTCTTTTTTAAGAAAATCCTGTAAGAGCTCAAAACACCAAAGCATCAGATGACCTTTCCGTGGACAGGATCTGCCCAGCCCGGCATGCTGGGCTGTGATTTGAGATCTGTTCGATACCACACAACCCACCATCTGGAAGGTTATAAAATTATCTACGCTATCCTTTTTTATTATTAGCTCCAGTAAATGGTATTTTAAGCAATACTTTACAGTCTGAGTGTCTTCCTTACTGGGAATAATGAACCAGCATCTCCTGGTGCAAAACAACAGGTCACTAGATGGCTTTTAAGTAGGGAGAGAGGTATGATGTCGGGAATGTTAAAATCCATGAGTTGAAACCTAATGATTTTATCATTTACGTAACCATATTAAACTACACGTGGCTTGCAGGTGTAAATTCCCATGCCAGATGCACTTCACACAAGCTCTGCCAGCACAGATTGTGAAACGATCTGATTTTACGAGGAAGCAAACTAGGTAGGTACGGGCTGTTGGGGACTGATTTTGTCATGTTCTACCAGGGATTGGCTGCACACTCACCCCAACCCCATTCTGCACTGCAGGAAGACCCTGAAAGAACAATCTCAAACCAAAGCCAACCCCCTACAGAAGTTTTATTATGACCATTAACATTACTCTCTTTCTCCACAACCCAGGTGTTTATGTTTCTCCTCTGCCCCTTCTTCTGTTCACCCAGCCCTTCCACTGTACTCCCACATCTTCCAAGGATTCCAAAGTAACTCCTCTGCCAGGCTCCACTATTCTAACTCCGTGTGAATGTTACTTGTCCAGCCTGCCCAGAGATACCATTCCCCACGCCTGCACCAAATACTGCTTCACTCTTTTCTCATTCTGATTAATAACAAAACCCCACACAGCTACCTCTAGTAAATAACTATATTGTTCAAAACCAAGATGCAAAGCTATCCATCAAAAAAACTAAGGCCTCTATGTAACTAATACCAATTACATAGCAATTGATACCAAACACAGAAAGTGTCCACTTCCCTCCCAAACCAACCGTGAACAGGATTAGTGCTTGATGGTACATCAAGAAGCCATAGTCCCACTTTCACACATACAACAGAACACCTGTCATCACAACACCACCAAAAGCAAGTGATAATTTTATAGCAAGCTTATTGAATTAAGGCCGCTTTTATCAAAATGTGATTGAAATCTCCCCGAGCCTCATACCTGGGTGTAAACGTCTACCCAAATCTCTGTAATTTTGGATGGAGGCTGTGATGGTATTTATTTCAGCTTTTTCAGACTATTTTTCTGGATTTCACACCCTAGTGGCTGCAAACTCAAATATTAACTACAGTCATGTACTGCAATAATAATAAGAATATTTACATTATTTCCATGGAGAGTGATGTTAATAAATAAAGAGATCTTATTAGTGATTCCTAAGAGTTCCAGATATCACTGACTCTGGAAGCTGCTTGTTTCACTTTGCTGCAGAAACAACTGGTACTTATTACTAATTCAAATAAACCAAGATACAGTTATATAAATGTATATCACAGTTCTGAACACAGGAAATTAATTTTTTTGGTTGTTAAGCCAATGCTTACTGCCTGCCAGCATTTTTGGAAATAAAAAGTTAAGGCCCCTAAAAGAACAAAGGACATTATTTTACTTCAATGCTAGAATTGAGGAAAATTCACTGCTGATTTAGAGTGGCAGGGATAAATCTGCACATTTATCACAAAGAAGCCTTTGTGTCTGCTCTGTCGGTACAGAAGAGCCTTTCATGTGCAGCTTTTTGTTTCTTCATACTGTAACTTCTGCAGGGTGATAAGTTGCATTAACTTCAACGACTGGTTTTATGAGGCAAAAATTGGACGGAAGAATATGGAACACTGATTAAGCAAGGATTAGCTATAAAAATCACTCACTAGTTTAACATTCTTCCACTATGGCTGTTAAAACAGAAAAAAAGTTTTACTGATTGATGACAGAAGTGCAGAATTTGAGTGTTCTGCTTTTAAGCTAACTGCAGAATTGCAACATGGCATTCACTTACACAGTATCTAAATTACTTCCAAAGCATATTTACTGTGCTTACAGACACAAAGCATATTTTATTTTTACATCTGTCAGTCTTGAAGCACTGATGAAACTATAATAATCTATACTGTAATATATCAACACACAATGCAGCTCTCTATTTATGTACTCCTTCCAATGAAGATTCTCCAAGAGCTTTAATTCAGCTGGTATATGGGGAACTTAGGTGTATCTCAGGAAAGTGAAAACAGCAATTCTCCTTAACATATGGTAAATTAAGCCTTGCAACCGTAATACAAATCAGCCATATTCCAAGTTGGCCAGTACAAGATGGCAAATCGGCCTCAAACAATGAAATAAATCTATTGTAAACAGCAATAAATTTAGCAGACCTACAGTTCTGAAAATAATAGTCAAACCACATTATATAATCACCATCATTAAACAATTTTCTGGACGGAAAATAAGAAAAAGAATAGAGAGAGAAGAGAGTAGAACCCCAGACGGATAACTCAGAGCTAACCTGGCTCTGCTAGTGCCTGCCAGATGTACTTGATCAAGTGGTTTAACCATGAGTCAGTTTACCTACAAATGCAATTCTGCAATCTATCTTGTTTTACAAAACCATTCAATATCATCAAATTGAATTTTAAAAGGCTAGAAATTACTAAGTTAATCTAAGTATACTTCCCAGGTAACTGCTATGCTATTTCTATTATTCATAAGCCAAATGACATCTTAGTTTTCCAGCTGTACACAAAATTCCAATTCCTTCTGTTTGCTTCCCATACTGTAAATGTTTATGTATGGGCACTTAAGATAGGCACCCAGCTGAGCTGCTTTCACAGAGGAAGAGTGAGATCCTCCCCCATCATAAGGATACCTCTTCACTGATCCCACATCATCACTTCTCTTCAGATTACCATAACCCTTCCTCAGGAGGTACCCTCTCCCAGCCAAGTCTCTTCTGCTCACTGAAAGGATTGAAGAGACACCTGGGTCCCTGTAATCTTCACCTTCTGTCCCAGAGCTTCACAGGCTCTCCTGGTACGTCCTCGGTGCCCACGCAGACATGCAGCAAGGGGCAAAAGTCTAAGGACCACGCAATCCTTGACAGTTTCTCTTCAGTATCCTGGGTCCAAGACCCAGCACTCATTAAACATGCCAAAACATCATGTTCGGGTAGCAGATGGGTGCTTCCATTCCCTACAGATGGGGATCTCCAGTACTGATCAGCTGTCTTCTACTCTTCTTGTTCAGACTCAGCTGGCTCTCATGTCTCCCCCAACGGTACTTGTTCATCCTCTCCTCTTCCCAGGGCACTGCACTTGTTTTGTGATTGCAGACGTGCAGGCAGAGAACAAGCCTTCTCTTCTGCCACCAGAAATAACGAGGCCCCAGACCGCTCCATCTCGACACTGATCTCCTGTTGCTCTCTCCTTTCTTCCCTGATGGTACAAAGCCTGCTCACCTTCCCTCACAGCTCCTTTTCCTCAGTCAGCCAGAGCCAGAGCCCATACATGCACCCCCCCTTGCCCAGGGAGAAGCACTGGACAACACCTAGACACAACCTGCGTGGTCCCTCTTAGCAACGCTGGCAGTTTTGGTGTGGCTCTTAATAGCAATTATCCTATGTGAGAAATTAATGCCTGTCATATGATCACTCAATGACATGTTTGCTTATGTTATACCTCAAAACGCTGATGTCCTATGGTATATGTCATATATGGAGTCAAGGTACCAGGTACAAGAATTTGGGAACCTTCCAAATAAAAGTGAGCACAACCTTCTTTATAATAATGACATTGGAGGGATACAGAAGTTTCCAATTTTCCCAGGAAAACCAGAACCATTCTATCAGTATTCACTACGATGCAACAACTTTTTTTTTTTAATCTAATACTTCCCACATAGACCTAAAGGGGATAGCTGAGGTTTTGGGGGCAGATAGCTGTTTGGATTTCACTCTTCTTTTGGGATTTTTACATTTAATATATGTACTCTCCAGTATGATAAAAGCTGTTGTTACAGAATGTTTGATCATTGCACACCTCTTGGCTCTACAAACTGGACAGAAAATTGACAAGATATGTTATTTACTCATAAAAATACATATTCACATAACAATTTTTCATAATGAATTATTTTGGAAATAAAGGAAAAAAGACAGGCATATCCATCTCACATGAAGACATGCTTGTGTTCTTTATATTCAGGTCATGGCAAAACCTAGAACTAACCAATTGGCTGGCAGCCTTTAATTTAATTCTGTTAAAGTGAATTTCCTCACATTTTCATCAGAGAAGAATTCACAGCAGACTGCAACCCAAACAGAATAAAAATCGCAGCTCCCCCATCTGCCTATTATTACCAATAACTCCCATAGCAAATAATGTCCAGTTTCCTTACAAAACCCCACATTTTAAAATGTTATTTTTGAAAAACACATATAATATAGTAAACACATTTCACACAATATGTGAAAATTTTTCCTAATCCATGGGGAAAACAGCTAGCTGTAATAAAATTGTAAATTCTAAACAAGAATTTTTGACAGTGTTGTGGGTAACAATTTATAAAATTTGAAAACCGTATTTCAGAGTTAACCTATATGGTTGGTATACGTCACCCACTTGTGAATCTGAAACTCCTTTGGTCCCATGTACTCCACTTCGGAAGTATCAAAAAGGTATACCACTCCTTTTCTCTCAAGTATCCCCCCTGTCATTACACTGATGGCAGAGCCACTTCGGCTCCATACCCTTCATCACACCCTTACCTAGTCTATGCGTAAGCGCCAGGGTCTCTGCCCCTATGACACAAAATTCAATCTACTCCTGTGCATCTCTGACCTACACCCCAGTATCAATCATATCAGGGAGAAAAAAAACCACCCTGAAGTCTTCTCTGACTGCTTACTATAAAAAGAATTGTAGATTTCTACCTGTAAAAAAAGGGCAACGTTCCTTTTCACAAGAAATAAAAGCGAAGTTTCTATAACTCCTGTACAATGGGGTGAGCTTTGTTTCCCACTCAGCAGACAGCATGCAGGGTCGCCAGAGGCCGAAGACAGCGGTGATGTCCCACCTGCCACATCTTTTGATTCAAAGGAGCTGGACTGTCCATAAATAACTCCTTTGTAGTTCAGCTGCTTTGTCACCTTCCCTGCCCACTGTGCGTGTGTGAACCACAAGCTGCTGAACATCTCTGCACAGCTGTGCCTCAGGCACACAGTCACGCTGCCTTCACACTTGCCAAGTGGGAGTAAAGGAACGAGGAAGATGAAGAATGCGTTAGAAGTCAGTATAGAGTTTGAAGGCTCCGGGTACTGACTGAACACATAGTCAATTCCATAGAGTTGTTACGGTGCTAAAATGCTGCAGAAAACCAAGCTGGGTATCACCCTCACCTTACCCACAAGGAAGTGTGAATGGCTTGCCAAGGCACGCTGCAAGGCCGAGACAAACACAGTAAGGTTAGAACTTGGGAATTCCTGGCACCTAGTCCATTACCTCGTACTGCACACTGACTTCAGCTACAAAGAGCAAATTAATACATTGTGATACAGTTGCTTTAAGTGAATATTCAAGTAGATAAAGCAAATTTACAGAGAAACCTTTAAAATACAATCCACATTTACTAGTTCTGAAAATCTACAGAGGGATAAATTTGCTGAAAGTTTCCAGTATAGTGAAATCGACGTATACCTGGAACAGATCTAGTAAAAACTTGTTTGGGGAGGGAGGAGAAGAGCATATGTATAATCCTGGCTTAGATTCCTGACAAAAGGACACGATTTTTAAATAGTATTGTTTCTGCAATTAGATCAGAATCAGTATTCACATGGTATGCTGAGTCAGTCACATATTCATAACTGAGTGAAACCCAAAATGTAATCAAGAATAGAAGCTTTTCATCCTTTTAAAACATGCTTGGCAAACTCCAGAAATGGCACTAGTTACACACAGCCAACCTCAGGGACACACTCGCTGCCCGGTGATGATCCGTACAGTTAATAGGACACTCTGACCCCACATTAACTTCTAGATCTCAAGAAAAATAGTCCAACACAGTACTAGTGCCACATTCTGGGAAATTTAGAAAGAGAAATACATCCCATAATATTAAAGTATGCCCCATCAAAAAGACAAGTCTGAAGCCACTTCTGTTCCTATCGCTGTTCAGAGGAGGTCCTAATCAATGCAGATTAAAAGCTTTTCCCCCCGAAAGGTAATGACAACACTTAAAGCCTGGATTTATTAACCAGAGACATCTTCAAAGGAAAGGTTGGCAAAAATCACCTATGTTCTCTCTGTTAAATGAGTGAGCATCATGCCAACTCTGTCCATTACAAAAAGCAAGGCACCCTGGGACAAATTATAGTCTTACTAGCATTGATGTAGCCTTGAAATAACTCCACTGGCTCGGTTTTGTTCATTCAGATTCAGAATGATTCTCATGAAAGCAGAAGTTAACCCAGTGTTTTCACTTACAAATCATTCCTGTTAATCTGCACTGAACCAGATGACTGCGCTGCATCACTGCCTAAACACTGCACATCATTCCCAGAGCATGTGGGTGAGGAGAGAAAGAAAATACTGCAGTTAAACAGTGCAGGAGAAGGTAAGGAATTTTTAAAGATTGTTTCAAGTTCCTTATTTTTTAATTGTACATTCAAATTCTTGCTTTTAATCTGCATACTTGATAATGAGCAGAATTTATATTTTAATAATCTCAAAGTACCATAACTTAGCACATATGCTAGGAAAACATGTTCTACTCTTCATGATTATTTTGGAAGTCTTAAGACCAAATCTGTATACTTGATGTTATTTTCTAGTATTTGTTCTCCATGTAAACTCTGGCAGAGGCAGCACAATCTCTATCAGCGTCTCAAATTTTTGTGGCCAGTATAACCACTCCATCCTTACAGAATGAAGAACCAAGTAACTGGGCTGAGGAACCAACAGATAAACAGGTACCAGGAGAACTCCGTCACCCAATAGCATTTAGTAAATACATACAAAGGAGAAGGGAAACTTGTTGAAAAGCAGCTAAGCCATCTGGGCAGATTCTATTAGATATCTTTTGCCATTCAGGTTTGATATATGGAAAGTGATAAATAAAATAAGGTACATAATAATAAGGCATTTCCAGAGGAAGCTGCATCTCAAAATGTTAAAATTACCTTGTAGATGACTAACTTGTACACCACCATGTGCAATAAGGAAGCATCTACTGTCTATACTTCACAGAAGTGACAATGGAGCAGACTGCCTACAGTCACACAGCATGGCAGTTGCACAGCTGGAATAAGAATCCAGTAGCTCAGGATCAAATCACTAGACCACAGATACAATTTTTTTTTTTTTTTCCTGAACTGCATAGGAGGAGCTGAGCTATAGTGTCATCTGAAAAGCTTTAAAGGAACAACTTGACTGTGGAAATATCTGTTGGCTTGATGTTAATTTAAAAAAAATAAAAGCCAGATAGTTACACCTAGATTTCAAATGTAAAACAAGAACAAACCTTTGCACTGTCAACTTTGTCTTTGATAATTATTAACTTAAGGATGTAGTCTTTAAGACTGCTTTGGCACTTAAGGTAAACTGAGGTATATTTCCTGTGAATTTGAGGATTAACTTGAGACAAACATAGGTGTTGCTTATCACTTTGTTTGCTCTTAGAATTACAAATCACATAAGAAGAGACTAGATAAAATTCCATAATACCAAAGATATAACCTTAAGATGAAGAACTACTTACAGAAAAATAAGGTGAATGAAATTGTGTCTAGGATTTCATGCACACATACACACACAAATAATTTAAAAAAGGTGCAATGAAGGGAAACAGAAACAGAGAGCTGCAACACAAACTGAAACGCCTGACACAGGGAAGCCAAAGCAAAGGTAGTTGTAGTTAAGAAAATTCATTAAAAATGTGTACTTCGAGTACAAATGAGTACTTTGCACAGAAACAACTTAAGGAAAGTAGACAAAAGGACACTGAAAAAGATCCACATGAGAAATGGTTTGAGAAATGAGAAACTTGGGCTTATTACCAAACCTGAAATATTAATAGAAAGCAAAAGAAGAATGTCTTTTCAGAATAACATAGGCAGGCTCTTCTTTGGCAATACAAATACATAAAAAGTTATGCTTCTGCAATACAGTGCAATACAAGATGAGTGAAATGCAGAACTATATATCGCCACCAAAAAGATGCTAGCAGTTAATTCTCACTATGTTAAGCTAGAGAACTATATTTACTGTAAAGCTTCTTAGAGAAAGATGATGGTACTCCCAACAAACACCTGTGGAAACTCTGCAAATTTGGAAATTGCCTCTTAATAAATTCACTGAAGCTCAACCCTTACCAAAATTAATTGGATATACAATACACAATGCACTTTTTTCATAATGACAGAAGTTAATACTGAAACCTAACTTGTAAATTCTTTCAAAAACTACTTCAATTGCATAATTAATTACTAGATACATTTTTTTTTAATCAATGGAAGAGTACTACAGGACATTGCTATTTTTAGCCTGCCATTGATGTATTTCTTGTCTTCTGTCAAGGTATTCCTACCTCAGTTTCTCCTCCTATTTAAAATTAGCAAAAAAAACTAGCTGAGTTGAGTAAAATTTTTAAAGTAACTAAAACCAGCACAACTGTACTCCAAAAACTTCTACTCCCTGAAACAGAGCATAAAGTTGACGAGGAGCTAAGATGAAAGTCAGCCTGCAACAGAAGTGGACTTCAGACGGTCCCACGCCCCAGGTCCAGGCGTCAGCAAAGGTTAATCTGATCTGTGTTGTTTCTGCCTCAGACACCACATCTCCTGAGATCACGAACTGACAGCTGTCCTGTTTCTCATGCAGCAGCTCCATCTGCTGTCCGAAATGGAAGGTGGACTTTGCATTGGGACTACATTTACAGAATAAAAAAGGAAACGGATTTGAATAACTTGAAGTATCTCTGGAAAATTGCCAAACGCTTCCCCAATCAGTCCTCCTGCACGAACGGAACCAACGGCCAGCCTTCACCACTTGGCAATGAACCAGAAAGGAAATATGAGAGGAAAGAACAATCATGAGTGTCAGCATTCCTCACTCATCACCTTCCGAACTAGCCTTTTCACAGCAAACTTTGATTCTTCACTATCTGCAGTCATTTAGTGCTGCATTGTCCAAAGGTGCCACGCTAGCAAGTCACATTGGTGAGGTACTGACACTTTACCCCACAATAAATGTGCCCGGGTGTTCACAAACTGCAGGATGTTTATGGCAGTTCTTACAAATGGTTTATTTGAGTTGCACAAACATGTATCTAAGCTTATTGTTCTGAAGATCAACTCAGTTCTTAAAAACAAAAGTTATGCTTCTTTTATGCAGTGCAGGGCCCTGAGGACCCAAATTAAACCTTCCACACTTTGCATTCCTGTACCAGGAACACTATGAAGAGTTCTGTCCATAACAGTTGTGGCAAGACCATATGGACCCAGAACTCGTAAATTTTATCAGACCTGCTCTGAATCCCAGAGATTCCTAGTCTGCGTTTACAACAGCTCTGGCTCCGCAGGAGCTAGTTAGTTTGGGGGTGTACCTCCAATACGCTACTTGCTATAACCACCGAGCCCTTCCAATAACCCCCCCAGTTTCTGGGCAGCGTTGTCAGAGCTAATTAATAATAAGCCAGCTTACGCGCTCTGGCTCACTGCTGGCCACAGGCGCTGACTTCGCAGCCATCACGGGGTGCACTACCAGCGCGCCTTTGTTAACCGGAGTCACCCCGGTTACTCATTACACGCCTTTCTCAGCCTCTGATGCAGTGTTGTTAGACTGTGTACCCTAATCAGCTTATTTCACATCGATTTGATTAGCTTTCTGGTGCCTCAGATTTTAGGTTGCACTTATTTTCTTGGGGTTTCCCACTCTCCTGGATACCGATACTTTTAAATTATTGTAAAGTGAATCATGAGATTCTCACAAAACCATCTTCCTGCATAACGTAGGCCGTGGCACTCCAGAGCAGATCTCCTTCGTGCCTGGTCTGGTCCGCTCCAGCCCCAGGTCATGCTCCTGAGCCCCCCCCGCCCCCGGCAGGGGTGGCCATGGGACAGCTGAGCCAGGGAGTCCCCCCAGAAGCAGAAAGCTATAGGCTTTGCCTGGGCTCAGAATTCAGTTCTGGGGGGGGGTTAAATAAAGAATAACCTCGTACTCTTGTCTTTTGGGGTTTCTAATGTACCTACTCTTCATTAAAAAATTACATCAAAGCCTTGTTTCAGACCGTAATTACAACTTTTAAGGGAAAATCTTGTTTTACTGAATCCACCATGGGGTTTACTGTGATTTTAGGACAGATATAGTTCAGACATTGCTCCCTGTAATGGATTTAGTAATAGGCATTCACAGTGTTTGTAACAATGATTAAGTATATTGTAATTGAAAATACTGTCACATAATAGAATATTATTTCCTAATTTATTTTCTTTTTTTTGTCCTTTCCATTTATAAGGTTTTTTTTTTTTAATATCTCCAAAACTCTCAGTCACTAATTTCCAGGTGCAATTCCCACACCCTCTTTCTCTACCTGTCAACTCACAGCAAGTTTCCGCAGTCTCTAGCAGAAATTACATGGCCACATTTTCATTGGTTGCCTGTGTCTTGTCTTTCAGATTCCCACACAGTTTTTTTGTCTGATGTGGCACAGGAAAGCCAGCAAAACCCTGCCGTGCACGCGATGCCCAGTAAACATAACCACAGTTTTCCAGGTTCCTTTAGTTCAGATGCTATGGTTTAAAAACAAAACCAAAGAACTCATAGTTAGACTGTTCCTAAAAACCTAAAAAGCGCTGGAAATCACCAATGTTAAAATAACTGTTTCCAAACAGCTTTGGAACCGACCTAGTGTAGTTTCCGTATCCTTGATGCTATGACTGAAAGCTTTTTGTTTGTTTGTTTGTCTGAAATGTTCACATTTACTAAAAGCACATTATAAATAACTGCAATGTCACAAATGTTCATATTGGTTAAAGCAGAATCATTTGATCCAATTCATCAACGTATCATCACCTTCATCTGTGTAAAAAGATTCAATCCTACCAAGATTTCCTTATGCAAACTGGGGGGCGTTTGGAGGAACAGCTCCCCCAGCATAAGGCAACTGCAGAATATAACCATTTTCCTCCAAGCGTGAGGATTAATATTGAAAACGCCTGAGTAGGATGATGACTGATATTTTATATTGATTATTGATGAACTTTTTTTTAAAAAAAAAAAAAAAAAGCAAAGCCTTTCACACGAAACAACGACGCGGCCCTACGGCGAGCGCTGAGCTGCAGCCGCGGGCCCCAGGCGGCACGCGCAGGCTGCCTCCAGAGCCCTTGACATCGCGGCTTTGAAGGCCAAACCTATTCATACCGGTTTAAATAAAAAAACAAAAAAAAAGAAGAAAACTCACCGAAACCCCCTGCCCCAAACCATCCGGCCCCAGACCAAGCGTGCGCCGCCCCGCGCGGCTCGCGCCGGGCCGCTGCCCGCCCTTGGCG
>JAVJGJ010000030.1:16248348-16260539 GCA_035590215.1 Microhierax caerulescens | reverse complement strand
TTGTGGGCTGCGCCGCGCCCGCCCCTTCCGGCCCCGCCCACAGCGGTCAGCGCGGCGGCCCCGCCCCGCGGGAAGCGGCCGAGCGGCCCCGGCAGCGGCGGGCACAAGGGGGCTGCACGTGCCGCGAGGCCACGCAGCCCCGGACCGCCCGGCAAAGCGGGATGTCACCGCAGGTGACGCTGTGCGCCACCGGGGGCGCGCTGCGAGGAACGCCTGCGAGGCAATGCTTCAAAACCTACAGGAACTTACAATTTTTAATTCCAACTTCGCACCTCCCCGTGGACCGGAGTCCCCCTCTCCCACTCGTGACGCTGCGTGAAGCAGCGAGCCAAGCCGGCCGATGTTTCACTGCCCGTGACTCCAGGAACGCCGACCGCGGTCCCCGTGCTGCAGGGCCCCGCTCCCCTGCCGGCAGCCCGCCGGGCGCGGCCCCAGCCTGGCTCCAGCACAGCTCCCGCGCCGCGGCACGGCGGGGTGCGGATCACGGCGGTAACAGCGCAGGACGCCACCAGCCAGCGGCACAGCCGGGACAACGGGCAGCGCACGGCCACCCAGCAGCAGCGCGCAGCCCTGGCTGGCGGGGCAGCTCACAACGAAACCCACGGTAAAAATGATTCTGAAACTGTTATGCACAATGACCAAACGTTTAAAAAAAAAAAAAAAAACTACATTTTGATTAGGAGAAAAGAATTCAGGCTTTTATTGATGCATTACTAGTTCCAGTCCCCCATCTCTCCCATTGATCAAAAAAACTTAAGTCCAGGAGAATTTCCCAGTATTCACCACCCACAGACAAGGTATTTGAAGACTCAAAAAGGTATCTTAAAAAAAAAAAATTCACATTCGAACTCAGTGGAATGGATTATGGGAAGCTGACAGTCCATACACTACCTCTCTACCTACAGGCACTGAAATTCCACTAGCTGCCTACATGACAATTTGAAAGATGTTGGTGAAACCCCACTCCCTTACAGTCCTAATCTCAAAATATGTACACCTAAGTTAATGAGTACTACTAGCATGAAGTCATGCTCCTGCCTGAAATCACGAGCAAAACTAGTACTTTAGACACTCAGCATGGAGCTCCTGCTGAACTACAAGTTGAGCTTTTGCTATGTATTCTGATTTAAAGGCCAAGGAAACAAGGCGGCCTTTTCAGTAGAAAGAGAACATTAAACCAGAAGCCTTGTCTTAGTGGCAACAGTCTCTCAGGATTCAAAAAAAGCCAGTGCACTAAGCTACTGCCAAACAGAAATACACCTAACTTCAAGCTAACCTTTGCTTGCATGATTTTGGAATGGCACTCAAGCAACAAAGTTTCCTAGGCAACCCCAAAAGAAGTCATCCATTTACACAGCCCCACAGGGAGCAGCTTCAACTGTTACTATCTGTTCTGGCGTGGCCAATCCTGATTGCACAGTTCACAAGTTATCAAAAACCACCAAGCCACCATTGCAAAGACAGGCACAATTTGATTTTTGATTAACAGATTTTTTTCATCATTTGTTTTCAATTCTAACTTTAAACATTCACACAATAATACATTTTCTGTTTCAAACAGTAAAGATGCCATCTCACTTGTGCAAACACTAAACAAAGCATTCTGAGGCACAAAGAAGCCAGAAGGAATTCAAGTAACAGTCAGAAAGTAATGTGGAAGATGCATTATTTCTAAATCACAGAGGTTTTTTTACACTATATTAAAAATAAACCAATTTTCCCATCCACAAACAGCTGACTTGCCTATATATACACATACCAAAGTAATGAGACACTGGTTTAATTTTTTGGGGTAATTTTTCGCAAAAGATGACAGTTTTCTATAAAAACTAGTCCTTGAATGCTTGAAATCTATGTACCTACCAGATAATTATTATTAAATTCATTTTTTTAAAAATAAAATATATAAATTTCTCTATACTACCTAATGGCAGCTAAAATATGATAATTTTACAGTGAACTGGTCATAAAAAAGAAAAAATATTTTAAACTGTTTCTCTGTAGATAATTTCTATTAAAACCAACAAACCCAAAATCTTTCATATTTTAAGTGAACTGGTCAATAGGGTAAGGAAGAAAAACGGTGTTAGAGCACTGCAGACACTCTTGCTGACATCACACGGAGTCATTACAACTGTTGATCTTTGTTACAAATGTCATAGAAGTGTTTCTGTGAAAAAAAGCAATGTTCCCCCCATCCCCAAGAAATTAAAACAGTAAGCCATTTTAAAAAACAGGAAAAAAAGTTTTAAGAGGCATTTCTTTTAGCTTGCATGATATAGCCTTTGGACTTGATAATTCCTCTGCTTTTAACAATGACTGAATACCGGAGAAGCCATAAGGGAATCCACTCGTGTGCTTTCGTGTTCTGGATGCTTTCCTGAAGAACTTCTTGGAAACTTGCTTCACAAAGTAATTCTGAAGTTAAAAAGGGATATTGATGCTTTAAATAATGTAATGTACACAGCTGCAAAAAAGCAACACTTAGAGAAGCCTTTTTCTACAGTCAAGAGTCTTAAGCAGTGCCAGATACTCCACAGAACCACTCTTCTGGAATGCACATAGGGTAAAAGCAGCTGAGTAATACAGAAAAAAAATATCTTCGGGACACTTTTTTTTTTTTTGCAGCATGAGTACTTCCCACGAAACTTAATCGACTGAGATTTCTACAATATTAAATGGAGTTGATCAGCAGAGCCATTAGCAGGAAATTTGAGAAGCTAGCTAGGCAAAACAAGAGGTAAGTAAAGCATTAGGCTGAAATCAGCCAAGTACTGAGCACTCTCAGTTACCGATGCAGTCACTGGAAGCTCAGAATTTATAGCATCTCCCATAACTGGGCTCTTGATACCCACAAGGCCAGAAAGCATTAAAAAAAAAAATAGGCTTAAATGCCGCAAAGCAGAAGAGGCAAGTATAAATCCTTCTAGTTTCCTTTGGAGAGTCAGTCAAAGAAACAATCCCTTTGATGAGGAGTGTTCCCAAAAGACAGTCTCAGTGCTTTTCAGCTGACCACTACAGAAAAGTTAAGCTTAGCAAATAATGCATAAAGGGAATCACTGCTTGCTTTGTTTTCTATCCAAATCCTCTTCTCTTTAATTTCACTAATCTCAACAGAGAACATTTATTACATTGCAAGTTGCACTGTGGACTTCACAGGAAGTGGAAACTGTCAAACTAAATGCAATTCATCTTCCACGCTGCCAGAGCAGTGCCGATACATGCTCAAGCAGTAATGAAATTCATCAGTTGCGACATACTCTAAAACATACACTTCATAAATATAATTTTATATGCTTTTTTTCCTTTGGGAAGGTAGAACGGGAAGAAAGGAGAAGGAAGGAAAAGTATGAATAGTTGGACATAAAGAAGCATCTAGGGAAGGAACAAATTATGGTTTAAGATTTCTTGCTTGCAAGTGCAGCAAGATATTTAAGGCATCATTATAGTGAAGAAGATTAGATGTTTGAGAGATACTAATAAAATATCCCAGAATATTCTAGGGAGCTTGTAACTCAGATTTCTGGAGTCTAAAGGAAAGCCTCCAAGTCCTTCAATCACTCAGTAAATGAATCACTGCACAAAACAAGTATTTATACCAGCTCTCTTTGTAATGTTATTACCTTAAGAAATCACAACTTTGAAAGAATCCCACTGAAAATTTTACATGTCTAACACTACCAAACTACTCCAAAAAAAAAAAAAAAATCAACTGACCATTAACATTTTTATGTAAGCTACTTCACAGACAAATTCTGGGCAAGTCAGCTTTCATTTATCATTTACTGGCCTTCAGCAATACAACTGTTATTTCATTCTGTGTTTTGTGAAAATAAATTTGGTGGGTTTTTTTAACTTATTTAAATTTCTCAGTAGTTTGTCCTTCTATTTATTTCATTTTCTTTGATTAAAACTATTTCAGGAAACTATCCAAGGCTGGAAGATTGTCCTCTCCCCCAGCTTTCTTGAAGCAAAACCAAGAACTTAATGGAAATATTCTGTAGAGGAGAAACTTTTAGATTCCTTTCTTCAGGATTCAAACATAAAACTGAAGTTCAGAGAGAGATTATTCTTGATTTTGTACTGAATAAGTGCATTTTTAAGGTTTTGCCAGATAAGTTAACAGAAGACTTACCTTTTGGGTCATTGTGAGTTAACAGCTGTATGTCAAACTGCTTTGCAAAAGCTGTGAGATCAGGTGGCATCACACAACAGGAAGCTAGGTTCACCTGATTGCTACTTGGTTTCACCTAAAAGTAACAGAATAGTTTTATAAGAAAAAAAAAATATGTATGTACTTATTTTAGTTGTTCCCCCCATGCCCCTATTAACAACAGAAATCTTGCTTTGAACCATTTGCCTTTGACCACTGCTTTGAGATCTGAACAAGGCTAACTAATTCTGCATGATGCTGAACAGACAACTCCTACATCTGCAATTTCCTGCAGCACAGAGCCCAAAACAAAGAGTAAGATCTAACTTCAGGTGCTGCCACAGCAAAATGAGTACTAATCCATTCTTTCTGGCTTCCTGTCTGCTGTGCTCCCTTCACAGCATCAATCTAGGGTTTTTTTCCCCTCTCTAGGAAAAACATTATAGGGATGTTTGACTTCAAATAAAAAATCCAAATAAGTATTTGTTAAAGATATACAATTTGCAGTCTTCCATGCCTTCAGGTAAGTGCTTAAGTCAGATTAAGTTAAAAAGGACACTCTTCCACTGACTTTCTCTGCTCATCACAAACTGTGTTCATTATCACCATGCAGGTGGTCATTAATCCTCTGAACTCTTCCTCTGTGTACACAAAACAGTGAGGAGCACAGATCAGGACTCTCAGCAAGATCTCTTACACAGATATAGTACATTCACATACCACAAAAGAAATGTCATAAGAGAAGTATTCAAAGAACTAATAAGGAAGCAGTTAATCCACAACCTTACATGAGCACAGGCACATCTAGTACAGACCTCCATCACTCAAACATTAAGAGACAATTAATCACATTAGACAACAAAAATATTGTGCCACGTCCTTCACAGCCTTACTCTTTACATTTAAGCTTAGCATTCAAACAGCATTTTTCCAAGGGGAAATCCCTCTGTTCCTAACACAGGGTAAAGTGAAAACAGCTGTGTTTTCAGAGTCACTGGAATAAATCTGAGGGTTTAAGAGTACTGTTTACACTCCTTCCTAAGTAGGAAGTTTGATTCAAAACTCAAACCTTCAGTACTTCAAAGAACCTACTACTGAACAGATCCATGTTTTCTGGCCTTTCCTCGTCAGTAGGTAAGAGCACTGAGGAGAGTCACACTTTGAACCTCCCCACCCTGAACAACATTGTGACCCTCCAAAAGATGCTGAAAGTAACAGGGCTAATTAATACTTTGTATATAAACCCATCTGTAACAAGTTTATAACAACATGGCAGCCAGCAACAGTACCTCTGTCCTAGAAATTCTACAAGTAGGAAGTTTGCTCTCACCTGTGCCCACAGATACAGCTGCTCTAGCAGTGCTTTGTCTAGGTCAGAGGTACCTATGGCAATAATCTTCTTGTTTTGAACTAGATTCTCAAGTTCTTGCCAATAAGGTTGCAAATACTCCAAGGACAGGATAGTTCCATCTTCAACAGGAGGTGGGGCAATAATGACCGAGTCTAATTGAGCAACTCCAAGGGCAGAACACGCTGAGGAAAAACAACAGACACTGCAAAATCTTTTGTGAGATAAAAACATAAGCAGCAAGACTTTAAATTCAGCAAAAACCACACCTCCTGCTTCACTCTGCTGGCTTTTCATTCACCATTTGAAACTCTTATAAGTATCAGCAGTCAAGTATAGCAACACAAAGATTTTAGCAAACAATTAATGATACAGCTGAAAGCCAAGTTTCAACTGTAAGTTGGGATGGAGGGAGGACAGGACACATCCCCCAAAAAAACCCTGCCACCAAACAAAGCATCAAGCTTTTTTCTCCTGTTAAAACTACATTTATCTCTCAAGAGAGTGGTGACAAACAATTCCCGATTCCTTTAGCCTCAATTTCTTCCAAAATTTGGAACTTCCACTCTGAACTGTAACTCAAGTATAGGGCACGGACTAGGAGAGCTACTTTATGTATGTGAGGAGTTGGACTAAAACCACACTGAATACGGAGATTTTAATTGCCAGAGAGATGTGGCAAGTCTTGAAGTATCACTGAGCTTTAGGGAAGATGCAAGCCACAAGGCTTCTTCTGCACAGCAAAAAGAATAAAATTAAATAGCTAAATAAATTACTTTCTTCTGGAAGAGGATTCTATCTATGTATTTTTAACAAATGGTACTACAGTTTACAGCAAGGAGGCTACCAACTGGAGCATCAATAGAACAGAATAATATCTGACCCTTTGTTCTTTGGTAACCCCTTACACCCAACAATCTTCCAAAGTGGTAAAGTTCAATGCTGCTCACAATTACTGCTATATTACGCTAATAAAACTTCATGCATCAGTACAGCTGTTGTCCTGTATTTTCAATAAAACTTAACTACTTCATCAGCTGCTTGCAGCACTGCTTTATTACCTAAATAATCACTGAAATACCACACAGTTAGCAGTGAAGTTCATCACGTTAAGAAGTGGCAGCTAACAACAACTGGTAAGAACTACTGTATCACTTACTAAACCATCACATCCTATTCACTTTTTAACAAGTTTTGTGTGAACAAACAAAAATCAGATTTGAGCTTGTGGACTCAAGGTTACAGTGATCCACATGAAGTTTACTGACTGAACTGACATGTAAATAGACTTGATTACCTAAGTCCCTCTTAGTAAGAAAACAGGATATACTTGTGACAGGAACCAAGTATACCCCTTAGATGGAAAAGGCTCTAATTTTATTTCTAAACACTGAAGTAAAAAAGAAACCCTATCAGGAGTTTGAGTTTCACACTTACCCAGGTCAACTGCATCTCTGATTGATGAAGAGTTTGATCCAACGATGAAAAGTTTCGCTATTTTCAAAGAAACTGGGATCAGTAACTGAATAAGCCAGCTTTCATTAAATATAGCACTATCTACTTTCGCTGTATACACTATTTGCGTTCTTGGGTACAGGGTTCTTAGAATATGCACCAATTTAAAAAACTGGGAAAAAAACCAACCTTCTAAAAGGTGACTGCCCAATAACAACACTGTTATGTTAAGTTTCAGAGTTATACAGTCTCAGCACAAGAAATCATCCAGTTAGATGATCTAATAAGCTGTAAAGCTAGGACTGAAGGACGCTACGCAGTAACATTAACAACCTGTATAAAAAACACCACATGTAACAGTACAAACAGACCTCTTTACAACTTACTGAGACTCAAAATGTACTAGTGTTAGTTTGGACTGCCTCCTTCAAGTTCATCATATTCAACCTGGAAAAATTATGCAAATAAATGTGCTTCCAGTGCTATTTCTTAATTCCAGTACTATCTGTAGTATTTTGATTCAGCAAAGTCAAAGATTCACAAAATTAGTTTCTATCTCCTCAAGACATTTTAAATGTAAGTAGAAAAATGCCGAGCTGCTTTATGAACCTGAAATACAAATTCAAGTGTTTCTTAGCCAACTTCTAGACTGCCAAAAGCATGACAGCATGCACTGATGTCATTTGACTTTGCAATTATAAAACACGGTGGAAAAAATATACATACATGAACATTCCATTAATGACTGCATATGAAAACTTTTTATGCCACCAGATTTGTTACTGTGTTCTTACCTGATACTTTCAATTCATCCCTTTCTTCAGGATTTATTTTTTCTACAGCTTGAGCTACAGTACATTCCAGAACCTCCAGTATTTCCTGTAGTAAGTACAAGAGACTTAAGTACGACTTGTTTTAGAGCAATAATAGTAATAATAAAAGTCTTACAGCAGTTACAAACAAAAACACTATAAAAATGCAATGACAGAAGGAAAACAACCCAATGCTTCTTGATCTCTGAGGGGAGGCCAGAAAATAAAGCTATATGAAAAGCCCTATATGTCCCCAATATAAAAAATACAAATTACTGACAACAATTACTGGAATAAGTAATAAGTAATTAGCAGTGTTCTGATTTTCTGATGTGAACAGATAGTTGTGCCAATTCAAACTGCCTTGCTTTAAAAAGAAAGCCTTATGACCAGCTGAAAAAAACATCAGAATTAGGGGGTCTGGGTTGGAACACCTTTGCATACAAGTATTTTGTAATTTCAGTGAAGCCTATGAAAAGGCTACCGTGAAAATGCTGTAAAACACAGATTTAAAACGATAGTTTTGAAACTAAAAATTAGGAAAGTTTCAGAGATTTCACCCTTTCACCTAATTTAAGACTAGGCTGACATCTCCTGTCAGCTGGCACAAGGTGACTCTTAAGTCTTCACCTACATGAGATTTTGTATTATACATGTGCACACACACCACACCACCCCCAGCCAAGGACTCTTTGGTCATTTTTGCTGCCCTACCTAAAAATCCTCAAGCAAGTCTTTGAGTTATTCCATACAGTCAGCATTTTAAATAACAATTAAGTTTTACTGGAAACCAGTATAATTCCTAAAAGAATTTGGAATTATACAGTTAACATGTTCTGACAGTAAAATCTAGCTTACACTAAATAATTAACTTTAAATGGATCACTACATCTTACAGAGACAAATGTTTATTTATGTTCTCTTCTTGAGCAATCATTAGGTCTTCCACAAATCATTCAGCAGTGACTGCCTCACCACACTCTAGTGTGGAATGCAGCAATGAGCAGTTGATGCCACCTTTACACAAGAACTGGTGAAAAAAACCCAAAGAAACAATTAGCAATTTTTTTTTTAGTTTTGTGTGCTTTGCATTTGCTTTTTTCTTTTTTAAATGAAGCATGCTAATATTTCAGAGAGAAAATAACTTATTTAGTGGGAACCTATTACTGCTTTGCTGAATTTCAAAATCAATAGTGAAAGAGGAGCAGGCAAATACACTAAGAACTTTGTCAGATGCCACTGACTCTGGTTTTGAGGATTATGTGTAAGTCTTTAGCTCTTAAGGGCTAAACTGCATCCTCAGAAATATTTTTGAGTCAACCAAGGCTATGCTTCAGAGTTCCCCTCCAAATGGGATGATCTTCAGCTATCTAGTTTATCATCTCCATAGTTTAGATAATTCTCCATCAAATTTTTACAAGCATGCTAGCAAACTTCTAAGGTATACAGTTTGGTGGTTTGGGGTTTTATGTGATTACATCAATAATTAATTCGAAATCTTACAGACCAGGGCTTTAATTTTGCTAAGAATTCTTACTTGCCATCAACAGAAATCTTTACTTTTGTATTTCTTAACTTCTCCAGATTTATTAAATATTAAAAAAAAACAAAACAAAACAAAAGGGTGGGGGTTTGAGAAATACTCTTAAGTTATGGAGTTGCAGATACAGAAATTTAATAGATTAGTGCATACTTTAAAAGGTGTAAACTACATATTTCTCAGTTTTCACAAGATAGGTAACTTGCGTAACACCTCTCCCACCTGATTTAGGTCTTGTCCAATCTTTGAGCTCCATTCAGTCAGCGTTTTCTGAATGCAGTCCCGCACCTACAAAATATTTTTTCATATTGAAGTCTTGGTATGTTTGCACAGAAACACAATGATTCATAGGCATGTAGGACAGAATGAGCAGGTGAACTAATGACACCATTCCTTCAACCACAGAAGATTCTTCCATCATAGCTTCCATCTGAAACTTGTTCAAACTAGTTTACTTACATATTATCCTCTCCTCTTTAACAAAGAATTTTAGCAGCAATACAAGTACTGTACTTCATTCATTTCTCCAACCATCGCCATATTTCAAGGAAAACAACAATGCTAAACAAGCAAGAACTACAGCATGGGGTGGGCTGGGTTGTTTCTGTGTAGAGATTCCCAAGTCAAAATGTTGTCAGAGAAAAGCATACGTGCTGTGTGACATTGTTAGAAATGAGACTTTACAATCAATCACTAAACATTCATTGTATTAATTATTTCTCTTTCCAAGATGCATCTGATACTTTTCATTTACTGCCTACCTATACCACTGTGCCAAACCACTGATGTTTTTAAGTCCTTCATTACTGAAGGGGAAACCTTCAAATCCCACCCAACACTCCATTTTTCCTTCATCCACAGATGCAAGATAAACTTGACTAGGATTCTGACCATGGGTTTTCTTGAACGTAGTAAGGTGTAACTATGAAGTCGACCTCAGCTAATTAACTGCATGCTGTACCAGTGCCTCAACTGTACCAATGCTCTAGCTTCATCTCTGGGGCCGTTACACTGCAGGCTAAGTAAACATACCATCAAGACTGCTACCTGCCACAGGTAGGAGCACTTCCATGAGCTGCTGCTTAACTTCACTTTTAGCAATCTATTTTATAACTAGGTGGATGCCTACTTTTCATAACATTATGTTGCAATTTCCTGTGACACCTAACATTAATTCAGAGAGCTTCACAATACCATGCACCAACCAGAAGCCAACCCCCACCATAAAACTGGTATCACAAAGATTAAGATGTAATACAGTAATAATACTTTGTGAGCACATGTTCTATACACTCTTTCCCAGTCATTTAAAATGTCATGAAAAAAATAACTGAGTCAAAAGTCAAGAACTGACACACACACAACCTCTGAAACAGCCATCCACAATGCTGGAACTCTTCAGCCTATTTTGATGCAGCTTATAGCATCTTTTCCTCTCTGAGGGAAAGTGAGACAGTGCTAAATATGTATTTTCTCTATACTGCTACTCTGCAACTGCCACACATTGTATTTCTATTGCCGTTCGTATACGCCAGCCTCTGTCTCCAAAGCACACCACCCCCTGCCCTCAACACATGTGAAAAGCACAGCATATTTGACTGCTTTGACCAGCTTTTCCAAAGAGTTACATTCCAAAACTCCTAACGTCAGCATTCATAGTTTGCAAAATTTTAGCTTATGTTCTGCCACTGAGCACTGTACACTACACCAAATAGCAGAGTTAAAAGCCAACTTATTTCTGATAATTAACGCCAATTGTTTGCTCTTGGAATTCCAGCAACTCTGAAAAGCAGGCAGCCTTATGTTTAACTGGATCTCCCTGTAAACAAGGAGGGTTAAATACCTGAACTGATTAGTTCTGCACACTGGCCACTCTTTATTTACCAACCCTCCAGAAACTGCTCACACAAGGGTGCCCGCTGCAATACAGCTATTTCTGTGGTACAGAATGGGGCTGTTTCACACAGATCACAGAATGCTGCAATAAGCCACCAGGCCACATAAAAGTTACTACCACATGACAACTAACCAGAAGCATGATGAATCCTTCCCTCTCGTTACATCACCCTCCTGTCACCTCTCCTACCATTTGTGCAGTCAGACAACTTGTAGATAATCAACAGTGCTGCTACATAGCCACAACCAGCCAAGAAAACTAGTAGCTCTGACAGGTAAACGTCCACTTTCAGGTTATTGTGTCACGATGACACAGCAGATACAGTGGTCCTGGAGCTCAGGACCACAGGATCTCCAGACACTTTTATCAGGATTATTCCAAATGTTGACACACGCTGCCAAAACCAATAGTTTTACGATGGTAATTAAAGAGTTATTTCAAGCTTTTAACAAGGAATGACAGCTATAATTTGCGAAGACGACGGCAATGGCTCGTTTCCCCGAGACCTGTCGCCACCGAGAAATTAAAGTTAGGAACGACAACGCGACGTGCCAGCGCAAGCTCCCGTCCATCGGCAACCGGCACCCTCCCCTCGCGGCAGGGCACCAGGGATGGCCTCGGCCACGGCGGACGGTGGCACCGCGCCTGGCCCCGCAGCGGAGGCGCGGAATCCGCGCCCCCAGAGGCTCCACCGCCGCGGTCCCCCCCCCGCCCCCCGGCACCAGAAGAGCCGTAAGGTTAAACGCGGGATGGGCCCGCTCCGCCCTCCGCACCTCGTGCCGGCGGAGCGCGGCACCGGCACGCGCGGGGGGCGGGCACCACCCCCGCCCGCTGCCGAGGCCGCCTCAGCCCCAGGCGGCGGAACAGCGACCGCCGCTCACGGTAACGCTCGGATCGCCGGGCGCCCCCGCAACCTCGGCGACCGCGACGGGGCGCACCCCCGGCCGCCGCACCTCACCTCACCGGCCCGGCCCCCCCCCCCCCCC
>JAVJGJ010000030.1:16182199-16245244 GCA_035590215.1 Microhierax caerulescens | reverse complement strand
GCGCGGGGTGCGGAGGGACAGGCACCTGGGGAGCGCGAAGGGCGAGCTGTCCCGTCAACTTATACACGCAGCTGCGGCCACTCTGCTAGAATTAGTTAGGCGGGCTGATAGAAAAATTCTCCAGTGGCTTGTATTACAAAAACAGGTCGGTATGAGCTCAATGACAGCAGTCCTGAACGTGTTTCTGCAGGCTTACGCTTCAGTTTCTCCAGCACGACTTGCTTAAAAAATGAGCGCAGTTCCTCCCTCCTCATACAAAATACAAACCAATTGTTATAACATTAACAGAACCCAAAACAATCTGAAAAGTGGCTGCTTCTCTTACTTACTATGACCTAATAGTTCATCTCTCGCTTTTCAAAGCTATAAAAGCGTTCTGGACATCACACAAAATTCAGCAAAATAGGCTGTCTCCAGCTCTTGTGGCTGTGAGGTAGGCACCTGTGCCGTGCCTTCTTCTCTGCCGTGTTTACAGCCATTTTTAAATAAAAACAACCACGCTTTTCACTGCCTCCTGCATTTCTACTACTGTCCCAAACTCTGCTGAGGTCCAAATGCAGGAGCAGACACGTGTATTATCCTCCTGAATGTATTTGGTCATCGCCTAGTCTGCAGGTTTGGTCTTCTGCCTTAGCCGTACTGAACTTCTGAAAAGCAC
Organism: Microhierax caerulescens; assembly: GCA_035590215.1. Classification (NCBI taxonomy): domain Eukaryota; kingdom Metazoa; phylum Chordata; class Aves; order Falconiformes; family Falconidae; genus Microhierax; species Microhierax caerulescens. The sequence continues at coordinate 16,244,586 of JAVJGJ010000030.1, read as the reverse complement.
TTGCTACTAGAAGACCTCAAAAGCATGAACATCATTATTGTTACCCGATTTTGCAGATGGGGAAACACAGGAAAGCGGAATGCCCTGCTCCATCTTGCTAGGCAGAACAATAGCAGCAGATACAGGTCTTTTGTGTCCTAAATCAAGGTCTTGTGTTTAAGCAACACTAATCCAAACTCAGAATGCCTCGTGAATGTCTGTGTCAGCCTTGCATGTTTTAGTACTTTTCCCTGTACAGCAGACAATGGGTGGAAACACATTTGCCTAGCTCATCCAGTGTGTGTCTGAGCTGGCTCAGGATGTAGCATGCGGACAAAGGCAGCCTAGGTAGCACTGAGCAGTGCTGTTGCATATCACTTTCTGCACTGCTCTTCCCCCCTGATTTGCTTTCTGTTATAAATTCACTGAATTTTTATTCTGAATTGCATTTCCCCACCATGCATTCAAAACTGAGCTATCAAAAGAGAGAAGGTAAGTGCCCACCAAGTGCCCACCTCTCCCAGTGCTTCCTGAGGAGGGAGGGGAATCTCTGTTGATGTTATGAACATTAGTGTTCCCTGATTGAGGTATTGTATAGTTTTGTACTCCTCCCTGTACATCTCTAAACTATTTGCTGTTTATTTCTCTTCTGTGGTGCTTCCTTATGAGAATCACGAAGCACGTTACAATCACCAAACTGTCACTGTCTGAATTTTTTAGAATATGGCCATTACAAGTATAGCAGAGCTTCACTGGTAGAATATTTCTTCCTGTTTTGTTGAGTTTGTGCATTTGATCATGCTAAGTACACAGTCAGTTTTATAGGTTCCTGAGTATGTAGGAAGGTCCTCTCCCTTATGCATGAATAAAATTACTCTTGGGTGGACAGACCTACAAAATGATGGCCAAGAACATCAGACTGACTGACTGCTGAGACACTGGCTGTTAATTCCATTCCTTTTCATTACTAGAGTCTTTCTCAGTGCAGCTGAAGTCAGAAACACTTAAAAAATAGGCAACATTGTATTAAAGTGACTATTAAGCCAGTGAAAGGCAGATTCAGCTTTGGAAGTACTTTTAGCTCCTTATTTTGAATTGGCTGTGTTCAAACAGTACCAAGAATTAAGAGCAACCACCTAATTAAGCCAGAGTGTGCTGGACTGGATGGATGGACAGCAAAAAAAAAACCCAAAACACCAGAGTGATTGAGTGATTCCCCTCTGCTTATGAGATACCTGTATTAGAACCGATATGCAAAGTCAGATCCCTGTACTCCTAGACCTATGTCTCGATGGCTGCCTCAACATTTCTGATTCTCTAACAATGGTAGAATAGGTCTTGTTTACTTCAGGTATTGGTATGTTTCTACTTTCACCTCAGCTTTTTTATCACTGATATCTCAGGAGAAGCTTAGCGAGGACAACTGCAGTTTAAAGAAATACATGCAGACCTGAAAGCTCTGCACCTGATAATTTTCGGAGGTTCACCTCTGAAAATTTAGAGATTTATGATAGAGACTTCAATCTAGATAATATTATCTAGGAGTGTTCCTTTCTCCAAACTGATTAGAGAACAAGTCTTCTGACCTATTTTAGGTATGTTTCAGGTCTTGTGATACAGTTTATCCTAAAAGTGCCTGCTTTTCTCCTTTCCGTACAAGGGATGCCTGTGTGACATGCTCAGATGTAAATGTCTGTAGTAGCGCACTCTGAAGTTAGTTAGGCTAATTAATTCTTTCTACTTGACAGGTTTAGGTCTTCAAAAGCATCTCATGTAAAGAAAATAGTACGGTGTTCTGACTTCCTAGAGGAAAGATACTTGAACACACACACTCATACAGTAGAAAATTTGTGTCATAAGAGCCACAGTTGTCCTTTTGCTTCCTTAACTGGTTTGGATGGGAAGTGCCTCTTGTGAGCAGTGATAACTAAAAAGGTTTTGGAGTCTTCACTCCCCGAGAATAGATTGAACCAACATATGCAGTACCATCTGAAAGCAATAATGTACTGCCCCCCCTTTGCTGGCATTTAAAGTTTCTCTTTCTGACTGTGATGAAAATCCTCTGAACGCAAGGGAGGGGGTGGGGGTGACGGCTGCCTAGCTGGCATCGCTGAGATGTCACAGCTCTTGTTACAAAGGTTTCTCCCACTCAGAGCTATGCTGTCTAAAGCCTCATCAAGTAAGAGCACTGAGAGCAAGTGCCAAAAGCAGGACTGCAGAGGATTTAAAGCTTCTGTATCCTCCAAGAGTTGCCTGAACAAGACAAGGCCACATATGAGATATCGGAATGGTCATTTAAGGGGACACTGCTGAAAAGTGCCCTGCTATTTGAAGACATCTGCTCTGTTTTCACAAGTAACAGGTAAGATCATTATCAGAGGAAGAGGTGAGATGATTGGGAAAAACATTCTCCCTTTCTCTTCCCTCGCCACTTTTCCACACACTTACCAACACTTTCTACACTTGGTCGTGCTGCTTCACTTAAAAGACAGCAGTTTGTCCTTTATGGATCTTGAGAGAGAAGCTTGACTTTGTATAGGAAAATACAATGGTAAAACATTACCTGGCAGGAAGTACCTGGAGCTACTCAGAATTTGAAGGCTATGTTTGAAATCAAAAGTCTTGTTTTAGGAAAAAAATGGTCTTTTGAAGTATATTTTAAAAAAATAATACAAATATTGTGAGTTCACCTGTCAGTATAAGGTATCCAAATTTCCCAGGGCTTCCAATCTTCATGCTCTGTCAAAAGAAGCAGACTCATCCTTGCTACTTCTAGGTAAAACAAAAGGAAAAAAATCTCTCTCATTCTTTTCAATTCCATGTCAAAAACATACACTGGATGTACATTTTGACAGCCATACACCAAATGATCCATGAGAAATAGCAATGGAACTATAGATACGGAAGATCAACATTGCAAATCACGGTGCTGATGCAAAGAAATTACTGTGATTTCACAAAGAATTTACAAACCTCTTCTCCTTGAGTACTGCCATGGTAGAAAATACTCACCATAAACTAAAGCCTGAAGGCAATGAATATTCTCTTGTGTGTGGAAAAGGCTATGCAGAGGAGTGTTGAAAACCCTGGATGTCTGCTTAGTGTTGAGTCAAAGCTGGCTTAGGTTCTCAGATGGAGGCACCCCAGTCCACTTCATAGTGACAGTGATACTCAGGGAATGGTGTGACTCTTCAGTATGCCTGAGAAATTGGCAGTGTGCTGCTCTGTGTCAGCCAGTGTAAGTAAATACACACTGCGCAGTATTAACTTATGCAGGTTCCTTTCCCATCTTGTGTGTCCTCCTGGAAGATGCATGCTAGTAAAAGCTGGAAAGCTTTCATAGGCCTTCAAGAGCCAGAAGTCACTGTGAAAGCACAAACCACTTAACAGCTCTTCCTTCTGTGAAAAATAAACCAGCCCCCAGCTCCATGGGAACAAACCTTTCTTTTCCTTCCTGACCATCCTTACACCAACTCACTTTGTCCCCCATCAATTGCATAAACGGATTTGTCGTTCTGAAGGATGACCATTTGTGCTCTACAGCTGTTACCAGCCACAGGTCCACAAAGGGACTCAGGTTTTGCTGTGCCTCCAGGTTAGGCACCCAGCTCCAAGAGTGGATATGACAATTTGGTTAAGGTATCCAAGTTGACCTCAACTCTATCCCTTTACCATGTAGTGTCTCAAAAGGCGTCTGCTGTAGGGAAATGCTGAGCAGAATTACAGTGGAAGGGAGCAGTGCTTGAAGTGGCCCAGAGAGACAGGAATTCAGGATTTCTCTTTGGTAGAAGACTGTGCTTCTCGCTGGAATACATTCCTGTCCTCTCCTGCCTGTGCTTTCAGGTCTCTCTTGCATTCTTTATTCCTCGTTTGGTGGCCCAAGTCGCCCAGGCTGTCTGTGGGAGGAGTGGGGAATGGCAGAAGACAATCTAAAGCAATTTTTCCACTTCTGGCAGTGTGTCTAACCATTACATATAAAGCCTGAAGAACTAGATCATCTCCTTTGCTGACAGTATAGTTTCATTCAGAAATAATCTAAATGCTGTGCACTGTGCTGACCTTCAGATAAAGATGCTTACTGGATCACAGTCCTCAAGGATTTAGATGCAGGCATGCCTAATTAACAAATCTGAAACAGGTGGAAGACATCAAAATGTGCTATGAGTTTCAGGACAGTTCAGACTCAGACAGTGGTGCTCATGGGCTTGCACAGGAGCAGAAGTTAGGAAGCTGAGGAGTAAGTCCCTAGAGTTTATCTTGTGAACCTGTAACTGTTAGACATCTAAATTCTACAAAAGTGAAATTTAATTGTATAAAACCTTTTGAGTATAAGTGTCACTATCTTTTCTCTTTATACATAGCGAAATAAGGCAATAAGGTTCTAGTCTCATGAAATATAAGCCAACTGCTTCAAAGAGGTAAGGCTTTATTTAGGTGGAGTACTTACAGTTTAAGGTACAGCACTCCACAGGTAAGATGATGGAATTTTGCTTTGTGGTTAAACATTTGCCTTGGTTCTGTTTTGGGGATTCCTCATGCAGAATGTGACTAAGCTATGGAACTCCCTGCCTCAGGACACTGTGCATGCAAGAAGTTTACACAGGTTTAAAAGGCAAGTGGATAAACTAATTGAGGGAATATCCATGAAAAGTTATTACGTGCAAAGGCAGCACTTCTGATAGAGGAAAACTGCAGTCTGTGTCTGTCTCCTCCCCTCCCCCCAGTCACTACATTCTTGCCCTGTTCTGTTACGTTTTCTGAGTCACCTGCTGCTGGCTGTATCAGAAAGGAAGATATCATCCTAGATGGATCCTTACACTCATCCTCTGCAATAGTTTGTAGATTCCTGTGCAAGGGAAGTTTCAGACTGAAAGTCAGATGTAGCAGCAGCAGCACAAACACAGTTTTCAGTGTACGTACGCTTACAGCCATTTACTTTTGGCTTAACTCTATTGACTTCAAGAAAGTTATTCTCGTACGTCCTAGTGTGAGATCACACTAAGGCATGCTTACTTCCTTCAGGAACAGCATAGTCTACCAGAAAAGTTTAAGGAGATAGAGAAAATTACTAATTCCATAGGAAAAATAAAATGTTTAGAAAGATTTAATTAGAACTTTGGCAACAACTGGAATTTTTTTGGTGTTAAATTCAAGGAACCTGACTTATGTAAGCATTCAAATAGTTCAGGGAGAATTCATTCTGCATTATTCTTTCTCAGGCTGGTTGGTTCCTAGACTGTAAAATAAGCAATTTTTTTACTGAGTTATTTCAAAAGAAATCAATACAATATATGCTTATGTCAGTGCTCACAAAATCTCACTCAGCTACCGTTTACTCAATCTGCTAAGCACAAATGGCTGCAAATAAAACTTCCAGGAGGCACAGACATGATAACTGTATCGGTATTTCCATAATAGTTATCACATAATTTTTGAAGATCTGTTGATCCTTAAGAAGCACTTGATATGGCTTTAAACTGGGAATTTGATTGACTATATTTTTGTAATCCTATTGCAGGGACACTGTATCTTAAAAAAGTTTTTTAAAATGCTGTTTGCTCAACAGCTTTTCCCTTATGAATAAACTTTTCTCCCTTTTATTTTATGAACAAAAGTTTAACAGCTGAATTTATTTTTCTCTGCTTATATCATGGGTTGTTTATTGTTTGCCCTTGACCAGTTCTAAACAATAATAATCAAGAATTTTTCTGTTTTTAAAGAGACTATCAATCTTTAATCCTTACACACTAGCACAAATTTGTCTTCTAAAAATTGAAGATACGTATTTGTAGTCACTTATAAAAGAGGTTTTACATAGCTGTCTTTCACAAATCTGCCTATTGGTTAAGTTCTACTCAAAGTAGTTTTAGAGAAGCCATAATTTAAAATGTCTTTAAAAATTCACCAAGTAATTGGACTGTAAGTCATACTGCACTAGTGCAGGCCAACAGTCAGTGCCCTATTGTGCTAAATGCTTGGAAAACACATAGACATTAAAGTTCTCTGAGCCAAACAGTTCATGTTTGAAAGGGATGATACCCATCAGTAAGTGTTCCAAGAACAGATTGCTGGGTATCTAAAAACTGTTGCCAACCAATGCATTAACTGACTTGGTGCTGCGCCTGAAGAAACACTGTGTTCAGTGCTATGTGCGTTCATGTGATTGGCCATTATGTTCAGAAAAGATAAAATTTCTTGCCTTGGATCAGGCTTTTCTGTCCCTGATGCAGGGATCATCTGAACACTGGGGAATGTTCTGATACAGCTAAGAGGAGTGAGAATTAGAGGAAAGAGTCTTGTTTTCACTCTATCGTCACACAACTTTCTACGGTCTGGAGTGGAATCTAAAGCTGTGTTCCTGCATCCGTCTTTCTGAAAAGGGAAGGAATGTTTGATATTTGCTTAGATCTTGTCAGTAACTGAAAGTAACAGAAATGTTTGAAGTTCAGGAATGGGTGTAAAAAAAATAAAATAAAAATAGAAACATTAAATAATTTAGGTTGCAAGGGACTTCTGGAAGTTGAGTAGTCCAGCTCCTGTTTGAAGCAGATGCAGCTAGGTCAAATGGCATTAGATCTTCTCCAGACCAGTTTTTAATACCTCCAAGGATGGAGATTCCACATCCTGTCTAGGCAGGTTGTTCCAATGTTTGGGCAAGCTCATGGTGAAAAAATTTCCTTGTATCTGATTGGATTTTTCCATATTGCAACTGATGTCCATTGCCTCTCACCATTTTCACTGTGCACCTTCAAAAAGACTCTGGATCCACCATGTCTATAGGTTCCCTTCAGGTATTTAAAGTGGGCCAGTACAGGCAGGTATGTCAGTTTGACACTTCAAAGAGACACACTGGAATAGAACCAAACAACAGTACAGAAGATCTTGTTTGTTTTCCACACTGATTCCAAAGTTCCACAGAAGTACCTACATTTCTGTACAGCCACTCCCCTGAAAACCACAGAGCAAAAGAAAATGCTCTATAATTTTCAGTCTGGCCTTGTGCATAATGAGAATAACTCAATTAAAAGAGCACAGGTGGCAGAAAGCAATCAAAACCTCTCTGTAATTGGTCTGGAGAAGATTCCTCTGATACAGCCACTGAAGGCCATAGACTAAAACTGCCCCCGGGGGGTTCTGATCCAAAACGTGTACGCTGGGAGTGGGTATGAAACAGGAAGGAGACTGCTAAGACTGGGGGCTGCTGCAGTCTGTAGGGCAGTGGTATTTGTTGAGGCAGGAGCTTTGAGATACAGCTCATTTTTAAATAATCGTTGTAGCAACTTGGCATCAGAAAGGACAAGAAATGGTTTACGGCCCTACAGTACTTGTCCTGTGGACTGCAAGAGTCAGAATGCTGTATTTCAAGAATAGCCCTCTGGGAAGGGAATCCACTCATTTGCTTTCCCATGGAGATGTCCCACAGAGACACTAAAACTTGATATTGGACTAATTTCAAATTAAAAAAAAAATAAAGGGAAAGCATATAATATTCCAATAATCATTATATATCACAAAGGAGGAAAAGTGCTTACCTCCCTTGATGCCCCACTTAAAAGCTTACGATGCACCAGTAGAAAATATCAGTGCATTAGTATCCCTGGTGGAGATCAGATCTGATACTTCTGGCTGGAGCTGAAGTGCTCCATTGCTGCACCAATACAGAAAGAACAATTTGGGACAAATAAACCAAGGAAATAAGATACCCTAACCAAGCGATCTCTTCAGTGCAGCCCTATTAGAAAGATACTGGACTGTGACTCCTATTTTTAGTAAGGAATCATATTTAAAGTCTAATGTTAGTCTGTCCTCTTGGCCAGTTAATACCAAGCATAATTAATGCTAGATGTTTATTTAAGAAAAACAAAACAACTAACTCTTTTGTTCCTAAGTAATGATGGTCCCAGTCATTTAGTGTGACAGATAAGCTTTGGACTTTCACCCTTAGCTATACCACAAAGTTCCATTACAGTGTTTGACGACAACAAATGAAATTAAAACACCATCACTGTATTTTAGGTTTTGCTAGCCTGCTGCAACTGGGCTTTGAAACCTCTGGGGACTTGTCTGCTTGTGTGTTGATTAAAATCAAAACCGTCTGCCAAAGTGCCATTTGATCATGGAAATAAACTGCTCTTTCCTTTTCAGAGCTGTAGCTAAACCACTACTTGGAATATAAAATGCTAATATGTAGTTAGTACTACAGGTGATCTAAGGTGCAAGAGTGAAACTGAATATTCCTACAACAACCTTTTAAGGATTTGTGAAATCCAGATCTTCAGCTGCGTTTGCTCATTATATTGCCTATGTTTTCCACTCTCTTTATAATTAAAATATTCTGGGAACAATGCACATTAATCTTCAAGCTGTATGTACTCAAAACATTTGCTTACATGCATACATAAGCACATTTAATTTTTTTTCTCAAACTGTCCTTCTAATTTTACGAATCATAAAAATAACGTTCCTTAGCGATTCCTTATTTGTTCCTCTTGCCCTAGCATAAGAAAATATCCCAGATCAATGTGTTTGATCAATGTTAGCTACCTCCGCTTCTGAATATATGCAGGAGGACCATTTATTTGGCAAGAATATTATTATTTTTGCAATTTGAGTGCTTTGAGAACATGGCTACGAGCAACGCTGTCTCTTGAGCACATCAAAATTGTTTTTAACACAGTCCATAGATCAGAGAAAAAATGGTGCCTCTGAACAATGATTGTGAATTTTGGAATCAACTAAGAGTTTAGAGATTATGTAGCCAATAATTAGTAATTATCATTTTGTGCCCTATCAGGTGGAAATCCTTGATTGGAAGACAAAGAAACAGCTATGCTTCCTAGATAAGGTAAAACCAAAATCTGTTTAAAATGCTAGGTGACTGTTTAAAAATTACTAACTTTGCTTAAGTAAACTTAGTGTTTATGAAGGGTATTTCATCTCCTGATGGCCCGTCTTCGGCTACTGAAGGGGCAATGATTATGCACGCTTCATACTGACTACAGAGTACTTCAACCCTGTCCCAGAAGGATCTTTTGGGCAAAGAGCACGCTTCATTTCCTTCACTAAGATGTTGCCAGTCATGTCTTACTCACTTATAAGCCGTCAAACTGTTGCTGCTGTTGTAGTAATTTTTGATCACTGCTAGAGAAGCTGCCTCTGAAATAGATGTCACAAATTGTCCTTTTTCCTGTAAGAAGTGATGCGAGTCACCCATACCAATCCTAGCCATCTGTAAGAAAGTTACAGTGTTACATTGTTTGAGTCACATTGCTACTTGGAATAGTCTTAACACCTAGTAGTTGCCTTTCAAAATATGCATCTTACATATGCAATATTTTTTGTTGCCTAGGTGGAACCAAATGCCACAATTAGGGAGATCAGATTGATGTTCCATAAATTCTGTGAGTATAACTTTTGCTGCAGTTCACATCACATCAGCATATCCAGTTTATAAATAGGAGAGAATTACATAATTTGAAACACGTGATGTACACACATAATGCTAAGTAACCTGCAGTTGAATGTGAAAACCAGCGAGATTTCAGTATAATTTTTTATACTACCCAGATACACCTTTGTATTTTGTCTGCTGCATAATTTCTCACAGATATTCATGTTGAATAAATATTCCTAAAAATCTTTAACTAAATCTTATCTTGTTGTGTTGCATTCATTGTAATGGTGGATGATCTGAAACAGACATTGTACATATCACACAATTCTGTATGGTCTTACAGATCCTCGGTGGTATCCAGCAAGGCAGTCACTAAAACTTGATCCAAGTAAGTACTTGTGAGGACTCGAGTAACAAAGCTCTAAGCAGGGGCCTGGCATAAAAGGTGTATTCTGCATGGGTGTTAGCTCTTAAGAATGAGTTTCCAGCTACATTAATTAGCACTATGAAGACTGAAGAGAATCCAGAACAAATTTAATTCTTTGGAAATACTGAACGGAGTTCCACCCATGTGCCTGGTGCTTGGTAATTAACTCAGGAGTCTACACATTGTTCCAATGCACTTTCTAACTACTGAGCACTTGTGCTTTCAAGACAGGCAGCACAGAATATAGATACTAATTTCCCTTAGCTGCAGTGAAATGATCGCCACAGTGATGCTCAGCTGGGAGCACTAAAAAGGGCTATGAGTTAGAGCTATCAATTCACATAATCCACTGCTCTCAAGCAGGAATTAAAGTTCTTTTGAGGTAAGCTAATGCAAAACACATTGCCATGGATGTGGGATTTGCTGACAAAGCTGATGCCAGCTGGCTGACTTCGTTAATGCAGTTGTAGGTATTGCTACTAGAAGCCTCTTAGTACATGGCCTGGGTGCGCAAAAGAAAGTCTTAATTGCCAAACTGTGTTAATTCATCTTTCCATTCAGTATAAAATCTAGCACTTTCTTCTCTTGCTTTCATTAAGCATAATTTTATTTAAACAGTCCCTTAGAAGTATGCTGGTGAAGATTAGTTCATTGTGTGGAATCTTTCTGTGGAAAACAGGTGTATGAACATCGTATTTCCTTCTTCAAAGATCCACCTTGTCAGATTCCTCCATGGACTTATGTTGTGAGGCTTGCCATGAGAAAATGCTGGCCTTCTGGAGATTCCCACAAACCTAGGCATTAAACCCTTGAGTACTAGTCCGAGTCCTGTGGAATAACCTCCTAGCTGGTTGGTTGGGAAAAAAGGAGGCAATTAAAACCTCTGTAGCAGGGCCTGCCAATCTCAGCTTATCCTAGCTTCTGTTTGTCTGACGACGAGCAACGAGGACAGTTGAGAGATGGAGGTGCAGCTGACTAGGAGGTCAGTGAACTCTGTTAAAGGGCAGTGACCCACCAGCAAATTCTGCTGTAGCAGTGATGGAGCAAGTCTACTAGACTCGGCAGGCACACAGGGCTGAAAATTCTCCTGTCGTGGTGTGAATAGCGGATCCAGGCTTATATGTGATTACAGGGATACATCATAATTAAGTATAAACATTCTCAGTTTACTGAGATTCCAATAAACCCATGTCACGTCAAGGAGTCTCTCACAGATTGGTTAAAGCACAATGTAAAGCTAGTATGCTACCAAAGTTGACTTGAATTTCACTGAAATGTAATTACCTCTTTCCTTCTCAGAAGGAAAGTCCCTGAGGGATGAGGAAATCCTGCTGCACCTCCCTGTTGGCACAACTGCTACCTTATACTTTAAAGATTTAGGGCCACAGATAGGATGGACTACGGTGAGCTATGCTTCAAGTCTGAGCCATTTTAATGGCTATTTTTCCATAATTAATCCTTACATCACATTTTGTCTTTCTCCAATATTACTGCATGATGCCTGCTCTGATAGTGAGTGCAGGCAATGAATCCTCATTGCTTCGAGTTCATGTAATCAGGGAAAGCAGAGACAGGATGTTCTGAAGTTCCCTGGGAGAGCAGCAGTGGAAAACTTGCTGCAAGGTAGGTTGGCTCTACTGAACTAAGGTGAAGGCTCTCAAATTAATCTAGTTGTCTACTGCAAAATCACTAGGAGCTAGGTGGCTAAATGCCGCTGGGGCTCTGCTTCACAGGGCCTGCATAACCCTCCTGACAAAGATCAGGATTATACCTCTATGAGTTTGTCCTGCAAAGGGGCACGTGAGCAACTTCACATGTCAGTAATTGAAGTGACTTTAGCAGGAAACCACACAAAAGTAAGATCAGCTAGTGGTCTGCATGTGGCTGCATCCCAGGGTGCTAGCGGCAGGCTAATTACAGCTGATAATTTCTGCAACATTAGTAGCCATCACAAAGACCTTGCATATTTACTGTCTTAGCTCAAATGCAAATTCTGTCATAACTCAGCTGGCAGGCAACACAGCACTGCTGCTTATGCAGTGAGGTGGCCAATACCCTTCCAGTTCTTCAGAAGGTCCATGATGCACATATTAAAGTAGTTCTAATGAATTAGACAGAGGGACAAAGGGAATTATGTGCCCATAATTTAAAGGCACATTCTTAGCCACAAGACATTAATAATATCTTGTGTAAATGACAAATAGCAAAGGCAACATTCATAGGAGATAAAAAAAGTCCAATGTTCTGCAAGACTGAATCTTCACATCATTACTTTGGACGCAATGCTGATAAATCAGGCAGCTATCACACAATCAAAAACCCCAGCAAGACAGGGGAAAACTTCTAATGGCAGTGTATACTCCAAGTCACACATGCATTAATATATACCAAAATATCACAGTGCAGAGTAACACCAGACTTCTGCCATTCCATAATCTTTCCTACACATTCTGCTCTCCCTGCCCTTCAAAGCTACTTCATTCAAATGTAAACCAAGAAGTACTTCAGTATTATCAAATAAAAAAAGACAAACTTCTCATGTACAGTCAAATCCAATCTTTACCGGAGAAAATGCTGATTGTTACAGCACAACTTTCTGGGCGTCCAAGTAACTCTAAACACATTAGAGAACAGTGGTTGGAGATTTATTTTTTTTTTAGGTTGTTCTTTGGGAGTTTTTTGTTGGGTTTTTTTTGACAGTACAATCAATTTCCCTTCTTTCTCTATGAATGAGATATGGTCCTACCTTCCTCACTTACAGAAGCGTGGAAAATTCAACTGTTAATGTTTGGTCCAAAGTAAACTTCAATTTAAAGTTCCCAAGAAATGCACACCTATCTGAAATGAAATCAAGTTAGATAATAGCTTCTTTGGTTTCCCGCCTCTTTTTTTTTCTTCTTTTTTTTCCCTTTGTGTTCAAATTAAAGATTGTTTGAATGTAGAATGAATTGATTGTTTTCTGGGGATATCTGCTGTGCCTGACTGTTCACACAGATGGGGTCACCTGTGAACACTTACAAGCTGTGTTTCCAATTTAAACAACACATTCATAAGAAAAAAAGCTTCTCTTTTTCAAGATAAATTCTTCACCAAATTTCATTTTAACCCAAAATAAAGCGACAGTTGTTGAGGGCAAGAGGAGGGTGAGAGCTGTGTAAATGTAACATGCATGCATATTTATCATGATCTCTGGGCTGCCATTATTATCTTTTCATACCTGTACTGTGTCAGCTGCACTGGCGATGGCTGTTTGTGTGCAACTGAGGCAAATGCATTGCAAAACATTTACTGCATGTCTACCAGTTTCACAGCCTAAGCCCAAACCTGCTGTTTCCTCCCTGCCTCTCTAAATGCCATCCTGGGTCAGTGGAGGTGTTTATCTCACTGCATTAGTTATCACAAAGAAACCAAAGCAAAACCATCATCTAATTCAGCTGTCTAATTATTTTCTCTCTTTTTGCAGGTATTTTTGATAGAATATACAGGTCCATTGTTCATCTATTTTCTGTTTTATTTCCGCATGCCTTTTGTCTATGGGCTGGATGAGAGGTTTACATCAAGTCCGCATCCAGTAGTTAAGTAAGTCCGTTTGCAGGCTTGAGCAGTATTTCTTGTTAGCATTGTAGTCTTATTCCAAATGTCTTGCCACACTTGTTTTTTTAAGCACTCTTAAATGCTTTTGTCTTGCTGTTTCTAGCTTGGCATGTATCTGCCATTCTTTCCACTACATCAAAAGGTTGATTGAAACAGTATTTGTTCATCGGTTCTCCCATGGGACTATGCCACTGAGGAATATTGTGAAGGTAAATTGTGTCAGAATCTATCCATAGCCCCTCTTAGAAATCCAGCCTAGCCAACCTATGCTCTGCCTCCACAGCACAGATTTTTTTGGTGTGGCTTTTGTAGTAATGCACAGCAAATCTCACCCATAAAGCTGTAGTACTTTCAAACGAGTTCTTAACGTCACTGTTGTATAACCTTCATGTTATAGTAGGCTCATTGCTTTTTTAGAATTTTAAACCTCCAGCATACCCTTCCTTTTCACTCAGCTAGCTCCTTGGGTGTGAAGGTTTTAGTAACACTGGTAACTTTTATGGTAGCACAGGCAGGCACAATGTTGGGAGGGTTGCCTCTCTCTCTTTTTTTTTTTTTTTTTCTAAGTCTGCTTTTTTTTTAACAGTCATTTTACATCTTCTTTGCCCCTAACACTCTCTCTGCTGTTAAGCAACTGTTAATTTACCTTTGATCCAGCACAAAGCAGCTGCCTTGTTCTGCATTTTCTTCTCCCATAGGAGCACTCCCTAAGGTTACCAGGGCTGCTGTGGTGTAGGGCAGCTTTTGAGATGTTTCCCAGATGTCTGCAAAGTAGTACAGTGGACTGCACAGTTATGCATGGGCGGTAGTTATTTTACAAATGTTCACAACAAAGTACACGCTAGTATTCAAAAATACACTTTATACTCAGGAAGACAGAAGATTATAATCTACAACTGGGAAAGCGTATAGTATCAGCGTTTGGGTATTTAACTTTTGGGATTTAGACAGACCCTTGGAATTTGCATTGTGGCAGTGACACTCAGCACCTGAAGCTCTGCCTTGCAGCTAACTACTTACAGCTGTGCAGCGGCTCTGGTAGTTCTGGTGAGAGCTTCATGCTTCCGAAATGGAAGGAGGGTCTGTAGTTGAGCAGTGGCCCTCAGAAAGAATCCTCCCCAGCAATTTCACTGTGTTTTCTGCAGCAGAAGAGCGCAGGGGTTGTTAAAACGCTAGCAGATCTCTTAAAGACTTGTTCTTGGCACAATAGTAGCTAATGCATGCTAAACAGCAGATAAATGAGCAACTTCACCTTGAAAAAGCATCTGTACAGTGTGATAAATCTTCTTTTTCTCACTGCTGTCTCTGACAACTACTCGTTCCTTTCAGACCATACAAACTGTTGTTGCTAAAACTGACACTTGTACCAGTCATTCTGATCACTTCTACTTTTCTGCCTTCTCAGGTTGGTGGTACATGCTTTCATCTGTAAAGTTGATCACAGTTCTTCTTCCTTCTTAGCAGTGCTTGGGTTTGATTTGCTTTTGTAATTTCATTGGCTTTGGTGGTGCTACTCCAAAATTGTGCCAGTGAGAAAAATATCGGATCCTCTTCCCTTTTTTTTCTTACTTACAGATGGTAGACAAAGCTGCTTACTTTAAGTAAGATAACAGATATAGATAGCTTATTTCCTAAGTACAGTGGAGTGCTACCTTTAAGAAGAGACACTTCAGTCTCAATAAGCAGAGATCTGAGACAGGAATTAATGAGGTTTGTGATTTTCATCTTTTTTTTACCAGATGGAAATAGGAGTAAATGATACTGTAAACCGCAGCAGGGCTTCACCAAACGTGGTTCACCTATATACTAACATAGTATAATTCTTTCTAGGATATGTGATTTTTCTAGGCAATGGAAAGGTAGAATGCCTGATTTATCTGGACCTAGTAAACAGCTGGCTCAGGGTGAATAATATAGTTTAATACAAAAATTTTGTGGTGATAAAGGAACTAACTAAAGAAAAGATGACCGTGGTTGTGCCAGAAAAGGATCTGTCAGACCTGTAATAATAGAGAGGTACCAGTGGAATTCCTTAAAGACTGGTCTTATGACTGGTCTTACTGAACATTTTCATGGGTAAAAAGAAGGGATATTGTCGCTTTGTGTAAAAATGTCTGAAGGAAAGAGGAGGAAAGAAAACACTAGACCTAAAGAAATACTATTTAAACTAGGACACAATATAACAAGACAAACAGAAGGGTACATGCTTGTCATGAATAAACACAGGCAGGGCATTAAGAAATAATTTTGATCTTCATAGGGATCATCAACTGGAGTAGAGAAGACAAAAATCCTAGCCATAACTTTGTAAAGTTACAAAAAATTTATTCATGGGATCCCTGCAATATCTGAACTTGATCCACAAAATCTTTTTCTGAGAGTTTGTTGTAAGGCTTTATTATTCACCTGGAATATTAAATATTCACAGAAACAATTTTTTCCTTTCGAGTGAGTTTATGAAGTCTGCCTGTACTCTGCTGTTCCTATCTGAACTTTACTGAAAGCTTTTGTATGAGCCATAAGGCTTCTAGTGGCAGCCAGGCATTTGCAGTGTTACTGATAAGGACCTTAGCAGTGCCAGACTCCACTCACCTTAAAGCTCCTTTTCTTATAACTGAGGAGTACTCTTGCAGTAAATCATATTCTTTGGATGAATAGTACTTGTTCAGTTTAATTACAGCATGTATTGCTGGGAGCTTAGCCATGATTATTTATTTAATTAATTTTACTTTACTGAAATCTGTTGCCAAATGATCCATCTTGTGCCAAGCCCCAAAGTTAGGGAAAGGTTTTTCATATGATGCCATTCCAAGATTACAAGAACCTGTTTCCACCTAAGTTTGTACAGCAGTTAGTAAATAGTAGGTGATGGTGGAAGAAGCTAGTGTTAGGGAGGAAGCAGTAGTTTTTGGAGAGGACACTAACTAGATTGCTCCTCACTGGAGTCATTCTTCTGGCTCTGCTTCTTTTCCAGGGAAAAAGTGAAGTCATCCCAGGGAAGTTACTTAATCTCTTTACTATTTTGACCCACCTGATCTGTAATTATTCATTAATAATTTGCTTTTTCTCATCAGTCACCTACTAACATATAATCTCAGAGCAAGGACATAGTATGGGCTTGTATTATGGCATACCCAAAAATGTGTCCATTTTGCCTAAGCTCTCTGGGCACTTCAGTGATTCAATTAATTCTGAAAAGAAAGGGGAAATGCAACAGAATGTTTGATACAACTGTTAGGACCAGATTAGGGGGCTTACCCCTCACCACCATTTTAAGAAAAATGCACCATTAGACAATGCAGTCAGGTAGTGTGGGTTGCAGATGCCGAGGTAATCACTTTTTCAGGGTATTATTGCTAGAAATGCAGTTCTGATATATACAGGGGAAAAAGGCTGCAAAATTCAAAGCCACAGAAAAAAGTTAAACCAGGCAGGGCAGGCAAGAATGCATCCTTGAATAAAAATTTTGGCTGCATGAGCAGGAAAGGAAAGCTGTGAAGGAGAAAGCAGGAAGACCTATAAATGTCTGAGGTACGTGAACCTATTAGAAGGCCAAGAAAAAAAGTATCACCAGAAGTAAGAGGCTCAGTGTTTTATACAAGAGTGGAAATAGGAGGGAAGGAAAGACAAGGGGAATGAAAAGAACAGGAGAAGTGGTGAAAGTAAGATAAAGAGCTCAGTTTTGGTCTTGCTGAAGTCCAGGTAATAACCAAACATGCCCTAAAACATTAACAACTGAGGCAGTAGGTTTGATAAAGGAAGAAATCTCAGCTGATGAGAGGCAAATTTATGAGTTGTCAACAAGGGTTAAAGCCTGTCTGCAAGAAAATGGCACCTAGAGATGAAAGCATAGAGGAAGAAGAGGAATGGGCCAAGAAAGGGCCTCCCTCCTACCTACAGATAGATAAGAAGGGACAAGATTACCTGTCACCAAGATACTACAACAGCAATGAGTGCCAGAAGAAAAACTGCAAAGAGGCAGGGCTGGGAAAATGAAACAAGAAGTAGAGACTGTCATTGTAAGTAGTTTTTTTCACGGATGAAGCCTGCGAACAAGCTCTGAGATTCGTCAGGAATGAGTCAGTATAGCCGTTAGTGCCAGCTGTGTTATCAGAATTCAGAAAGCGGAACCTGGATCACAGAAAGCCAAGGACAGCAGCAAAAGGTACAAACTGAAGGTATCACAGTGAAAGGGCAGAGGAAAGTGTCAGGCATGATGCCTTTAGACAGGAAAAGTTAAAGCACGGGAAAGAAAGAAAACTCATGGGGTGAAGGAGAAAAGGAAAGGCAAGAGATTGGGCAGTACAAAGTAATAAGCGGGGAGAAGAGCGCAGTGCCTAAATCTGGTTCTACAAAGTCTTAGGGGTCAGCAAAACAAGTCACTCCCTTACGTACAGTCTGTATGGCATTTATTCTTTGGCCATTGGCCTGCCTCGGAAGATAAATTTGTTTTCAATAATACAATCATATGTTCTAAAACTGTTTATAAACCTAACAGCTCCAAGATACTTGAGAGGAAATCTTGCTCAGTGAGCTCTACTTCCTTCCTGTTATTTCCTGTTGTCTGCTCCCACCTTCCCACACTTAGTATTGTCATTCTTTGTTGTATTATCAGCAACTTGAAGGATCAGCCCAATTAATTGTTATCAGTGGTCCTTGCAGTGAGTACTGGCCCAAAGAATTGTACTAAAACAGAGAAAAATTCCATGTTTTTCAGAACTGCTTATATTACTGGGGATTTGCAGCTTGGCTTGCTTATTACATCAATCATCCTCTTTACACTCCTCCCTGTAAGTAGCAAAACAACCCTCAATATGATTTAAGTACTTATGTGTTTGTATATTAGTACTAATCACATATAAACTTTTATTTTTATAGCTTATGGGAAAAAGCAGATTAATTTTGCTGTGATCATGTTTCTGGTAGGTTTGTTGCTCTTTTTATAAAATGCTAAAACATGTTGCTTTATTTCTTACATTGTATAAATGGAGGAGTGAGTAGGATTAGCAGATACTTGGAACGTCAACACTTGGGACATACTACTAAAACTGACCCCTTGTATGCAGAACAGATAAATCTGTCAGTTTTTAATGTGACTTTGTACGCAAGGGAAGATTTTGATACTGTATCCATTCCAAGACTGGGATATATGGGATATATGCTGGAGTGATGTCTCATAATCTTTAAAAGAATCCTGAAACTACCAGTTTGTCACACTGTTTAAAAGCCAGTGGGGTTATTTTTGTGAACTTTCTGTTAAGAATCACAACAGATCATAAAACTCAGAAAAATAAAACAAGGAAGCAATAAGAAAGTGTATTGCTGATAATTTCCAGTGATAAAGGTTCATTTTGCTGGGCTTCAGAAACTTTTTACAGCTTTCCTTATGAAACAAAACTCTTAAGTCACTGTCTGCTCATTCTCACAGTTCCTAGGAATATTTCATACACACGGAAGCAACATCAGCATAGCCAACAAAGATACACCCATTTCTCTTACATATGCATAACTTATTTAGAACATCAGCTGTCCAATTGCTTTGAGCAACTACTTGTCAATGACTGCAGGATCTCAAAGCAGCTCTCTAGTATGAAAATCCTGTGAGTTCATAATCTATTCCCTTTTTATAGAGACTACATAACTGAAAGCACAGAGCTAGGAATAAAACTCAGGAGCTCTGACCACCAGTCATTTGCTTTAATAGTTATGCTTTGCAGACGCTGGAGGCTATCCATAACCATTTAAGTAGGTAATTTCACTACACTTTCTGCATAATTGATTGGGGAAACATTATTTAAAACCAGTGGAGGAACCTGGGTCATGATTCATATCAATTATACTCTTGAGAAAAAAAACTTACTTAGAGCCCAACCTGTATCTTCCTTGGGATTTTAATAGCTTTTGAGAAACCAAAACTATCCAAAATAAATTTTTTTTTGTGCTTTAGAAAACATAAGACTAACCAAAAGATAAAACAAGTACCTCCTGGGTTTACTTCTATTCCCTTTGGTTTAATTGCCTTTAGATCTCACGGGGATTATACAAGTAGAAAATTTGATCTTTCGGACACAGAGTCCACATTTGCTGGCAAATATTGTAAATATATAATATGGATTCATGTTTGAACAAAGACATTCTATCCTCTTATCAGACAGCAACCTTAGTTAAGGATATTTATTATGTTTATAATAGAATCTTCCCTCTCCCCCCCCTTTATTTTTAAGTACCCCAGATAATAACAAAAGGAAGAAAGATAAATAGAAGAGAAGCATATTTTTAACACTGTCATGCTGTTTTCTTGCAGCTGTGTGAAGCTGGAAATTTTTCCATTCACGTTGCACTCAGTGACCTCCGGAGAAATGGTAAAAATTGCATTATTATTTTTCACTGTTGTACAGCAATTCAGTACTTCTGCAGTTATTCTACCTCCCGAAAGACCTGCTCCTGGAGGGTGGTGATACCTGCCAGCTGACTGCCATGGGTGTGCAGATTGCTCAGCGCTGTGGAGATTGGATTCTAGGGGAGATCAGACAGTACAAGGAATCCAACACCAAACTGTTAAAACAGCACTTCTTATCTTACTGTAATTTTTATTGGTTAGGGCCAGGTTATGTTGCGGGGAGCTGTTAAATTAGTTAACACTGGTAGTGCAAAAGGAGCCAGTGCTAGTATAAGTTATGCTGTGGGCAGCAAGGCAAGTAATTTCACTGGCTTCTACAGGGGGCACAAGATCTCTGTGTAGGCCAGAGTTCCTTGGGCATAAGCCAAAGATCTTATAGCTATCAACTATGACTACTAAAATTCCATTCTGTGACAATGTGAGAAAACCTTTAACTTCTAAATCTAAAACCTGAGGTACCTCTTCTTACAGGAATGACTATGATCAAAGGCATATGTAGATGACTTCCTAATGCCCAGAACATTTCCTCACAGTTATCCTATTCCTTCTTGTGGGTCCAGAGGACATGCTGTTCACATCCTGCTTGTCCCTCTCACAGTGATGAGACACAGGAGTAGGCAGAGTTGGATTGTCTTTATAGGAAACAATATATTTAGGAGTATGAACATTTTGTGATTTGTTTTCTAATCTATAGGATCCAAAACCCGTAAGATCCCATATCCAACAAAGAATCCTTTCACATGGCTGTTTTTCTTTGTATCTTGCCCTAACTATACATATGAGGTATGTATTTTCAAATAAGATGTTCAGATTTTAGTTTTGCTGAATATATTTTCATTTCTTTTGGAATGCTAAATATGGAAGAAACCTCTGAAACAGGTCATCTCAATACATTTCCCCTCCTCCCCTAAACCCCATGAAACCAGATTGCAGACAGGAATTTGTCTGTTCTTCCTCTCCTTCCCTGAGGCAATACTTATGGGACTAACCTTAAACAGACAACCCTGACCCTGGGCGTACACGTCAGCGTGGCTGCTAGACAAGGCAGATACACATTAAAGCAGTGCAAATTCTGCAGAACAGGAACAGCATTGCAATGAGGGGATGGGGGCATCTGGTGGATTTATATTGTAAAAGAGTCCAGGAATATCAGTACACGGGAAGACAGTGGGCAGACAAATAAAAGATACTGTGGTAGAGAAAATGGGGAAACAGATGAATAGAAGATGTTGTGGTAGAGAAGATGTGCCTGGGTCTTCTTCCCCATTTTCTTAAGTTATACATTCACATGTTGGTGGTGATTGCTTTAGAAGCTTGAATGAGTTTATCAGTTCATATTCCTTAACCAGGAGCCAAACTCCCAACTCAGTTTAAAAGCAGTTAAAACCAGTGCAACTCTGTGTAACATTCACTTTTGCACAGAAGGACAGCATGAGGTTTTAACTTCATTTAACTTCAATGGAGATTAACAGATGTTAAGGATGTTTGGCCTCAGGCTATAGAAAGTTGCCATTCCTAGCACTGACAGAGGTGTGAACAAATACAAATTAGGCAGAAAAACAGATAAGACACTTGTAGCGCTTACATTTTTGTCATGTTAATAATAGCTATGGAAGCAAACGCAAAGGTTTTGTTTGTGATAATAAGGCGCTATTCACCTTTTTGGCTAAAGGTTATTAACAAAGAGAAATTAATCTGGCTGACCTTGGCTTTTTTATTTACCTGTACTAGGACAAGGTTGTTTTTGATCAATAGAGACATAAATGCAAATGCTGTCACCAGAAATATTTTAAATTTCCTTGGCCAAAACAGGTGGGGACGTGGATCAGTTTCACTATCATGACTCAGTGTGTTCCAGGTGAGTAATGTTTTGGTACTTCACCCTGAAGTGATGACAGTAACAAGAATGTGGTTTTAATCTGATAATGAAATTTTTGGTTTTCTCCCTTCCTTCCAGTGGGGCTGTTCACCTTGCTTTGCTTCATTCAGATGACAATCTGGGCAAAGGATAAACACTGCACCTACCTGCGAGAATTCAAGGATTACCCAAGTCTTCGAATGCCAATTATTCCCTTTTTGTTGTAAGAAAAAAGGTATAATTTGAATACTGCACGGAACTTCAAGAAGAAAAAGCTCATAAGCTTTCTGCCAAATAAGCAAATTAATTTAAAGGATTTTGGTGCATGTTTAATCTCCACTGCTGAGGGAAACTGTATGCACTCAAAAGCTACACTTCCTTAAATTCAAGAATTTTCAACTCAGAAGAACTTAAAAAAAAAAAAAAAAAAAAAAGCTTCCTTGCACAGCTGGTAGTCAAAAACCCCTACAGTTCACTGAAATCTGACTGACTTAGATTTTCCTGTACTAGTCTATTTAGATGGATGGATCAGATACTGAGAAGTCTGTGCTGAAAAGCAGCTCCAAATTTAGCAGCGGCATTCTGCAAGGCATAAGTACATTGGAACAAGGACATACCAACTAACTACTAGAGAGCTCAGTTCAGCCAGCATGGCCAGCTGGCCTGAAGACAGTTGCATGATCTGGCTTGTTTGACTTGAAGAGAGCGTGCTGCCTGGAGGCAGCTGCTGTGTAACAAATAACACTACCAAAGAACATGAATGATTCTTGGAATAAAGAAATAGGCAATACTCAAATACCTGATTGGGGTCTAACCCCTAATTTGCCAAAAGAATCTGAAGTAAGGCGTATTTGTATTATTTATGGATGTAACATCCTGTGTTGCTGGGGTTTTTGTTTAGTTTTTTTAGTCTTCTTCATTAGTAAATTGCATACTAGTAAATAAGGTTCAGAAGATCTGATCTATGCTATATATGTGATATTTGGCCTGTTTTCATATAACAAGTCCTTATGATACTAAAGGATCTTTTACCTAGCATTTTATGTCAGCATTCTCTGAATAATTTTTAATACACTTTGTAAATACATGAAGTGACTGCTAGTCCTCAGAATGCTAGCTCCCTTCCTATTTTCAGAGCCAGGGAGAAAAATCAGCTACATTTTGGACTTCCTGTGTTGTCTTTTTCACAAGATGTTCAGTGGGACTTAGCTGGGTTTTGTGCAAATCTAGTAAAAAAAGACTATTGCAGTCTATCTAAATGACATTTTAAAGAAGCTATTTTAGAATATGAAGAGAATGTATAGATACTGTTTTGTTTCATGATTAATTTATTTATCTATAATGGATGTATAGAAAGATTTTTGCAACTATTTGTAAAGGTAAAATATGCAATAAATTCTAGACTATATTTTGAAATCAGTTGAAATAATTATGGCAAAAGAAGACACCTACAGCTGGTTGCTGAAGCTTCATATTTCGTACAGTAAAAAGCAAGAATGTCCTTACATATATATATATATATATAAAAAATAACTACATCAATTGAAGAAAAAAACCTAACAAAGCAAAAAAGACACGACCCAGATTTTATTTCTCTAAAACATATCTTAGAGAAGATTCTTAGAAATGGTTAGATCTGGTAGATAACTGAAGCATTACATCATTATGAATTTGTTTTCAGCATTGTTATTTTCAGTAGTTTAACTGTGAGCCAGAGAAAGAAGCAAAATGTCAAATGATTTCCCACAGTGTGGAGTACAAGCAGGTTGAAATTTTCCGTCTAAGCACATGCCCTATTCACACTTTACACCCACTTAAGGTCCAGTCACAGGAAAGAAGAAAAAACTGATCTTGTGTAAGTAACAAAGATATCTTTCCAGGCCTCCATGAGAAAACAAAACTTTTGGCAGATTTGAACATATCTCTTTCCTTTTAATCTCCATTTTGACACTTTGCTTCTATTTGAGAAACCTGAAGATGAGTATGATGAAATAATTTTCATTAAGATAATTTTTTTTTCTTGTAAGCAAATTTCTTGCCTGGGTCTGAGATCGGAATTGATTCTTCCTATTCTTGCTGAGACAACCATTTGTTTTCATTGGCAGCCTGGTGAGACAGTGAAGCTGTTTCCCAGCACTAGCCCCATCAGCCAGCACTGATGTTCTGACCTTGGTAGTTCCATGCACTCAGGATGGCAGGAATCCACTTCTAAGCTGGAATGCTCTCTGCCTTGGGACCTGTCTGCTGAGGTGGCAGTTGACTTAAGCAAGAAAAACCTACCATCCTGAAAGGACCAGATGGAGAAACTATCTTTAATGTTCTTTACATGTCAACAAAGAGGAATGAGAACTCCCTCCTTGTACCTTATAATGAACTTCATGTTAGAGAAAAATTGTGTTCTATAGCAAGGACTCGCCTGTCCTTTGACACTTTCATCATGTAGTGTTCCTGGTAGAGCAGCAGAAGTTGGCTGTTGCTAGGGCTGTTGCAGTTGTGAGCACAGTGCTCAGAAAGGTGCAAAAAAATCAGTATAATACTGAGTGTGGAAACCTTTGTCTTACCCTTGTACTGCTCTGATATGGCACATCTTTGCACTGTGCACACTCAAGCACTAGTGACTGTAGGAATAGTCTATGCAACTCCCTGCTGAGGCAAAGCGGGGGACACCTTTGCTTCTCGGCTGGCTCCAGCTGCACGAGGATGCAAAAGAATTTCCTCATCCTCTGTCTGCTCTTTAGCAAAGTTCACAAAGACCTGTATGAAGAAAGCAGAAAATGTCACCATCTCATAACTGGGATGTATTAGTGGAATGTCTGTACATTTGCATCCTCTTGGTATCCTCTTGGCCTCTCTGCAGGGAAGAGACAGAAAGGTTGAGACATGAACTGAACTGAGGCACTGCATACCAGCAGGGAGCATTAATTCCTTCTTTATTTTGAAAAACTCCCTTGCAATCTCCTTTTTGGATGTACTTATTTGCAACTAAAATCCCATATTTTTGCAAGCAGATGAGTTAAGCAAGGTTTGCATGGCTTGCACAATGTAAGCCTGGTTGTGATGGGAAAGAGGAGACAGAATATTTTAGTAGGAAGCTGTAAGGCAGCCAGGAATGTCTCTCTAGCATTCCCATCAAAGACAGCTTTGCATATGTGGACCCTCAGCTACTTAGGAAAGCAGGCAGATGGGGTTAATACCTCCTAGCAAGTGGGTGCTGCCAACAGTCCCAGTGGACTTTCCAGTTTTTTTGGGTCTAATTGCTCCTGTATAAAAGTGCATGACACAGACATATTTAACTAGATAGCACAGTATCTGACAACACAGCCCAAATCTCTTATTTATAATAAAATGTTACTCCCAGCTCACCAAGCCTTATTCTGAACAGGTGACCTTGCTCAGACTGCTGTCTCTGAAGGAATGGGTTGTGTGAATTCTGTCATCTGGGAAACGCTGTCTTACTAGCTTTCAAACGGCACCTATTTACACAGGGAATTAATTACAGATTTCATATCTGATCTACCCTCCTCGATGAAAGGTCTGTTAATTTTGCCTGAGAAAGAAGTGTGAGAGAATTCTCTACTCTGAACAGTTTGGTCCTTCCGTTGTTTGGATACATCCTTATTGCATTGCCTAAAACCCACCAGACAGTCTCTCTTATGGATGCTTTATTTCTTACTCACCTGATCTAAAGTTGTTTGAGACACAGAATATTCTTCAATATGCAAGTTTTCCTTATTGGAGAGTATTAACCGAAAAATCTTAGCCAGAGAGGAGGAGCAAATCTGATACTGCAGCATGTTGTAGTGTTTCTCTCTCTGTAAACTTCCTGGGAAGTTCATGCGTATGAATTGCTCAGCAGGAGTAGGGTCTGGAGGCATGCCAGATTTTGGAGCTTTGATTTTCAGAGTGACAATATAGCCATCTCCAAACCTGGGAAGCACATGTGGATTTGGGAATTGGATGAAGAGATGGTTTCATTATTCAGGAAGGAAATTAATTTTCTGCAGCTATGAAAACATTCAGTGTCTGAAAGATAAAGCATAAAATCTAGCTTTGTAGCAAGCCCTGCGTTTGCCCTGCAGAAGTGGTGTGTAGCATAGCAGAGTTGAAATGAGATCTGCTCAAATTGCCTAGCATACCAGATAGTTGCACCCAGAAATGGGTCTGTTTAAACAACAGCTCTTCAGATTGAATTGCTATTTTAAGAATGGTACATGTCACATACATTGTTTTCCCATTAAAACACACTATAAAAATCTTTTACTCACTTGTATTTTAGCTGCTGAATTGTGCCCAGGCATTTGAAGGTACCTTTCACCATGATGGCTAAACGAGTACAGAGGGCTTCACATTCTTCCATACTTTCAAAACAGAGAACAGATATTTGAGATAAAAGCCAGCAGATGAACTTCAGCTACTCTGGGATTCTGAATTCTAACTCTTTTTACCTGTGTGAGGTTAGAACCACAGCTCGCCCATCTCTGAGCACACTGACAATAGAGTCCCACAGGAAGCGCCGGGACTGAGGGTCCATTCCAGTAGTCGGTTCATCCTGTAAGGGAAAATCAGAGTCAGGAAAGCAGAGAAGAAAATCTATTTAGAATCAAGTCATTATGTGTTTGGCCCTTAGCATATAGCTGCTTCTCTACTGAAATCTGTGTCTTGACAAAGCACCTACACCTTGAGAAGCCCATGAGTAAATGGGCGCTAACATACTTCTTGGCACAAAGCAGTAAGGGAAAAAGTACAAAAAATTGCAGGAAAGAATATAATGCTGTCTGTGTAGGGCATGACTACAGGGAAGGGAGTAAACACAGTGACCAGTACAACAAAGGCAGCCCCCAGTTTAGGGACTTAGATATCAAAAGTATAAGCAGTTGTGATACCCCATTATACAAATACTTAGGACCCAAAATAGAAATAAATGGAAGGAGGCTCATACAGTAGCAGTTACATCAAATTGTGTCAAGTTTGGCTCCCATGTTTTGAAGGACATTCGAGATGTAGGTCAATGTACTGAAGAAACAAAGAAAATAATCTTAGTTCTATAATAATGGATACTTCAGATAAAATCTTCCTTTTCTGGTGCAACAGCTCTTGTAAGAGGAGAGCAAGTTCTCCCCAGGTAACCTTTTTACTTAACATAAACATATAGAACACACCTCTCAACCCAAGAAGCTAGTGAAGTAACCCTGATTTATACCAGCTAAGTATCTGGTCCCGCATAAATCAAGTTAACACCGTTAGTAAGAAAAACTTCTAACAAAACCTTGGGGAAAAAATTTTCATTCAACATTTTGTCTTAAGAAACTATGAGAAAACATTTTATCTCGCTGTTTACTATGTACAGGCAGGACACATATAAAGGCATATTTAATGGCACAAGGAACCATGCTATTAAAATGCTACTAAAATTTCTCTTTTTAGCCTACAAATTAAGGTGATATAGTGTAATTGAAATAAAGACTTGCTGTAGTAATTGCATTTAGAATTTCCCTTGAGATACACAATTATCTGATAACTTATTTGATGAGAACTACGTTTTAACATTTGTATACTTCAGTCTAATTTTGTATAATTTATTCCAAAGACATTAAAGGCTGTAAGAGGGTAGCTATCTTCCTCTGTCCTGCTGGATAAAGCAGCAAGCTGTGTGTCATAAGATAATCCTTTACATGAGTGGTTATACTCTAACAAGAAAAGGCAGACGGAAACCAAATGTGGATTTGAGATTTGTCTGGATTATAGATTTTATCTCAAACCATTCTTTGTGGAAGATATTTCTTTCATAATCACTTGGGGTCCATTGGAAGCATAGTTATGCATTTCAGAACTCAAAATTATGTTGAAGTAGATATAAATTGAGGGTAGAAAGGAGCTTGTGAGGACTGTCATAAACATTCTCATACCTCTTTAGCATGTAGTTTTATGAAATGTTACACTGAACTATCACAGAGCTATGTTACCACAACACTTACTAGCAAGATGAGCGGTGGGCAGCCTATAAGTGCAATGGCAGTGGAGAGCTTGCGCTTATTGCCACCACTGTAGGTCCCAGCCAGGTGGTCTGCATACATAGGAAGTCCCAGCTTCTGGATGCCCCATTCTGCAACCTATGAGAAAGACCATCTTTTTCACACAGCAGCTAATGCACAACAGACAGGACTGCTGGTACATCCCTTTTATGGCAGACATGGCAATCTGCTGGGGTTTAGCATATTCATTTTAGAACCGGAGCAGGGGAGTCCAAAAATTTGTGATGATGAGGGGAATTCTAAATAGTTGAGGGAAAGTCATAAACCAGCCTCAGCTGTAGAACTCCTATCTGTACAAGAACTGAAATTATTTTTTTCTGGAACCTTCCCCATGTTTTCTTTCTTACACATAAACAACTTTAAAGGCAAGAACAAACCAGCAGCCAGTGCAGTTCCGAGTCATAACAATTGCATCTTTACCCTTCCACAGTTGGCACCACAGTTTTGCAAGTACCATTAATGCCTAAGAACCTGCATTTGATAGAGCAGTCTTCTATTTAACTGACCATATCACAGGAACCAGTCCCTGGACTTCAACACACAGAATGGCAAGCCCACTTTGGAAACTCTGGCCCTTGGCATGTTATGAACCCAGTTAACCATCACAAATACTCACTGTAACTACATCTAAGTCAAAAGCAAGAATGCTTTACCCTCTTGATTTCCTCTGCTGGAACCCCCCGCAGGCGTGCATATAAGTAGAGATGTTCTCGTCCTGTGAGCAGGTCATCAATGGCATCAAACTGAGGACAGTATCCCATGTTTTGATGGACATTAGAAATGTGGGTCAATATACTGGAGAAACAAAGAAAAGAATCTTAGTTCTACAATACTAGCTTTAAAACAGATATGGACAGTTTAAATAGATTTTTTTTTTTTTTTCTGGGGCAACAACTCTTTTAAGAGAATGAATTCTTCCTGATACGACACCCTACTAAAATATCTGTCTGTACAGAATAGCAAGGAATATATTCTCGTTAAAGTCAGCTCAGTCCTGGTTAAGAGTGTAAGCCCATTCCCCTTCACCCATTTTCCTAACTATAGACTATGTTAAGAGAATTTCTTTGAACAGCGACTCAGGTCTTATTTTTTGCAAATGTGGTTTATTTCTGGAAGAAAAAGATCAGTCAATTTCATCACAGAGTGTGTCCACTGGGAACACACAGGCAAGACACAAGGCTAACACTTTAGTAGTAGTAGTAGAAGTACAGAATCACAGAGTGGTTGAGGTTGGAAGGCACCTCCAGAGGTCACCTTGTCCACTCGCCCTGCTCAAGCAGGGCCATCTAGAGCAGGTTGTCCCAGAACATGTCTTGGCAACAAAATAACCATTGTTCAAATCACAACAACTGACAAAGAATCAAATCCCAAGCACACCTAACAAACCAAGACACACAACCTGAATCTAAAATAATGTAAGTATCAGATCACACTTCGTTAACTTACGACATTATGCCAGCACTGTGTAAACAAAGATACTAGAAACAGCCAGAGAAAAGTCCCAAAGGTCAAAGTACCCTGTTGGACTGGTTATCTAACGTTTATGAGCTCTTGCCATTAGATCCAATTGCTTTGTCCCACTGTCAGCATTAAATTTCTTTTTTTTTTTTTTAAGGTACTTACCTATTGCCAGCCACTACAGCATCTCCAGATGTCACATCAGTATCTCCA
This sequence comes from Microhierax caerulescens, assembly GCA_035590215.1. Lineage (NCBI taxonomy): Eukaryota > Metazoa > Chordata > Aves > Falconiformes > Falconidae > Microhierax > Microhierax caerulescens. Next base: position 16,215,231 of record JAVJGJ010000030.1, on the reverse strand, counting down.
GTCAGCATTTTGAACGTTGTGGTTTTGCCAGCACCATTCACTCCCAAAAGACCAAAGCACTAAATAACAAAATTTATCACATTCTTTAGTATTTCCAACTTGGAAATCAGTGGGGGCATGAAATCTGAACTGATCTGTGGAATGTAATCTAGTGTTATTGAACAACCTACCTCTCCAGGACGGATGCCAACACAGAGTCTGTCCACTGCAGGTGTGTGCCTACCTGCATAAATCTAAATTGACAGGAAAAAAAAAATAAAAAACCTATTTCGAGACATCTACAGCAAAGTAAATCTTCTGAATTTCTTAGTTTAATGTTATTGGGATGAGCCAACTTTAGAACCAAGACAGAAGTAAATAAAAAACTTTAAAAAAAGAGTAAGCGTTCTACAAAGTCAGTAATTTATTTACATGAAGTAAATCTGTAGTGATCCCTAAAAATACCAATTTTTCTGCATGCAGGCTTTTCCTTCATATCTTCAGCACTAGGAGACAGACCTGATGCTTTGCTGGGACAAAGTATCTCTGACTTATCAAACCAAGGTGGAACAATACAGCAAGATAGCCTGAAGAACGATACTCCAGTTCTCTATTCATAAGATCCCAGCAATGTGTGTAATCTTTGTATTTCTATAGCTCAAGCTCACATGCATTTTGATAGCATGCAATGTCTGGAAAGAAGATAAATTAGCAATAAATATAGTCCTTGGTGTGAAACCAACCACGTGGTTAACTGAGACTGAAACTCACCTATGGAAAAAACAGCATGGTAGAAGAAAAGACTAGTAGTAGAAACAGACACTCAAGAGGTAACAGTTGTGTCAGACAACAAAACGTTAAAAACAACACCTTAAGCAGGGAGAGTTGCACTGTCCTTGCTAGACTTCCCTGTGGTTTGATTTCTAATCAAAGGAAATAGCCTCAACTTCTAACATGTTTGTTGTTTTCCAAGGCACAAGGTTGATTTTGAAAACAATACCATCTGAATCCACAGCTGAAATACATTCTGAAAGAATAAATTTACACTTGCACTCATTTGTTTCATTCTTCTCAAAATACTACCTTGGTCAGGTCTTGCAATTCTAAGATATCTGTTTTGTTCCCTCCACTCATGATTCTTTGTCTTTCTTCTGCAACGTCCTCATCTTCATCGGTAATGGGTGACATGGCAGTCTCAGAAAACCTGGAAAACCCCAAGAGATTGAGTGCAGAAACAACTAGTTGCCCTGGATGCAGTTAGAATAACAATGTGAAACAACGGTTAATCAGTTGCTAAAAATGCAACTGGTGGAAGCAGTGGGATTGAAACTTCACAATGTGACACTGGCTGGAACATTCTTGCTGTTGGGAGAATCCCTGACCTTTGAAAGTTAATCTCTAAATACTGAAATGGGAGGAAACCGCTTGCTTGAAAGAGCATGTCTCATCAGTCACTACTTTTGCTATTTGGCTGCTCTTGAGTGGCTACAGATAGTTCTTCAACAGATATTTTGAGTGCACCTCCCTGTAAGACAATGTTTTTATAATTGTACCAATTAGTGCTCTTGCTGGCAATCTTGAACAGGAGTCAGTGACCTGCTCACACCTGGAAGGTTGTTGTTTCATTGAGATAGCGGCACATTTGTAAAGCAGAGAGGAGAAGCTTACATAGTGTCCAGGCTGCAACTGTCCTGTGCCTTACACCAGTACTTATGACACTGCAAACTTGCCAAGTAATTTTATAATCTTGCTATTACAGTGTCTTAATCTAAAACCATCTTAATTCAAGAAAACTAATTTCTTTAATAATATTTTCTTAAATTCTGTTAAGATAATGCACATTTGTAAATGCTTTCTTGAACCAGGATATCAACAAATTCAGATGAAATCAGGTAAGCAAACAGAAGAAAAAAACCTGACAAAAGAGAAAAAGGAAGAAAAATTAAAAAGGACATGGAGAATAACAACGACACTCACCCTGTTAATAAAGAAACATTAAGAGAAGCTTTCAGACATACCATCTTGTGGAGAACAAATGGTGCTGCATAAGGAGATTCAGAATGAAGAACGCAACCCCCTGAACAGCCATGGCAACCAGGTTCTTGCCAACAAAGTCCCACTGAAAAGGGTTGGAAACATGCTCTTCACCTTTGTGGAAAGAGCACCAGGAAGCAAAGTGAAACACTGTTGACAAAAACCACTAAAAAAGGCATAATCATAACAGTTTAGGATGAAAATCTGTACTTTATTAGGCCACGATCAGGCACTACCTTCATTTCCAGTGCCTTATAAACATTTTTAAGATACACCCCAAGCTCAGCTGCCACATGGGAGTAAAAATAAATATAAGCTCTCCAAATACATATTAATTTGGATATCATAACATGAAATTTGCATTGATTATGTGAAAGACATACATTTTCTGAATAAAAACAGATGAGTTCTGCTATGTGACTGTTCTTTTAATAAGAAGTTGTTTGGTATCAGAGGCAGCCATATCCCAAGAGGATGTATTTGAAGAACAGCAGCCACTTTAAGCATTAACACAAGGGCCGCCAAAGTATTCAAATGAAATTAAATAATATATCCTCTGCTAATGATCTAAGGACTTCAGAACAAATGATAAAAAGACACCAGAATCTGGCACTGAACAAATGGGTTCATTTTCAGTAGAGGCAACTGGTTGGGCCATAGAGTTCTGGCAGCTCTGTCAGAAGCTGTGATTCCTTCAGAGAGGTTGAACTTTCATATTCCTCAATCCATCTGATGATGTGAAAGGGGAGAATTTCAGAAACAGCCACTCATTTTCCAAGATAAAACTTTCAACCACCTCATCCAAGGTCAGGCTATGCAATGCAGATATAACTTGTGCTTACTGGCTTAACTTACCAAACCTGGCATATACTTCAGTCACTGCTTGGTTCATGGCCAAGTCAATGAGTCCACGGCCCAGGCAAAAATGTGGGAAGACAATCAGCATATTTTTCAATGTTTTATTAAACTTCAGCAAAGACTACAAGAAACAGAAACAACATAACAAGCAGATGAAACCAGACTTCTTTAATATATGATTCTATGAAATCACCTTACTTTCTGAAGTTGGAACAGCTGACTCCAATTGACTGAAGGGATATTCTGTACCATATGATGTCATGCTTAGCAGATAAAGCTGGGAGGAGGAGGAGGAAGGGGGAGACATTCAGAGTTATGGTGTGATGGAGCCCTGCTTTCCTGGAGATGGCTGAATGCCTGCCTGCTGATGGGAAGTGAGGAATGAATTACTTGTTTTGCTTTTCTTGTGTGTGTGGCTTTTGCTTTATCTATTAAACTGTCTTTATTGCAACTCATGAGTTTTCTCATTTTTACCCTTCTGATTCTCTCCCCCATCCCACTGTAGGGAGGGGAGTGAGTGAGCAGCTATGTGGGACTTAGTTGCCAGCTGGGGTTAAACCACAACAACCAGGTGTCGACAAAGGTATTACTTACCGGGTTATTTTCAAATAACTCCAGGATGAATGTAATGGCACTGCTGCTGATCCCCACAAAGAGATTAATACAAGACAATGCAACATAAGCAGTGCTAGGGACATTGAAGAAAGAAGCAGCGGGGTACATCATGGGAATTACTGCCCATCTGCATGCAAAAGACAGAAAAACTATGATAACAGCTTCTCAGTATTCTCATGTCAGTTGGCCTAATGAAAACACAAAGTTGAGCTTTCTTCTCATCCCAAGTGTAATGAAATGGTGTAACCAACCAGACATACCACTACAGCATTCTTTCCCTGGTTACTAGATAAAAAGTTTTTTCTGCTTAGTCTTTTTTGCTGTTAAAATGCAGGGCAATAGAAACTGCTAAAATTGAGAAAGCTTAATGCTGGCAAGGTTATTGTTACTCCAGATATCTTTGCACGTCTCACTGGATTGCATCCCAGGAGGGAGAAACAAATGTTAGATAAAGCAGATAAGATGTACTGCTTTGCTAGATACTCAGCCTTTGGAATTGCCCAAAGAAGTCAGAAACTCTGTACATTTTTATATTCTTTTCTAACTCATCTACCATTGTTTTTTTGCTCCTGATTTGGAACTTCCTGCGCCATGATTTCTGGGACATAGCAAATGTACATGCAGCAGCACAAGAGGAGTATTCCTCTGGAATAAACTTACAATACTTAGCAATAACCAGTCTGACTAGAAAGAATTCAGTAACAATAACTTGAATTGCTTAACAGGAGAATACACACGTGGTCAGAAAGAATTATCCTAAGTTTCCCACTGTGACTGCAGCTGAACACAAGGGTTAACATAAAATTCTATTAATTCACCTTCTTTTATGTTTTCTATTCAGAGTAGGAAATCATGAAATTATTATTGAAGCGACTGCCATGTGATTATATTTTTTCTGAAAATTTCATCTTGGTAGATGCTTTAAAATATGCGAAGACATTTTAAATGACCATCCACACAGCCATGAAATACTGTATTTAAAAAAAAAAATACACAGAGCCACAGACAACGTTGCACTTTGAAAAGATAAAATGAAAAATTAAGACATTCTGATAGCATTTTTTAACATTGGGTATTTTACAGAGTTTAAGTGACAGTAATGTTTTTCATTTTCTTAGGATTTTTGTTCAAAGCACACAAAAACTTCACAAAATTAAAGGTAGTCTGCCCAGAAAAGAACTGTTCCCTCTTAGGCTTAATTTGTGATATACATAGGAGGATGTGAAGCGCCTCATTTCCCTCTTCAGCTCTAGAAATAGATCTAGTTGATCATTTTGCCTAGACATGAGCTGCAGGGCTATCAGGAAAATTATTTTATAGATAAAAATATATTATCACTAATTAAATGAGAGAGTGAATTTCAGTCAGCCTTATAAAATGGTATTTTGCCAACACAAATGCTCATTTGAAGTAAAAAAAAAGTATTGAAGACTCAGTACTCTCTGCCTTTCAGTTAAATGCTGAAAGATTCTTGAGTATTGGCTGTCAATGAGGCAAATGAACAAGTGCTAAATTCCTACGCGATGTACTTATCAGAAAGCAGTAAACTGAACAAATATATTTTCCTGTAGGGATCACATTTAATGCTTACAAATGTAAGGCACTGATGATAAAATCTCCTTTACAGCATGTGGCCAGAGTGTGTAAATATCCTGGAGCAGGGATGGAATCCATTTCTAACCTGTATTGCACCCACTCAGTTTTATTCTTTAAAGCTGGATTTCTCTAAGCACAGAACTCAATAGCATGAAATAATTTCCTTGTGAAATACAGGGCCCCACATGCAGGAATAACCTTGAACACTCACCCATACAGAAGCAGCAAGGCAACAAGCACAGGGAGATTAGTCGGAGAAGTGTATGCTTTCTTGTTGAATCCAGCAAATATAACCACAACCATTCCAGCACTCAGTGCATAATTGACCTGCCACATCACAGGGTGAAGATCAGTGTGTAAGACTGTCTCACAGTCTGCAAACATATCCAGATCCTACACATTATTCCAAAAGGATTTTGAATTGAGAAACACAGGAATTCATGAGCTAGACTAGTCACCCTCATGCTTTTGGATCAATGGGTCCCTAGCAGCACTCAACATTTTTCTGAGATACCTTTTTATCAGACTGTTCATCAAAAATACAACATATATTGTTGTTCCTTAGATTATGGTTTGGGAGCCAATTATTTCATGGTCCTGCTGGCAGGCTGCCTGCAGAGAGAGGCCATGCATATGCAATGGAAGTGCAGTTTCTGACGATGCAAAAGCTGTTTAGGAGGGAAAAAGCTAGTTACCTGAGCCACATTCCTGGGAGGAGGCTAAAGCAAGTATGCTTGGCCACTGCTCTTCTCAGTTTCTCTGTTCAGTGTTAGTAGTGCTATCCTAGTGCAATGCACAGAGCTCCTCATGCAGAATGGAAGGTGGCATTTCACAGAACTGCCAGCACCAATTAATACCTTTGTATCATGCTATCAAGAGCCTCGGTCAAGCAGAATCCCTGTCAAAGTAGCAGCTGGGAGGCTGCAGTGACCAGCAGGGGACAGGAATTCAGATAACTGCTTCTTTTCCTTCATTTACTAAATTAATGCTTTCCTTTACATTCCTCTGACAGAGCACCTTCTGAAGCTTGAAGAGTTTTGGGCTTTTCAATTATTTCAATACCCCCACCCCCCACCCCCCCTTTTTTTTTTTTCAGTTCCATGTTCATGCTTTTCTTATTGCATAAGCCCTTGGCTGCTCTCTTTGTTGAGAAGGCTTGGCTAGAAAACAAGCCCCTTGCTGTGCATCAACCAGGCAAAGAATTTGCTCCTTTGTCACAAAGTGGCCTGAGGAGTAATGGGAGGGTAGCTGAACCCTGACTAAGGAAGCCTGGGCCTGTGATCTAAATCCTTTTGGAACAACACAGATTAACATGATTCAGTGACCTAAACAAATACATTTATGTAATTTTAGATACCCTGGAGTATTTTCTCTGGCCTCCAGTTACTGTTCCAGCAGCCTGTGAATCTCCTCCACTTAGATTTCCTGAATATCTTGAAACATGTTATGGCTCTTCTAGAGGACAGGAGTGACTAGCATCATGCAACTGGGCTTTCCCCTGCTATGGTAAGTTGTACTTTATTATGCATTCAGTTCTAAGGACAGGTAACTCTAAAATTACAATCATTTCAGCTTCATTAGTTGAATAATGAATTGGGCACCCAACAACTTCTACATCTGTAATTAGGAGGTCAAATCCTTAGCATGCTCTCTGAGAAACTTTTAAAGAAATGAATGCTTTGCAATGCTCAGCATCACCCTTCACTCAATTCACTGATTAGTCCCCAGTTCATGCAAACCCAGGAATAATTGCAGGCTATGAAATCAGACCAGCAGTTACTCACTATGTCCCACATGAAGTTAGTTAGCCAGTAGATTGCAGGGCTCACACCACTGATGAACTGTAGATGCTTGGCTTTTGTTACACGTTCTTGAATCAGGTATAGAACAAAACTGGCTGGTATAAAGGACATGGCAAAAATCACACAAATAGCAACAACAGCATCCACTGAAGTGGTCAGCCTAAAACAGAGCACAAGAAGGGACTGTGACCAAGAGAATGGATGCAACACAGCACTATAATGGCATTTGGGGAATCTGGAAGGAATTTTAAGATGTAGAAGTAGCAAAGTTATTTTGTAAGTAGACCTTTCCAATTTCAAAATGTGCTAGTGTATTTCCCAAGTTGTGCTGGGTACTGTAGCTAAGAAACATGGATGATGGTGGTACCATTTCCTGATTTTTCACTTTCCTTCATTCTCTGGGACAGTTCAACTCCTATGTATATCTCAGTTTGACAGCCTTTCATGTATGGTGTGTGTCAAAATAGACATTAAGGCACAACAGTCAAAGTGTTCTGGGTGCTGGGAAAAGAGGACTCAAGGAGGCAAGTTGCAGACAGTGAGATGAAGTGCAGATCTTGCTAAGGCAGAGGCTTTCAGTTTCACTGAATTCTGAACTTAATAGGAGACAGGAGTGGGAAGTCATGTTTTCTTAGGGGTGTCTTTTTCAACAAATTATGGCTTTTAGATTCTGGAATACACCAAACCTACCACATGCCATTGAAAATCAACCTGTGTGCTGTCCTTGGCACCAAGATGGAGATGGTAGACTACTGTCTACCTGTAGCCAGTTAAGGGCAATTTCTGATTATTTTTTTGATTATGATCTTTGTGTTATTTCAGAAGTAGATCTGTTTGCTTTTGAACATGAACAAAGACTTCAGAATCTTTCAGAATCAACAGAAACATGTAATCATGTATAACCAATGGTCATAGCTCCTGCATGGGATGGGAATAAACTCTTACAGGAATATAAGGAGACAGAAAATAATAGACTGCATATCTAATGCTCCATTAGAATGAAACTTCAGGGAAAGGCCTCCATGTTCTGTCAACTGAACTATTTCTCCTCAGAGTGTGAGTACATTGGAGGTGGTAAGCTCCCAGGAGAGGGAGGGGTAAAAGCCAACAGCAGGGGACAGACAGACTTACACAGTGACTTCAGAGAGTTGCTCCTTAGTGAGGTTGAGGGGATGGTTTATAGCAGTGATCCCATACTCCTCAGGGGCTTGGCCAGTCCGCAGGTTAGCTCTAAGGATTGCATTGTTGGCTACATTGAGGAAACTAACCATAGCATGCCAGCCTTTATTGTTAAACCACACCTAAAAGAGTCAGAAACACAGATTCATTATAAGAAGCCTTCACTAATAACCCTGAGCTGCAGGAGAAAACTTGGCTGCCTTTTATCTACTTTGGTGGGCATTGTCAGCAGGGAAGAATGCACCACCAGGAATTCATAGCTTCTAGGCACAGTCCAGCAGGAGGAGCTCAAATACTATCCTTTTGAGAAGGGTTGGACAGCCCCTGTCAAGGGATTTTATAGAAGCACATTTTAAAATTTAACAGAATGTGTCCTACTCGGAAGTATTTAGGACAGCAAGAAGTACTAAGAACATGGTTAAAAAATCTCGCATTAGAAATAACTTGGCATTATCACTGTATCCCTTATTACTTATTATTAGTATTTCAGCTCCTCTTGCATCCAAGAATGCCGCTACCGATAATGTCACCATTCGAAGTCTATGACAGAAAGGACTATGAGTTAGCAGACCACTTCTAGAAAATACCTTAATATTATCTTCAGTTTCCATGTATTTAAGGAAATTAGAAATTTCTTTAGCAGCAGCCAGTGAAGTTTGTCCCTAGAATAAAAAAGAAAAGGCTAAATATCAACTGTCTGGGTGAAATCCGGTGCTGCAGGTTTTCAGCTTTGTAACAATTCTTTACTAAGGGGACCAAAAAAACCCCAAAACTATCTTGCTTACTCCTGTCACATTCATCATTCGGCCAAGATCTCTTAAAAAATTGACAACTTGATCTCCAGAAACATGAAGGACTGGGAGCCTTCCTCCTGTAGAAATTCCTCCGTATCTAACAAGAAAACAGTATCATCAGTCACTTGTACCACAGACACAAAAATCTGTACACTAATCCATTTAATGTAAGTTTGATTTCTATATATCATATAATTAATGTATAACACTCTCCACTCTTTTCTAACAAGTTGTATTAGGTCTTTATAGGGCTTAAAATAATAGAAATTCTATCAGTTTCTGAAGGGTTCATGCCAGGATCCTGAGAAAATTATTATTTAGATAAAAGATTTGGAGTAAACAGTTATTTCTATGGTGCAAAATCTTTAAATCAAGATAATTGACATGCAACTGTTTGGGCAGCATGAAGGACTGAGGACAGCATGGACCCCAGTTAAAATTTCAGTTGCCCTGAAAGGAGCAGGTATTCACCTCTGCTGGTGCCAGCCAATACTCCATAATGATAAATACTATTGCACAAGATGAACCAAAGTCTAATCCCACAGAAAGTAATGTCTGCGCATGAACAAGCAGACGTTGCATGAAGGAACCCGTCAACTGTCTACTACCTTTGAAGTGAATTCCTACTGCTGATGAAAAACTAAGTATGTTCTTCAAGGGCAATTAGTCACCTTTCTAAGCTTAGTATCTACAGTGTAGACAACACACTGGCATTAGCTGATGACTCTACATAAACGTGGAGTACTAGTGGAGCCTGTTTTAAAACTACTGCACATATTCAGAGTAGGGATGAGGAGTTGTTATTGTTACTTCTATATTTCATAGGCTAGTGTCTAGGTCTCATCTTACTCGTGTCCTTGTTTCGGAGGGCTCATATTTTTCTGCTGCACTTTGAAAGAGCTGCATCAGAGCACTATTGCAATGTAGTGCAGTATTGTATTGTAACTTTCCATCACTCAGACCCCATTAGTCTGACTTTTGTAGATAATAAAACTGTAACAGTTCCATTGTGTGCCTCTGACCTTCATCCTTGTGGGATTAGTCCAAACTAATATACCCCCTTGTCTTTATAAAACCCTTGCTGACTCCCAACCTATTTCCCACTGAAGCCATCTCTTTGTTATATACTATCTGCCACAATTCCCCTTGTCCATTCAGAGAAATATTGCGAAGCTCCATGGTTAAACAGAAATTCCTTGTTCCTTCTATTTACAACCATAATCTATGAACTGGTTTCTTACCTTCGCTCATTGACCCAGTATTTGCTCTTCAAGCTGAAACAAAGAGAATCCTGTTTTTTAATGCACTGAACCAAAGTCAATGGTATTGTCAGGCTTAAATGGAAATTAAAGGTGAATTAAAGGTGAATTCCTGTACTTTGCAGATCTCCAGTTCCCCCCAGACAGTTTCCCCCCCCTGCCCCCCTTGTATTTTCTTTCTGTTTTAATTGCTGCTTATTACTTTAAAGTTGTGGGGTTGTCAGGACTTCTGGTATTCCCTGCAGTGGGTTTTTGGATTTTTTTGCTTTGCTTTGGTTTCCAACATGATTCACCTCCAGCTCATACAGAGATAAGGAAGATTTCTGAAGTGACACATACTGGCTTTATCCTAAACCATAATGAATTGATTTTAAAAGATTTATCTAAAGCAATTATGACATGTGCTAAGAGGAATCAGTCAAAGGTGGCCAGCACATAGCTAATACAACAGGAATTTCAAGAACTCTGCTGGGAATTGAAAAGGTGGCAAGGTCTGAATCAGAAATAACAGGTAATGGACGCTGCATAGCTAATTACCATGCACAACACTCAGCAAAGCTGAGAAGCTATCAGTATGATAGATGTATCTATGTAACACTGTCCTTTGGCTCTTCAGCACTTCTGGGAAGCAAGTGATAATTAACAGAGGCAGATAGTCATGCTGGTGTGGCTAACAGTCCTTCAGGGACACAAACTGGTATCTCTGCAAGGCAGTTCCCCATGCTGTGCAGAAGCATCAGTTTTCTCACCACTGACAAAGTTACTATTAACATGGCATTCCATCACCATTGCAGCTTAGCTCTGCCTATAAAGGAATACCCAATTACACAAATAGGTATAATAAAACAATTTAACTCCTCTAAAATGGGCATCTCCTTAGATCAGGAATATGGACATGATGCTCAAGTCTATGCAATACCGTGGCAAATCAGGTGCTATGTTATTATTAAATAAGAATGTAATGGCCAGATACAAAATACCACATGTGAAGAACAGAGAGATTCATCCCTACCTCCCTTTTATCAAAGTGGGATATGTTTTCACCAGAAAATCTGAAATATTTCTGTGGGTCAGGTCTTGAAGAATTTCTGTGCTGTGCTGTACTCTCTGGAAAGAAAAGAAAACCTAATCAATCACAGTAAACTTTACAGTCTTTAAAACTATTAAGTATGTCTCAGTAAAACAGCAAAAGTAGTTTTGTCTTAGAGGAATTGCTTAGGTTCATACTATTGCTGAGAGCGGGTCAGTCATTTTCTAGCCCAAAATTCATTATTTTACTGAGATTTCAGAAGAAATCATGAAACCACAGAAGTCTGTGCTGTTTGACACAAAACAGCTGCACTTTACTCTGAAACTTGGCCCAAATTTTTACTTCAACTTGCATAGAAAACTACCTTATCTTCACTGGGACCTCAATTTATTTGAAAAGCTTCCTTCTTTCACAGTGAAGATAAGGTAGTTTTCTATGCTTTAGCAAGTTGAAGTAAAAATTAACATGAAAACTTCACCTTCACTAGCACATTAGATGCTTTGAATTAAAACCATGCCTTATGACACCTTTGTGAGCTTTTTGCAAACACAGGGTCCTGTGAAATGCAAGAGCTCAAACTTGCTGAGTTTATCCCAAGGTAGAACATACTTTAAAAGGTTCCCGGGCGGTTTCAGAGGGCAAAGCTTGCAACCTGAAGTCTAATGAACTTTCCAGAAGTTCCTACATTTGTCCACAGAGAGGCAGTACCGGATGACACAGAAGTCGAGCCGATTCTAGACGATACACAGGAAGACGTAGCATCATAGTGCCTTCATTAAATGAGCTGTCTATGCTCAGACATACTTCACTATTATTTACTTCCCTGGAGACTTAAATGTGTTTCTTCCTGAAAAGTTATATAAAATTATGATATCCTGCAAAATTACCAGGATAATATTATCATAAAGACATTTCCCTTAGACTATAGAAACTCCACAAACAAACAAACAAAAATTAATTTTGCGTCCTACTTGGATTTCAAGTTTTAGACTAAATTTCCCTCTCAAATACACTAGCATGCAAATAGTAAAATTCAACTTTGGCTGTCTGTTGGATCAGGATTACTTGGAAATCAGAAATAACTTGGGATGCTGTGGATAACATCAGACTATAATCTCTTTATTCTTTCTTTTTTTTGTTTCATAGACAGGAATTCTAGAGATACTTAAACAACTTTTCTTGTTGTTTTGCAAATAGTGGTAGAGAAACCAAAGCAAGAAGAATCAGTATTTTTAAGAGATTGCGTCATAGATTTGGCTTCAGAAATTTATCAAGCTTGTGACATTAGTGGTAAAATTAGAGTGACTTTAGTTATTTGGCTATTGTGTGCAGTCTGGCAAATAGGAATATTTAAGTTGAATGGGGTGCATGGTGACACATTAAATTAGTGATCTATTACTCTGAGAGTGGCTGCAGTTCTGTTTTCTTTAACTTGTTAGAAAAACATTTAGAAAATGTAAATACTAACAGGCTACAATTGCCCTTGGCTCCTCAAAAGAACAAGCACAATTTATAAAGGGCACTACTAAGATTATTCATCAATAGAAGCAGGTGGGAATGTAGGTCTCAATCTTCATATAGCATCAGTGGTTATTAAACTACTCATCTTCATGCTCATGTAACGAACATTCATTAGGATTGCTTAGAATTTTCTTTCTAGAAATGGAACCAAAAGGCATGTAAAAAAATGATTATTTTAATATTAATTTTTCCATTTTTTCCCATTTTGAATTAATGGCAATTTTTTCTTCCCTTTCCTTCTTTAAAGAAAGGCAATCTTGCAAATTAAATTGTTCTCTGAGGGGGAAAAAAAAACCAATTAAAAAAAATAATAAATTGTTAAATTTTTTGTGATTTTCTTCTATATGACCAGTTTGTGATTTGGATGAAAATACTAATCACATTTCATTTAAATGTGCAAGCTTTTCCAAAACCTTTGAAACTGAATTCCAAATTCTAGCAATTCTTGTTCCCTTGAAAATATACTCAGTTCTTTCCATGTATATTGGCATGGCAAGGTACTTGCACACTAATCCCTCCTCCAGCACTTGCCATGAAACTTTTTTACAAAGATTTATGGCACAAGGACACAACCTGTGGTGGTGGGAGGCCTCCCGCGCCTGCAGGGCATTCTGGCAGCATAGTGAGTTTCTTGTTTGTACTGCACTTGCAGGAAGGTGATGGATTCTCAGGGCTCCACTTTTGGCTCAGCAGGAGCCTGCTTAGGTTAGGATGAACAGAAGGTGTGTTCCAGGCAGTTGGCATATTATTGCATGGGTAGTTCCTGTGCAGAAGAACAGACTCCTTAAGCTGTGCAGATATACAATTCATGAGAGCTCACAAATCCACAAAATCACAATGCTCTCAACAGACATTCTCCTCTCAGCCCTCATCCTGTGAGTTATGAATAATAAGAACATTTTAAAGTACTGGGTAAACATGAATAAATATAATCTCCCCCTACATCTCTGCCAAGTTCACTGTCTTCAGCTTACAGATAGGACATTGAAGGAACAAGGGGACTGTGTTAGACCCATTGGTACATATGAAATCTGCAGTGGAGACACATCTTTGTGAAGAAACTATCCTCCTTGCTCATGCAGTATCTTTTCTCTATTTTTTAAAGTTTCCTCTTTGCTCCTGCTGTAGCAGGCAGAGGAAAGGAAGAGGAAGAGGAAGAGGAGGAGAGGAGAGGACAGCCAGAAGAGTCAAGTTGGGGGATATCATGACTAGGAGAGAGGCAGGAGAAAAGGAGCAAGTGGCAAAGCATAGCAAGCCAGTGACAAATGCCTCCAAAGCAGGACTCACAAGCAGAGTAAACAGGTAGGACAACAAATGTTATAGAACTCTACTAACACTTCCCTCACTTCAGTGTGAGAGTAGCTTCAAATCATGGAGACTGTTCCATTGCTACTTCACAATCTGAGCACCTGCTGAAGCTATTGCTTCCAAACACACCAGTGGGAACGGAAGGAACATGAGGGGACTCACGTGGAAAATGCCAGAGAAGCTGTGAAGATTTGGATCTGAACCCACTGGCCTACTGACATAAATTTCAAGGTTGCTAAATGCTCAATACAAGGCTACATGAGCTGGTTTCCAGCTAGGCACACTGAGCACTATGAATCTTTCTTAATCCCCTGGCACTGTTGTCTTGCTGTTTGTCACTTTTGACCCTGTATTAGATATTATTGCCAACCATATATCTGAAGCATTGGTTCTAGTGAAAAGTCAAGGCAACTCATACTTGTTTCACTACTCAAGTTCCACTAGTAATATCCTGCTAGAATCTTGTTCAAGAGAGATTAGCTAGCAACTTACGGAAGAGGCTGATTTTTCATGCAGCGATTTCCAAATCCTGGTTTATTCAAGAAAGCATCAATGAGGGAGACCATCTGCTCACTGCCAGGACGCTCATTGCTAAGGGAATAAGATAGGACTTTCTCTATAACATTTTCTTTCAAACTATTCTACTGGAATACACATAGCAACCGGTGAAGGACAGCCATATATAGCAGAAGCAACTGCATCCCTACAAATGCTGATAATTAAATTATTTTATTTATTTATGCAAACCCCCAGAATCTTCCAAGACAGTAAGCAGGCTAAAGCCTGTTTCTCCAAATATTAAAGCATGACTTCTGAAATAGTCCTATAGCAATATTCTGCAAAAAGGCTTGAATCTACATTTCTACCCGCTCAGCCCTGTCACACTCAGTAATTAGAAGATGAAAAACATATTCTGCATTTTTAGTTGCTGAGGCCAAAGAGACAATTCTTCTAATAGTGAAGTGTCTGCAACTAACAACCTAATAACATTAGACTACAGACTGTTGCTAGTAACAAGTGTTATACAAATAAAAATATCAGGATCTGCTCCACACACTACCATATATATTTAATATGCGTATATTAAAGTTTCATGTCCATTTTCAAAATGAAACTCAAGGAAAATGCTTCAAAATTACTGCTTTCAGTTTTGCTGCTTTCTGCTAGTTGTGATCTAAGACTTAAACATTTTTTCTACATTTCCTCTGCACTGCACGTTTTGACTTGACCCAAGTTCAGCTTTAGAATATGTGGATTTGAAGGTGAAGCAGGTGTCCAGGAGAGCACAGAGGAATTGTGCAGTGACCTGGAAAGAACAGAACTGAAGCTTCTAGAAAAATTGAAAGGAGACAAAGTGCTAGTAGAGAAAAAAAAAAAAAAAATCTATCTGACCTAGTCAAAGGATTACTGTGAGGGGAGAAACTGTTAAGCAGCAACATTAATAAAACCTGAGTCTCTGCTTTCATCCTGTTTCCATAACTTTGCCCAAATAGTAAGTATAAATATATCTACCACAGGTCTCTACCACAGGTCTGCAGATAGGCTTGAATCTCACTGTTCTCTAAGATTATGATTACAGGAGTAGTTCAATGGCATATCAGAAACAGTCAGATTTCTTACTGTCCTGGATCTGCTGATAGGTAGATGCAACTTTATAAGTGCTGAAGTCATGAATTCAGGTAGGAAGAGAAGAGTACTAAAGGTAGCAAGATCTATGAAGGGCTGTTGGTTAGACATACTAGCAGCTGTATTCTCCACTTGCACCAGTTTCATGCTGTTTTAAATCTGTTGATTCCAGTGGAGTTAATCCTTTTTTACACCACACTGAGCGAGTATAGTAAGACAGGGGTCCATGATTTTAAACAATCGGGAGAAAAGGGTGTATGTACGACAGATGTACTTTAACTCAGTGATTCCTCTTACCTGAAGAAAGTAAACTGTTGTCCATAGATCCAAGGGTGTAAGGTTAAGGCGGGATATTCTCCAAATGGAGGAATAATTACTGTA
This sequence comes from Microhierax caerulescens, assembly GCA_035590215.1. Lineage (NCBI taxonomy): Eukaryota > Metazoa > Chordata > Aves > Falconiformes > Falconidae > Microhierax > Microhierax caerulescens. The sequence continues at coordinate 16,199,249 of JAVJGJ010000030.1, read as the reverse complement.
AGTATTAAAGACAGCAACACAAAACTACCAGGGAGAACAGTCTGCAGGGAACATGAAAAAATCACGCAGTTATTAGATATATGAAGTGACACTGTACACACCTCATAATATGTATAAACAAAGGAGGAACAACAGGAGCACACAGGCCAGATCTGGTTTAGCTCATGAACACCAACAATTTACATTTCAGTGCTTTCAGTTAAGATTCTGGTTGTCACAGAACTGTATTATGTTAAAAATAAAAATTCTGGGCTAGTAGTGACTGAATAGTGAACTTGGTGGGGTGATAGACTCTAGGCAGAAAGAAACAGAATAAGAAGCAGAAGAGTTGGAATCATAATTAGAACAGTTAGGGACATCGTTATCCATTTGCAGCACCTCTGTTGCTTTGCATAAGACATTGTTGGGAAAGACAGTGTTGAGAATGTTGTAGGAAAGCATCAAAACCAGTAAACATCAGTCAATACCTGGGCTAGGAAGTCCTTGTGGCTGCGGGACGCATGGTGGAACCGTTTGATGAGTAGTGCTTTGATCTGCTGATGTACAAGCTGAAAACCTTTATACTGACGGGACCCTTTGCCTTCATTTTGATCTCCGGCTACGCCTACTGGCATTCGAGAAGTGCCATTAGTTTTCAGAGCAGTTTGTTCAGCTGGTTTGTCCTCAGCAGAAGTTTTATCAAGAGTAGAACCATTTTCTTGAGCATCTTCTAGGTTAAGATGAAAAAGGGCGGAGAAGACACTTTATCTTCCACATGCACAAACATTTTCATGATCTCCAGATTTTACCAACTGTATATATCACGTCACCAGATTGCTTTACTTACAAGTGTTGCACTGTGGCTGTATCTGCTAGTGGCATCATATAAGTTAACACTCCTCTTACTCAGCAGGATGAACAAATTAATCATGTATGTAGACTATGGACTAATGGTCAGCAAAGTACTTTTCATAAAAACCACTAAAACCATTGGCATCCGGGGGCTTGACACTCCACTTCTATTTACAGAGTTAAGAGCCTCATCCAATCTAAACAAAAGTCTTTCTGCTGACTTCATCTTGTTTCTGAGATATCATGCCAGGCCCTGAAAACAGGTATTTGCTGACCAAACTTATTTTGGCAAAACCACCATACAAAGACCGAAAGTTCTGAGACTCCTCTTTACATGGCATTCAGAATGCAGAACAGTCCCAAGAAAAGTTTATCAAACACTGTTTATCAAATGCTGATTCATGGATCTATACCTGCTTTTGGCACTTCAGGGTCAGCTTCTGCTGTGACCTTTAGGAAAACCTGCCACAGACAAACACATCTTCTGGTTAGGAAAAGAACAGGTACAATAACCTGACCTCTGGAACACTGTCCTTTGATGTAACAGGAAAAATTTAGATACCTTTTCAGTATTGCTTATTACAGAATCAGAGGTCTCTTATAAAATAGCTCAGAAAATAAAGAAAGGAACAAACAAAGATACAAAGACAGACAGATTTCAGTCTAATGAGTGATGCACCACAAGGCTAACATGAGTAAGGCTTGGATCCTTTCTCTATGCCCATCATCCCAAAGACTTTCTGAGTGTGCCACAGCATATGTGACTAGGTTTTGAAGGGAACGTTAGGAATTAGTATGATTACATATTTTGGGGACTGATGGTAAGATCAGCAGGTATTTTAATTTGTCTCTTACCTCTTCAAGTGGTGTGTCTGAAACTCCAAAACTGCTGAGTCCAAGATCATCCAATGTTTCCTCCAATTCTCTGAAGAGACTGGCATAAGATCTGTGTTTAAAGTGTTTATTGGGCAAAAGGTAAATGAGTTCTTGACCAATGCTTTCAATTAATTTCGCTTCTGGGATATGATGATTAATAACTTCTGCTAGTTCATTCAGATCTCCTGTGAAAAGTCAAAATGGTGTTTAAATAGAACGACTATTTAAGCATGATTTCAAAAGCTGTTGTTTGCACTATACAAAAGGGGACTGTTGTATTACATAACTCACAGATATCTCAGTTCTGTACTAGGCTGGGCTATATTGCTAATTATGCTCTGGAACTATGTAGCAGGGAACTATTTCAGGTCTCTTAATAATGCACAACAAAATCATCAGGAATATCTATTTCAGTTCTTCAATTATGCAGAAAAGCCAAAACAACTTTTTTCTGAGAAAGCCAGTTTCCTTTGTTCCACATATGTTTCAGTTTTCATTAACAAATTACAAATTTTCGTACAGAGTAGTTAAAACTCAGTCTACACTTCTAAAGCACACAAACTTCCAGTTCATCACTTGTGCCTGAGACCACATATACACCAAAAATGGGCAATGGTAAGCAAAAGCACAAAGAAACCTTATTAAATTTATGTTACAATACAATACAGATGTCAGACATGACACAAGTACTGAAAAAGTGGGCCTCAGCAACACTGATCTGCAAGATGAGATTGCAATATAACTGGAGACACAGCTATGTGCTGGAATGCCAAACATCCCACTTCTTACCATCCAGTTCCTGCTCTGGAGCTCCTTCTTTATCCCTGTGTGCACAGCTGGAGCAGGAGCAGGAGCACTGAGATCCACAGCTACAAAATGACTAGAATGGACAAGCAACAGATACAAAAATAAAAGTGCTTCATATACATGCAAAACAGGATGTAAGGGTAGTTCAGTCTCTGAATGGCTTGAGTCAGTGAAAAATATGTTGTATCTGGAGCATCTTGAGCATGTTATACTGAAAGTCATCTGAGGACTGGATTAAGCAACGCAGAAAACATAAATCGACCTGCACAAAGTATATCTGTCTGTTCTAAATTGCATGCAAAACACCTGGGGAAATGCGATCATCAGTGCCCATGAGTATACAGATCATGTTGCTACTAAGAATAGAAGCACTACTATTAGCAGAAAGAATCCATATCCCTGCTTCTCAAGCTGTCCAAGGCTGGTTTAGCTATGAATAAATGTAGACTCTTCAGGTGACTGAGCTAGTTACTAGACTACACCATGTTTCCAACCGGTGTACTGCAAAAGCAAGCAGTACAAAAAAAGAAAGACCTGTATATGGACAAAGGCAACTTGGTTGGTTCAGACATGCTTAACTGACAAGAATGAACTACAGACCACTGAGGGCTTCATATCCACCTATTATTTTCACCTGTCTGGCTAAATATGTATTTAGAAAAGCAGAGAAGATTTTTACAGAGACTTAGGTATCCATATAATTTCCTGAGGTATCATCAAATTTTCTCATTGCTTTCTTAATTTTTAAGCCTCAAGCAGCACTTAACTGCTTTCTACCTTGGTGCAGCGCATGAATACGTGTAACTGTTTTTCAGATTACATGTGCAGGAAGGGAGCTCCATACTTACTGAAGCCCTTCCAGTTCTGGTGTTTCTCATCTTGCGAACAAGAGTGAGATAGAAGCCAGACCCAAAGCGGTTCTTTAGGAATACAGGAGAGCCTGAGCAGAAGAGTCTTCCTTGGGATATGATGGCTACTCTGTCTCCAAGGATGTCTGCTTCATCCATGTGATGGGTTGAAAGGATGATGGTTCTGCCTAGAAGGAACAAGGAGAAATGTTCAAGGCATGGAATTTCTCTTGAACTCAAAACTGTGCTTAGTTTTTTGGCAATTAATTCAGGGTTTTTCTGCACCACAGCCAGGTCCCGGGTTTGCCACATCCATACGTATCTGTTCAAAGAATCTTGTTTGCTTGTATTCTTATCCCACTACTCATGACAGCAGGCACATGCTGCATCTATGACAGGTTTTAAAAGAAAAACAAAACAATTTCCACTCTCAGATCTGTTACCTGAGCGATACTTCAGCAGCAGATCCCAGATAGATCGCCTGGAATATGGATCAACTCCAGAAGTGGGCTCATCCAAGACTACCACTTTTGCTTCACCCACAAAAGCAATGGCAACAGACAGTTTCCTTTGCATTCCACCTACCAGAGGACAGACACATCCAGGAGTCTGAGATATGTATGTGGCAGGGATGTAATCAACACTGCTTTTTAGTGCAGGGACAAATCAATACAAGTAAAACAAAATCATCCTCAGACAAATCTTTCTACAAAGTTAAATCAATACTCACATTTTTCTCCTGAAGTTCAGAATAGCTCATTCAAAATTTTATTATTTTTATACATATTTTTCATCAATGCATTGCATTTTCTGCTTCTTTCAGAAGCCAAAGCAGGAAGGTATATGAAACTAGCCAACTTTTATAGTTGCAATCAGGACAAATCATAGAGTATTGTATCTGGAGTACTGATCGAAACAGTAGAACAGCATGATAGTATAATATTTCATTTGCCTTGAAATAATAGAACATTGTATTTTGTTTTTTTTCTTAGATTGATAGATTATAATTTTTGTATATAGCCATTTAAAAATAACAACTTTAAGTATATTTGAATTTGCTGTGTATTTATAAGAAACAGAAGCTTTAGGGACAGGTTGTGCCAGCTTTACTATTTGCACAGTCCCATTTACTCTTCAAGAGTAAAGACCTCCCCAGTGCACAGTGATGTGTCAGAATACGGCCTCAGACATGTAATTCAAACAATAATTGCCCAAAGACAAAGAAAAGGCAACAGAAAAAATATCTTAGAACAATCCTGTGGGCACCTGACAAATTCTGAGCCTCTTCATTCTTTTTGTGGGTGAGGCCTATGTCTTCTAGCATTGTTTCCAACTCTTGCTCAGCTTCTTCCCTGGATCTCCCTTTCAGTTGAGAATAAAACAAGATGTGCTCTGCTACAGTAAGGCTGTGAAATGAGACAGAAAGGCACCAAGGCAATTTAAATGAATAAGATTTTTTCCCAAGCAGCCATAAATTCACTCTAGCTTTATCTTGCTAAAGGAAGAAAAGCTGCTTTACTCTAAATCTGGATCACAGATCTTTGGTATCAACACACTTCACTCAGATGTCATAAGCTCTTTCTCTGTCTTTTCAAAGCAGAATGTGCTACTAAAGGAACAGGTATATCAGGCATCAAGCTATCCATTTATGGGAATAAATGGGAACTAACGTAAGCTGCATTAAGGAAGAGAGTCTGCTGTTGAGATGAACACAAACTGATAGCAGGGAAGCTGGAAATCACCTGAGAAGGTAGTAGTAGATGGTAGGGTGGTAGTGCATAATGGGTGTAGAAACAGCCTGCTACTGCGCTGTCAGCTCAGGTTTTTTTTTGCTTTAGGAGGCCTAAATCATGGCACATGAATCCCAGCCTGAATTCCTGCTAACCCACAGTGCTACAGAAAACTCCAGGAGTGCTGCCATTTTCCTTGGAAACTTTGTTCCCAGCTAAATGATGCAGGAGAATTCTACTGGAGAAGGATAACATCTACACTATATCAGTGTTAAAGAGCTGGAGAATTGCCTGAGATATATTTGCTGCCAGCACAGCGAGAGAAACAAGACAGGCTTTGGGGATGTGTCAAGCATGCAGACTGGGACCCTTGTTCTGAAAGCTAGTGTGGAATAATACTTACTGATTGAATAAGATGTTGTACTGTGGGCACATGCCTAATCTGTGCCGAATGGAGTCCATGTGAGTCTGAATATCCAGGCCGCCAATCAGCACAGTTCCAGAGGTGGGTGGGAAAAGACCTGTCAGTATCGACCTGGGAAAATAAAATGAGGAAATTCCCACTCCCCTATATTTCTGTGCCAGATTCAGAAGAGGCATTACATCATTCCACTAGATGGAGCATGGTGACTTCTTACTATAAGTCTTGATGAAACAACTCCAATAAAAAGCATATATAAAAATACTCTTGCTCTGCTACAGTGAGAATCTTGTGGCTCTGCTAATGTAATTTTTTATACACCTGTCTGTATGGTTCTGTCATGCATTAAAAACTGTTTGAGTCAGCTAATCTGTTTCAGAGTAGTTCAGCATACTGCATCACCCCCATTACAAATGTGTCTAAAAGAAACCTACTGGGACCGAGATAGAGAATAATGGCTTGAGGTCTCCAGCCATGCTGATTCATGCCCTGCACTTTCCTCTTCTGTAAAATGGAAGGGGGCCAAATGTTATGCTGCAAATGGGTGGAACCTGTTACTAGATTTTGATGAAGAATGGATTTTTCAGTTCTGAAAATTTCAAAGCAATAGAAATTTTTATTTTTATTTTTATCAGGAGAATAGAAAACCAACAGAAAATTCACAAAACATTTCAGCAGATTAGAATGCTTTATTTTGGGTTTAACATATTTATTGCAGAACAATTAAAAAAATTAAAAGGCAATTTAAAGTGCATTTCAAATAAAAGTCTCTTTAAACTAAAAAACCTGAAGTGTTCTTCTGGGAAAAATCAAAATTAAACACTTCATTTCTTTCAACATTTGGTGAACTTGTCACAGACTCATGAAATGTTTTGTTCACCAATTAATCCTATTTTGCCAACTAAAGTTCTGCCTATGTATGAAAATTAAATGTATATGTATGCAAATTAAACATTCCTAAAGTCCAGCTTCCAGAGACACTGGGGTCTAGGATTAGAGAAACATTTTATTTTGGACATGGATCTTGCATATATGTAAGCATTTTGTCTAAAGAGGGCCTATATTTTATACTCCTTTCCACACAGACCAAAAAGTCTGACTGAGTTGAAGCCAGACAGAGAAACCAAGAACACATGGAGTGTTTATAGCTTTCAAATCTTCAGCTCTTTCAGCCAGAAGATCCTTTTCCCTCTTCACCTGTTGGGAGCTTGGCCATGGGAAATTAATTACGTGGTGCAGTGGGGATTGCTTCCTTCTCTCTAGACTTTCACTTGTTTTGTGTCACCACTGCCTCCCTCTCAGGGGTTTTAGCTAATCTTCTCTTTACCTAGGGGCAGCATCTCCCTTCTGGAAGAACCCTGATGTTGTGTGTCAGGCTAGCTGCAGGGGTGGCAGAGGGGGTGGTAGAAGGAAGAGTGAAGAGAGACTTTTCCTTAGGACAGCAATAGAGCACTGCCCTGGATTTGCTTCTAAAATACAGACTTACATGGTGGTTGTCTTTCCTGCTCCATTGTGACCAAGGAAGGCTGTGATCTGGCCCTCATAAAAGGTGATATTCATCCCATCTACTGCTGGCTTGGGCCTGTTGGCAAAAATCTTCACCAGGTTCTGAATGCATACTCCTGGAATCAATCCCGTTGGCTCAGGCTCAAAGAAGGTATTTACTTGAAAGGCAAGAAATCAAGAATGAAAAAAGAATAAAAGTACATGTTTTAATCCCAGTTCTGATGATGACACATCAATAAGTACAGAAGCAACAGCACATACCCAGTAAAACACAGCACCACATGCCAGGGCCAGATTCTCTAGTCACACCAGTACCAAACTGAGGCAAGATTTCTAACTGCAATGCAATTTATTTAGATCCACCCACGTATCAATGACAGGAGAAGCAGAGCCCAGAACTGTAATGGTCTGTGGAGAGGTAACTCACTGGGATCAGGTGAAGCTGAACATGCTTTCTGTTTTCATTGTGTAGCAGGAAGATTATTTGGGATTGTTGCCTGTAGATACTTAGATAGGCTGAGAGATTACATTAAACAAGCAGCAAGTTGCCTTTCTAGCCAGGCTGAAATCTGCCATTCAAATCATTTGCCCAGCTGTGCATTCTTTTACCATGATGCTTTAAAAATAACAACATTTGCCTTTAATCCTGGTAGGTGAAATATACCCCCTTGCTGAGGCCAGCTCAAGACTTGGGCAATACCTAACATGAGCACTACATGGGATGTCTTTCTCTCCAGATTAAAAATGCATTATTGTAAATAGCACCATCAGGATGTTTTATTGCATCAGCTTCTAGACAAAACAAATTTCCTTTGAAGTAAATTAAGCCCTTGGGCAATGTGAATTATGGAAGTTAAGAAACTTAAACTAAAGACCCTGTCCACTTTTGTTTACACAGAATGCTTAAGGCTTTGTAGGGAGGCTTGTTTTGCAACTGCAGTTTACTTAAATTATTCAGTACCCAGCAGGCCTGTGTGGAGAGCAGCCAATGCCATCTGGGTGAAACCAGCCCCACCTCCATCAGTGACTTGTATGACAGACATTATAAACAATACTCAGGGAAATGTCCTGAATATGCCATACATGAGAGAGCTGTGTATACTACAGAGCAGCTGAAATAATTTATCTAGAATAGGTAGCTTTATTTTAAATAAAATTATGTTTATGACAAACTTTTCTTTTGCTTTGTGAAGAAATCTAGGTTTCCTTTTACTTTACTGGGCCAACAAACATCCTTGTATTCACAAAAGTTCACATGGAGTCTGGCTAGATAGTTACGCATATATTGGAAATTGAGGTACTGTCCTTCATTTTGTAAGTATCACAGGCATAATTCATATCTGCCTGCAAGACTCACTGACAAGTTCTGAGGTAAATTCTCCAATGATCTCCCCCAGTACCTGCTTTGCATCACCTGAATGACACTGGTGGAGGGTTGAGCTCACTTTTTTTGTGATTTATATTTCTCTATTCTGATCCTGTTCCCTCAGTGCAATTTTGGGCCTTTTAGGTCTTTTTTCAGAGATGGCAGCATTTGTGGGAGATGTGGATGGGGCTTTGGCGAAAGCTCTGCTTAAAACATATGAAGTAATTAGGACAGATTTATAGTGTGTCTTCCCTGCTCTGCTAATTCGTGCTAGTATTGGACTGCACTAGAGTTAAGCCATTAGAACCACTCTCCATTTCCCATCCTATTACTCTCACATGAAGCACTAGCTCTTACATGAAGCCATTTTGGAAACTGTCCTTGACCTATACCAGGTCTGTTCCTGGCTTCTCCAGTCTCCCAGTTCCTGTGTGGCTGGCTGAAAGGGAAGGCAGTTTTTTGTGTGCAGTGACAGGCAAAGCCCTTCCTCTGTGGCCATGGAGCCGCTGGAATCTGGGAGCTGAGTACAGCACCACAAAGATAAGGCAGTACTAGGAGAAGACTGGCTGAAATAACCTTTGCCCTCTGCCTCTCTCTTCTTTTGAAGTCCTGTCCTGTTTTCATTCATCCTGAATGCATGTTTTCAGTGCCTACGTGAGGAGTTCTCATGACCCTAGCTTTTATCTCTAGCTTTTCAAGAGAGTCAGAGTGGGCTCAGAGCTGTCTGTGCAGTTACTTTTGCTACAGAATCCACATGCATTCCTCTGAGCATCACATACAGAAAACTTCTCTGGCTCCCCACAAAAGAAGACATTAGGACTTGAAAACAAGGCAGGTCATTCAGGAATTCTTAGGTGGTGGCTAATGTCAGCATCAGAAAAGGCTGCAGACACACATAGCACTTCAGATAAATCCCTTTGAAACCTGCCTTTCCCTATAGATGCAAGACACACTAAAGTTGGGCGGGGGGTGAGGGTCTAAGAGGGAAGAACATTCCTCTCAGCATAAGTATTTTTATTGAAGTAATGGCTCTCTTTAATTCTAAGAAGTCAATGTATGTGTGTCTGAGGCTTCCCTCAGCATGAACACTAACTTGCCATAGAAAGAGCCTGCATTTGCACAGCCGAAAACAAGTTACAGATCTCTTCTGGAAGGCAGCTCTCTTACGCATGGTGGCTAAAAATACTGTAAGGGACTGTGAGGGTAAAGGAATAAGTAAGAGGGTAGCTGGGACAGTCAGTGCCTCTCCTGAGCTTAACTCTGGCAGTGGTATGCTATCCTCTGTAGCCTACTGGGCTCTTGGACTCCAATCACTCCTATGCCTAGTTTGTTATGAAGTATAATGAATATAGTATCTCCGAAGTACTCAGATTTCTCTCTCTCCTTACTATTAATTTCATCTTTGTCCTGGACATCTGTCTTAGGCTTCCCCTGCTCGACGGGTTGTTTTTCTTGTTTGTGTTTACATTGTTTGTTTTTACCATCCTTCGCCCCCTGGTTGTCACTCTTTGCTTCTGGCTTTTCAGGTTCTTCAGATTTCTTTGTTCTGATTTCATTTTCTTCCATTTCCATGACCTTTTGATCCACACAGCCTTCTGACTCTGGGCTTTTTTCTATATAAACCAAAAGTAACCAACATTTAATTAACAAAAAATTAATTTCCTCTTATCTCTAGAGGTGCTTTGAGGAAGGAGGTAGTTCTAAGCTGTGAGGTCTCCAAGAGCATTAATCATCAGTGCTTTACTTGGGTTAAGAACACAGTACTCAAAGCCATCTAGCTTAAAATCTGCTTCACAGTGTCAGGAACAGATATTTAAGGAAGACAACTGACGATTTTGCAATTATAGACTCAGAGTAGAAGATCCAGACTAATATTAAGTACATGCTTTATATTTTGTCCATGCAGCTCTACACCAAGTTCTTCACCACATGAAGAGAAAACAGGGGGTGAGAGGGATTAAAACAAAATGAAAAATTTAAATAAAAAGCAAACTGCTAAACTGTTATTTAGATTAAGAGACTAGCTCCAGGCCAGAGTGAATGAGCTGGTGTTAACTTTTGTACAATAATTTTTGGCTTTCCAATTTGGTCTTAGACCTTGCTGCACAGAGGAAAACAGTCACATAAAATCACTAATGGGGACAGGCTTGAAGCAGGAAGAACAGTGATGTAAGAAGAGGGAACCTATGTAAACAGGAAACTGTTTACATAACACAAATTTAAGTTGCCAGCCTAGAGTGCAACTAGCACAATTGTAATTTATCAGATGGCCTAGGACTTAATTTTGTTGTGAAATCTCACCATAACCTTCTGCTGTAAGACATTTTAGCCCATAAAACTGTATAAAATTACCTGGTGCTCAAACAGCAACATAAACAAGCTCACCACTTCATCTAAAATGACAGTGGGAGATATAAAAGTGCACTGAAAGAGGTAAATTTTAAAAGTACCAAGATAATTTACACGTTTAGCTTCATTTTCAGCTGTACATTTACATTATCTGACATTTTATTTTACCCAGTTTTCTTCCCAACACATTAACCAGTTATGATAGATTAAGAAAATGCTTAGTATTGGCCTTGAAGGAAAGATATGAGCTGAGAAAAGTTCTAAAGTTGTTCCTGTAAGCTGAGGCATTGAAGAGTCTTAGCTCTTCAAACAGCTAAAAATCACGTGTCTCCTATAAAGGAATCAATCAGACACGACCTTTCCAACTGTCCCTGCTTGAGAAAACGCAAGGCAGTATTTTGTAGAAGAGAGGAATAATTTAGATCAGAAGGGACTTCCAAAGATCTCCAGTTCAATCCTCAAAATATAGGGCCACTTTAGATCACAGGGACTATCTCCAAAAATGGAGATTTCACAAACTTTCTGAGCAGTTTGTTCCAGCATTCTAACTACCTTCACAATAAAGAATTGTTTTCTTATATTGAATCAGAATTCCTGTTTTCCAGCTTATATCCATTGTCTCTCATGCTTCTACTAGGCACACCGGAGAAGCCTAGCTCTTAGCTTTCTTAAGGCTAAGCAGACCCAGCTCTCTCAGCATCTCCTCATATGTTATATACACCAGCTCCTAATCAACTTGGTGGCTCTTTAACTGAGCTCCCTCCAGTAACTCTATGTCTTCCTTTTAAAGAGGATCCCCAAAGTGGACAACACAGTACCCCAGATGCAGTCTCAAAACTGCTGACTAGAAGGGAAGAATCACTTCCCTTGAACTGATGGCTATACTCTGGCTAATAAAGTTCAGGATGCATCTGGTCTTCTTGGCTACATGGACACAATTGATGGCTCATGTTCAAAATATTGTCAACAAGACCTTTTCTACAAAGCTGCCAGCCAGCCAGGTGGTGGCCAGTCTGTGTTGTCCTGTGGAGTTACTCCATTCCAGACACAGTATTATGCATCTACTTTTGTTGAACTTCATGAGGTTCTTATAAAGCTGTGTTTCCAGCCTGTTGAGGTCTACCCAAAGAGCTGCCCTGCACTCCACTGTCCCCTCCAATTTGATATCTTCCAGAAACTTGCTTATGGTGCCCTCTATACCATCGCTCAGGCTGTTAATAAAGTCATTAAAACCAGTATTAAGTCCAGTGTCAGTCCTTGTACGACCGCTGCCACTAATAACTGGTCCCCAGTTATGCTTTGTACTGCTAATCATAACCCTTTAGGCCCAAGAGTTCAGTCAGTTTTCTACCCACTTTAGTGTCCACTCAAGCAGCCTCTATCTCCTCAATTTGGCTATCACAATACTATGCGAATCCATACTAAAGCCCTTGCTAAACTCAAGTTAAATGGCATCCGCTGCTCTCCCTTTGTCCACTGATCCAGTCATAAGAAGAAAATCAGACTGGTTAGGCAAGATTTTACTCTTGGTAAAACCATGTTCATTATTACCTATCACTTTGTCCTTCACGTTCTTGGGAATGGCTTCCAGAAAGACCTATCTCTTAATCTTACCAGGGATTGATAGGCATCATCAGAACTAGGATGAGAGCTGTGAAATGGACTGCAAGACTGCTCCACTTTTTCTCAACAGTGAACTGTTAGTTAGATCAGCTCAGCTTTCTGATGTAGTGTCACCTACAAAATAAATTCTAGGCTTCAATTAAGTAAAATGCCTTATCTAAGTAATTTTAAAAATGCTACTAAAGCCTCATAAAATAAATAAAATAAGGCAATAAAGTAGTAGCCGTAAACTTTTCTGTTGCTGACCTACCTGAGCAACTGAATATTTTGGGGTTTTCAAGCCTTCTCACAACCATCAGTTTGGGTACCAAGAAGCCATGAGTCCAACTTGTATTCAAAGTATAGTAAAGAACACACAGAACTTAAAAGGCATTAAGATAACTGGAAAATAAATTTCATTTCTACTAAATTTAGGCTTACACTACATAAATAGAAAATGTAAAAATACTGTCTGTAACTGGGCTCCAAATCTGAGATATTCAAAGGAGCTCTGGTGCACGATATGCACAAATTCCACTGAAAGTTGCTGAGATGTAGTGGCTGACATCTTATCTGCGTCTTCAGAAATTCTGCATTCATCTACAAACGTGCTCCAGGCCCTCCTTTGGCTCTTTCCTCCTCCTTCCTATACAGTCAAATTCTAATCTGGTGGCAGCATTTGTGAAGCCAAAGCAGGTAACAGACTCAATGTCTACAAATCCTCCACCATTCTGAATACTCTCACAGAAAGTCAAAAGGAAAATTTGGTCATTCCCTCAGAATGCACCAGAAGGCAAAGCCTCTTCAGAAAACCCAACAATGTTATAACCTCCTCTTTTCTGAATAATACATGTGAGCAGTGGACTTCACAGGAAGGATTAACTCCCTTCTGGTTTATAGGTATCAACCTGAGATCAGACTGCCTTATCAGCAGTCTCTCTGAGTTGATAAAAGGTAAGGCTGGTAATGAGAAGACTGAAGAAATTATTTCTTCATCTGTCATTTTGATTGATTTCACTGTTACCTTGTAAATTTAAGCCAGATTTCAGAACACCACCTTCAGCAAACCTTTATCCCAGACATCAATCATCAGTCTGCATTAATTCCTACTTACATACAATCACCCACATGTTGTTCTTAACTAATCCAGTATCAATGCACAGAAAGAAATCTGCAAGAGCAAGTTGGTCCAAGGGTATCATAAATTTTGATCTTGCTTACAAAACCAAAGTAAACAGACTTAAATTACTGTTAAACTAGATAGAAAAGAATCAGGTTGAGAAAGATGGGGGAGCCTCAGCATAAGTAATATCAACATCCTATTTCATTTTGACTCATTTCACAAATGCTGTGTTGAGCAGTAAGGACTCCCTGAATGTCTCAAAGGGTGCTGACTAGAGAGTGGGGGTTTGATGTTGCTTGCTAACTCATGCCTTAAAGGCTCTCAGATGGAACAGTGACTCACCTCTAATAACTCTAATAATAGCAGGCCACTCCAAGTTCAAAGGCACCTGCTGAGATTCCCAGTGTATGGCTGTCTCTAATCTTTGCAGCAGCTCAGGTAATGGAAATGTTATGCAGTCACCTCTAAGCGGATCAGTGGTTTTGAAGTTATTTCTAAACACTGAAGTTTTAAAAGAACTCACCATCAGCAGTTGCTGTTTTTTCAGCTTTTGGGTTTCTAGAGCCAAACCAGTAAGATTCCTGCACAGGGAAATACCACGGCTGTGGTAGCCCGTAGTCCCCTAAAACAAAAATAAGTAGGTAAAGTGCACTTCATAAACACATTCCTCAGTAAGCACAAATTCATCTAGGAAAAGCCTGAGCTATAATTATATACACCTTTCATATCAGAAGGTCAAACCATCCACCTGACAGAACAGATTTTATTTGCATATAGTTCTTTTTCTTTTAGACAGGAGTAAAATATTCAAAAAATATGTTATCTGATTTGCCTTACTTTTTCTTAAGTAGAATGTGGTTTAATTACAGAATGAAGCTACTCCTTACACAGGGACAATTTGAATCCTCACTAACCAGTCAACAGCTGTCAATGAACACCCTGGCTACTTAAGATGGGATCCCAGCCCCACTCAGGGATTCTTTTCTAAGGCCCACATAACACTTGAGGGTTGACATGAGTGAAAAGCTTATTATATTTACACGTATCACCCTGGGCCTGAATTCACAAATGGCAATGAGAAAAGAGACTCTGGCTGTTACTTCAGCACACAGCTTTGCAGGAAAAGTGACAACAGAGTAATCCTTTTCTTAAGCAGAAATGGGCTTTTTGGTCACAGGCTAATTGTGTTGAAAAGAGAAAGTACAGTAACATTATCAGTTCTTGCCAGACCAGACCAGAGTTAGTGCAAGTCAGCACTGCTTTCCTGGATCATATTGCTTTATAGAATGCAGGGATTTGAGCTACTATGTTTAAAACTGTCATCCTTGGGATGTTATTGGCCTTGTGCTACTCTTGCAAAATAAGCAAAGGGAATTTGTGATGCTCACTCAAAGATGGTCAGGTTTTCCATACAGAAAACCACTGTTCATGGAAGTGTCTGCCTATTTCTGGCTTACCAAAAATGCCCTGTGTTTCAGGCTTACCAAAAATACCCTGTATTTCTGGCAACCACTTGTGCTCCCATTAATGCACACAAATGCTCTGTCTGCATCAGTAAGCAGTTTGCCTTGCACTTGTTATGGACTGGATTATACCTCTTTGAAGCTGGTGGCTAAAACAACTGCTTCTCATTCAGGATGAATGCAAAACCCAAAGGAACTCTGTTATGGAGCAGAATGCTCAAATAGCCAAAGGACCAGTGTGCCAATGGGTGGCTGGCTGCAGAGAAAACTTGAGCAAGAGCTGAACCATATGTTTCAAAGGATTAGCTAGGGAACTCATATAGTAAGCTCAAAGACTACAGCATTGATTTGGTAGGTCTTCATGTGTGTGACAGAAATGCTATGAGAAATTCTACAGAAACAGAGGAACAGAAAGCTAAGGAGACACTCAAAGCAAATATTGGGAAGAACTGAAGCTAATGAATGGAAGTCCTGAGAGGCATTAATTTTGTGTAAAGTGCTGGCTGGAAAAAAACTCAACTGGGATCCATGAGCAAAGAAACTCATCTTATTTAATTCCTGCTGTATTCATTGAGATGTATGTTGTTCATTCTTTTTTAAATAGAGAGTTAAACAGGGTCGCAACACAGTCTTCTCTGAAAAGGAGCTTCTAGAAAAGTTACTGCACATCATGTTTGAAAATATGTCAAAATTGCATTAAACTTCTATGTGAGGACGCATTTCTTAAAAACTTTACAGGCATTAATTTGCTGTAGCATAGCTCACTTTGGCAGGGACAGAAACAAAGTAGACTTACAGTAATATGTTAACTTTGAAGCAAAATATCCTTATCTAAAACAGTTTAACAAACCATTCTTTTCTTGATTTGGATTAACTGTTGTGATACGGGCAGAAAAGCACCATTTTCCCTTATCCACCATTATTTTCCCTTCATAGCTAAGCAAGGTCTCTAATTCTGAGTAACCAGTCAAGCAAAAAGTGAGGTTTTGTTTGTTTAAAAAAAAAAAAAGGAAAAAAGAGAAAAAAGCAATCTGCCAAGAAACACATCCTGGAACTGTAGTTCACATGTAGGAGTAATAAATTAACGAAAAGAAAAGAAAGCTCACTTGCTTGTACAGCATAAGAATCTGCATTTATTATATTGTAATAATATTCAATAAGAAGCAAGATAATCATTTAACCTACAAGGACAAACCATTTTCTCACAAAAAGTTCCCAAACTTTGTAACTGATAACAAAGAAAATCCTTCTGTGAACTCAAACTTGAACTAGGATTCCCATTTAGAAATAAAATACATTCACACAGGAACTTTCACAGCTGTCTAGGACACAGTATACACCTCAGGAAATCATACTATCCTTCAAAAAACAGGTGGCCTAATGTGGCCATAGTATTATGTGAACTAGGAGTGTTATTTCTATATTTTCAAAAAATTTAAAAACTCTCACTAGATATATTTGAAACTTCTCAAAAGAAAAATGTATACACAAATTGGCTTTTAACAGATGATGTTTTGTATAATTGTTTTCTATTTAAATTTCAAAAGGACCAGAAATGTTATCCTCCTCACTCCTTCCTCCTTTTCAGGACTAAAATAAGAGAAAGGAAAAAGAAAAGAGAGAAAAGCGGAAGTCCTTAATAAATCAGTGGTGCTATTCTGGATAAGACTCACAGTCTGCAACGTCAAATACCCTTTTCCTGACAGAAATATTCAGTGATTAGACTAACACAGTTTATAACAAATACCACTACCTTGTATGAATAAGAAATTGACATACCTGGAAAAACATTATCAAAATACCAAGAAAGTATTCCATAAATAAAAGCATCACAAAGCATCATTTTAATGGAAAAAAGAAAACTATATTCATCTCCTTCCAAGGGACTGGTTCTGATGTTACCCCACTGTAGGCCAAGACCTTGCTCTTCATAGCGTGACAAATATTCTGTACCAAAACCAAAAGCTACTTGAGAAAGCAAACTCTGGAATAAAGAAAAAAATATATTCAACTCAGAGGGACATTTTGTAAAGCAAGCACAAAAAACCGATGACCTTTAGGGACTGGACTTAAAAACTGATAATGCCTAAAAACTGATTAGGGAAAAGCATGTTCACTTTTATATTGC
>JAVJGJ010000030.1:16158217-16182099 GCA_035590215.1 Microhierax caerulescens | reverse complement strand
ATGCCTAACAACTGATTCCGGTAAAGGATTTTCACTTTTTTATTGCATTGGGATATGTAATCCTCTGAATGGCAGCAATTCTAAGCAGTATTTAGCCATAATAGACTGAATTAAACCTTGGCTGTACTTTCTTTAGCTACTAGGTAACCTTCACAGCTTGTTTTTTCCCATTGATGTTTCTGTTCTGAAAATACTGTAGATGCATCTAGAAATCTGCAGTGTACACCTTTGCCTACCATGGAGAAAGAATTGAGTGTATGGGGCAGGGCCACTCTTGAGTATCGAGGCACCAGATGCTCAGGATAAGGAAAACCACAACCAACCCCTCCCTTGGTGTGTCTGCTACCTAGTTCTCACACAACAAACAAATAAAACAGTACAGGATTCAAACATCCTTTTCAATGTTGCATTGCAAAAACAGAGCAAGAAAAGATACAGAGCTGTTTCACAGGATATGTAGTTCAGCCAGGAATGTCAGACCTTAGGAAAATGAGGGGACAAGAGGGATCCCGACTGCAACTCTCAGTGAAGCATTATCATAGTGGGCTAAGTAAAAAATATTTGGTTTTCAACAATACATTCATTGTTCAATTAATTTACTTGTCCTTAAAAAAAATTGTTTTTCTTCAGGCCCCTGACATATGGACAGGCCACCTCTTATCATCCCTTGTAATTAGCTCTTCTTTGAAGATCAGCTGCTGAACAATAAAAGACTAAATGTAACAGGAACAGAGAAAAATATTCATTATTTCTGGTCAGCAAATATCCTTTCTTACCAGAACGTCTCCTCCTCCACTTTAGGGGGAGAAGAAAGTTGTCTTTATGCTTAGATTGTGCACTATTCTCAAGATTTCTTCCCAAATCAGAACTTGTAAGAGACCAACCCTACTCATTTCCTGACTTAATGACAGGATCAAATTTTGCAATTATTGCCTTAATTGGTAGAACTATATCTATACAGTACATCAATTAAGCATGCTGATCCATAGCCATATTTAGACTTAGTTTTGGCCTTTAAAGTTTTTTGCTTTCTTTTTCATTAGATTTCCTAGTGCAAGAGGAAAAGATGGTACTTCTCTTTTATCAAGGTTGTTAGAATGCTCAGCAGAGATGGGGAGAGTGGATTCAAACACCTGCTCCCCTTTCCTGATTCACTGAGCAATGGAAAATCATTTTAAGTTCACAGTTCCATTTCAAAAAACAGCAAGAAGTTTCCAGCTCCACTGAATTGTTATGTATCTTACCTATAATGGAAGAGAACCAACAAGGAAGCACTGCATGGAGAATGTCCACAACTTCTTACACTGAGAAGGCATTTCTCAGAGCTTTGGCACTTGGGTTTAAATCCTAACTCTATGTTCAGGTAAAGAAGGAGTGTGAACCTGAGGTCTTCTCATCCTTAGACATTACCCTGTTCATTAGGTTATGGCATACAAGAAATAACTGTCCCCATTTTGTGAATTGCCTTTGTATATATTAAACATACCAGAAGTTTATAAGGAAGTGTTCTAGCATTCAAAAAGTAAAATAATTTTTACTGAATTTTCTAAAAGCCATGAAAATATCTCTTGGTCAGTAGGCCTGCTTATTCACTTGCAATCCCTAATTATTTGAGAGAGATTCAGAGGTCTTCCTCTCTGAATCAAAAAAGCAGAGAGGAAGACAGAGGTGTGCAATGCTTTGTTACTTACATATGCATAGTGAGAAGGGCAGTTAAAGTTTGAACCCCAAGATACCATATAATCAATGAAAGACTTACTGCTAGGATCTTCAGATTAATAGTCATGTGGTCTTGCCAGACAAAGCAGACAATGTGAGGCAGGTACAAGGTGAAGTAGATGACACCACTGCAGGCAGCTGCTAGATTTGCTTTGGAGAAGAAGGTGCTGAACAAGAAACACTGCATTATGGTGGCTGTGATGAATGTCAGTAGGAATAGAAACAAGAGAAGTGGACTGCTATAATGTAGTACTTGTCCATACTGTAAGCAAAAGGAAAACAGAAAAATTTAGAAGTACTGCCACTTTCTGAACTAGCAGGAAAGGTCAGAATTGTTATTGACATGTAACATGTAATAGGCCAGTCTTCCTTACCTGATATGACTTCTAACTCTCTCAGGCAGTAGTTTCAATACCTGACATCATTACAGTAACAAATCCTTCAACTAATTTGATCCCTGCTCCTGGATTGTGGTTTCAGGTTAGCACAACTGGCTGTGGAGTTCATATTCATATTTGATGACTGAATTAAGATCATAACTCCTTGAAAACGGACATTCTGTCCCTGTCTTAATAAGCAAATGATTCCAAGCATGATGTGCCTGCTTGGAAATTCATACATTGTAAATAAAACTATTTGAACTATCATAATAAATTTCCATTGATCTCTTCTCATCTTCTCCTCAGTCCACTTGCTCAATGTGCAGGAAAGTCAATGTAAGGAAGTCCAACAAAATGCATCTTAATAATAATAAAAAAAAAAGGAAAATTATAGAGTTTCTGCACATACATGACATTCAGACTCCAGAAGGGTATCACAGCTGAGGAATCCAAGTGCAGTTTCTTGGAGATCCTTCCGTACTACCTAACACACAGAGTGAACTTGAATAGACCTTTCTTGTTTAGAGCTTTTGTAGATTAAATGTTCCCTCTCAAGAAGAGCATGTACTGCTGCTGATTATTTATTTACTCTTAAAAACAATGCTGAGATCTATTTATTAGGCTCAACTTTGTTCTGACCCTTATATAAGGCTTAAATAGATCAATAAAGCCCTAAATAGGTCTCAACATTGTTGCAATGTCCCAGTGGGCCTCTGAGACTGATTTCTTTACCAAGAGTGATACAATCTCTCCTAAGAATGTATTTACAAAGGTGCGTCACACAGGCACAGCGAAATTCAGTAAAGGAAGCAAATTACAGGTATAAGCACATTCCTCTCTGGTATTAACTACCTCCTCATTTTTAATTAAACCAGTGTAGCAAATAAAATAAGCTTTCTCTATCCACCCAAGCTGTAATGGAACCGCAAGTAACTAGGACTCATCAGGGCAGGCTGATAAGATAGAGGGGATTGAACCCTAACTATGCATTTATGCCAATACCAGTTCCCCGCATCAGAAAAGATGCAAGGGCATTCTTCCTTATCAAAATGCTAAAGATTTATATAACTAAATATAGCAGCTAGGAGGAGCTTGGTTCTCAGGTAACAGAGATAAGAGGTAGTCCTTAGAAACAATATCCAAACTGTCCTGAAAAGTTAGAAAAATTACAGGAATTCTGAGTCACAGAACCAAAAGATTTTGGGTTTTGGCTTTTGTTTGTTTTGGGGTGTGGTAGTTAGGGCCTGGCGGTAGGAAGATGTCGCGCTGAACAGAAATTTAGGGCCCCTCTCCAGATAGCCAGTAGCATTTAGTTTATGACGTAAGCAGACGGAAGTGACGTTGTAAACCTAAGCTATATAATGCTGCACCACTTATCAATAAATGCCATTTGCCGTCCACCACACTGGTGTCTGTGAGCTGATGGCCTGAGCGGCCTGGGGTTGGGTTTGGTCGCCGTGCCGTTCTTGAACCAGATCGTCACGCCTTAACGAAGGCAACATTGGGGTAGTTTTTTTACAGACTGTCCTGAAAGTTCTGTCCTTGCAGTCTCCTTTTCCATTGAAATAGTGGCATCATTTCTAAGCAGGCAAGCAATGAATATTATAATTGAATCACATATGGTGAATTAAGAGATTAAAATTCTTCATATTATGATCCCTTCTACTTAAAGAAAAATATTATTTCTTGAGAGATCTGCCTCTGTCTACAGGAAACAGAATATACAGAGTAATCAGCTTGATGTACTGTTCAGTGAGGGATATCACAATAAATCTTCCTAGTGAATTTATCTTTCTGTCTCTGCCAAGTGCTAATGCTGTCATTAGGTCTGCTTAGAAGAATGTGCCTGCTGCCTGCTGTGATCAGAAGAGGCCACCAGCCATTCACATCTCCCTATGAATGGCTACTATTCTTTCTCAACAGCAAACTGGTATCAGCAGTATAAACACAACAGTGAGTTTGAGAGTAGCAATCCTTACCATAATCAGTGCTGTGAGAAGGAATGTGCTCACAGCCATCATGACAAAGCTGTCTAGGAACCAAGTGCACCAAATCACCCCATTAGTTACACCCCGGTTCTTCATAGCCTCTTTCAGACGCATTTCCTTCTCCAGCACTATACTCTTCACAGTCATGGAAACTGAATATATCCAAGCTAGCACCATGAAGATGGGAAAGGCGCGGTTTAAAGTGATCATGAAGCTACCAAAGTAAGAAGGGAGAAATGAATTAAATTTAGGCAAAACAATGAAATATTGACATGAAAAGCATGAACAAAAAGGAAAAGGAGTGGAGAAGAATGGATTTGTTTAACACGGGGTTGGAAATTCTCAGTCTAAATGTCAACAACACATTGTTCACACATTGTGAAGTTCACAAGCAACCTAAAAATTAATGGACTAATGGTTGCTACACTCCCATGAGACAGACAGATGTTATTTTTATTTTACAAAGAGGTTCTAAGGGTTACTGAAGGCTACAAAACATGTGGTGACTCACAAAATCACCTCTCTCTTCACAATTACCATAATGCTTTTAATATGACGTACAAGGAATATCTTCAGATACATTCTAACATTAACAATTTGACTGTGTCACTGTCTTCTTATGCTCCCCAGATTCACTGGCAAAATAATTAAACAAATTAACCGTTAAAAGCATCAGATGTTGCCTGAAAAGCTGCTGAAATTCATACAAACCATGACTGGGGGAATGTGTTGGGAATGTTTCACATAGTACCACTTCCAAAATGACAGTGCTGGGACAGGCTGCTGTGAGCAGCCCTTCATGTACTGTGATGAAGATGCTGCTCCCCCTCTCTGTCCCTCCCCCAGACCTTATTGCGGCTCAGCCCTGGCAGATGCTTCTTGGTAAAGCACTGCCCCAAGTGTGCTGTCATGGGGAGAAAGAAATTTTGGGGTGATAAAGCTGAACATATTTTCTATGAATTTGGGATTGCAATTTTCCAATGAAATTACAATGAAAAACAAATGCAGTTGATTCTTTAAAGGCCAAAAGCTTAGAGCTGTTAAAACCAAAAAGGAGCAAAAAGCTTTCAGCTTCCTAAATCTGAGCCCTACAGAGCGACATTTTTGCCGTACGCTATCCTAGCTATTCCATTGTCAAAACAAATGGAAAATCTTAACTTTTTCACCAAAAATTCCTGAAGAGCTATCTGGCCTGCTGAAACAAAGCTAAGCTTTGGCATTTTGCCTGTTGGCGGGCACATGTAACCCAGCACTAGGCCTGCATAGCGCAGCATACATGTTTGCCATGACAATGCACTTGCTTCACTTAAGGAGGCTCTCTGCAGATGCAATCGCTGGGGTTGGATATCAGCCCTGAACTGTGCATGGCTGCTGCAGGCTTCAGAGACCTTTTGCACAGGGTTTCTGCCTCTGCAGTACTCTCAGTGGGTAGGAAATAAACAGCAGGCTCGCCAGGGTGACATTTTGTCAGACTAACAGCTAATGACCAATGGGAATGACAGGTCAAATTATGTATGTCTGCAATCTGCCATTATCTGAATTATTAGCATTTGCCTGCACAGAGCACACCAGTAGAACTATGAAATGATTTCTATAGTGCTTTTCTTTGTTTGGTTTGGGGTTTTTGTTTGTTTGGGGGTTTGGGTTGGTTGGGTTTTTTTTTGGTTCTTGGAGTCAAATATATACCAAGACAGTCACAGACTGTAGCACTGGAACAGGTACAACATGAACAGGGAAGTGTTACCACTTCATAAAACCTGAATCACCCACACTGTTTCAGGCAGTGCTAAAGGGAGAATCACAGTATCCACAGCCCCACTGCCTCTGTGCAGCCATAAAATCTCCACACTCAGGAGCAAGCCTCTTTCTTTTTTCATTACAGAACAACAAACCACCTCTTTCTCCTTTAGCTTCTTCATTTTATTCTTCTCAGTGAAGGAAACTCCTGGTGTCTGCAGTAATGAACTGCAGACACAGTCCTGGAATCCTTTGCTAGATTGATTAATTTGAGATTTAAGACAAACCCCAGTCAATCTGCATAAAAAACATGGACAGGCATTCGGGAGAAGAAGGTTAGAGAACACCAGGTTATTGTTGAAAACTGTAGCATCCACTAGGGAAGGGAAAGAGTTGATGTTAACAGAAACCAATGCCATATATCCAGTTTGATTGCAGATACTAGTCATGTAGTTATAAATGGAATCCTGTTTAGAGATGTAGTTAGGATTTTGGAAGGAAAGAGTTTTAGGAGCCTAAATTGTCTTGGGATTCTGCAAAGCCTGTAAGTGTCTTCAAGGAACAAAAGCTACAGCTTTGGGTACTGCCATATCTAGATATGATTAAGACTATGGTTAGGGTTTCATAACACACTTGAAGAGACTGGGTTTGTTTGATTCCTCAAGACTCACAGAGATAGCAAGAAAGGTACCAATTCCATTGGGACAAGCATTTTCTGTTCCATTTCTTTTTAGGAAATGATTCTTTGGATATAAAGAAAGCGGGGTTTAGAGATGTAATTAGAGAAAAGAAGCTTACTGCACTCCAAGGGATTCTGCACAGGTAACTGAAGGAGGCAGCGTTTGTTTTAACATGGCTCAGTGCTTTGGGTTCAGTTTTGTCACACGCACTGGTCATGTGTTATAGCATGAGACTTTGTTTTAGTTAGACAAAAACTTTTTAGGAGATCATATATACTTCTGGCTCCTGTGTAATCATAGGGGTAGTTCCAGGGCTGAGATTGTTATAACTGGGGTGCCCTGCTGACAACAGATTCTTATATGTAATCAATATGAAGGTTTCAGTTATTATTATTGCCTGGAAAAGTAAGGCCAAAAAAAACCCAGATTATTTTTTGGAAATTGGAAGAAAACTGGTGCTTTGAAGGAGGCAGTGTTCTGTGTTCATTTTAGGTCTGGACTTTAGTTGTCCGGATGCAAAAAAGGCCAAGACTGGGATTAGGTGTAGAATCTTGGCAAAACTGGCTTCTGGAGTCTGGGTTAGAGCAGGATAAGGAAAAGAACAAATTAATTCAGTTATGTCTCAGTTATTGGTCTTGCATATATACCTTAGGACTAGGGTTAGAACTGGTGCTTGAGAGTCTTGAAGCACCCAGCAATCCAAGTATTCATCAGATTTGGGACAAACTGCTTTTACTCACACATCATCCACAAAACATGGATATGGCATTTGCTGCAGATAAATTCCTAATGGCACTTCAGTGTTGGTCTGGGTCTTTATAATCCCATGCTCAATCATGTCTTGGAGATATGCAAAGCCTCCCCAGATATAACGTAAATCATCCACAGGATCAGCTCTTGGACCAGGATCCCAGTACCTCAAAAAAAAAAAAAAATTCACATGGAAATCATTTGGGTAAACAGTGGTTTTAGGGGAAGGGCAGGGGATAAAAATTAATAGATATATCTTAGCTACTGAAATTGTAGAGGCACTGCCTGGAGTTGTCTTTTCTAAATTTTGGTCTGTCAGACCACATTGCTTGAGGAAGTATATGACTCAAAGGTTCTTTTGTTTCCTTTAATTTTCTCTACACTGACACAGAATAGCAATTTTGGCCAAAATGTACATAAATTAACAGAGTAGCTGTTCCAGAACAGAAATAACTGTATTTGGAATACAGTATCCTTGGAGATTAAACTGAAACAGCTGGATTGCAACTACCAGCCACCATTATATTCCTCTGTGTAGACAATCCTGAAAAATTATTGCTGCTATTCCTTTAAGTGAGTCCATTTGAGAGGGACTTGAGGAGGAAAAGTAGCAAAGTTCTACTGTCCAGGTGGAGGACAGCTGGGTCACAATCCATGTAGGACCTCCTTGTCTGTCTCTCCAAGTAATGAAGCCAACTAAAAACTTAAGCAGATTACTGAATAGATTCTGAGCAGTCTCATTCACTTTGCCACGTATCCATGAACGTACTCACTGCCTGGCCTAACTGTCACAAGAGTGATACCACTTGTGTACCTGGTAACTGGAGACAGATTCTGCACTGCATTACACTATTGTGAATATAGTTGTATTTCATGCATGTATCTAATGCAGGTTCTAGTATCTTTATGTCTCTCATATTCATGTTATGGCAGACAAGAACTGCGAAGGAACTA
Organism: Microhierax caerulescens; assembly: GCA_035590215.1. NCBI lineage: Eukaryota > Metazoa > Chordata > Aves > Falconiformes > Falconidae > Microhierax > Microhierax caerulescens. The sequence continues at coordinate 16,173,891 of JAVJGJ010000030.1, read as the reverse complement.
TCACATACCTGTCCTTGATTTTGTTTGTTTTCTCTACTGCATCTATGTCCATCCGGATCTTGTATTTCACATGTGGTGGAAGACTGCTCGCTGTAGGCTCTATGTCTGGAAAGACCACACCAGCCCAAAATTTGTTTTCCTCCAGCAGACGAAGGGCTTGATGAATCAGTTGAGTTTCATCAAAATAACCTTCAAATTTATCCAAGGTCAAGCACTACAAATAATCATAAAGAGAAAAATCACCTGGGAATAAACTAGTAAGAGGTATACATTAAAGCAAACATCAGTAGTTGAAAACAGAAAAGAGAGATAGGTTAATTGGAAGTAGTTGCTATTTTCAGCTTTAAAAGCTTATGCTGAAACCATTAGAAGTTGGCTCTCTCCTCCTTCCTGAAAGGTCCCCCATTCTTATTCTAATTCTGACGACAAATTCAAAACACACAGCATTATCAATACCAGCTCAGAAACATCATTCTCCCAAAAAAGAACTGTAAACTTCAGATTTAGCATTGCTGTGGTCAATGTAAGTGGATGGAATGAATTTGCAAGCAGCTTATTCCTGATAGTTAAGGATTGCCTTCCTCCAAGCTCAAGAAACATCCATCCTGACAAGTAAGAAATCAAGCAAGGGTGGCCACTAAAGCAGGAGCTGTCTTGCAATTTAAGTATAACATGGCAAATGTAGATGTACCTGTACAAAACATACAGCCAGTACTGGGTTCAGACAAAGCCTATGGTACCATGTTTACTAATTAGGTAGAATGAAATAATTTTTAAAAATATATTTAACTATTTAAGTCACTGTAATCATACAGCCATGGAAACGTGAACTCTACCACTTGGACTATACTTGGAAGGTTCCCTCAAAAAGGCAAATATCTGAATTGGAAGGGCTAAAGTCGTAGCACAGATGAGGTCCCAGTATCGCAACTTTCTTGACAGTCTGCATCCTGGAGATAAAATTAACTCATCTACAAAATAAATCTGGCCATGACAGCCTTTTAGCAGTCCAGTTAAATCAAAACACTATCCTTTTAAAAGTTCAGGGACATTTTTTTCAGCTTAGGAAATGCCTGAGTGAACATCAGGGAGCTAAAGGATGACTGATCCATAAGAAAAGCACATTAGCTATGGACTCCAGCAGAAAGGCACTTCATCAAGTGAATCGCTGGGAAAATCAGAGCATAAATTTGAATATTAAAGTCTCTTAGGTATTTAGGCATTTATTCCTATTTAGTGGCAGTCAACTAGTCCATTGATCTTACTGATAATATTGTGTTGCTACTAAATTCTGACATGTGATTAACTTGCTGGCTTAAGTTCAATAATAAAATTGGCTTGGCTCAATAATAAAATGTAGCTTACCCTTCACAGCAAACTGCCTTCTTTCTTAAGTCTCTGTGATTACTGTGAAATGTATTATTATCAATCCATATACAAGACACCAAATCATGAAAATCTAAGCCCTTTAGGTCCCCCCATTTAACTCCTACTTAACAGGCATTGTAAGACAACAAGATTGTGAACCTTACAAACTCTATCATTAGTTATTTGTAGATTTACAGACTTATGTTTGTATATTTAGCTTCCCCCTCTCCAGAATTGGCAAGACATTACTAGAGAGTAGAATTATTTAACCCTCTGATGGACTGAGAAGATACTTATTGAATTTCCTCGCCTCATAAAATTCCAGGAGGCTAACTTGTTTGATCTGATTTTCTTGATCATCTCTCACAGGTCAACAATCAAAAATGACTCCACATCAAATTGCTTATACCAGCAACTTGTTATTTAATGGGCAGACATCTTCAGGACTCCTTTAAGTAACCTTTTGTTGTGATAAATCATGCTCTGTTTCCTTTAAAACCTGAAGTATCACAGTTTAATGTGATCTATATGAAAATACATTTTTAGCTGGCAGCAAAAGAAAATAGTGCCTAAATTAATAACTTTTTTAGTTTGTAGCTTTACTTTTCCTGGTGTTTTGCAAATGTTCATTCTTGTATATTGCTTTACAAAATTAAACTATATTTCATATCAGAGAGAAAAATAAGGAAAAAAAAATCTGGTTTGTATGCCGGGACAGATATTGAATTAGACTGATGGCTCAGGTTGTATTAATTTTTGGGGGATATGTTTACCCCACATAGTTAACAAAGATCTGGAAATCAGTTTAGTTCTTGCCAAAGTGTCAGCATTTCCACAGCAAAGTCCTGCTTTGGAACTGTGCCTTTGCAGTGTCTGGAGGACTGTTTGCTGTTTCTTTGTTATGAGAAATTATTTTCAAGGTATTTGTTGCAGCTGCAGAAGAACTCGTGTAGCTCTCCAGGGGAATCTGAGGGAATGGCACTGGCAAAGTACTGACAGACAACTGATTTGTCTAGATTTTCACTGCAGAATAGACAGTGTTTGAACTGGGCTGAGGAGCAGTTCAGGGGTCCCTATCCAGGGGTCCAGTCAAGGAAGCAGCAAGTGTTCGAAACAGAAAACACAAATGGTTATAGATATTCTGCATTAGCAGAATAAAACTGAGGCTTGTGTAAGAACATAGGCTAAGGCACCAGGGTTGCAATAATTCACAGAGTTAAAAGTGAAAAGAGATTTTATATTGTAATCTACTAGCCAAAAGCTAGAATTTCTTTCTCATAACATCTTAACATCAATTGTACTCAAAACAAAGACTGTCTGCTCTACTTAGAGGGTTTTTTTTCAGTGAATTGCAACACAGCTTGTGCCTTCATAAACTTCACTGTATCAAAATTCATCAAGGATTTGGGTAAATTTATTTCAGATCTTCTCCCAGTAATTATTTATCAATTTAAAATGGTCCAATGAAGATGGAAAAAATAAAACTAAATACTAAGTGCAGGTTTCAAAGATAAAACCAGAAAACACTAAGCATAAAGAGGTGACCAGGTAGCTCTTACAGTTTAGCTGTTCTGTGGCCTAAGGTAATCAGGGAAGAACAGGAAATTCTTGGGGTGGTGAGGATGAGCAGCCACTGCACAATTTGTGGGACTCTCAGCTGCATCAGAACAGCTTGCAGCAGAGAACCGAGTCTCCAAAGATAGTTGCTGGCAGCACACCTCTCCTTATTGTCCCTGAAAGAGAGCTATTTGTTCCCATTGTGCTTGGCACAGTGTGAAAACAATCTCAAAGGCTAACAACTCAGTATAAACACCAGACTTAAAAGAACACACTCATTACAAAGAACTTCAGGACACAAAGATCTATTGCCAGGTACAGTAACTGCCCTGATACTGTGGATGTTCCAGCACAGACCTGCTGCAAGCAATATATTTCACTCAGCTTGAGTATGAAATAATTCCACTAACATGATTCAAAAAGATCACCAAAAGAACCAGCAGAGCTTCGTGCAAAAGTTTTATTGTTCCCTCTTGCCGTAGCTATAGGAATGCAGATAAACTCTCAGTTACTGCCTTCTTGCAGGGGATGAATGGTCTTTTAGACTGAAATGGATTGGAATTAGGAGAGCTAGGCTTGGTCCTGTTGCCTACAACTAGTACCAATTTTCACTGTGAGCTTGAGGCTCTGTTTTTTAACCATTAAATAATAACTATATATATACTTTTCTTTCAGAGATGCTTGTAAGATATAATTAATCTCTATAAAGACTCTGACCCTCATATGGCAGATGCTATGCGTTGAGTTCCCAAGTATTAATATTACTGCCAACAGCAATCATTTTTTAAATTCTTGGACTTAATCTGCAACATTGCATGGTCTGTGTTCATAAATTTACTAAGAAGAGTTGGCATTTCATTTATCTGATTTAGCAGGAATCCACCCCATCTCAGGTCTAGTTCCAAACACATCTTTACCTCTGATCAGAAACGTACTGGATAAAAAACCAAACCAAACCAAAATGCTCTGGGAAGGAACTGATGCAGCAGTTTGCCTAGCCCTCTAAAAAATATAACCTTTTTTGCTCTGGACTTAGTCTGAGCCTGATGAATTCATCAGTAAGTTAGATTAGCCATACCAGAGTAAACTCTTACTCAAGGTATCTTCCAAAGTTTTTTTATCATGGCTTGATATTTTAATCTTTTTCATTTTTAGCATTTTTTATTTATGTAATACTTCACCTCACTTTCTGCACTGTGGCTCTCCAAAAGCCTCACAGAGCCCCACTAAAAAACCAGCAGCCTAGAGAAGGGGGGGTACAGATACCAGGAAAGAGACACAGACATATTGTCAGAAGTGGCTTACAGTACAAATGGAAACTCCCTCACTGGTTTCAATAGAATTTTGATCAGGTGCTTAAAAACCTGAAGGGAGACTTATGTGTTAGCTTAACTGTTAGCGTCTCTGGTCCAGGGGTTGCTGAAATTAGTGGTCTGTCCGATATTAGTACTTACAAAAAAACATTTCCTTAAGGTTTGGCATTCACTTTCTTCTGCCTCTCAGCATCAAAGTGTGTTCAGACATTTAACAAACGTTTTGAACATAGCATTTGGGGAACATCTAATTGAAGGTTTTCTTCATAATAATCATTATTCATGTTCTTATACTGCTGTATCATTTTTTAAAATGTGCTTTTAATATTGAGATTAAATTTGAAACAAATGAAGATGTCTTATAATTTTGCCTTCTTTTCTGTTGCCACAGACCCCAAATAATGCTTACCTTTAAGATATTCTCTACAAGCACTTCTGGCAATGGGAGCACTGACCTTACCTCTAGATACTGACTGAGCAAACGCACAGCTTGGTCTGCAGCACTGAAGATGTTCCGCCAGTCAAAGTCTGCCATTCCCTCCTCCCGGATCTGTGGAGACCCGTTGTGGAGAAAGTTGATTATGTGTTCAGCGGTTAAGCCTTCAGCACGCAGTTGGCTGTTCAAGAAGTCTCTCACTGTATGGTGCTTCAGAGATTCCTGAAGAAACACATCAGGACAGCTTCATTACAATGATCCTCTTTACATGCCCTGTTTAGCTAGGAAAGCTTCCATTTCCATAGCTCTTCCTGAGCCATGAAGTAGTACAAAAGGGTATGCCAAGGAATTAATTTCCTAAATGGGCAATTGCATAGCTGAACTGGAGGTGACACTTGAAGAATGGATGAAAAGAAATTTATCCTTGACTATTTATTGCATTGTTTCCTTATAAGCAACAGCATAAATGTAGTAAACGTCTAATCTAATATAGTGTGGGAAAACAAATGTTCTCTCTAGAATGAACGGCTTTATAAACTTTAATTACAGATATTATTTGTAGCTCATAAAAGTCAGATCTAAAGGATGTGTAAATAAACAGTTTGCTAAGGTATTAAACTGCTGGACCCAGCAAAAACATGGTTCTACTGCCGCCTTTGCCTATGCAGAACCCAAGAAAATCAAGTTGCCTGTTCTTGAAGGACATTTTGGAGAGACAGGGAAGCATCAATCGCTGCCTTTGTTAAGAAGTCATTAGGCAGATTCTGGAGTGTCCAGATCTGAGTTTGTCACAGACATGCTGGAATGCATCTAAGACTAGCCCTCAAACCAAGCCCACTAGTGAGTCCAGCAGCCTTAAAGGCCACAGACTCCTTGGCTGCAAAGTTTGTGCCTACAGCCAAACCTTCCAAATGAATTCTCTTCTCCCTTAGTAAATATAAAGGATGGTGAAAGGCCACTCTTACTGAAGATCCCTGCTAAATTATAACATACACGGATCATATTCATTTGCAGGCTGTTTTGAAAGAAGTACCACAGCTGAGGTCCTACTTCTTCCCAAGCTTTGGTCAACAGTCTGAGGCGTTCAAGTTCCTCAAAAGTGGAATTTGCCTAAGGAATAAAACAGCAGAAAAGAGTGTTAGAAAGCTAAGGAGATAATCAGCATTCATGATCCAGCCACTCAGGGACAGTGAAACCCATAACTTATAAATGTTTTAGTTTTTACCTTCAATACTCAATAAACTTGTTCAAATAGCAGAAATGTTAATAATCGTCAGAACAAGAATTTCTAAAATCCAACTGGAATCAAAGTAGTTTTGAATAAATTTCTGTTGTATATGTAATGGAACAAACAAGTGCAGATTAACCCCAGTTAACTTAAATTCCTTTAAATACTCAGATTTAAGGTAGAAAGATTTCTTCCTCTTCCCCCCCCCATTTCTCTCCATTAAGAAGGAAAAAGAGAGATGATGTGGGTAGGATAAATGGAAAGCAGTTGGAGAAGACAGATACTCTTATAGTTAAGACTTGAAATGTTTGGCTGCTGTAAATCTGCTCTTCTTCTGTGTGAACTATGAGCAGAAGTTCCGTGCCTTACATAGATATTGAGTAAGTGAACTGAGGTTCTGAGGCAGCCAAAACCTAGGTCACAGGCGACCTTGATTTAACTGATTGATTAATTTCACCCAACTTCAGGCACTTCACTGAAGAGTCCAGGCTATCTTATTTTCATGAAGTGAATACTATTTATCATTTCAGCATAGACAATACATAAACACATACATAATACTAAGCCATGATGTTGCCATTGGTTTGTAATTCCTCTGTGTTAGGTCTCAGTGAGTCTATTCAAGCCTCACAGCTTCTCTATTTAAATAGTTACTGGCACAGAGCTGCTGATGTTCCTACATCTGTAAAATATATAGAAAACCTACTATTTTTACTAGTGTAGATGTGGAATCATGCCAACAAAAGGCTACTTGAGCTGGAAAAAGCATGTAGTGTGGACCAAAATGGGATGAATCAGTGAAGATCTGTCTCCTGTTTTTTAAACAAAGACTAACTGTCCCTTCTCTGGTGACCATCAGAACAAATGGAGTTCTGAGAAGAAAATCTAATTAAGTTGAGGTAGCTGGGTCACCTTTTTTCAAAAGTTGTTTCTTAGGACACAATTTTTTGGAAATGGGCATTTTTGTATTTCAGAATTTCTTACATTTTTTAGGATTTGCCGCACGGAAGGTGAATCAGGAGCATAGAGAATTTTTCCCATCAGCAGGGGCTTCACAGCACTCCAGGCTATCTTGGTTAAAGGGTTCGATTCCAAGGTCTGGATCAATGCATTACAAAAGGGTGCTAAAGAAAGACAGACAGACAGTCTTTATATAACCCTACGCAAATCCTATCATATATAATGTCCTGCAGGGCTTTTTACTGGCATTATGGACAGATTAAAGCATTTTGACTCTGAATGGGTTAAGTACATTCTGCAATGCAGAAGTACAGCTTCTGAATAGATATGAAAAAGTATTAAGTACATATTGGAGTTGTAAAACAGACACTATGGAAACTGGAAAAGCAAAGAAATTTAACCATTTGAAAGTTGCTGTTATTTATAAGGCATTTCAGGTGGAAGAAAACTGGACAGCTCAGATCTCACTGAACAATTTCAAACTCTAATTGCCTTTTCTGCTAATGACTTAGCTCCTTTGTATTGCAGTTGATACTGTTATGAAGCTATTTTTTTCTCATATTAGTGGTTAATTATTACACAGTATAAACTACTGGACTGAAGATTCAGCAAGCTTGGATGTTGAACTCTAGAACAGTTCAGAACTGGATCCTACAATGATTTAGAACTAAACATTTTAATGTAAGCATTTCTGTCTTACTCCTGCACTGTGAAGGAATTAGTTTACTTGGATAGCATTTAACTATTTTGTCTCCTGGCTGAAGAAATGGAGTACCGGGCCTTTTACAGGCCTTGTGAAGGTTCGGGCATAAGTAGAGACACGTATCAATATGAACAGTGAAAGATAAGAGTCTCTATAGGCAAAGTGCTGACCTCCACTTTGTAACCATACAACCATATCTATTGTAGTGGAAGGGACACAGAAATCTACTACCAGCTAGAATATGGCTGTTAGTACAGAAAAAAATTGCTGGTAGTCTCAATGTAGCGAAAAACTAAACAGCAAACAGAAGGGGACATAATAAAAAGAGAAAATAATGAATAGTAGAAAAGATAAAATTGGTTCCTCCTTGCATTGCATTCTCTCCTACTATAATAGTAAGAAAGTAAGTGAGGAAATCAAAGCAGCGAAAACTGGTAAATTGAAATTTTTTTCTATGTAAGGTTTAATTATGCTGTAGAACATTACTGCTACAAAATGTATACACTTCTATCAGGAAGGTAACAGCTGCCATGTATCAAACTGAGTATTATTTTAAAGGAGATATAAATTCCTGTGCTCCAGGCCATCAATCTAGTTGACAGGCTTTGAAAAAAAATTATCTTGAAGAAAAGTGAGTGTGGCACTGTATTCTCCTGAAACTTCTCCAGAAGCATCTAGTTCTTCCTGATATCAGCAGCATATATTAGAAGATAAGAAAGACAGACTGTCTTAAGAATGATGATGACAATGTTTATGCCTTCATATTGAAAGCAAATTTCTCTCAGTTCTTGGGCTTCTCTGCTTCCAGCTCTTCAGTATGAAATAAAATCATTTCACCTTTCACTAATTTCCTGATTCAACTGCTTAAAAATGTCATTTTGTAAAAGCAACAGCAGTATTCTAACAAAAGTTGCACCTATGGGGTCTGCAATGGTTTGGTGGACAAACTTACTGGTTGTATTATCATAAAGATAACTGGATTTCTTCCTTGTTGAGTCAATCCCCAGGAAAGCTTTGTAGTTATTATCTTCATACCAGTTGAAGGAAAGCACCCTGGATCCACCTCCTTCTGGGTAGCCACAGAAAAGATCAGACAGGGTGCTCACCAAGTGGCCTAAGGATTCCGGCCTTCCACCTTGTATAAATGGTTGCAGAACTGTCAGAAGGTTCTGAACGCTTGACTTCCTGGCTAGCTGCAGTAAGACAAGACTTAGTTAATCACAGCCCTCAAAGGAGTAAGTATCTGGCGAGGTCTCAGCTCTGCCCAGACTGGTGAAGTATGGATGCAATCAGAATCTCATCCTTTTATCTCTTCACTCCTGCTCACAGGCACCATTTTCAGTTCTTGTTCTCTGTCTTTTCTGAAGAGAAGAATGTGCTTCATAATCGCCAATACTTATGTCTGCATTTATTTTGTAATGAGAGAAGAATTAATTTCTAAGGAATCAGCTCTTCCCAAACAAGTCTATTTCCTTTCTGATAAAGCAGGTAACTGGAACATGAAAAGGACTAAGGAAAAGGAGGACTATGTGCTACACAGAAAAGCGATGTCATCTATTATTAGACCACTTACCTTTTGCACTGCTTGGGAGACATTAGACAGCACCCTCCCCCAGGCCTTCAGGTCAGCACCTGGCGCATTCCTGTCCAACACAGTGGGAAGCTGTGAATACACCAGAAATACAGATGAGTTTTATATGGTTTCTACTTGACAACAGCTACTACAGTGAGAGATGAAAATCTAAATAGCATCTCTTTAGCTCAAATACTTTGAGTTACTTAAAACAGTGTCTTGCAAGCCTGTTTCATGGGGCCACAAATCCAGTACCCATGTGCAGACTCACACAGCAACCTGTGTAAGTGTTCCTACTAATATGAGGCTGAAACAGTTCCAGGCCACTGAAATTATAGCCTGGGATTTGTTCTGTTTATTTCAGGCCACCATGCCAAAAGGTGCAAAAATGGAGAAAGAATGCAGGAACTGGGATTTCTGAAGAGCTGATTCTCATAGCGGCTATTATTCCAGCAAGATATACAGGCTCTTGGTAACTTCTGAATTTAGCAAAAAAGCCTCCATTTGCCATGGAGGTAAATAACTGGTAGTACTTCACAGTACTGCTACAGAGAGATATCCTGGTTTTGGAGACACCTGGTCCTTGCTATCTACCAGATCTGACAGAAACCATTATTTCTTCAGGCTCCTGCAGACCGGCCAAACAGCCTCTCCAGCAGAAATTAACACTTTAGTTATCACTGGCTTCTTAGGAAACAACTTTGCTTGCATCACTGCACCCTTCTTTGTCACTTGAGGCTTTCTTCTCAGGCATCCATTTCTTCTGGTATTAGAAAAAAACCCATAAAGCTGGGCTTTTAGGTAGCTAGACTGTATTATTTATGAGCTAAGCCCCTAAAAAGATTTCCCCCAAACTGTGTAGCTATACAACCTGCTGATTCCCTGCCATTCCTTCCAGTCAGTAGCTGGTTAAGAAAGCAGATGACAGCTGCACTGTGTAGGTACCCGGCAGGGAATCACAAAGCAAGAGTTTTTATGGAAAGCTTATGTTAGCACGTTCTGATCTGTCAGTCGCAGTTGAGGCAGGAAGAATACACACAGAATGCTTCAAAATACACTTTTCCTTTGTCCCCTAAGGGGAACCAGCCTCTGCAAAGATTACACAGAATTCTTAGAGCACTTGCCTTAACCTGGCCTTTTTGAAACTGTGAGCAACAGGTCCTGTAAACAATTGGAAGTTAACCAGAGAAAAACCTTAAAGCTGAAATTAAGAAAAGAATCTCCTTCTTGTAGCTAGAGGAAAAGATAAATAGGGGCAAAACTACATGTTTGCTCCTAAATGTTATTTCTTTCAAGAGGCATTCAGTATGAATCTGGTCTTAATAGAAATATCTTAAATGAGTGAATTTGTACTCAGCTAGCTTATGTTCTTTAGAAGCACATGCAGGACAGGATCAGCAGACATTATAGGCAAACTACACTCTCATCTAACCTAAATACCAGAGCATACAGTTGGGAATGTTTATTGAGCCTAAGCCCAGATGAAGATTAAAGCTTTCCCCAAAATATTTCTCCAACTATTTTCATATTCAGTGGAAGTGAATACGATGTCTTGAAAAAAATGGAAGAGCACAACCATTGAAGAGTTTCTTTCCAACAACAGAAGGCCCAGTCCTAGAATTCACAGTCAGCTGCCCATCCTAAAATTATGCCCTACTCAAACAAGCAGCTCTACAAAAACAAACTCTGGTATGTGATTGGTTATACTATACAACTGTAACTGAAGACCATGAAGTACAGAGAGGCTGACAGTACAAGAGTGCAGAAAATAACCTGGGTCTTGAACACATAGGTATTTCTAATGCAGAGTTTAAAACTAATGTAGAATTTTTAAAAGTCCAATGAAGATTAATTCTGCATATGTATCCAAGTATAGATTAACACTCAGTTTGATTATATATCAAGTGCACGTAATGATAGTGATCAAAGCAGCTATTTCAGTAAACATGTCTGGGCTTAGTGAAGAAACACTTACTTCCACCCAAAATTGCAATAAGGTATTGAAGAATTTTATTGTCATTTATTTATAAGGTTTAAAGAACTTCAAACCAAACTTAAACAGGCAGGTTCAAGAACAGCAGTGCTTCACAAAGAGGCTCATTTTGCTTGCTGCAGCTGAACCAGCCAGCCAGTAAAGGAAGGATCTTATTTTTCTGCCTCTGCTTTGCTATCAAAAAAGTGAGTTACCTTAATTTCTGGCAAAAACCCCTAGAGGGTCTATGTGAGCACATGAAGGACTTGAGTGTATATTTACATACATACATGCCTGAATAAGTCAATTACAAATTCAACAAGAAACATTAATGTCCAAGTGGTGAAGTACATAGTAAAAATAACTGTGGCAAGGAATGCTTATGCACAGTCTACCTTTTAGTTTAACAGGAGTAACAGAGACAGATTTTGATTTAAAAGGGGAGCTTCTGCCTTGCGAAAAAAACCAGAAAAATTATTATTTAGCAACTGTAATGATGGGAGTGTGGGAAAGCTTCTACCAACTTGAGATCTTGTGCTAGGCATCATGAATAAATTATCCCTCTTCTCTGCAGCTGGGTGCACATTGAAACCCACTGGGAATCAGGCTATGGATACCCTCCCAACACAGGGCCTTCCATTCCAATACTTAGGTAGATTCTTGGCAGAGAGATCTTGTAGTAACAGACCAGATTGTAAGCCTGCATCTGAATACCCAGTCTTTCACAACTCCACATTTTGGTTTCAGGCTTATGTTCCTACGTCCCATGTGAGTCTGTTTTTGTTTGAACACAGACAACTGCTTCATGAAATCTCATCTTTCCATTTTATTTCATATGGCAGCAAAATCATGGTATGTTAGCAGCTTAATTTTGAAGCTAGAAAGTGCAGTGTGCATGTTCACATGAAGTCTTTAATGCTGAAACCCCTATCTTAGGAGTAATGTAGCATTAAATTTCTGCTACTTCCAGCAAGCAACAGTTATATGAAAATATCTGAGTGTATTTTTAGGTATGGAAAATAGTAGCTTTCAAAAAACTGATCACAGATTCTTATCAGGAGTGGCAAAATTGCAGGGGCACAATGAATGATTGTCAACGCAACAATAATCAAACAGTAATTTGGCGTGTGTGTCAATTAAAGCTTCTGGCATCCTCTGTTCCTAGGTCTGAGCAACTCAAAGCTGAATAAAATCCATGTTAATTCAATCATCATGTTACACTGCTGTGGCAGAAAAGTCCAGTCAATACTTTCTACGTAACTTTAGCAGCTGCTCATATATCCTGCCTGCTGTATGCAGCAAACTGACAATGTGATGGTCTTGTGACATTTTTACAAGATGAAAAACAGCAGATTAAATTAATTGTTGAAAAATGCAAAATCGTGATCATGGGGAAAACAAACACAAAGGGCCTATACACAGTGATGTGCTCTTAGTTTGCTATCATGAGGAAGAGGCCTTGGAGTCTTTATGAATAGTTCTCTGAAAGCAGCAGCTCGGTGTGCAGAATACAAATGGAGTATTAGAAAAATATTAGGAAAAGAACAGAGAACAAAAGCAAAAAAACCCCACCAGTATGCCACTTTATATATAAAAATAAATACATAATATTACTTTAAAACTTACAATAAAATATAAATATGAACATATAAATATATTTATAAATTGCATAATATATCCATACTGAACCTGTGTTGCAGCTGTGGTTAATTTATGGCAAGAAGGTCACAGTAAAAACAGGAACAGCACAAGGAAGGGGAATGAAAACGAACAGAAGTAAGGAAATGCTTCTATAGAAAGCCAGTACAACTTGTTTGGTTTGGGTGTTTTTTTTTTAAAAAAAAAGCTCACACACCTATCCCAACTCAAGCTGCACCATGGCTTTGACTTCAGTGTAAAATTCTGTCCTGCTGGATGGAGCAAAGACAGGATGGATTGTGTGGGATATTCTCAGAATCCTCAGTAAGGTCCCTGTACGTCTTGCTACACACTGTTTTGCTACACAGACTGGGAAGACCACATAATAGTTATACACACACACTGATTTTAAAATTACATTTGAATTTTTTAGTTCAGTTGTGCTCTGAATTTCATCTGTTTCACCCTACAGCATACTCAGAACAGTCTAGTGTCCTGTTGATGGTAGGTTAAAGATCAGACATTCATTACCTTACATTTTCAGGGGTAAATAAACAAAGACTACTTGGAACATTGGTGATACAATACAAAGAAAATTCTTGAAGGACAATGAAATATCAGCCAAAAAAATTACAACGTAAGGCAAGATTATTGTGTTAATACTCACCAGCTGAAATAGCTTAAAGAAATCAACATTTGCATACAAGGCATCTTCTACTCTCTGTAGGCTTTCCTGGGACAAGGCGCACATGGCCTTGTGCACAGAAGGGAGTGCTTTTCGGCTGCTGAAGATAATAAAGCGGTCCAGGAGCATCTGACTGCAAGCAATGTCCTTCAAAGTCAAGCTAGGGACACCATAGGCAAACTGCAAACAAAATAAAATTATTTGTTTACTTTGTGGAACCTTTACACTGCTCAGGAACAATTAAAGATTTACCAGAAGCAGGCACCTTGGTATCAGCCCCTGCTAATATTTTCATGAATGGCAGAAGGATGTGGCCAGCTAAAGTATCAGCTCTTGAACCACCTTCACTTGATATTATGCTAGATCACCTTCTGTTACATTTTTCCTCTTCTCATTAGTGATTCTCCCTTTCATTGAAAAAGTTCTCATGAATCATCTTCTTTTTCTCTGTCATCTAAATCCACCTAATGCCACACCACCCATCCTTCTGGCTAAGAAGAGGTAGCTACAACTTGCTTGAAAGTATTTCCCCAGGACCAACTGATTGTGCCACATCATCCTACCTTTCCTGTTTAGGTTAGTTACATTTTTGCTGTCAGTTGCTCTAAGAGAAAAAGGCCAGTTCCACTGATTCTCAAGCTTGATTTCCCTCAGTATTTTATTGCAGTTATGACTATTCCGCACCAATGCTTCCTCACAGCCATTATTCATTGTCACTGTGCCCAGGCATACAGCCAGGATTTACAAAGCCATTACATCAAACCACACCCATCTACTGATTACCACTTCTAATAAAAACATGGAACAGAAAAAAACAATTATCTTTAGTGTTCAACTACTGGGAACAGATTGGTTTATAGTTAAACCAATGTAAATACAGAATAACTCCACAGAAATCAGTAGATTTATCTGGGATTTACGTTGTTGTAATGGAATACCCTTGGCAGTTTACAATTCAGTCCTAGTTTGCTTTATAATGGACAGAATACATGGCAATATAATAAAAAGTAGCACTGGAAATTCCTCATAAGCTAATGTTCCCATCCTTTGTACATCTCCTTTCACAGTACAAATTGTAAGTAAACAAGCTCACAACACTGATGACTACAAATTCCTACTGCATTTGCGACACAGACTTTCAAACAAACAAGAACTATACACTGGCAAACTATCTTTAGGCTAAATGAATGTAATAAGCTGCATAGAAAAGAAATCTTCAGAATCAGCACAGAATATAATTTTCTTCAGAAAAATAATCTGTTGAGCATTTCAGTTTAAAATATTTGGATCAAAACATACACACCACACCTATAACCAGGTCAGATGTAGTTGCACATTCATTTCCTAAGTAAACTAACAAGCCCATCTAACAGATTCTGAACATTACCAAAATTTTATATCTGCAAATCTCCTACAGTTAGCAGCTGAGACTTGTTTGGTGGTGCCTATAAAGAGAAATACTTGAAAACCCAGAGGAATGAGAAAAAAATTAATTCAGTTGCTTCTGAGAGTGGATTCAAGCTTGAGGAGTTATTCATTAAGTGCTTCAGATATCAGAAGCCACCAATAAAACTGCAAGTGTGGCTGTGGAAAGTCAGCAGCCAGAATAGGAAAGGCAGGGGAAGAAAGGTCTAGTACAACATTATATTTCGTCTACAATGACCGCCCTGAATTTCAGCTTATGGAGCTGCAGCTGACAAAAACCCAACAACACTGGAATTACAGATCGTGCATTGGAATTATGATGCAAAAAAGGGATGTGAATTTCTAGTAAAAGTTATCTGAAAGGTACTGTCACTATCATCACTACAGCTGTAGCCCTGTAAAGACATAGTTAACACAAGTTGGACAGCGTGGAGAGAGGCAGAATGCAAAAGATGAAATGCAACTGATAGATACAGCGTGGCTTGCAAAAAAGCTCTAAAACCAAAATCAAATCAAAACATTTGAATTGGATTTAAGACTTTACATCAGTGAAAGAATTTGCTTATTCACTCAGTCACTTATATCCTGGATATATGTGTGTAAAGAACAGCATTTTTTAACCATATATGCCTGGTCTGGTACAGACCCTATCATCCAGTGTGAACTGCAATGAAACTAAGCTGCACAGGGAGGCAGCCTGGGAACCTTGTTTTGACTTGTGAAAGGAGGAAACTGAGACACTAACATCACTGAGAAAGATTAAACACAGAAAAAAAAAAAAAAAAAAAAAAAAGAGATGCTATTTACAAACAGATC
>JAVJGJ010000030.1:16138934-16152155 GCA_035590215.1 Microhierax caerulescens | reverse complement strand
ACTGTGTGATTGACTATACCTGACAAAAAGGTCCAGCTGACTATTTTGAATCCTGTTCACTAGGAACAAAAGGTCAAATGGTAAGTTAACTCCAAGCTATGGACTTTCACTTGACTGGAGCTTTAATGGCCTGGACATTGTTATCTTATGAATTTAAACCACTGGATGCTCCAAAGTGGACTTTTTGGAAAGGCAGATTTGGTGCATTTTTAATAGCTATTTTAACAGGTTTTTATTTTAAGGGTCTTTGCCCACTATGCAGTCTTTCATGACTCAGCTATAACAATCAATGCAATAAAGCACTCCCACAGCTTCTTTTCACTAACGGTTTGGAAACCTCCTAGCCTCCTATTTTGTTAATAAGCTTAGTATCTGAAGGTTACAATGCTGATTGAAGTCTCACAAGTATATAGCCAAAACAGGTACTACATAAGAAGTGGCAGTGCAGATTTTCCTTGCTGCTGCTTCATCAGTGCTTTCATTTGAAGGGACAACTTAAGTGATGAGAAAAGAAAGCTATGGGGTTTCAAACTCTTATATCAAAATTATTTGTCCTGAGACACTTACTAAGCAGTAGGCAATAGAAAGGATGGAGTTTATCAATTAAATACATGTTCCTTAGAGACTAGTAAAACTGACCTCTTTCTCAAAAAGGCCCAAACCTACCATCATGAGCTCTGTTTTAACATTAGTGACCATCGTTGGAATCAAACTGATGCGCTAGAACTGAAAATTTTTGCCTTCCGGTATTTGCACCCTGGTGTCTTCTTAAATGCTCACATTTCCCTTTTCATCCATGCCATAAAACAATTCTTTAAAACATCCCTCAGTGCACGAGGGACCTTTCTAAGCAGGCTGAGGGTACTCCATCCTTTCCTGTTGCATAATTCATGCCCATGAATGCTCAACAGGTGCCAAGAGCAGGCTATCAGCAGTTGCCTAACAATGCAACCCCCGTCTCACACATATAGCTCCACTTACATGGAATTGTTGTAGTTGGACACAACACCTGGACTCTCTCCACGGGTCGGGCTGCGGAAACAGGGGTTGTTCATGTTACAGAAGATGCCATGTAACCAAGGCAGTGTTCCTGCAGATGGCATTGCCTTGTTTGGGAAGTGACCTAGAGTACAGAAGCACAAAATATAAATGATCAGGTGACTCTTCTAACACAGCCTGCATGAATCTAAATAGCATGATGGGCTGGCTCACAACAGAAGGAGTGCGATGGATATCATACAGGTTTCTCATTCACTAAGCAAAAAAAAACCCAAACAACAAAGTCACCAATATAAGCAATATGGCTATTTTCAACTGAAATAAATTCTGAGCTGTTATTAAGAGGTAGTGAGGCAGTACTTTCTCAGTAACAGAATTACAGAAATCTACAACCTGATAGAATCTCGAGACCTCATGTAAGTCCAACCACAAAGCATCCCACAGGAAAACTAGAGATATTTTTTTTTCTCCTCACTGGTAATTCTTACAATATATGACTATAAATAACTAAACTACTTGAGGCAGTCTGTTCTTTTGCCACTTGAGAATAATACTCAGCAAACAGGTCCCAGTGTCTCTGAGAACTTCTAGCTGTTACCTAGCACAAGTCATAGCATTAAAACATCTTTAATGTTCTTACATTCATGTTGGCGATACAGTGGATTAGCTTTCCTCAGCCAGACAAGAGCAAGAAATAACGACAGAGGCCATACAAGCTCCACCAGAAAACGAAGCTGGAAGGAAAAAAAAAAAATTAAAAATAAATTTTACAAATCATGTACAAAGTCACTAAGTGCTTTGAGGGATAAGGACCCTTCTCACAGCAGCAATGCCCAGTGCAACATGGCTGTGGTTATCCCTCACCTGTTCCACCATTTGGAAAGAACAATCAGAAATTGCAAGGATTTCATCAGAGCCCCATGAAGCACCACCATTAAGTCAGTGGCTTCAACTCCTCTGAAAAAACTTTTAAGCATCCTGACTAAGGTAAAAAGAGGTATCAAGTAGTACTAAACTACCAGATAAACCAGATATAAGACTAAATAGCTTTTACACAAAGTGCATGACTCTATAACAATATCGGAAAAAAGGAGTAGATGCAAGAGAGAAAAAGTGTGTGGGTTGGTTTATTTTTCTACCCACACTTTTTCAATGCTTAGCTCATTAGTAGGCTGTCTGTGCACTGTGCTTACCCAAAGATAAAAGACTTTAGCATAAGCTTCCATTCTTTGATCTTTACTTTTGCTTCTTCTTGTCATCATTCATTCGAACATTACTAATTTTCTAATACAGGTAGAAATGCATACATTAAGATCAAACACCTTATTCAATAACATAGAAGATCCTTTCAAAGGCCACTTTATTGCCCAGATCTTTCAACATGCTTAGAACAGTCACCAGCTCCCAGTTACGACAGAAAATCAAGGGCACTGCTTTACCACAGAGCAACATCCTGCCTGGTTTTCAGTCTGTTTCCTCCACTCCTGTGTTTCAGTTTGTTTAACTGCCTCTGTGTGTTTTGGCAGAGGTTTTAAACTACAACCCTTTGATCCTGTGGCACAGGCTTTGGGCTCTGAGGACCAGCTATGGGATTTTTGTGTTCAGCCACGTGGCACTTTTTTTCTTCTCCCTGCAAGAGCCAGGACAAACTCTCTCCAGAAGCCGGTTTGTAGCACATGCACAGGAAAGCCCTCTGCGCCTCCTTTCCTTTGCTCCTGCCTCCCTGACCAGGCACCAAATATGTAACAATAATGCATACAGCAGCAGAGCCAGAGACAAGATGGGTCACGTGTGAATGCTTTTATTTTTTCTTTCCAAACTGAGCCATGCAGGGCAAAAGATACTCCACAGCGTAATTAAAAGCAGGTTTTTGGACCTGCCCTGTTTTTTCCAATATAACTTTCTCTAATAACTTTAATTAAGCACAGATCATGCTCACAGCAAAAGGGCAGAAAGATTTACACCAGGCAACCATTTCCTATTTCACATTTTTTCTCTTAAGGCTTTTTCTTTTTTTAAAATAGAACAACAAAACCAAAAATACCTGACCACCTTGGAAGTTGTGCATGCCTGATACTTTTAATCCAGACAAGTCTTACCAGCAGCAAAGGGCAGATGACACAATTATTAGAAAAGGAAACCTGCCACTGTACAGCTCTTTTGCTTGACAGCTGTTTTGCACAGCTCAGAATACAGTGTTACAGACCCGGTCTGCTTAACACCCATTGCCATCCATTTGATAAGGCATTTGGGAAAAGCACTGCATGCCCATAAACTCCAAGGGGTAAGAACCGGGAGACTCCTTGATTGTTGTCTTTGCTGCAGAGTTTATCTAGGTTATTGCTCAGATGTCAATACTTACTTAATTCCCAGGAAATACAAAATCCTCATGACTTGAATTCAGTAAGTCTTTTCTGTCTGAGCCAACTGGTTTGGGAAAGATTGAAGACTAAAGTGCAAGGGAAGCTTTCTTTCAAGCTGGTACACAATGTGTTGTGCGATAAGGACAGACCAAGTGCAGTTAGCCCTATGATTCTTTCCTGTGATCCTTTTCCTGCGAACACATGGGTGTCTCAGGACTCACCAGAAGGATCAGAGAGCCACCCACAAGCCTCCAGAACCACAAGATAAACAGCCAGAAATCCCAGTAACATGCACAGAGAAATGTAACACTCAGATGGAGCTGTAATGGATCAAGCACAGTGATAAGACCATATAAATATGACAAGCATAAATTGACTGTGCATCAACTGTTAACTCTGTAATTAAGTCCTCCCTCTTGTGAATTACATTAGGCTAAAGGATGAACTTGAGTAGAAGATGGGCTATTCCTCCATTTATGGTACTGCATGATGGTTAACAAAAAACAGGCTGATTTTCACAAAACACATTTCATTGCTACTTTTGATGTGGATTTCTGTTTTGGCTAGTTTGCTTCTCTGTGAGGACAAATAACCAGGTAGGTTTATATACTTGGAAAAGGAAATAATTTTTACTGACTGTTGTAAAATGTTTTACTTTTCAGAACGGAGAAAATATTTCTCTGGTGTGGATTAAGTCACTGTGCTTATAAGCTAGGAATGATCATCACAGACAGGGATCTCTGGCAACACCATGAAATACCAAGTTAGCATTTTTTAAAATTCTATAGGAAAAAATAAACAAGAAAAAAGAATTCCTGAAAGCCAAGTAGGCACTTTGGGTCACATATCTGAGCAGATCTACCCAAACAAAATAGTATTTCATGCACTGAAAATTCTGAAGAATTAGATAAAGAACAATTTGCTAAAAATTTAAACCCAGCAGCTTCCAGTTCTCTCAGTATGCACTTTTGAAGATGAGAAAGATGTAATTTTCTGTTTGGTTGGTGCTTTTTTTCCTGAACTTGAGAACCAAACTACTACAGCTCCTTGAAAAGCAGCAACTGAAGTCCAGCTTCAAAAAAAGGTCCTTATATTTGGTGTGATTTAGCTCAAGTACTGATTGGTAACTTTCATGCTGTATTAAATTATGAGCTGGCAATGTTATATGTATCAGCTCTTGAGGGCAACACACTGTGGGACAGGCTGTGGGAGAAAGTCTGCTGAGAAGCTATGAAATAAAGCACATTCCATTTGCCTATGAAGAAAATGAGATAAACCTTTGATCCTGGAGATTTCAGCATGTGAGTCATTCTTAATGACTAAAATCAGGTCAGCATAGATAAGCATTTCATGGTTCAGTTTGACCCTATTGATCTCTGTTATTAGGGCAAAATTGTTTACGTGATTGTTACAGCGTCACAGATGCCCTAATGTACTCTGAAATTATTTTTAGTCTGAAGCAGATAGTCTATCTGTATAGGACCTCAAAGGGACTTCCTTTGCTGGACAGCAGTAACTGTAGTACATGACAGTATGTACTCTACAACATGTAGAGATGACCAAGTCCCTAGGCTTAGGTTTTGTTTGACTCTAAGAATTCGGACTAAAGAAAAAAACAAGAAGAAAAAAAATAGACAATGATGAAATAAGGTGGAAAGTAATAGATAAATTTGCTCTAAGACAAAATATCGTAACATCTAAGAGGATTTGAAAGGATTTAAAATACTTATCTGATTTTCACTTTACTTATGTCATTCAGCTATATTAAAAAAGATAAAATCTGTGTGAATTTTTGGGCCCTAACTGGATTTACACCTAAAAGCAGCTGGCTGTGAGGAACAAATCTAAAATTAGGAATCAAACCTCTCTGAGCTGAATGGTGCCTATAATGCTTTCTAAACTAGACCTTTTAATGTGAAAACATAAAAATACTACTACTCAGCTCTTCTCCTTGTACACCATACTACTTGTCAAAGAAAACCCCAATACAAGTATTCTGTGTTTGGTCTGTAAAGAGCAGCTTTGCAAACAGCACCAGACAAGATCTGAACAGGCCCATACAAAGATCACATTTGATTCTTTGAGGAATTTGTGATTTTTACATGCTTATAAATGTATCACTCACTTCAACCCATGAGTGTACAGTCTAAAGCTGAAATCCAAAGACTACTACTTTACCTTTTGTCTTTTCCGGAGGATCCAGTTCTTCCAGAGTAGAAGTCTGACTTGCCTGAAGAAGCTCATTCTTCGGCATCGATACTTCTGGTTAACCTGTGCAAAGGATGCATTGCCATTTCTCAGCTGACAGCTGAAACAGACCTCAAAGCAAGATAGCAGCTTTCTGTTCTTATTTTAAGATTATGTTATCATAGAGATCGGTTCCTTTAATTGTCTGCACCATTTAATTTTGCACTTAATACACTATCATACATGAAAAATTGTGGTTTTCCTTTGTTTGGAGGCCATTTCCTGTGACACATTTGTCAGTGCCAAAAAGCAATAGAAGGGAAAAGCATCTCTTTCAAATGAAAAAAATAGTCATTAACATTGAATCCAGCTATTAACTTGGACTTGCAAGTAATGAAAGCAGTTAACTGTTGCATCATTTATCAGATTAAATCTGTGCTTTCAAAATATTTTTTCCAAGAAAATATGGATTTACAACTGGACATTAGTTATTATGATAAAGACAGAATTATGTTTTCCATTCACACACTAGAAATGTATATTGATTAACACAGCCTGGAATGGATTTTTTGAAGGCAAATATTTTTTGTTACCATTTTATTAAAAAATACAGGATCTCATATTTTTGTGCTGTTCAGCAACTCCCACTACATTTTAGTAGTGATACAACAGAACTTAAACCACTATATGCTCTGTTTTCTAGATTCATGACTCATTTTTATCACCATGAATTTTTACCTTCAAAAGGAAAACGATAATTTGACATATAAATCTAAATACCAGATAAAGGGACCTGTTAAAAACCAGACAATTTGAATTTGCTACCTATATCAACTTCCTACTTTATAGATGCCTTAAGGGATTTAAATGACTGAAGAATAGTTTCTTCATGAACGGCAGTAACTGGGAAAGTTGTGGAAAAGGAAATGGAGGTTAGATATTGGAAAGCATTTTCTAATTATAAGAATGGTGAAGTAGTAGAACTGATTGCATGGGAGGGCTGTGGGGCCTCCATTGCTGTAGATTACTGAAACCTCTATCGAGACTCACACAGGCAAAACTGCCCGTGAATTAGATTATTTGTCGAGTTTCTCTTGTCACTATTCTTCTAGAATTTTGTTTATGGAAAATCTAATAAATGGAGGAGATTTTGTCTGATTTTAAAGGACAGTTTGGAAAACACGTCCCAGTACTTTGGCCTAATGTGTCAACCAAGCATTAGTTAAAATCATTAGGCAAAAATCCACAATATTTGACTGTTTCAGAAAAATCATCTCAGGTCCACATTTGATGAACTGAAAAGGAATTCAGACCTCAACCAGGGAGGAGGTGGCCAGCCTGGGGAAGGGCTGGCACCAGCCCCAACCAACCATGCTGGAAAGGGATCCTAAAGAATGTGTAGCTCTCTTCTGACATACTGGGCATGGTAGAGATTAGAGCAGGACACTTAAGGACAAACTTGGCTAGAATCGGTTGTGCTACTTATTGGGGGTGAAATAACAAAACAACATTTCTGCAGGAAGAATATCCATGCAAAACAAATGATGCCAAAACCTGAAGCATTTTCTATATTTTGTAGGTCAATGGTTTCATGCAATTTTCAAGGTCACTCCATCAACTCTAACTGCCTAAGTTGCAAAGCACCACAAGAAGTGAGACTAGCTATAAAAAGCTACTAATGCTGTAAAGAGTAAATGGATTAACACTTGATGGTTTGAAGAGATACGCTTTTGGGGTGTGACAGTCTCCCACTTTGAGTGGATAAAAGCTAAAGGGAACAAAATTAACCCACAGCTTTGGTGACTGCCTAACACTAAGTTGAAAAACAGTCTTAATAGTATAGACAATACTGGGATCCTAAACATGCGTCACGACATGCAGAACAGGACCAGTTTTGATTTGGGACATTTAACTTCACACTGATGGGACTGAAGAAGATTGTTTCAATCCATTATGAGAGGGAACATTATTGAAGTATTGACATTGAGACTAAAGAACTGAATAAAGAGGAATATGAAATTCTATATCAAATTGGCTAAATGCCAGTCCTTCTAGAGTTTGCCACGCTATTTGTGCACAAAGGCAGCCAACCACATAGTAACAGAGGCCAATTTTGCAAGCTTAAGTGTCAGGACACAGACATTTCTTTTTCATAGAGCTTACACTACAAAACCAATCTAGATCAATTATTTGATTGCTGAGTGTATTCAGGAGACAGAAAAGGCTAAATTTAGACACCAACATTCAATTTTTTTTTCTCCTTCACTAAGTAAATGAAAAGAAACACATCCAGTGCTTATTCAGACATTTACCCAATCCAGGGCACTTCTGAGCAATTAGCTGTTGGAAGGGTTTAGAGCGTAGCAATAAAATTGGCTGAGCATCATCAAGAAAAGACAATACTTCTGCAGTTACACTAGTGGCAGCAGGTT
The DNA here is from genome assembly GCA_035590215.1 of Microhierax caerulescens. Lineage (NCBI taxonomy): Eukaryota > Metazoa > Chordata > Aves > Falconiformes > Falconidae > Microhierax > Microhierax caerulescens. The sequence goes on along the minus strand of JAVJGJ010000030.1, from coordinate 16,144,174 downwards.
CTGCATGTAAATCGAGTGATGACATGTAAGAACATTCTCACATGGGAAGCTGCCCTGTATTTGGTTGCAGGCAGCTCCCAGCAGTCACCAACTTGCAGCTGCCATTAGCATGGCATGCCTGCTGCTCCTCAGGAGTTTACAGCAACGCTCTCTTCAGAGTTGCCACATACAGGCAGTCAGATGGCTTTCTGACACTCTTGCATGACCCAGGGCTCTCCTGCTGCTGAAGAATGAATCCTGCAGCTGAACAAATGAGTAAAAGCCAGTTTTGTTCCAGCTCCTCTCACTTTCCTCTAAACCCCAGATGGACATTGCAATCTTTCTGCAACAGCTGTGAAAGGAAATTCAAGCCTTGATGTCAAGGCCATAAAATGTGTAGTCTGCCAATGGCCTGGCTTCTCCTCTTCCTCCTGGCTCTCTACTGGGCGACCCATCACGAGATGATTGAGAGAATGAGAAATGAATGAGAGATTCCCTAGCAGTATAGAGAGTCTTAGCTCATGTTCCTAAATCTCTCGCTATGTATGACATACCTGCACCACCCTGTAACTTTCACTACTGTTATTGGGAAAATTTGTAGTGCAAGGCCATAAATGGGATTAGGATTGCCAGATAAAATGACTATTAGCATTTGTTCTGGAAAATCCAACTATTATTCTGAGATTAAAAATATAAGTAGTAAAGAAGCCAAAACAAACGACTTTGAGAGAAAAAAGGGCAGTAAGGTTATCCCAATTGTGCTTGCTATTTAACTTTCAAGTTTTTTTACATGAAACCTTGCTGGTTACATTTGTTGATAGTAATGGGGAGAGACATTCCTTATAAAAAGGAGAAACTCAATGACAGTCAACTTAATTAACATGCACAAAGTGCCAAAGGAATTTGTCTTTAAGAAAGCAACCACTAAACTGATTATCAAGGTTAAGACTCTGCAAAATGAGTCAGAATTTAAAAGTACTTTTTCCTTTTGGCCTAAACCAAACTGTTAATGCCATATGCTATGACATTAGTACATGATGTGCAATCAACATATAAAACTTAAAAAAGGTTCTATTTTACTCATCATACACACCTTAGAATCACCTCTAATTTTAGGATGAACAAGAATACATTTATATATCCTCAGACTGCTTTGTTTATAACACCTTCACTAGGTGCTAAAGGGAAAGAACCTTGCTCTCCTAAATAGAACAGCTTCACAGATGTGTTCAAGTGCATTAACCTTATACTGCTTAGAAATCTGAATTAGGTAGGTGAACGTGAGACAAAAGTATAGAAAAAAAAGAACTTAATGTAATCAGAAGGCACTAGAGACAAGACTCAGATCCTCTAGCAGCACAGAATGAAGAATAATTAATTGTCAATCCTGAAATATCCCTTCCTATCTGGGCATTACTCAGACAGACTTAACACAGAATTGTGTAGTTAAGACTCAAGCTCTACTAATTTAAGTAGAGCAAAACACTATAATAAAGTAATTGAGTAGAATCACGATAAAAACAGTACCTAGCAATAATATGTTGTGAACACCACTTGGGCTCAGGAGGTATCAGAGCTTCTGGGATGATTAATCATGGTGGAGATCTACAATCTTTAAAGGCAGCACCCTGCTCACAAAATCAGTGGTGGCTTGAGACAGCTGCAATTACAAACAGCACAGGCGCTAGAAGAAACTCAGTTTCCAAAAAAACAAAGTTTATTAACATAGATATTAAACCCCTCCTGAAACCAGAAGTCCCCCACACTTATGAATTGTTGATTCAGTTTTTCATTAAGAAGCTAATGCAAATTATGACTGTTACTATTTAGAATGGCAAATGGTTGCTGCCTGAAGACAACATGCTCAAGGGATGTGACATAACCATGGCACATGAAAATCTGTGTTTTGTTGATTTTCCTTTTGCAGGAACTGATTTTCTTTCCAGGGTGCTGATTGTAAGGGCCAACAAAAATAACTTGGTTATAAAACCAGCATTACTATTGAAGTGTAGGAAGATGCTTACAAAGCCCCAACTCAAGAAAATAAAAAAATAACACTTATTTTTTACTTTTTTTCTCTTTTTTCCCCTCAGCCGTTCACAGTACAACACGGAAGAAAGACTTGCTCTCTGCATTCAGAAAGAAAACTCATATATATTTTTGACAAAAGACAAGAAAGTGAAATAAATAATTGGTTACACCAGTCATTACTGCTAGTTTTGATGCACAGTATAATAAACTTAAATACTGATTTTAAAACAATAGAAATAAATTAATTTTTACATTTAAAACCTAATTTCTCAAAGTTCAGTCCTATCTTACAACATCCAGGACATAATCAGAAGAAAAAAGCAAGAGTTAAAAATATCTTTAAACAATTAAGTAATAAAAAAAAGGCCTTTTCTTTTTCTGGCTTTTGCACTTCAGCAGGGAAATGTGGTGACAGCTTTTATCACCTAGACCTTCTTGCTTCAGCATGTATTCTAGTGTTACAGCTGGAATCATAAAAAGGTGTCTGGGTTATTAATGAAGTTAACCACTTATTTCTCAGCTGATAGTAGAGGAGGTTGAAGACACTCATGCCGTGAATCTGATATTTCTGTATTTCACTTTATAAGAGGTAACAGTAACGCCTAGAAATGAAGTAAGCAAATTAACATCACGTAAAGTTTCATATTTGACTGGCTGCCAAAACCAAACAATAGCTCTTCCCTGACTTGATCCTGGACATTCAGTAGAACATTCCTGGCCTCCAGATTATCAACAGCAGTTTGTGAAGGGTCCTCTTACCCTGCTTACGCTATATCAATTACACTTTATTATCAAAAGCTATCAAGAATTTCTCTCAACTGAGTATTTCTTTAAGCCACTGTCTTCTGATTTTAGTCATTACTTATAGTATGTTCCTGCTTTTCCTGAGGAGCCTGAGCTCCCAGGGTACTGACATATCACAGCCTTCCTCATTACCATCAGGTTAAGAACACTGCAACATGTTCGTTAATTCTCAAATTCTTTAATGATATCATGACAAACAAGTGTCACCCTCGGCAAGTTTATTAGCAGATTCTTTCAATTGTATGCCTGCTGATATGATAGTCTTTCCCACTACTTCGAAACTTAGTTCGTAAGATTTTCAATACTTCCTCTAAGCTCCAATTGTTTCATGAACATGGCACAAGTGGGTTTTGTTTTAGGTATTTTTTTTCTATTGGAGACAACATTTTAGAGACCGGGAATTCCTTCTAGGCTTTCTAGACAAATCAGAACTGTAGTAACTGGAAAAAACTATTTTTTTCACCCCATTTATTTTCACAATTTTTTCTGACAAAATTAACATCCTTGCTGTTAACTATACTCCCCTTGTGAAAGGCCTGCAAAGTTTGTTCTTGTAACATCTGCATGTGCAGAAATATAGCTAGTTCAGTACGTTTTTCAATGGACCATCATTCCCTAAGAACAGAAACAGCAAGACACAGAAGTAACTTTCATAACACTGCAGGAGGGAAAAAAACCCAAACATTCTTCTCATCATCTTTGACTTTATATTTTCTAGAACTTCTAAAATGTCATCAAGCTGCAAGCTCACATAGAAATATATTAAGCTAAATACAACATGACCTTATGTGTTCAGTCTCAGACTTCCAGAGATGCTTTCAGAAAGCCTTTCAACAAGCTCTGCCCTACTTCAACTAATATTCACTAAATCAAGCTACATATTATTATTAAATAGCTTATTTCACATCTCCAACATAAATTGCCCTCAAGTAGCATGATCAGATCCAGAAGCAAAAAAGCACTGAGTAAACACTGCATTGATTACGGATTGTCACCTATAAGGGTTGAAAGACACAGCAGTACAGCAAAATCTCCCACCAGTGATCACATTAGGCAATGGCTCTGTATAAGTATCATTAAATCTTCCCTCACTGCCTTGCTGTGACTGTTCTAAGCAGAAGCTGAGCACCAATCCACCCTCCGTTATTTAAAACAATAAAAAAAAGAAACATGCAAACGCTGTCACATCCTTCTTCACAGGGCTTCAAGGAGACCTTTGAGGATCCTCCACGAAACTTCATGTCACTGAATTTAGCAGTCAATAGGTTTACAACACACCACACTGCAGCTCTGATAGCAGAGCACTGCACTTAGAACACTGCCTTCTTCCCAGTGCCATGTCAGGACCTTCAAGCCTCTGCACAGATTTGCCACCTAAACCACTGACTTTAACCTGGCTTCCTGCATGAAGGAAGATGTGGCAACCTCCTCTTTTACAAGTGGCTTTAATCTAATTTCTGTGGATGTATGTTCATATCTCAGCCAAGACTCATACTGCTGCCATCTTGACAAAGGGCTTTATAAAGTCATAGAGGGAAGTCCACTCTGATTAACGGCAGCGCAAAGCAGAGGAACTACTGCTGATGATGATATATAGCTGCAGACTATGTTTAAGCACTATGATTGTGCCTGAGGCAATATTTAACAATTTTATTCAGCAAACAAACATTTTAACTCTGAGATTCTAAGTAATTTTAAGAAAATGGATCCTTTTTTGGCTGCCTGCATGTACACAGAGACAGCTCTAACAGATTAAACTAATCTCTCCTAATTAGATTTTTTACATCACAATTGGATGATGGTAGGATATATTTGTTTTCTATGTTCAACAATATCAGCTGTGCCTGTGACCCGTTTTTCCTTTGTAAAGCATGGGATCTTTGAAAGTAAACAGAGAGAGCTTACGTAAAGCCTATCATTTCACATGGGATGGGGAAAACACAGTTCACTTTATGGAGCACACTGCACAATTTCTGTGGTAGTTCTACCCACAGTTGTCACTATCACTAAGGGTTTTCCTAATGATCTGTAGTTTGCTGCCAGTAGTAGCAAAAAAGGAGGCATTCCATTTAAGTACCAGAACATAACGAAAGCATTGAGTGGCAAGAGATATGGTGATAGTTCTTGCATCATTCCAGCAACAGATATGTAATAACATGTAAGTTCCCTGTAATGTACCTCATGAACACATACATGCAATACCTCAAGTCATATGGTATGTGTGTTCCGTTACCCCTTCACCTACATATGCCAGTTTTAACAGCTGTTTTAAAAGCCAGCATTTTATTACTTTTCCTATTTCCAAACTTATTCCTGACTTTTGACTACAAAGTTAAATGCTGTTTGTCCAGCAAACTATAAAAACATTACTAATAAAATCTCCAGCAACACAAGCAAAGATTTCCCTAAAATGAACAGAATTTATA